>OZ024902.1:5732791-6355291 GCA_964017125.1 Flabesymbios commensalis | reverse complement strand
TTTATCAGTAAATTGCTCAATTATGACAGGATGAATGTGCGCTGGGTATTACATATCTCTGTAAGAATAAGAGGTTGAACAAATGCTGATTTAATGTTAAAACAGCATTGAGTTTGTTGGCATACTATGGTTGATTTTTCTCAGTAAATAGCTCCACTATGACAGGATGAATGTACTCTGGGTATGTGACTGCATATTTATTGCTCTAATTCGCGCTGAGTATGTGACGGGTTTATGTTGCCCTAATATAAGTTTTTTGTGTGCACTTTGTGGCAATATCGCGACAAGATGATCCCAAAATCGCGATGAGGCATACTCGACTCGTGTTTACCCTTTCAGTGCCGGGATCCCGCACTGAAAGAGTAAACTATTTATAATGGCCGTAGACCCATAACATAGGTATTCAAATATAATTATAAATTATTTTGAACGTTCCATTAGCACTAAGACGCCAGTGACAAGTGCACAAGGTTAACTTCTCAGCAACACCAAAAATATCACATTGAAAAAAGGCAGGGGTTGTTTTTGTGTTTCTGTGTGTGCACAACACATGTAGAGCACTCAATGACTTGATACAAACCGGCTTAACCCTTTCAGAGCGGGCACCGTCTTTAGACGTCAGAATCTGACGTCAATAGACGTCGGATTGGGATGGATTCAGATTCGGGGTTGAAAGAACATCAGGTGAACCCCCGCCCACTTTGATCACAGATTAACCCTTGAAAAATGTCACCCACTTGAAGTTGTGTATCGCTGCCGCGACCCACAGCTTCAAGTGGGTGAATATTACTCAAATTTGTAAAAAAATTGTGACAAAGCACTGTACACTGCACAGAAGGTGAGAAAGCAATTTAAATTTGAAAACGAGCTAACAAAAAGAGCTAACTAAGACATTTATGATGATATTAAATTGAGAATAACTCTTTGGAATCCATGGTTTCCACACAAAATATTTCAGCTTTGTGATGTTTACTGCTGGCCAGATGTCTGTAGTACAGAACCAGTACCAAACCATCATCTCAAAACTAGCCAATACATTGGGCTGTCGTTTTTTCTGGGTTTTACATCAGCAGCCTCGCTTTGTGCTCCACCACATCGAGGCTGGTTTCTCACGCACGCGCACATCTGGTCTCATTCAATCTGTTCAGCACTCTTAGAACTGAGACCTAGATTTTAAAACAGTTATCCATGATATATGTCATTTATACATATGTATATTTTGTGATAAGGCATAATCCTCTAATCACAAAGGATTTAAATTCTGCTCTGTATATTTCTTTCTTTCTCACATTTAACTGGTTAATTAACTACGGCGAAAGCGTTTTTAGTAAAATCAAGAACAGGATGTAAAAGAAGGAATCTTGAGAAGATTAGCGTCTTCAAACGATGACGCTCAAAACAGGAAGTCCGCCATCTTGTCATCATCAACAAAGGGTTAGCATGTCCAGATCTTAAAAACATTATCCAGGTTAGACATGAGATGTTGGACCAATGACAGATGTAGAAATACCGTTGGCTGAATTATGGGCGACCATAAAAACAACGCTGGCCCACCATTCAACCAATGTTATTTAACAGTTATTTAACAGTTTCAGTGCGGGGATAAACCATGGACGTCAATGAATATATTAATACAGCAATGAATGAATGAATGAATGAATGAATGAATGAATGAATGAATGAATGAATGAATGAATGAATGAATGAATGAATGAATGAATAAATGAATGAATGAATGAATGAATAAATAAATAAATAAATAAATAAATAAATAAATAAATGAATGAATGAATGAATGAATGAACAGAATCAGATATGTGTATTTTTATGTGTGTCACTCCGATATAAATTACACAGCAAACAATAGACGTTGAACCAATGCTGTTTCAATGTAGGGCCACCGTCGTAGACGGTAGACCAACATTAAAACAGCATTGGTTCAATGTCTTGTGTTTTCTTGGTAGTGTCGTGCTGATGTGACGTGTCACCATCCCACATTATCATGATTACGATCTGTTGTCAGCCGAGGGCCGGGGACGGGGGTTATTTTGACGTAGTCTGCGGTCCTGGATCCCCCTCATTATTTTGTTTATGTCGATCTGATCTCAATAACAACTGGCAAAATAATAACATGATAATTACAGCAGGTCAATGCTTGTTATTAGTATTCTAGCCATGTAAGGACACGATTTGATAAACTGTCATTATCACTGGCTTCAAGCTGTTTATAGCTACTGCAACCCACCATTTCAACTGCAACTCCCTATGAGGAGTGGAAACATATGTGTTATTGAAATAATTATCGATTGACAGAAATTGTTGCTTGTTAACAGAAAATCTTTGTATGTGAAATAGGGTCTGGGCAAGAAAACATTGCTTCCAAGACGAAGAAATCACCCCTACGCAGTAGCCCTGATACAAGGCTATTCCGCCCGAGCTACTCGGGCAAAATAGCCTTGTATTCAGGGCTAACATACGCAAAGAGACTTGGTGTCATTTATCTGTTTATCGTATTTATGTTTTTCATGTATCTTTATTCAACATACGAAACTGAAGAATGATTCTTGAGTTTGACCTTGTATCATATGTAAACTAATTGTGGACGATATGTGTGGTGCTTTAATTCGCTGGCTACTTCAGTAATTCAAGGGTTGACAGAGTTGATGTCGTTTATTTGTTTGATAGTTTAGTGAATTACAGATAACATCCCTATAATGACGGTATTAAGCGACAGTAAGGTCACCTGGTGTACTCATCTGACACTAATCTGACCCCAGCCAATCACAATAACATGTCACCGTAGCCTGGCAACGCTATGTCACGTGCCCTTATTATGGATATGTAAATATGCTGGCGCTCATTATTATGACATCAGTCAGCCAGGGTAATGGTTCCGTGGGAGTTAATGGTTGTCACATTATTTCTCACTTGACAGCTAGAGGCATTAACACTTGTCCTGTTGAGTTGTTTGTTCCAATTCAATATTGTGGGGAACCTCCGTGACCGACAGGTAGCGTGTTCAGCCTTAGACCGCCAGGGCTCGAATTCGAATCCTGCGTCTGGAGGGCAGTGTCATCTCATTCATCTCACCATCCACAGGAGGTTCTCCTGGTTAGTTTATCCTATATGTGCTTGTTTGTTCCATTTTCTTCATTTGACGCTGGAATTGCTAACGCAATTTCCAGCTTCAAATAACAAAAATATATGTTTATTTATGAATATGGACACCTCACGAATTGATTTATTTCATGAATAAAGCATCTGTCACAAACACTTTTATCATTTTCAGGGGCATTTTATTTGTTCCGAAACGTGTTTGAAACACTATAATATATACGGGTTTAACAGAGCTACAGGGTTACCTTATTAAGTCTCTCAGATCAAAGATATTTAAACCTAAGTATTCTAATCTACACACATATTTAAAAAACAATTCAATTCGTGTATTATACTGACAAGTACATTGTGATATAAACAGTAAACTGGCAGTGATTAGTCGATTTCGTCATGTGACAACTGAGCTACTATTTATTGTTCGGAGTAGAATTCTAATAGTATACTTCGTCTGCTATGTCTTCTTATTCTTCATTCACCTTGGGGTGTGAATTTTTATGCAATTCACACCTCGAAAAGGTTGTTTTTATTTTCAAAAAACTCTGAAGTGGTTTGCCTCCTGCTTATATAAAAGGTAATATTTCAGCTATTTTAGACTGTGGTTTTGAAATGTCCACAAAGTCATGTAAAAACAGCGCTGTTAAATTCACCATCTATTTCCAAAATATTACAGTAAAAAAAGAAAGTAAAATGTGTATATTTAGCATAAAGCACAATCTGTATCATTACATCCCGATACGGCTAGCACGACTGTAATTAAACCGTCCAATCAGGCACGAGCCAGTCGTCAGTGCGGATCAAGCCCTAATGTCACGTGACAGCACACGTGTGTGGGGCGCCACCTATAGATAAACATGTCACATGCGCCCAGGGTTGATTCAATGTCTAGACAAAACACAAGTGAACATGAGTCGTTGGCCTAAAATCTGATCCATGTTGGGCCAGCGTCGTAGACGGTGGCCCAACATGGATCAGACTTTGGGCCAACCTGTCATGTTTGCCGACGATACTGTAGTGCATATGTGAACAGTAGTACCTGATTACTTGAAAGGTAAGCACTTACTGCTGCTTTTCTTTGCACGACGGTCAGTATGCCAGTACTCGATGGCAGAAGACCATCCTGCAGCTCAAAGACAAACAGCAAACTGCTGTTTGTCTTTGCACTTTATTCATGTGTTTAAGCAAGTTTTCGACGATTGGTCTTTCCTATTTTTTCTATTTGTTTTCTTATTCCAAAATGGTTATACGTGTTTCTAAATATTTGTTTTCCCCATTTTGTCTACTATTAGCTATATTGCAATAAGAGGGGTACGTATTAGGGGCTGGTGCCTGATTGATTGATTGATTGATTGATTGATTGATTGATTGATTGATTGATTGATTGATTGATTGATTGATTGATTGATTGATTGATTGATTAATTGATTGATTGATTGATTGATTGATTGATTGATTGATTGATTGATTGGTTGATTGATTGATTGATTGATTGATTGATTGATTGATTGATTGATTGATTGATTGATTGATTGATTGATTGATTGATTGATTGATTGATTGATTGATTGATTGATTGATTGATTGATTGATTGATTGATTGATTGATTGATTGATTGATTGATTGATTGATTGATTGATTGATTGATTGATTGATTGATTGATTGATTGATTGATCATTCCATCCAGTGATATTACGTATGATACATTGTAATAAGATCAAATCAATAATTACCTTTGTCGTTAAAGTAGACAAATGGTAGACAGTGCCAGAAAGGGTATTATATCCTCTTTGATTGCATTGAATATACTAGTATACTGGACGCTTTTAACTATAGAAGTCGAATTACATAAAGGGTTAGATCTAGAACCGGAAGCGGAAGTAGCCGTTGTGATGTACCTTACATACAGCTGGGAGAATAGCTGACCTGTCCACCCCATGATGACCTCTGACCCGGGCACTGCGGGGTAGATCACCTGAGGCGTAACAGGTGATGATTACCATCTCTATTCCAGGCATCTTCCTGACTCTTAAGACTTAACACCACTAATGGAATCTAGGCGATATGCAAACTGTCCATTTGAGTGCGATGTGGAAAAATACAGCACTCGTCCAATGAACAACGTCAAGGTATGAGCCTTTAGGCGAACACCTTGTTCACTGAACATGCTGGATGCTGTATCGAACACCTTATTCATTGGGCATGCTGGATTGCTGGAGTTTCGCATGTGAAAAATGAACAACGCTTGTATTTCCTCACACGATCATTGCCATACAGAACAGTCCAGCTGCGACAAGAGGGCGATATGGGCTGATAAGAATATAGTGAAGTCTAATATTTTAATGTTTAACCGCTGCACGGAATGTGAGAAAGCAGGATCTCGAGAACGACGGATTGGAGAGTGAGGCGTTTTCACGGAACTGTTTAGTAATGACAATATATTTTTTTATTTATCACCCACTTCAAGTCATCTTCATTGACTACAAGTGGGGAATTGCGACAGCAATTCGCGGCTTGTAGTCTTTGATATGTAAACAAATATATTTTTCGACATAAATTCAGACATATTATTTACATGTGTAAAGCTGTAGTTTCGCGACAACCAGGAAAACTTCAACTCTGTGAAAATCTGAAACAGATACACAGCATACACAACACGTTGACCCAATGCTGGTTTGATGTTGGCCCACCGTCTACGACGCTGGGCCAACATTAAAACAGCATTGGCTCAACGTGTTTTCTGTGCAGCGCCTTTAGTGTGAAGATGCTTGCACTCCGCCCAAGGCTATCTCACCCCCATTAGCAGAAGCCACCTAGCGACTACCCCATGCCGTGCCGGATATCCGGTGTCCGCCATGTTGGATAAGCCCACAGCATGCCGGGTCAATTCGTACAGATATATATTCATTGCCCAATTATCCAGGCTAAATGTGGGCCCCATTCCCGTACCCTGGGTAGCCCGAGGTCATGACATCCGGGTCAGAGGTCAGCATATGTCACATCACGCTATGACGGTGATATATCCACCATGAGCTGGTCAAAGGCGACTCATGGTCATTCATATCCAGTGACTTTTTTACACGATTGAAGATAATCCTAGAAGAAAAAACAGGTTTTGAATTATCGTCGCTTGAACACTTTTATCACAGGTCAAATGTTTCTATGATATTGCTTCCGTATCAAACATATATTTGTCATAATATATGTGACGCAACTAAGAAAACAATGTCGCAGCTTGTATAGCATAAAACTCGCTTTGTGGCTTGGTGAGGTGTGAGCCTTTAGGCGAACACATCATTTCATTGCACGAGTGCTGTATATTGCAATATCCACGAAACATGAGCAACTCTGTATTTTCTCACACGATCACGTCACACATGACATAACTGCCATACATGTTCAAGTTACAGCTAGAGTGTGATATGGGCTAATACCGATGTACGCATCATAACGAGAACAATTGCCAGCAGTATACTACAGTATATACACTGTTATTTTCTCACTTTCACGACGAACTGGGTGAATGTAAGAATTCGTGAATGAATTCGCGAATAAATGAATGAATAAACAAATAAATAAATGGTCCAATCCAATAAGTGAATGAATGAATGAATAACATAATTACAGAATGAATGAATGAATGAATGAATGAATGAATGAATGAATGAATGAATGAATGAATGAATGAATGAATGAATGAATAAATGAATGAATAAATGAATAAATGAATGAATGCTGATGTGTCAGGCCACCGCTATGCAGTATGTACACTAAACTAGCCCGAGATAGTTCTATTAGAATAATGCAGACAATGATTTATGCATCCCACAGTGGTCTGGTATAACGTATAAGATAATAAACGGTAATCTACTTTACTATTTTGTTACCTTGGTGAAACTTTGTAAATCAACCCTAACCTCATTATGGCGGGTTGTGGCTGATAACGCTTTGTAACATTCCCGCAGGTGGAGCCGAGGGTGTACCCCTCCCCCCGGGGACAGGCGGTGTGAGCAATTGGTTCCTAGAATCACCATGGCAACTGAGGTAATTGGCCAGAGGTCCGACGATAAGGGATCCTCTTATCTCTGGTAGACATGGCAACCGAGATGTTGGCATGGTGCTGGCCAGCGTCGAAGACAGTGGCCCAGCATAGCGCCAATGTTGTAACGCGTGAATAAAGTATAGAGTAACAACACATAAGACATTAACCCAATGTTGGCACAATGTTGGCCCATCGTCTACGACTCTGGGTGAGAATTTTGCCAGCATCGGGTCAATGTGGCAGGAGAACACAACAGAAGGTGGGTTTTGGCTGTAGCACTCAGGATAGGGATTAGATAGCCATAAAGTAGAGGTACAAGCCTGATTATGCCACCTCCAATAAACGTCACATCCCAGCCAACACGAGGCGTTGCCGAGTGGTGGTATAATGCCGGGCCATCGTCTACGACGCTGGCCCAGCATTATGCCAACATTGGGTCGACATCACCTCCAATAAACGTCACATCACCTCTCCCTGGTATCTGTGGCTCAGTCTGGCAGTCTGGTAGAGTGGGATTAAACTAGAAGCGCAATCTGATTTAACAAATCAGCATGAAAGCCCGACGGCACTTTCCAATTTCCGAGTTCAGATTTCCAACCCAGGGGCAGATTCAAACATTTGGCCGGATTCTGGCTAATAATGATCAATTTCGGTGTAAACACATATTTTGACCTTTATGTAACCCTGAAATACTTGTATATAAACCATGAAGACCAAAGCGGGAATCGACTTTAGACGTCAGAATATGACGTCTGTATACGTCAGAATCTGACGTCTGCAGACGTCAGATTATGACGAACTTCTACAGTCGTCAGATTCTCACGACTGGCGTCGATCCCCGTTAAAAACATATTTTACCACTGAAACACTTGTATATAAACCGTTGAGACTAAAGGTTTTTTCTCAATTTGAAACTATCATAAATGTCTTAGTAAGGGACGCACCATTAGATATCGGGGGGGGGGGGGGGAGCTAGAGTTTTTGTAGCTTGCAAACTTTTTTTTAGCTAAGCGAGAAAACAATCTTTTTTTTGGGCGATCAACGTCCGACAATTTTTTTTTAATGTTTCGTCGAAGAAATGAAATATCTTTTTTTGTCGTATGCTTTCCCTATTATGTATGTTAACATTTGGTGTTTTTTCTGACTTTTATGGCGACAAACTATTTATTTCAATTTTTTTCTAGCCTCCCCCCCCCCCCCCCAGATATCAAATGGTGCGTCCCTAAGCTCTTTCCGCTTTCTTTTGAATGCATTATTATATTATGGGTCTACGGACATTATACATATTTCACTATTTCAGTGCGGGGATCGACTTTACACGTCAGAATATGACGCACTGAAACTTCCTACTTCCTAGTTTCGAATTCCGACTTGTGTTTTGTATACCGGAGTCATTATATTGGAAATTAGCGATTTCATTTTATTTTTTGAAATAAGCTCATTTTTTTCATTTCTATGACACTCCTTCAGAAGTGTCATCTTGAGCTGGGTGAGAGGACTGTCTTTCAGTCTACATTTCTATATGCATGGATACCAAATATAAAAATCGATACCTGGTGCGTTTAACCTTTTCACTACCATACATGACGGAAATTTCCGTCGTCATTCGTCAATGAACGTAACCATAAAATGACACAAATTTTCGTCAAATCTATACTACATTTATGTATTTTTCGTCATTTGAAACTGGAAATTGCGTTAGCAATTCCAGCTTCTAATGACGAAAAATAGATCTCCTACACCAGTATATCTGGATCCTGGCATGCACTCCGGCCTGGAAGTCAAAGGGTTAAAGGTTAACAATGAAAAAGTTGTGCTTCTTGCAGTCATCTCGCATAAATGAGAGCTAAACCCATGCTTCATTTTTATAGATAGTAAACTGAAAATCAATAACCGGGACGTTGAAATCGCATTAGGTGTTCCATATTCAGAAAAGATGCATAGCTGAATGCAATATATACATATGTATCCCGAGCCCCTTTTCCTGTGTTCTGGATCCTCCCCTGGGATCCTGGTACAGAAGGTCACGGCCTTCAGTACACCTAGAGTTGTAATCCCTGGTACACCTAATCCCTGGATAAAAACATCCCCTTATCCTCCTCCTCCTCTCACCAACAGGAAGTAACTCAGGCTACAACTAAACCACGAAACAAAACACGCAAATAGAATCACCAGACAATAACTGTTTAGGTACGAAAGCGGCCACAAGCGTGTGTTTCTAAAGATCTGAATAGGTTAATCATAACACAACAATGTGTTTTAACACGATAAGGCCACTATGTTTTTTTTTCTGTTTTAGATGAGCGCGCGCATGAGATTAAGGCGGAGCATTACCGAAAAAACATGTGTTTTTTGCCCAGCGCACCCATTGGATGTTTGCCAATTTCCGAAATAAAAGCTCATTCAAGGTGATAAAAAACATTGATCCGGTGCAAGTCGTATTATTTCGTCGCTCTCATTAAATTTTACAAAAATCTCTCCAATTAGATTGACTTTTGACGTCAGAATCTGACGTCAAAAGTCGATCCCCGTCTGAATTTGACGTCAAAAATCGATCCCCGTCGGAATCTGACGTCGAAAGTCGATCCAGGCGTTGAAATAATTGAAATTTATAATGACCGCAGGCCCATACCATAGGTACTCAAATGAAACAGAAAGGGCTAACTGAGACATTTATGATGATTATTGCTAAAACCCGCTGGTCTCCATGGGTGAACAAAAATATTTCTGTACTAAAAGGGTTAATGAAAGTAGGTTATATTGCCGAAGACATTATTTTCATAAAAAATACTACCCACTGGAATTAATCTTCTCTTTACTGTGAAGCTATCGGTTTCATAATTCGTCAATTTGGATATGAAAGGGTGTATCTGCCACTTCACAAAGTGGCAGATACACCTTTTTATATCCAAAAGATAATGAGAGGTAATTTTAATTCACACCTCACAGATAATCAAAGTTGTTCAGAGCTCCTGGTAGGTGAAGGGTTACGTTGATGGTTTAAATCTATACTGCACCTTAGTACTTTAATGGTTTCAGATTTGATACAGATGCAGGCCTTGTCTGATTTGTCTGCTGTATCATGTTTATCACAGATCAGGTTATTGATGGGAATTCTCGGTTTTGGACCACACACCGAATATTCATAGTTGGTAACGCATATACTAATTCTGGGAAACACAGTGACGTCATCGGAAACACTTTTGAATGGCTACTCGGTGAAAATAATGTTATATTAGTACTCCTTAGCCATACTTCATTGTATTAGCTATCTCGGTGAAAACATTAGAGGTCAAGGCTGGCTATGGAGTTTCAGAGAATAGTTCATTCCAGTTAGGAAACAAGAAGTTGGTGTTTACATGAATAGAAGGATTCAAGATTTAAAACAAACTGGGGCTAATTGGTCAGCCAATAAGACATAACTTATAATGAATATTATAATAGTTAATAATGTGCATTTTCTACATTGGGATATTGTTCCCATGATGTAATCGATTCAATATTCAGCCACCGTCTACGATGTTGGCCCAACGTTAAGCCGACATTCATTCAGCATCTCATCTTTGCTGGAAATCACATATATTTCAGGGATTTCAACAAAAAAATTGTTCTTTGTTGACAAAGGGCGTTTAAACCTACATTTACGCTGATTACAATTCTCGAGTGATTTACAACACATTTTGCAAGCACAACCCAGCAAACAAAAACATTTGTATAACATTTGTACAACGACGGCCCGACGTCTTCGACGCTGGTCCAATATTGTACAAATGTTAGACAAGTGTTTTGTGTTTCCCGGGTAGTGTCTAGTAATTTGACAACTGTTCAGGATACACACAGGATCTACAAATTGTACAGTTTATGAAAAGTTACACCATTTGACATGTAGTGAATTGAATTGATTATTTTGACACTCCGCTATAAACCCATTAACTTCATTCAAGTTTATTCTCAGAATTGCGTTACTTGTCAAATAGTCTAACCTTCGAAATAATCACTGAACTTTTGCGAAAATGTTTAGAAAATAACAATTAACTGAATCATGAAAATCACGAAAATTTGGGCTCCATTTCGGACATTGGGTGAAGAATTCAGTAGGACAAGGATTCCATGTATTAGGAAACCTGAGAAACAATAATTACTCAATGCATGGAGATAAACTAGCAGTTTACAGACGTCATAACACGTCAGCAAACACGAGACATTGACCTGATGTTGGATTAATGTTGGCCCAGCGTCACAGACGGTGGGCCAACATTAAATCAAAATTGGTTCAGTGTCCTTTGATATATCATAACATACATCATAACAGACGGCGAACAGACTGATGAGTGTTTTCACATTTCTGTCAGACAGTGCCACAAACTGAAAAAGAGGCAGCACGGGGCATCCGTTACCATGACAACCAGCTACATTTACATCTCCTTGGGTCCCTCAGATGTATTATCTCCAAGGAAACGTAGAATGCCAGGTCTATGTATTTTAGATGAACATGATGGATCTGTTTTCAGAAGCTCACGCTTTGAACTGTGTTCACCTAAACGAGAATGCTACTCTAAAATTCACAGTAAATGTCGGCAAAAACTGTAGTAGGTCTGTTTCAGGCTCTTCGACGCTGGCCCAACATCAAACCAGCATTGGTTAAATGTCTAATGTTTGCTGGGTACTGTGGCAGAACAGTACACATGCGACGGGGTCGGACAAGGGGAATATATCTATATATGGTTGTCATCAGGTTATTACTACTCTTTTACTCCCACGTCAGGTCCGTACACATGGGAGGGGTTAATTACCCCCCCCCCCCTACACACACACCGAAAAAGAGCAATTCTTATTTTGTAGAAAAAAATAATGGTCCACTTTTCTCCCATTGAATTCAATCATCTCGTAGACTACACTAAATCTCAGAGTTAGAAATACCTGCATTTAATGACAAGTACTACACTTTGCTACGTTTCGCAGTTCTTTTGTGTGAAATTTATTTAAAGTTTATAAGAACCAAGACGTCATGTCTCAACAGAATGACAGAGTGTAGTCTGTGAATGTAGACCTTGAAAACAAATTGTAAAGTCATTTGTTGACCTGACCTAATTTATCAGTGCCTGGAGGCGCATGCGCAGGTAGAGTAGACCAGATGGTGCTGACGTCTAGTGATGTCTCTCATCACCATCTTGAATGTGTTCTCTGATGCTGTGTAGCCTACATCTCAACACGTCACGGCCAACATTAAACCCGAAGTGGATTTAAACCATGTATTGCTGGAATATTGTAATAAATACTATTGGTATCAAATGGTTATTCACTACAACCCTTTCAGTGCGGGGACCGAAATTAAACTTCAGAATCAGACGTCTTTAAACGTCACATCCTGACGTCCAAAGACGCTGAGAGAGTAAAATCGTAGACCCAAGACATAGGTAATAAAAAAAGTGGAAAGAGCTAACTAAAACATGTATGCAAAAATGAAAATGAAATGAAATGAATCGGGCTTTAGGCCACCTTTGTGCACATATAGGCTAAACTGGGCCAGGAGAACCTCCTGAGGATGGTGAGATGATTGAGATGACACTGTCCTCCAGACACAGGATTTGAAAACATGTATGCTCTCTGCGGCTCGCTCGTTCTGTATGGCTCGCTTGTTTGTTCGTTGATTCGATTCCTTCATCTTATTCTCTTACCCGTTGTTTGATCATTTGTCTAATTCATTCTAATTCATCAATCTATTGATTGATAATCATCAATTCAAAATCATCAATACATTGATTGATTGATTGATTGGTTGATCGATCGATCGATCGATCAATCGATCGATCGATTGATTGATTGATTGATTAATTGATTGACTGATTGATTGATTGATTGATTGATTGATTGATTGATTGATTGATTGATTGATTGATTGATCCATTCATTCATTCATTCATTCATTCATTCATTCATTCATTCATTCATTCATTCATTCATTCATTCATTCATTCATTCATTCATTTATTCATTCATTCATTCATTCATTCATTCATTCATACTTTTTCATTACTTTACACGCATACCCCAACCTTTCATTCATCCGGCCCAGTTCCCCCCAGATCTGCCGACTATAACCAGATGTTTCTCTAACACGACTCATCCTCCTTTTTTACACTAACCAGCCGCTGTCCATTCCCCGCTAAAACAGCTCTGCTTTTCACACCTTTCCTCCCCTCAGACTTGCTGTCTCTCGTGACTCGCATGAATAATAACGTATGCTGGTTGCACAATCTGCAGATGGGGCTTACATCGTATCATCAGCTATTTCTAGGAAAATCGTTTATTCTCCATACCAGAGTGAATTAACGTAATCTTCAACGTAATCCAGCATTCATCTGAGCTCGGTCCGCTGAGAATATAGGCGCTATAGATGTTTATTTTTAATTTTATATAAGTTTACATTGATGTACCACATTTATATTATTATTTGTCCCACTTACATGGTATCAACATCAATTTCTAGGAAAATCGTTGTTTCTCAGAGTGTATTAATGTAATCCTTGAAGTTCTCTCGTCATATTCATGTACCATATTTTTTTGGTAATTTGGCGCGCTTTGGCCTTAAAGGGTCTTATCAGCCACTTTACGAAGTGGCTGATAAGGCCCTTTAATGCCAAGGGATTGTATATGATACTGTGTTTTGATTTACAGTATTCTCATCCACTTTACAACACACGTTTATCGTCCGTGTATAAATATTGTCAGACGTCACCTGTGGTAGCATTCAGTGCCCCCTTGGATGTGAAATGGTAAATGTGCCACTTCATGATGTCCCATTAGATATGAAATGGTGGATGTGCCACTTTATAGTGTCCCCTTGGATATGAAATGGTGGATGTGCCACTTTATAGTGTCCCTTTGGATATTAAATGGTGGATGTGCCACTTTATAGTGTCCCCTTGGATATGAAATGATGGATGTGCCACTTTATAGTGTCCCTTTAAATATGAAATGATGGATGTGCCACTTTATTGTGTCCCTTTGGATATGAAATGATGGATGTGCCACTGTATAGTGTCCCCTTGGATATGAAAGGTGCTTATGCCACTTTATAGTGTCCCTTTGGATATGAAAGGTGTTTATACCCCTATATAGTGGCGCCTTTGAAATAAAGTAGTGTATGGGCTACTTTACAAAGTGGCCCATACACCCTTTTATCTCAAACGAGCACTGATCGGGTATAGTTCACCAGAAATACAGCAGCAGATAACACAAATACCATTGAACACAAAGTCATCTAGAAAGGCTGATGCATTAATGAATGAGTGGATGAATGAATGAATGAATGAATTGATGGATGAATGAATGAATGAATGAATGAATGAATGAATGAATGAATGAATGAATGAATGAATAAATGAATAAATGAATGAATGAATGAATGAATAAATGAATGAAAGAATGAATGAATGAATGAATGAATGAATGAATGAATGAATGAATGAATGAATGAATGAATGAATGAATGAATGAATAATTGAATGAATGAATGAATGAATGAATGAATGAATAAATGAATGAATGAATGAATGAATGAATGAATGAATGAATGAATGTATGAATGAATAAATGAATAAATGAATGAATGAATGAATGAATGAATGAATGAATGAATGAATGAATAAATGAATGAATGAATTAATTATTGAATGAATTCATGAATGAATGAATGTATGAATGGATGAATGAATGAATGAATGAATGAATGAAAACATATTAATCAAACTTATTAATCACTCATTTTGACACAAAGTAATAGCTCGACATATTAATCAACAGTTAATGAATAATAAATTTAATTTTAAAGCAATATTTGACTAAAAATAATAATAATAATCAAAAAAATAATTTAAAATAAACTACAGGACCGAGTTTACTTAGGTTTATAATAGTTATGTAGTTTTTGTGCAATATCCAGGCATAAAACGTATATATCGTTCTTTGGTAATGAAAATAAGTGTCTTCTTCCATTGTCGATTAAATTGAAACACACTTAAGATAATTGATTTGAAAAACAAACAAAACAAACACTGACATTGGATTTCCAACATTGGAAAAGATAAAAATCAGCTAGTTAAATTTCCTCTATTCATCTCACATGCTATCCGTATTGCTATGTGCCGCTAACAACACGAATGATGATTACGGAGAGAAACGCTGATCGATGTATTTGCTATGTCCCCCCTCCCCCTCCACCGCCGCCGAATGCGCCCGTATCTCCAATGTTTATATTGGTCTTTGTCATGACAAGTGCGTAATAATAGGAGCTGCTAGTGACCTGTCATAAAAATCATTGATATATCTGCCTTTGTCATCAAAGGGTTCCGTCTGACACTTTACAAAGTGGTAGAAGGAACCCTTTGATTACAAAGGACAATCTGTTAAAAGACGTCGATCCAATTTGTTGAAAGCTATATCTCAACCCTTAAGACGCTGAAATATTTTCGTATAAACCATGGAGACCAAAGGGTTTTTCAATTTGAAATGTATTAGTTAGCTCTTTCTGCTTCATTTGAATACCTATGTTATACATGGGTCTACTGCCATTATAAATATATTTTACTTCTTACAGTACGAGGATCGACTTTGGACGTCTGTAGACGTCAGATTCTGACGTCGAAAGTCTGTAAGGCGTCAGATTCTGACGTCGAAAGTCGATCCCCGCGCTGTAAGAGTTAATATTTATCTAGTAGTTATAACGATAAACTCTATGTTGCAAACACCAGACGTCGATTCCATTTTAATGTTGGCATCACAGACGGTGACACAGCATTAAATCGACTACATTGGGTCCACGCTTCGTGTTTGCTGGGCGTATACTAATAACTAATAGATGACAATAGCTTCCGTAAAAAAAATATATTTGATTTTGTTTATTATTGGCTTGCTGAACATCTATAACTTTTATTAAAACTATTATTAAAGGTATACATCAACAAGCGCGCATGAACACAGTTAGCACATATTAAATGGACACCTGTTTTTCGATTGCCAGTTTTAAACTTATAATAGTCTTATTAAAAAGACAATTATTTGATTTTAACTGATATTTATTGCAGATGGCACGAGCAATTATTTAGAGTATGTTGTTGATTGCGGATATTAAATTGACACTAATTTTTCCGATTGCTAGTTTTATAATTCACAAGAATAAAGTGATTTGGTCGTAGCAAGATAAATGTATAGCTAATATATAATGATGGCTTCTAGATGGTAATAGTAATTCATTGTATGTAGATTGTATGTATACGATTGTCAGTTTTATAATTACCAAGAAAACCTTGATTTGTTTTTAGCGTGTTATATATAGCTTATCTATAATAATGGCTTCCGGATGGTAAGAATAATTGATTGTATGTGTACAGTAGTATATGCGGGCTACTATTATATGTGTGGAGGATGATGTAATCACATCATTTATCAATCGATTATGAGCCTCAGACCACGTGCTACCTATTGACCCTGAGGAATCAGGTGATTTACAGACCTACTTTGCCTATGGACGTCAGATTCTGACGTCTAAAGTCGATAGATGTCAGATTCTGACGTCTATGCTGAAAGAGCAAAAATATTTATAATGGCCGTAGATGTATATACATAGGTTTTCAAATTACGCGGAAAGAGTTAACCAAGACATTTATGATGTTCAAACACATGTTTCTTCCCCGATCACTCGTAAAGAGTGGGGAGCTTCCGTGACAGTGCGGTAGCATGCTCGGTCTGAGACAACCACGGCTGGAATTTCGAATCCTGTGTCTGGGGGCAGTGTCATATCATTCATCTCACCTTCCCCAGGGTTATCCTGGTCCAGCTTAGCCTATGTGTGCACAAAGTGGCCTCAATTTTTTCCATTCATTCATTCATGCATTCATTCATTCATTCATTCTTTCATTTGGTGTAAGTCTAATCTGCATATTTTCATTTACTCTTAAATTATGCCCCTCACTAATCACAAATGTTAAATGTCAACACCAGTAAAGGAAAATGACACTAGTCTCGATGGAGGATGTTAGATTTTGATGCAGAAACAAAGCTCTGTGTAGTAATTTACAAATTTGAAATAGCATGGCTACCCCACGTTGCAGGCCTCTATTAGAGACAGACGAGCTGATGACAGCTGTAAATGGAAACAGGACATTAACACCCCCCTTTGTATGCCTCTCACACAGGGATGTGCGCGGTGGTGACAAGTGCATATTGATAACACCCCACAATTTCCTGTACAAATTGTCAGAGCGCCATTTAGTCGGCCATTGATTTCACTAGTCGTGCTTATTAATGTAAATGTCTGTGTGATGTGTTAACAGCTAGTCAGTAACAAAACACGATCATGACGTCATCAACGTAAAAAAAGCTTGTCGAATAAAATGTAAAATGCTCATATAAGTTACAGGAAATCTACTAGAAAAATTGCTTAATCAATTGACACAATCAATTTTACCTGCTGTTCTCACTAATTCTGCGGGGCCTGTTTATTCATTTGTCATTCTCCCCGAGCATACACATCTTACAACTGCACAGCGCTAGGGAACTAACTTTGCCCTTAGGCCACTTGTTTTAATTTATCTGTTTTAGATCAGAAAAAATCCAAAATCTAATGAGAGAGGGTGGAAAAAAAACATTCAAGAAAAAAAGAACAATGAACCTATTTTTGGAAAAGTTATTGAGGGCGACACAATAAAAAAAACATTGGACATATTTCGGGAAAAGTTAATGAGGGCGACAAAATAAAAAACTTTCGACCTATTTAAAAAAAAGTTATTGAGGTCGACGAAAAAAAAAACAAGCAAAAAAACATAGCTGGAAAAAGATTTTTTATCTCTCGAAATGAACTTGTTTTTTTTCGGAATGTTTTTTTTATCCCCCGAAATTGACTGTTTTTTCTGAAATCGGCTACAATCTAATGCGCGCGCTGGGCAGGAAAAACCCCCATGTTTTTCTGGTAATGCGCGGCCTAAATCTAATGCGCGCGCTCATCTAAAACAGAGAAAAAAACATAGTGGCCTTAATGCGCTGACTATTTTTTTGTATATAACATGGCAACCAAAGGGTTTTATTCATTTCGAAATCAGCATAAAAGTCTTAGTTAGCTCTTTCTGATTAATTCTCATGCTATGAGTCTACGATATCTACAATTAATCTAAATAATTTACTCTTACAGTGCGTGGATCGACTATAGACGTCATGATATAAAATCTACAGACGTCAGATTCTGACGTCTAAAGTATATTCCCGCGCAGATAGGGTTAAGATTTGCCTTCTCTGTCCTACCAGGTACTCATTCATACCCGAGTGGTGTGAAACCACGTGAGGGTGAAGTGCCGTGCCCAACGTCACAACATCGGAACAACGACTGAGACATGATATCGGTATGCCAAACTGCACCAAGCGGGGATTGAGCCCGCACAATAAGCAGCCGCTATGGCAGAGAGTCACAATTCCTTTAGCATATATTGCAGGCCCACCCACACGCGCAGCATGATCACCATTCTAAGGAGTGGTGTCCGTCAAAAGTAAATATTATCAATCAGTGAAGCGAAACGACTGACCTACATAAACCAGAACCAGCCCTGATGACATATATCCAAGTAAAATAGAGAAAGCTGCAGAGTAAGAAGGAAACATTTCCAGCTTGTAAGGATATGCATACTGTGGCATGAATCAGTGACTGATCACCTTTGAATGAAGCAGTTCTTCGTCGCTGAATCCTCTAACAAATACCATATAGAGTTGACTTGAATAATACACAACCCACCAAACCCAAACCATTTGTATAACATTTGTACAGCGTCGCCCCAACGTTTTCAAAGTTGGTCCGACATTGTACAAATGTCATACAAATGGTTTGCGTTTACTGGGAAGTAGCAAATGTTGTGTTTGCCTTTAAAACTAAGTAGCTAAACGCTATCGGTCAAATCTAAGGCAAACAGTAGTAATTTACTGCTGTTTGTCTTTGAGCTGCAGGATTCTCTTCTGCCATCGAGTACTGGCATAATGACCACCGTGCAAAGACAAACAGCTGTAACTGTAAGCAGTTACAGCCGTTTGGACCAACAGTTACAGCCGTTGGACCAACATTAACCCAACATTGGGTCAATGCCTCGTGTTTGCTGGGACCTCCATGTAATTTTCAGAAGCCATGATGACATTCTGTGAAACGCAGTGACGTCAGTGGAAACCGTTTTGAATGGGAACTCGGTGAAAACAAAGTTATATAAGACCCCCTCACCCATACAATGTATTAGCTAGCTCGGTGACAACAATGGAGGTCAAGGCTATAGAGTTTCACAGAATTGGAGGACAGTTGTTATAAATGTTGACATACCAGTGTACCCATCAACCTGACATTGTGCTGCTAAATTCAATAACTGCCGACGGTGTGCCCCACTGTCATGACGTCATCGATCGTCCAGGAACCCGGATGTTGCTAGATGTCCGGTAGAGGTCAGTAGGGTTGACCCTGGGTAAATTGAAATGAATCGTCCAGTCAAACGGCCCACATCGCCCGATCAATGGCGTAACGGCCGAGTAAGAGGTGCGGGTGGAGTCACAGCTAGTGTACACGAGATGTGGGCCAATGTTAGCTTAATGTTGGGCCAACGTCGTAGACGGTGGCCCAACATTAAGCTAACATTGATTTAATGTCGCGCATTTGATGGTACGTGTCTCCAATTATACACAAAAACCCGTTTATCATGGACGAATAAACGAGTGAATCAGCGAACGAACGAACGAACGAACGAACGAACGAACGAACGAACGAACGAACGAACGAACGAACGAACGAACGAACGAACGAACGAACGTGCAAAACAAATGAATGAATAGTGAATGGTTGAATGCACGAACGTTAAACGAATTTTCGAATGAAAAAACGAATTAATGACAATGGATGCAAGCTATCGGTATATTTCGTGCAGGGATCTTGAAATGACATACTGATCGCATACGGATATCATACGGATAAAATACGGACGTCATACGGACGTCATACGGACGTCATACGTACATTTGTGCATCTTACTAATTTGGAGCATCAAGGAGAGTCAAGCTCCACTTTGCGTAGCAAATACGACATTTTGAAACAATGTTAGTTTGATGTTGGGCCAGCGTCGCAGACGATGGGCCAGCATTAAAACAACATTTTTTCAATATGTCGTGTTTGCTGGGCACTTTCCAAAGTGATTTTTCATCTCGTTAGCTCGTGATATTTTAGTCTCGACTCACTTCCCCCAATTTAACAGCGAGATGTCACGAAATTGCAATCCGTTTCCACTGTTTTCCAACTACCCGGAGCGCATGCTAATTACGTCAACGGCTGGGCTGCACTGATTGCATTTTGTTAATTAAGCCAACGTTTCATTTGTGCCTTTTTTATAGCAATTTGAAGCATCAATTTAAAGCTGAAATTGCTGGCGCAATTTCAAGCTTCATATTGATAAACAATACGTTAAATTATATTGATAAATTACTTTTGTGAATGCCGTTAAAATGCAAGAATATAAAAAATTGCAGTGTTTCCGCCAGTGTGCAACACAAACGGGATGCTGTTTGCCATTGGTTCAATGTCGACCAAACCTTTGGCACTTCCCAGCGAACACAAAACATTTGTATAACATTTATACAATGTAGTTCCAATGTCGAAGACGCTGGGCCGACTCTGTACAAATGTTATACAAATCTTTTGTGTTTACTGGGTTTCGTCCTTCGTTGTAGGCATCATTGTCCAGCAATCAGGAAACATGTCCCCAATGTTGGTTTAATGCTGGGCCACCGTCTTTGACGGTAGCCCAGCATTAGTCCAACATTTTATGAGTGTCAGCTGACTGTTGACTACACACCTCACTGCTCTCAGCCAGGGTTTGATGACGAGTGAGAATACAGTGACGTCCACATGGATTATAAACGACATTTATTGACCAAACTAAAAGGTACTCTCACCTCTAAAGTACTGGTAGCAGTGAGTTATGGCGGCTTTCTGTTTTCACATTTGAGCAAAGGGTAACATTGAATAAAAACAACAATAATGAATGACCGAATGAATGGAAATGAAATGAATGTGGTTTTAGGCCACCTTGGTGCAGAAGTAGGCTGGATGAATGAATGAATGGTTGAATCAATGAATCAAAGAAATAATTATTACAAGAATGAATGAATGAATTCACTAAAAAACAATGTTCTCAGTAAATATGAGACAATAAATCAATGTTGGTTTGATGTTCGTCCACCGTCTGTGACGCTGCGTAACACCAAACCAGCATTGGGTGATCGTGGGATGATAACTGAGAATTCAGATTCATCTGGTTAGATATTCTTATAAATGATATAACCACATTGATACAGCTACTATATCGAGAATCATTGACATTGGCGGCTATTTTGCGTTAGAGTGGGTGATGTTTTAAAAATATTCACGAAACATATCATAAACATATGTAGATCGTCCAATGGATACAAATGTTGGTACCACATGAAACGTGACAGTAATAAGGACTCAAAGTGATATATAATTCGCAGTGAAACGTCTACTCGTTGTGATATCAGTACTGCCAGCAAATGTTTTCGTTGTCAAGATGTTTTCCAGTAAAAAATTCATGCAGCTATGAAGATCAGACTGCGCTCTAGACAACTACCCGATGTGATTCTGATTGGAAATACTGACAATCTGAAAATATTGTAGGAACTTCAAATTAATTGAAAGTAACACGTATATCTTGGAAGAGGACGTCAGAGAAGATAAGATTTGTACTTTTTGCCCGACTGTCATGTTTGGTATTTTGCAATAATTCAATTTTTCACGTAATTAGCTCGTTACGCCTGTTTGTCTTGGATCTATAAATACAAATTCTTACTTTGCAAGTCAGCCAGTTTTTTAATTGCCTTCGTCTTGTAATCAAGGCAAATAGTTGCAGCGGCTCACTTGAAAACTTTTACTTTTTAAAATTAGTCGTTATGGGTATTTACAAAAGTTGGAAACAAACATTAATAACAGCCAGTCAGCAAACCAGGGCTGTTTGCATTGACGCGGAAGAGAAGGTCTTAAAAACTCACAGCCTGCCCCAGACAAAATTAAACTGACTGACACAGTCATGACTTAAACTATTTGATGGGCTAGTCCCTTTAACCTTGTATCCACCAAATTATTCAATTGAAATTTGTACTCACTTGAAGTTGTGTCTCGCTGTCGCGTTCCACAACTTTAAGTGAGTGACAATTATTTAGATTTGACAAAATGGAGGTGAACGATTGCGAAATCTTGCTGATTGATGACACGTTTTATCTTTAACATGTTCTTAAGCTGGTATTAATGTGCTAATAAAAAATGAAAGAAACGAATACAATCGGGAACGGCGACGAAAGAGTTATTATATATCGTAGGTTTCTGATTGGTCGAGATGGCCATCTCGACCAATCAGAAGCCTACGATATATCGTAACCTGTACGAGAATACGGGCCCAAGTTTTCTTACCTTTCTCTTGTTTTCCTATGTATGCCGTAGATACTGCCGTGACAGTGACCAGTGCCCACCACAGGGCAGTCCTGGTCACGGAAACTCCTGAAGTCATCATCACGGAGAGCCTTATCTATCACGTAATGTGATACAACACTGTAGGTTTATCCAGATCTAGTTGTTGTAATCCAAGACACGATCAAGTCACGATTTGAGACGTATTTGTTATCTACAATGATGTCACTTTAGATGAAATAACTTTATACTTTATATCAGAATGTTACGTCACAACATTACATGACGTGTTACGTCTTATCACGTCAGCCACGCTGGTTAAGCGTCGCTAGTCTACCGTCACGGCTTGTGATTTATATATCCAACAGCTCTATACACTTTGCCTGACTTAGAAGCATCTACTTACTATACACAGAAAAAAAGTAGATGGTCAAGAACAACGCTTAGTCGTGAGCTTCTCACTCCATCATCCATAAACCATCCGTGACATAAGTTGTGTACAGCCACAGCACAGCGGCTACAGCGCGGCAATGTGATATTCCTTTTGGTGTCTTTATCCAAATGAAACCTAAGTTGAACAGACCTTTCAGGTTGTCACAAATATTCCCGAAGTTGTTGTTTTGATCCCAGCTGAACAATTTAACTTTATTTATCTCCTATTTATCATAATCTCTTCTTGATTTGTTCCCGTTGGTCACAGAGATATCCAGTGGCGGCTATATGTACCAGTATACCATGACATTCAGGTGACTCTCTCTGGCTTACTTCGCGCGGCCCGCACTCTACACGAGTGCTTCACTCTAGACGTAACCAGTGATGTATGACTGGTATATAGGGATCTGATAGGGACGCTTCCTGTGGTGGAGATAGCGTGGACTGTGGTGGGATGTAGCTGTGGGATCTAGTGATGGGATGTAGCTGTAGGCATGTATACCTCTCTGGTTCTGTGTGTAGCCGGAGGATAGTGACGGATGGATGCCTACAGTGACGGCCTCCCTGCTGACACAAGCTGGTTAGACCAGCAGCATGAGCAGCGGGAACAGCAGCAGCATCAACACGTACAGCAGCTGCAGCGGCAGCGGCAGCAACAAAAGCAGCAGCAACAGCAACAACAGAAGCGGCAACAGCAGCAGCGGCGGCGACAACAGTAGCAAGCGCGGCAACAGCAACTGTGGAAAGAGTAACAGCAGCAACAAAGACAGCAGCAGCAACAGTAGCAGGAACAACAGCAAAGAAAGTAGCAGCAACAGAGGCAGCATCAGCAGCGGCGACAATAGGAGCAGCAGCACAGTCATAAAAGCAGCAACCAAAAGACTAAAAACAGCAACTGCAGCAGCAGCGACAGCACAGTGATAAAAGAAGAAGCAAAAGGACCAACTGCAAGAGCAGAAGCAACAGCAGCGGCAGCAACAGCAGCAGTAACATAAGCAGTTGCAGCATGCTCTTGTCACTAGATGATAGCATACTGATGCTGATGAAGCTGCTAGTGATAATGCTGTTGTTGCTCGTGATGATGGAATGTGCTTTGTGCAGCTGGTGATGATCATGTTGTTGCTGCCAGGACAAAGCTGTTGTTACCACTGGTGGTACCCTGCTACTGATGATGTTGCTATTGCTGGAGACACTGTTGCTGTGTTGCTGCTACTGTTGCTACTCATGTATCTCTTCTTGTTGGAGATAATACTTTGGCAGCGGCTTTTTTTCTACTGTTTTCTCCAGTCTGGTGCAACTACTGACCTCTGCCAATGCTGCCATTGTTATTGTTACACTAATGATCATGTTGTTGATGATTTATAGGACTTTTATCTCGTTGCCGTTTTTACTTCTTCCGCAACAAACTTTTTAAAGTTGTTGAAAGAGAAACAATATGATACTATAATCATTGATTACGCCACGATGATGGAGTTACAGTGGTTGATATTTCTGCTGCTGTTCATGTTGATATGCAAACGGTGTTCATTTGAGTGCGATTTGGGAAAATACAGCACCTTACGGCGAACACCATATACAAGTGCTTTATTTTCCCATATCGCACAAAAAATGAACAACGTTTGTAATTTCTCACACAATCAAGCTGCACGTGACATAGCTGCCATAAAATACCAGCTGTAGTTGGATCTACAGTGCGATATGGGCTCATTCCGATATACGTTCCATAGGGAAAACACTGTATAAAAAAAAATAGTAATAAAATGACCAATATGTCAAAGTTGACATGAAAACGGTCAATGACACCTTTTTTTAGTGTGAGAAAAAATGTTGATGTCTTTGCTGCTTTTGCTGTTACTGTTATTGCTGCTGTTGCTGCTGCTGCTGCTGCTGCTGCTGCTGCTGCTTCTGCTGCTATCGCTGTCGCTGCTGCTGTTTGTGCTGCTGGTGTTGTTGCTGCTGTTGCTGTTGCTGCTGCTGCCGCCGCCACCGCCGCCACCGCCTCCGCAGACAATGCTGCAGATACTGTAATCCTCTTAGAGGTCATGAGGATTTAACTGATCCTGATTCATCCATGTAATCCACATTCGGTGCATCCTCCCAGAAAACGAGTTGTATTGGCTCAATGCTGGGCTAATGCTGGGCCACCGTCTGTGACGCTGGGCCAGCATTAAAACAGACATGTAATCTACATTAGGTGCATGTCTGGGGGTATATCCCCTAGACATGCCCAGAACCCCTTATCGGGCGAGCGAAGGAAAACGCTCTCAATAACCCACCATACCCTATCACCCCCACCCTCACATCATCATCTGTACATCATTCATCTCATCAATTGACTACAACGTTTTTATCGTATTATAATGTCACTTAAAAGACCTTTTGTGCCAAAAAGTGACGTAAAGCACTTATTTACTACTACTACACTAGGTGCATCCTCCGGTGAAACGAGCTGTATTGGCCCAATGCTGGGCTACTTCTGGGCCACCATCTGCCATGCTGACCCAACATTAAAACAGAGTGTAATCCACATTAGGTGCGTCCTCCCGGAAAACAGCATGTATTAACACCATGCTGGTCTAATGCTGGGCCACCATCTGCCATGCTGACCCAACATTAAAACAGGGTGTGATCCACATTTGTTGCGTCCTCCCGGAAAACAGCATGTATTAACACCATGCTGGGCTGATGCTGGGCCACCGTCTGCCATGCTGGCCCAGCATTAAAACATCCGTTTAATCTGCATTTGGTGCATTCAGGATTCATTAACACAAAACTGGGCTAATGCTAGCTAACCATCTGTGACGCTGGTCCAGCATTAAGCAGATATCCATGTGTAATCTCCCCGGAAACACACTGTATTGGCCCAATGTAGAACCACCGTCTTGACCGCTGGACCGCTGGATCAGCATTGAACTGACATCTACGTAACGCATACTCCCAGAAAGCAAGCTGTATTCACCCAGGCGGGGGCCCTAGGGTAGTGGTTAGCACCGCTGCCTTTCACGCCAGAGTTCGGGGTTCAGTTCCCGGTCTCTGCGGTTTAAAAGAAACAAAAAATGTTTCTTTCCCATCCACGTGTGAAAGTCAGTATTGTGGGGAGCCTCCGTGACCGAGAGGTAGCGTGCTCGGCCTCAGACCGCCAGGGCTCGAATTTCGAATCCTGTGTCTGGAGGACAGTGTCATCTCAATCATCTCACCATCCTCAGGAGGTTCTCCTGGCCCAGTTTAGCCTATATGTGCACAAAGGTGGCCTAAAGCCCGATTGATTTCATTTTATTTTTGTATTCACCCAATGTTGGATAAATCCTTACAACGCTAGTCGTTTTTAATTTGTTGTATTAACACTTTAAATCGCAGTTGTTTAAACATCAATATTTGCAAATGTTTAGTCTCAAATTAAATAGATATGAGTAATTTTGACGCAACTTTGTGAAGTTTTTGAAAGTTTGTGAAGTTTGTGAAAAATTAGATAAATTAACTTAGAACAATATTTGGAAAGGTGAAATAATGATGATTTGATGTATTGGCCAATAAGGTATCTTCTGATGTATTTTTGACGCGGTAGGTTTATCCATTTCGCAAGCAGCTATCTATTTTACTTTTAGTACACATTGAATCAATCTCAACTCGTACATATGGTTGCAAGATGATACAACAGCTATTCATAGAATACCTAAGCAAAACATACAATAATTTTAGCATAGCTAAATTTGTGAAAACTCTGAATCACTGGTCATCATATGCGTTGTTGACGACTCTTTGTAAAGCATGACACCTGACCACGCACCTTCAGAGGTATATTTATGTTCAAAAATTTAACATTTTATGTGACATGACAATAATTTGTAGGCTATCCTAAAAGTTCCTTTATTGGTCCGGATCAATAGCTTCTCAGCAAATTGTATCCTGAAACAGATCACTGTATGTTTTAGGTCAGCCTAGTACATGTGCTGTGGGTGTATATCGAATATTCTGTTGAGATACGTTTCAGGCAGAATCAGCTTATATATCAGCTTATACTCCCATCAATCATGTTTTTATATCTAGAAATGGACTACGATTGAGTGCAGTTGTAATCTGCCTCATATCGGGTAAAGCGTGATAGATTTTGTTGGCTTTTGGCGGCAATCCCCTTTGCGTTATTTTTCTCGTTTTTATCCCACATGTGTAATATATCTCTCCGACGGAAAAGCATGAGAATGATAATACTAATATTATATTGATTGACAGCTGACATTTATACGAAAAAAAACATAGTTATATATACGTAATAATCCAGCTGTGTAACTTGCTGTATTATATAACCCGTCTACTGCTGAATTATTTTTTACTATTTTTCATACATTTCAAGCTGAAATCTCGAACACAAATAACGAAGATATCGCCGTTTATGAAAATTAAACATCGTCACATTTACGTTATATAATTACCTTATTATGTAGGACAACAGTTTTTTTTATATCTGTTACATTTTATTTGGCTTGAAGCTTGTCTTAACCCTCACAGCGCTGAAATATTTATACACAAACCAAGGAAAGCAAGTGTTTTTTTTTAAATTAGAAAAAACATCCCAACCAAATGGATTTTTTTCAATTTGAAATCATCATAAATGGCTTAGTCAGCTCTTTCTGATTCATTTGAATACCTATGTTATGGGTCTACAGCCATTAGAAATATTTTTTCTCTTACAGCGCGGGGATCGACTTCAGTCGTCAGAATCTGACGTCTACAGACGTCAGATTCTGACGACTAAAGTCGATCCCCGCACTGTAAGGGTTAACCCTTACAGCGCTGGAATATTTTTATACAAACCATGGAGGGCACATGCTTTTTTTAGATTTAAATCATAGTAAATGTCTTTCGACGTAGGTCTTTCCGCTTCATTTGAATACCTGGATATACGGCCACTATAAATATTGTCACTCTTTCAGTGCTGGGATCGACTATAGATGTCAGAATCCGATGTGGCGTACGCTTCATTCAGAAGTGGCCGAAAGAGTTCGGGGTTCGGTTCCCGGTCTCGGCCGTTTGAAAGAAACAAAACATGTTTTTTTCCCATCCACGTGTGAAAGTCAGTATTGTGGGGAGCCTCCGTGACCGAGAGGTAGCGTTCTCGGCCTCAGACGGCCAGGGCTCGAATTTCGAATCCTGGGTCTGGAGGACAGTGTGATCTCAATTATCTCACCATCCTCAGGAGGCTCTCCTTGCCCAGTTTAGCCTATATGTGCACAAAAGTGGCTTAAAGCCCGATTCATTTCATTTTCATTTTACCCCATTCTCCATATCACACAGAAAGGCTATATATTAACCTTACAACTGCAGCCTTGTGTCATATAACAATATTTTGGTCATTTATGAATGGATAAATGTGTAGCCATATGACATCAGATACATAATCAGTGATAATACGCTGACATGTTTGTGTAATTAGCCACCATCTGGCCCGGCGCTTATACAGAGCACTGCCTCACACTGTGCTCATCCTTAGCACTACATAACACCTCTTATTGGCAAATCAATGTCCTGCATTAAATCATTAACCCTTTCAGCGCGGAGACCGATTTTAGGCGCCAGAATCTGACGTCTAGCAGATTCGGATGTCTAAAGACGATCCCCGCACTGAAATAAATACCTATTTCTAATGGCCGTAGAGCCATAACATGTGTACTCAAATGAAGCGGAGAGAGCTAACTAAGACATTTATAAAGGATGATTACAAATTGCACAAAAACCTTTGATCTCTTGGTTTATACCAAAAAAAATATTTGAGCGTTTCAAGGGTTAAATGCTTATTGCAAACCTTTGGATCAAGGCTTATGTTTGTGCGACATGAGAAGTTGATACATCACTTTGGTCTCCATAGTTTATTCAAAAATATTTCAGCCTTGTAAGGGAATTACCACGTCCGGGACCCTAGTATAGTCGTCAAAGTAACCCGCCTGCCGCACCGGAGCTCGCGGGCTCGTCCGCTCTCTGGTATTCAGGTTTCACAAAAACAAAGTAAAGTTCTTTATCTACTCATTGATAAATAATTAATTTAAGTATTGTGGGGAGTCAATGCGACCGATTCGTAGCGTCCTCGGCCTCAGACCACCAGGGATCGAATTTTAATCATATTTCTGGTATAGTCTGAAATTCATCTCTCCATCACCTGATTTATCTTACCATCCCCTAGTGGTTATTCTGGTACAGTTTAGTCTGATTAACGTTCCATTCATTCGTGTATTCATTTATGTATTATTTACCCACCGGTTATTATGGTTGTCTAATTTACATTTTTACCTAAAATCCAAGATGTTTATTAAGCTTGAGAAACAAATACTTTTGTTAACACTACGAGTGTTGCGATCATCTAATTTATATTGTATTTAGCTGACGCCGCGATAGACAGGCTGTAGTCGTGTGTATAACAGATGTCATATCAAACGAACTTTTAACATGAAGTTATAAGTTCACAGCCATCGCGTTGGATAGAACTCGATTCTTTCTGAAATATTTAAAGCCGAATGATGGTGCGTTGGGCTTATTTAATGGTAAATTAACGGTATATGTTATTGAGTTAAACAAATAATATATCGAAATAGTATTACAATTCAATTGATGATGTGTATATTTACAATCTATGGTTTTTTTTAATTATTCAATACGTCCGGTCAACAAAATTATTTACCACCAGGAACGCCATCATAAACCATGTCATTCCCACAATTAGGTAGTCTCAATTTAGCAGGCACACTAACCACAGCCGCCAAAGTTTCAATATTTAATTATACATAGACTATGTTCCTCATCTTCACCAACGATGTGATTAAGTTTAGAGGCGTTTAAACCGTTTAGGCAGAAAAATAAATTTTGCTGGAATTTCTCAATTTAGATGTATTCTCTTGAAAACCATCACATATAAAAGGTTTCGTGCCCAGACCATTAAAAAAGTGATCCATCGTTACACATTAACTAGACAATTTTTTGCAGATATAAAATCTCTTCGAAACAATATTTCAGAAATGATAACCCATGACACACATAGTCAAATGCTATAAAATGAAATAAATTAAAATGATTTATTTCAATGTCAATTCCAAGGCATGAATAAGACTACATGTTTAATCAACTTTTTCTCTATATATAATTGAAGTTTATTAATGCTAAAACCTTAATATGCCTTTATAATTTATCAAAGAGGGAATTAATTCTTTGCATGTCAATATGGGAAGACGAATAGCTTCTTTTTATGCAGTCAGCTTGGGCAACCTGTGACCTAACAAACGTAGACGCCTGACCACGGCGGTCACTCACACGTATGACGTCACAGACGTGTTCAATAAACGTCAGACTGGACTTAGCGGTGGAGGTCACGTGATCTCACATTCAATCACCCCTGGACATGGACACAATACCAGACGTGGATTGAATATCTCACATCTCACTGGCGTCTGACATAGTGTAGTATCATCCATGGATGATTCTACATTACGTACAAGGACAGTGAATTATGACATCGCCCAGTGTGATGGAATTAGATGACGTATAAGAAAGCGAGTCGTGTTGACTCCTGAGCTATTGTCTAGTCGTGTTGACACATTTATCTGCCCATGTAAATGTATGAATGAATGATTGAATGAATAAATGAATGAATGAATGAATGAATAAATTATTGAATAAATGAGTGAAAGAACTGGGCTAAGACAAACTCCTAAGGATGGCGAAATAAATGAGACTGACCTCTAGACACAGGATTCGAAATTCCAGCCCTGGCGGTCTGAGGTCGAGCACGCTACCTCTCAGTCTTTATGCATGAGCGGGGCAGAAACTTTTTGTTTGTTTCTTTGAAACTTGAATGCCAGTCGCGATCTCCGACTTTCAAAACAGACGGCTTTAAGCCCTACAACGCAGGGATAGACTTTAGACGTCAGATTCTGACGTCTAAAGTCTGAAGAGTACTGTGTAGTATTCACACAAGCTTAGTTAGCGCTAGACTCTAGCGATTAAGCAGCCCGAAGGTGTCAGTTTCAGTTCTGAAACTGGATGTGCCACTGATCACAAATGTGTGTTTATGCGCTTCTGAGCTTAGTTTCTTCGAGTTACGCGCATCATAACTTATTCAACTCTTTGATTGATTATGAATAATTGAGAGCACAGCGATTGCGCCATTTAACTATAATGAGACGTTTGTGTTAATGTTTTGTCTTCGTCACCTACGCTACCCTAGCATTCAGAATCAAAACTCTATTTACCCTCACAACGCTTAAATATATTTATACAAACCACCGTTTTTTTCAATTTGAAATCATTATTAATTGCTTAGTTAGCTATTTCCGCTTTATATGAATACCCATGTTATGGGTGGGTCTACGGCTATTAAAAGGACATGCCCAGGTGTAAAATCATCAAAAAATAAGTGATTTTATTTTAGCTCAATAATATGACCATATAATGTGAACATGTCCATACACTAGAACTGCAAAAGTTTTTTTAATTGTTGTGCTGCGCATTCACCAGTTAGGATAGATATAGAGATAAAATTCATGATTTCTTATTATTGACAACCATGGCAAAAATAGGAAATACGGGAATTTCGTCTCTATATCTAGCCTACCTGGTGAATGCGCAGTACAAAAATTAAAAAACTTCTGCAGTTCTAGTCTATGGACATGTTTACATCATATGGTCATATTATTAAGCTAAATTGCAATCACCAATTTTTGGATGATTTTAGACCTGGGCATGTCCCTTTAAATATTTTCACTCTTTCAGTGCGCGCATGGACGTAGGCTACATTTTAGAATCTGAGGTCAATAGACGTCAGATTTTGACGTCTAAAGACGATCTCCGCGCTGAACTGGTAATCCAAATACAATAATTAAAATAACAAATATCAGATCTAATTAGTGATCCCACACTTAGTGCCCCATAGGCTTAATATGTTTGTGATCTCAAGTCTAAACTAACATAACAAACAGCAATAATGTCACCGTTTTCCGAAACAAATAAGAAATAGATAGATAGACAGTTTATTGCCATCAAAAAATTAAAAATGAGATATTATACTTGAAAAATAAATATAATCCAAGTATAACCCAATACTTCACGCCTGACTGACCCTTCTGTTTGCTTTATCCCTTACAGCGCTGACGTATTCTTACATGAACCATGGAGACCAAATGGTTTCTTCAATTTGAAATCACCATACATGTCCTAGTTTTCGCGTCGTTTAAATACCTATGTTATGGGTCTACGGACGTTATAATTTTAAAAATTATTTTAGTTATTTCAGTTATTTCACTAGACTCAGAATCTGATTTCTATGGACGGCAAATTCTGACGTATAAAGCTGGTTATCGCGCTGTAGGGGATTAAACACTATGCATTCTTCATATCGTCCCCTTGGAGTTAGAAGGTGCTAAACTGCCACTTCATGGCAGTTTAGCACCTTCTAACTCCAAGGGGACGATATGTGGTTGTCAATCGTTCTTTTGGACATTCTACATTGCCATACTGTCCTAATGAATAAGTGGAGCAAACACCTTTTTGTAAATTGGTTTCTTCGAGGAGTTAGGGTACGATATATTGCTTAGTGATAAATAATTATGGAGGACATAGAGTACATCGACTACCAAATGTAGATTTGTAAGCCATACGGGTAGTTTAAAAAATGACAAATGTTGTTTTCGCTGTTCGGTTAACATGTCCGATGCTGCTTAGCAGTTAAAGATCCAAACTTATATAATGAACACATTCCACACCACTAAAAATATCTAATGTAATTAGCAAATCCCATATTGTGCTCCCTATAGGCTTACGTCTGTTTGCCCAACTGAAAATAAGCAAACAAAATGAGCAACAACTGTATTAGCGCGACCCACAACTTCTAAATGGGTACAAATTATTCATATTTATAATAATTTGCGACCAAACATTGGCAAATCTTTATGCATTTTCTCATTTAATTCTCAATAGCTGTATTTTAACCTGCTATTAAAACAAGTTCAAAATAACCATAGTCGCACCTAGCGATGAAATGGTTAATGAGATTAACTCATTACTCACTGACGTCAAACTCAGCATGATGAGACAGGGGTGTCCATGCGCAACTACACTACATACTCAAAACATTGTCCTAGTGTTCGGTCAATGCTGGGCCAGCGTCGCAGACGCTGGGCCAGCATTAAACCAACACTCGGTCAATATGCTATCTCTGCTTGGTACACAAACTGTCAACATGCAACATCCCTTATATAGTAGATCTTCAACATGTCAGTATTCATTCAGTCACTGATTCAGACACCATCAACTTCACCAGAACATCACATTCGGGGTAAGTAGTCAGTCACACTTAGCTTTCCCATCAAGTACCAGACGCTGAATCGAGGTTAGTTATTATTGGTAGACAGTGGACAAACATAAACCCTTGACCTTTAAACCGCTGAATTAATTTGTAAAAAAACATTGCAACTAAAGGGTTTTTTCACATTGAAATCACCATAAATGTCTTAGTTGGCTCTTTCCGATTCGTTTGAATATCTATGTTATGGGTCTACGGCCATTAGAAATATTTCTACTCTTACAGTGCAGGGATCGACTTTAGTCGTTAGAATCTGATGTCTAGAGACGTCAGATTCTGTTGACTAGAATCTGACGTCTACAGACGTCAGATTCTGACGACTAAAGTCGATCCCCGCACTGTAAGGGTTTGTCAGAATCTGACGTCTACAGACGTCAGATTCTGACGACTAAAGTCGATCCCCGCGCTGTGAAGGTTTGTCGGAGTCTGACGTCTACAGACGTCAGACTCTGACGACTAAAGTCGATCCTCGCGCTGTAAGGGTTAAAGCGCTGAAATATCTTTATACAAAGCAAGAAGCCAAAGTGTTATTTTCAATTTGAAATCACCATCAATGTCTTAGTCAGCTCATTCCGCTTTACTGGTATCCGTATGTCATGGGTCTACGGCCAGTATAAATATTTTACTCTTTCAGTGCGGGGACCGTCAGATTCTGATGTCTAAAGTCGGACCCCGCACTGAGAGGGTCAAGTCAACATGGGGTTACTGTCTTCGATTTAGCTAGGATTGTTTTTTCGTGAAATCAAAATATTTAAAAATCTGCATAACTTTAAGTGGACAAATCTTTGTACTTAGACAAAATTTTAAACGTAAAATCACAACAAGTACCGTATTACGATTGTTGCCATAGATACAGGACAGGCTGCATTTGTAAAAGCTGTTTTCGAAAACAGCTAATAGAGAATATTAAATACGTAAGGAAAATACACTCATTTCGTATTTGTATAAATGCTATATTTACAAATCCAATTTATACTATTATCATTATCTTTATTGACAATATTCGATATAAAATAATGTACAATACTTGGATTGTTAGCTTAGTTTTACAATCGACGTCATGATATTATTTTACTATTTTTATTTTTAGCTCCGACTCCTCTTCAATCATGAATTTCACTAAGATCCCAGTCATCTGCTTAATTGTTGGCCTCACTTTGTGTGGTAAGTGATATAAATATATATGACATGCGATATGACAGAATACAGCCCTTGTCCAATGAATTATGTTTTGAGCCTTCATGCCAACACCTTATTCATTGAACGAGTGCTGTACTGTTCCATATAGCACGGTCAATCACAAGTAAACAGTACAACGTAACAAATACATGAATATAAAGTAGATCAGATGATAGGTCTTGTACTAATAACCTAATTATTTTCAATAAAGTAGGTCAGATGATAGGTTGTGTACTAATTATTGTAGGCCTATTTTTCTCTGATCAAGTAGGACAGATGAAAGGCTTTGTACTAATTATTTTCATTATTTTTAATAAAGTAGCTCAGATGATAGCTCTTGTACTAGTTATTTAAGCCTTCTCTAAATATTTGCTTATTTTTCAGGTTTAACAAGTGGCTTGACAACGGTAAGTTCTTCAAACTTTTCATAATCACTTTTTTATTTGCCTATTTTTAAATAATAATTTGGAGGTTTTAGAACACAACATTCTGTGGAAACATAATATAATAAGTTTTATTCCATTTAACACAGCATTCTGTGTAAGATTAAAATAGCAAATTAGTTAATTTTCATTTGAGACTGCAGACGGCGTGAGCACAAACGCAAGCATAATAATACCAAGAAAAAATATGATGAATTCTTTAATGAATCACTGATTTGTTTATTCTATTACGAATATCTTTTTGATAAAATAAATAAATACGTATTTATTTTGCTATTTTATGCGGAAACCACAGATACATAATACATGTGTCCCGCGCCAAAATCAGAGAGCCCTTTAGATAATAACATGTAACATAAGAAATAATATTTAATTATTATTTTTTATTTAAGACGAAATATGATAAATTTGGAAGGAAAGAACTGTATTTTTTTATAGAATAATGTATTTATTTTTGTATTTTAGGCTGAAACCACAGATTATCCTGCAACAACGGAGTCGATCATGACAACCGCCGATTCCTGTAATGTGAGTATATAACGCTAACCGTTAACTCTTAAAAGTTTTAACCCTCGAGGAGCGTCAAATCATCATTTTGATTTCTTGAAAAATAACAATTTCGTGAGCCTAAAGAGCTTAGAGCGTAAATAACCTTTAACAATATTTGGCAATTGTCTATCTTGACGCACTAAAAGGCGAAAATTGAAAAAAATAATTCACAGCTTGTGGTGAATGAAGATTTCAACGATAAATCCAGGATTAAGAGGGCTAAAACGCTAACTTATTTTGTTATTTGTTATCTTGAATTAATGTCTCGTTGCCGAGAACCACAACTTCAGGCGGGTAAAAATACCCATGTTTGTTAAAATATCAAACATTCCTCATTGTTAGTAATTCAACAACACAAAAAAGAGTATTTCACGTGCTGATAAAAATGGCTTAGAATGATTTTATCAGTGCTAGGCGACCCAAGAGTAATTAAGCTGTTAAAACAACCAATATTAGCCGCATTATGGATCATTCCTGCTAGAAAATTGACATAAATGCATAATAAGCATTATTAGAAATGAACATAATAGCAACAAATAATTATTAATTTTAATACAATTTTCTTGTTTTCAGGCTGGCGCAACAAACCTGTTCAGTGTTTCCTTGGTGACCGTTGTTTTCATCCATGCTGTAATGAAGCTCCAATAAAGATCATTGATATCAACATAGTGACATGTTAACTTTTTATTTTGTTGATATATTATACATCTCACATTAATATATCCTGTATTCCTGGATAACACGTGCTATTCGCAATTATAAAGGAGTTAAATGAAGGGAATATATGTTACAATGTTATTGTTATCAATAAAAAATATATACATTAATTTCCAACAGTTTTCATTTCATGTTTTCATTTCTGGATTTCTTTACTTATGTTGTTGTTAAAAATACATTATTACTTAATTTTATTAAGTAAGTATTTTACTACAGTATTCTGGGAGTGTATTAAAATACTGCCTAAATAAAGTGAGTGGAGTGAGATTTGATACAGGTTGAGACACAGTTTTATTGTCGGGGGTTACAATCTTTTTGTTATGGGTGACGAGTCACGTGGTGCATGGTTGTGGTCAAGTCATTACCATGGTTACCATGTACTGGCGAAGACCAAAATCGACATATGTCTAAAATTAATATTTTATAGATCCATAAAAACATATATTTGTTCTAGAAATTATAATTTATATTAATTACTATTACTGGACTATTTCTGCATAGAATAATTGCAACTTTTTTTTTTTATTTTTTTTATTTCGAGTTGAAAGGATGGAATATGGCATATCACGTTTTGTTAATGTGAGACAAATGTCATAGTGCAATTGAGTTGAAACTCAAATTAAAATGTCATATTTCAAAGTCTACACGTTCAATCAAACATTTCTCTAGATATAATTAAACTTTTATTAATGCCAAAACTTTATTATGCCTTTATAACTTATCAAAAAGGGGGATTTAAATTCTTTGCATGTCAATATTCTTCCTGTCTCTTGGGAAAACGAATAGCTCCGTTTTAGGAAGAAAGCTTGGGCAACCTGTGACCCGACACACATGGACGGCTGACCAGCGCGGTCACTAACCCGTATGACGTCACAGACGTGGTCAATAAACGTCAGACTGAACTTAGAAAGTGAGGTCAGGTGATCTCATATTCAATCACCCCTGGCCATGGACACCACACCAGACGTGGGTTGAACACTCACATCTTACTGAATCTTACAGAATATAGTATCATCCATGGATGATTCTACATTATGTACAATGACAGTGAATTATGAAATCAGCCAGTGTGATGGAATTGGATGACGTATTATAGGAAAACGAGCTGTGTTGACCTCTGGGCAAGTCGTGTTGACACATTAATCTGCTCATGTACATGTTTACGTGAATGAATGAATTAATTAATTAATAGGTGGGGTTTAAGGCCATATTTGTGCACATATAGTCTGAACTGGGCCAATATAAGCTCCCGAAATGAAGTGAAACTAATGGGGTCTTAGGCCACATTGGTGCACATATAGGCTAAATTGGACGAGGTAAATCTATTTAGGATGGTGAGATGAATGATATGACACTGCCCTTCAGACAAATGTTACAAAATTCGATCCCTGGCGGTCTTAGGCCGAGCACGCCACCTCTCGGTCACGGAGTCTTCTCACAATACAGAATTTCAACGAGTGAGCGGGGAAGAAACATTTTATTTCTTTGAAACTTGAATGCCAGAGCGGGGTTCGAACCCGCAATCGCCGACTTTCAAAACAGACGGCCTTAACCCTTACAGTGCTGGGATAGACTTTAGACGTTAGAATTTGACGTCCGTAGACGTCAGATTCCGACGTCTAATGTCTACTGTGTAGCACTCATGTAAGCTTAGTTAGCACTGGACTCTAGCGATTAAACAACCCGAAGGTGTCAGATTCAGTTCTGAAGCCGGATGTGACACTGATAACAAATGTGTCTTTATGCGCTACTGCAAAAAAGCGGCAGGCATATATGGTATTCCTGCGGAATTTTACAAGCATGGTAGTAATGAACTCTTACCAGCACTAGTTTTACTGTTTAATACCATTATAGCCAATGGAGAATATCCATCAAGTTGGGCCACTGGTATAATTCATCCTGTTCACAAAAAAGCTGCCCATAACGTGCCCGATAACTACAGGAAAGTTACAGTAATGCCATGCATTTGGAAATAATTTGAATCTGAACTTAATAACAGACTGTCTTTTAAAAATGATGTATGCTATGATAATGATCCCTTTCAAGCCGGCTTTAGAAGTAACTCCCGGACGACTGATAATATATTTATACTATGTGCCATTATAGATAAGCAAAGGTGTCTTTCAAAGCCCCTGTATACATGTTTTGTTGATTTTACAAAAGCATTTGACTATATTGACAGATCAGCACTGTACTATAAATTACTGAGCAGAGGAATAGACGGCAATTTTTTAAATGTAGTAAAGAGTATGTTCTCTAAAGCTGAGTGCCCAGTAAAATGGGATTCATGCATCAGCGAGATATTAAAAAGCGAATTTGGTGTCCTGCAAGGTGGTATGCTCAGCCCCAAATTATTTACATAATTTCTGCAGGATATATCCAAATCTTTTGATCAAGGTGAGGGTATCCCCGTAGACACTTTATTAATTGTATACTTGTTATTTGCAGACGACCTTGTCCTTTTTTCAGATTCAGCAAATGGATTGCAAAAGCAATTAGCTGCCCTGTATAAGTATGCTTCTCTGTGGCATATAGTCAGCATTCCTAAAACAAAAGTACTCATATTTAACAAACGTCATACGTCAGAATGTGACAGCTTCTACTATGGTGATGACATAATAGAAAAAAATGAAAAATATAAATACCTTGGGGTTGTATATAGCACTAAATATCCTAAGAATGTATTGAAAGAAACGTTTCTCCATCTCGCTTCCCAAGCTGGTAAAGCAGTTTTTTCTCTACAGAAGCAATCTCGTCCCGTAGTCGGTAAATTGTCACCTGTTATTGCATTCAAGGTTTTTGATTGTCAAATACTGCCCATATTAGAGTATGCAAGTGATATATGGTATACCGGTGATAGTGTGAACGATTTGGAAAAATACATCTAAAATTTATTAAATCAACGCTGGGTGTTAGAAAGCAAACACACACTCCTGCAATTTATGGTGACACAGGACGGTTTCCATTGATTATCAGGCAACATATTAAAGCTGTAAAATATTGGTGTAGAATTCTAGACCTATCTCAGAACCACCCTGTCAGAAATGCCTACAATATGCTACTAGAGCTAGATGGCACTGGATTCACAAACTGGTGTTCGCGTATTCGGTCTGTCCTTGAACTAACCGGGCTAGACCAAGCTTGGGAGACGCAGCACATTCGCAATACAAATAAATTCATGCTTTCCTTTAAAGATTCAATTGTTAGAATATTGACACAGCGGTGGAGACAAGATATTGAGAGTTCAAGTGGGCTGCGCACATATTCATTAGTGAAAAAATCTTTGTGTGTGGAACCATACATCTTAAACATAAAGAGGAACCACCTCATAACAGCAATGGCGCGATATAGAATGAGCTCACATGATTTAAAAATAGAGAGAGGACGATTCAATAATCCAATAACTCCAATAAACCAACGTATATGCACAAGGTGTGAATCAAACAAAATTGACGACGAAATACACCTTCTTCTCCACTGTAATGCCATAAACAATGAACGCGAAATATTGCTCAATTCTATAGCCGGAATTATCAATATGCAACCAACAAATGATATTTTTCTACGAATTATGACATGTAGAGACATAACAGTGGTGAAGTCGCTAGCAAAATTTATCCATGGTTGTTTTAAACAAATTAAGGGTTAAAAATATTGAGTATGATAAATGTAAATTCATTTTCAAGCTGAAATATTTTGTATGTGTGTCGTGACTAGCATGATTAATTATTATCATCATGATCATGATTCTGTGTCATTATTATCGTTTTAACGTTACATTTTTATGTAGAACAATCACAAGTCACCTGTCGCTATATTATCCATATTATCATGCCTTCATGATCTGACTTGGGTATTACCACATATCAGGACGGCTGTTGCTCTCGGATCTTATTATTTGGCTTTTTAGGGCCGGTTAGGGACGTTTCCGTCGCCTTTGTTATCAGACGAGGTGGGGCCTTATGGAGGATTTCAGAGTTGCTAAGTCAACTTATTTTCTCTATGAGGTCGGGAATGTTTTTCTTCGATTGTAACTCCTAAGTATGTGGTACTAACTAGGTCGTGAGTGAAATGGTATGAACTAAACAATATAGCGAATTAAAATAAGCTGTAATGTTTTTGTGCGAGGGCCATATAGATAATAAATCACTAGGTAATTAAACAAACTTTATTGCTATTGTGTGAGTGCCATGTCCTGCGTGAATGACACGCAAAATTATTATCCGTAATTTTACATCACTAAGTCTCCAACACTTGATAATATGGATGGTTCTGATGCTATACTTTGTTGGCAGTCGACGAACCACCATGTCCGACTTTTATTAGTATGTATATATTGTGTTTCGGTGGTATTACTGTTATAACGTTGTAAAATTTGCATCACTAGTCTATATCAGGGAATCGCCGAGTTCATAGCGACTGTGCTTGCATGGACACATGGCTCGGAGCTACCTGTGTCGCAGATTGTCACATTGATTGTACTTGCATGATATAATATTTGATTATATCGTGTAATTTTTAACATTGTCCTAATACATTCTCAAATTACTGTAGCATAATTATGCACTTGTATATATTCTAGGTTTCTACGCTTTCCAGAGTGTCTTTTTTGCTACTATATATATAATTAGCTTGTCATACATAGTAGCTATTTTATCTCTGGTTTTGGTGCGGGAAACAAAATGATAGACCTTATGTTACCCTGGCAATGCCTTTCGATCTTATTTTAAGTATATACCCAGTGTTTCTTATGGCAATGCCAGTTAACATGATTTTAGTTATGTATGTCATACTATGTATATTGTCATATGATTTTAACAAATTAACAATGTTGTATATACATGTACATATCTCTATTTCTATGACAAATAAGTCTGGATTGACTTTCTTTCTGTCAATAAAATATCTGTCTGTCTGTCTGTCTGTCTGCTACTGAGCTTGGTTTCTTCGAGTTACGCGCGTTGATGATGAATTATTGAGAGCACAGCGATTTCACCATTTAACTATAATGAGACGTTTGTGTTAATGTTTTTTCAGCGTCACCCACGCTGCCCTAGTATTCAAAATCAAAGCTCTATTTAACCCTTACAACGCTTTAACCCTTTAAGCCCTCACAATGCATTAAAACATTATTTTACATCTCTGAAAACACGCCTAATTTTCCGACAACCAAGGGTTTTAGAATAAATATTCCCATGAACCTGCTTTACCAATACATGGCAATTTTCTTTAATTTTCAAACCACATTAAATCATCTTCATCCTCTTGTAGTGGATGAAGATGACAACGGAAAATTCAGGGTTGAAAGGGTTAATATATTTATGAAAACCAGCAAGGTTTTTTTTAATTTGAAATCATCATAAATTTCTTAGTCAGCTCTTTCCGCTTTATATGAATACCCTTTTTATGGGTAGGGCTACGGCCATTGAATATTTTCACTCTCTCAGTTCGGGCATGGACATACATTTTAGAATCTGGGGTCAATAGACGTCAGCTTTTGACGTCTTAAGACAATCTCGCGCTGAATAGGTTAATCCAAATACAATACATACAATAACAAACACCTCATCTAATCAGTGATCCCAGACTTAGTGCCCATAGGATTATGTTTGTGAGGCCAAGTCTAAACTAACATCAAATCATGTCACCGTTTTCCGAAACAAATAAGACATAGAGAGATAGACATTTTATGCCATCAAGAAATTGAAAATGTGATATTATCCTTGAAAAATAAATATAATTCAAGTATAATCCAATAACTCACTGCCTGACCCTTCTGTTTGCCCTAACCCTTACAGCGCTGACGTTTTTTAGCATAAACCATGGAGACCAAATGCTTTCTTCAATTTGAAATCACCACAAATGTCCTAGTTAGCTCTTTCCGCTTCGTTTAAATACGTATGTTATGGGTCACGGACGTTATAATTTTTGAAAATTCTTTCAGTTATTTCAGTTCTTTTAGTAGACTCAGAATCTGATGTCTATGAACGTCAAATTCTGACGTATAAAGACGGGTAAGCGAATAAACTGAGATGCATTTTTCTTATGTAGTTGTCAATCGTTCTTTTGGACATTCTACATTGTCTCAATCTCGTAAATTTAGCACTCGCAAAGGCATCGAACAAATTCTGTGAAACGCGGTGACGTCACTCGGTGAAAACAAGGCTATATGACACCCCCCCCTCCTACTTCATTATGTGAACACAGTGACGTCACTCGGTAAAAACAAGGTTATATAAGACCCCCTCCCCCATACTTTATTTTATTGGCCAGCTCGGTAAAAACAAAGGAGGTCAAGGTGATTGAGTTTTACAGAATACAGTTTGTTTTCGGCGATAGTGTTTTGAATAGATGATGCGCCTTTGTAAATTGGCTCCTTCGAGGAGTTTGCGCACAATATATTGATTAGTGATAAATAATTATGGAGGACATAGAGTATATAGAGTACAAAATGTAGATTTGTAAGCCATACAGGTAGTTTAAAAGAGACAAATGTTGTTTTCGCTGTTCGGTTAATATGTTCGATGCTGCTTAGCAGTTAAAGATCCAAACTTATATAATGAGCACATCCCACACCACTAAAAATACCTATTGTAATTAGCAAATCCGATATTGTGCGCCCTATAGGCTTATGTCTGTGAGCCCAACTGAAAATAAGCAAACAAAATTAGCACCAACTGTGCTAGCGCGACCCACAGCTTCAAGTGGGTGAAAAATATTCATATTTATAAAAATTATTTTTTGTGCTGCGCATTCACCAGTTAGGCTAGGTATAGAGACGAAATTCCCGCATTTCCTATTTTTGACATGGTTGTCAATAATTAGAAATCAGGAATTTCGTCTCTATATCTAGCCTAACTGGTGAATGCGCAGCACAAAAAATATTAAAAATTGCAGTTCTAGTCTATGTACATGTTTACATCATATGGTCATATTAAGAACCCGAAATAAAATCACAGATATTTTGATGATTTTAGGCTGGGTCAGTCCCTTTAATTCCCAATGGCTGTATTTTAACCTGCTAATAAAACAAATTCAAAATAACCATAGGCGGGCTTGGGGGTGAAAGGGTTAATGAGATTAACTCGTTATTCACTGACGTCAAACTCAGCATGATGAGACAGGGGTATCCATGCGCAACTACACTACATACTCGAAACATTGCATTGAGTGTTGGCTTAATGCTGGGCCAGCGTCACAGGCGCTGGGCCAACATTAAACCAACACTCAGGCAATATGCTATCTCTGTTTAGTACACAAACTGTCAACATGACATGATGCCTCATATATCAGATCTTCAACAAGTCAGTATTCATTCAGTCACTGATTCAGACACCATCAACTTCACCAGAACATCACATTCGGGGTAAGTAGTCAGTCACACTTAGCTTTCCCATCAAGTACCAGACAATGAATCGATGTTAGTTACTATTGGTAGACGGTGGACAAACATAAAACCTTGACCCTTAAAGCGCTGAATTAATTTGTAAAAAAAACATTGCAACTAAAGGGGTTTTTCACCTTGAAATCATCATAAATGTCTTAGTTAGCTCTTTCCGATTAATTTGAATACCTATGTTGTGGATGTACAGTGCGGAGATCGACTTTAGTTGTCAGAATCTGACGTCTAAAGACGCCAGATTCTGACGACTTAAGTCGACCCCGAGCTGTAAGGGTTAAAGCGTTGAAATATGGTTATACAAAGCAAGAGGCCAAAGTGTTATTTTCAATTTCAAATCGCCATAAATGTCTTAGCTAGCTCATTCCGCTTTACTTGTATCCGTATAGGAAATGAAATGAAATGAATCGGGTTTTAGGCCACTTTTGTGCACATATTGGCTAAACTGAGCCAGGAGAACCTCCTGAGGATGGTGAGATGATTGAGATGACACTGTCCTCCAGACACAGGACTCGAAATTCGAGCCCTGGTGGTCTGAGGCCGAGCACGCTACCTCTCGGTCAATACTGACTTTCACACGTGGATGGGGAAGAAACATTTTTAGTTTCTTTCAAACCGCCGAGACCGGGAACCGAACCCCGAACTCTGGCGTGAAAGGCAGCGGTGCTAGCCACTACCCTAGGGCCCCGCCCGTATCCGCATAGGTCTACTGCCATTATAAATATTTTACTCTTTCAGTGCGGGGATCGTCAGATTCTGATGTCTAAAGTCGGTCCCCGCACTAAGAGGGTTAGGTCAACATGGGGTTACTGTCTTGGATTCTCCTAGGATTGTTTTCTCGTGGAATAAAAATTATTTGAAATTTTTTATAACTTTAAGTAGGAAAATCTTTGTACTTAGACGAAATTTTAAACGTAAAATCACAACAAGTAGCGTATTACGATTGTTGCCATAGATACAGGACAGGCTGCATTTGTAAAAGCTGTTTTCGAAAACAGCTATTAAAGAATATTAAATACGTAAGGAAAATACTCTCATTTCGTATTTGTATGAATGCTATATTTACAAATCCAATTTATACTATTTCATTATCTTTAATTGACAATATTCGATATAAAATAATGTACAGTACTTGGATTGTTAGCTTAGTTTTCCAATCGACGTCATAATATAATTTTACTATTTTTATTTTTAGTTCCGACTCCTCTTCAATCATGAATTTCACTAAGATCTCGGTCATCTGCTTCATTGTTGTCCTCACTTTGTGTGGTAAGTGATATAAAAATATATTAATTTGACATGCGATTTGACAAAATACAGCACTTATCCAATGGATTATGTTGTGATCCTTAAGGCCGAACACCTTATTCATTGAACGAGTGCTGCACTGTTCCATATAGCACGATTTTTTTTCATCATAATCTCAATCACAAGTAAATAGTACAACGTAACAAATGCATGTAAATAAAGTAATTCAAATGATAGGTATTGTATAATAACTCAATTATTTTTCATAAAGTGATAGGTTTTGTACTAATTATATTATTTTTATGATCAAGTAGGACAGATAATAGGTCTTTTACTAATTATTTTCATTATTTTGATTAAAGTAGCTCAGATGATAGCTCTTGTACTAGTTATTTAAGCCTTGTACTAAATATATGATTATTTTTCAGGCTTAACCAGTGGCTTGACAACGGTAAGTTCTTCAACCTTTTTTGTCCAAAGTGTAGTTATCGACACCCATCCAACGAAAAGACCCGTGATTCCGAAAAGACCCGTGATTCAGATTTGGTGTCGAGTACTACACTTGAGCCAAACTGTTCATAATCAGTTTATATTTGCCCAATTTAATTACTAATGCTAGAACACAACATTTTGTGGCAACATAATATAATGAGTTTTAATCCATTAGCACGGCATCCTGTGTGAGCTTAAAATAGCAAATAACGATGATAGTGCACCTTGTAGACGCATATTATCTGTAGATATGTGTTTATAAAAAAAATTTAGAGCCCGGAAATAACAAAAAAATATTTTAAGATAATAGATAAATTTTAAATAATACTGATTATTTAACTTCATTTGAAACTGACGACAGCGTGAACGTAAGCGTAACCGTAAGCAGCTACAGATTCAAAGAGCATGAAAGCTTTATTTCCCTGACAGTAAATAATACCAAGAAAAACTATGATGAATTATGAAATAAATCGCTGATTTGTTTATTCTATTACAAATATATTTTTGTTACAATAAATAAATAAGTATTTATTTAGCTATTTTAAGCTGAACCCACAAGTCAATATACATCATAAATGTTTCCCGCGCAAAAAAACAAACCCAGAGAGCCCTTTAGATAATATGTAACATAAGAAATAATATATAATTATTATTTTTCATTTGAGATGAAATATGATAAATTTGGAAGGAAAGAGCTGTATTTTTTTTATTGAATATTGTATTTATTTTTGTATTTTAGGCTGAAACCACAGATTATCCGGCCACAACGGAGTCGATCATGACAACCGCCGATTCCTGCAATGTGAGTAAATAAGGTTGACCATTAACCCTTTAAACCCTCGAGAAGCGTCAAATCATCATTTTGATTTTTTGAAAAATAACAATTTCGAGGAACTAAAGGGCTTAGAACGTAAATATCTTCTAACCATATTTGGAAATTGTCTATCTTCAAGCACTAAAAGGCGATGATTGAAAAAATAATTCACGGCTTGTGGTGGATGAAGATTTCAACGATAAATCCAGGATTAAAAGGTCTAAAACGCTAACTTATTTTGTTATTTGTTATCTTGAATTAATGTCTCGTTGCTGAGAACCACAACTTCAGGGGGAAAAAAATTCCCATGTTTATTAAGATATCAAACATTCCTAATTGTTAGTAATTCAACAACACAAAAAGAGTATTTCACGTGCTGATAAAAATGGCTTAGAATGATTTTATCAGTGCTAGGCGACCCAAGAGTAATTAAGCTGTTAAAACAACCAATATTAGCCGCATTATGGATCATTCCTGCTAGAAAATTGACATAAATGCATAATAAGCATTATTAGAAATAAACATAATAGCAACAAATAATTATTAATTTCAATACAATTTTTCTTGTTTTCAGGCTGGCACAACAAACCTGTTCAGTGTTTCCTTGGTGACCGTTGTTTTCATCCATGCTGTAATGAAGCTCCAATAAAGATCATTGATATCAACATAGTGACATGTTAACTAACATACGCCTGTTATTAGAGAGGGCTTCTGAGCATCTGCTTAAAATCTCCTGAGATAAATATGTGGCTATCGTGTCATCATGTTATGTATAGCTTTTATAATTGACTTTTTATCTTGTTGATATATTATACATCTCACATTAATATATCCTGTATTCCTGGATAACACGTGCTATTCGCAATTATAAAGGAGTTAAATGAAGGGAATATATGTTACAATGTTATTGTTATCAATAAAAAATATATACATTAATTTCCAGCAGTATTCATTTCATGTTTTCATTTCTGGATTTTTTTACTTATGTTGTTGTTAACAATATATCATCACGTATTTTTATTAAGTAAGTATTTTACTACAGTATTCTGGGCGTTTATTAAAATACTGCCTAATTGAAGTGAGTGGAGTGAGATTTGCTACAGACTGAGACACAGTTTTATTGTCGGGGGTTACAATTTTTTTGTTATGGGTGACGAGTCACGTGGTGCATGGTTGTAGTCAAGTCATTACCATGGTTACCATGTACTGGCGAAGACCAAAATCCACATATGTGTAAAATTAATATTTTATAGATCCATAAAAACATTCATTTGTTCTAGAAATTATAATTTATATTAATTACTATTACTGGACTATTTCTATATAGAATAATTGCAACTTATTTTTTATTATTTTTTCGGGTTGAAATGATGGAATATGGCATATCACGTTTTGTTAATGTGAGACAAATGTCATAGTGCAATTGAGTTGAAACTCAAATTAGAATGTCATATTTCAAAGTCTACACGTTCAATCAAACATTTCTCTAGATAATTAAACTTTCATTAATGCTAGAACCTTATTATGCCTTTATAACTTATCAAAGAGGGGGATTTAATTCTTTGCATGTCAATATTCTTCCTGTCTCTTGGGAAAACGAATAGCTCCGTTTTAGGCAGAAAGCTTGGGCAACCTATGACCCGACACACATGGACGGCTGACCAGTGCGGTCACTCACCCGTCTGACGTCACAGACGTGGTAAATAAACGTCAGACTGGACTTAGAGAGGGAGGTCACGTGATCTCACATTAAATCACCCCTGGACATGGACACCACACCAGACGAGGGTTGAACACTCACAATTTACTGGCGTCTTACAGAATGTAGTATCATCCATGGATGATTCTACATTAAGTACAAGGACAGTGAATAATTACTATGAAATCATCCAGTGTTATGGAATTAGATAACGTATTATGGGAAAGCGAGCTGAGTTGACCCCTGAGCCACCGTCTAGTCGTGTTCACAGCTTAATCTGCCCATGTACATGTATGAATGAATGAATGAATTAATGGAGTTTAAGGCCACCTTTGTACACATATAGGCTAAACTGGGCCAATATAACCTCCTGAAATGAAACGAATGGGGTTTTTGACAACCTTTGTGCACATATAGCTGAATTGGACCAGGAGAACCTCATGAGGATGGTGGGATGAATGAGATGACACTGCCCTCCAGATACAGGATTCGAAGTTCAATCTCTGGGAGTTTTAGGCCGAACACGTTACATTTCGGTCACGGAGGCTCCCCACAATACTGAATCTTTACGAGTGAGCGGGGAAGAAACACTTTGTTTCTTTGAAACTTGAATGCGGGGGACGAGCCCGCGATCTCTGACTTTCCAAAAAGGCAGTTTTAACCACAGCACCAAGGCCCCCGCTCGATCTGTAACCATGCAGCTACTGTGTGTTAATACCATTGTATTGTATGGAGGGCTCAGGTTGTATTTACGGAAGGCACACTATTTCATCAGCAGTTGTATTCCTTTCAAGCCTGAATTTAATCTTCATCAACTACAAGCCGGTAATTGCTGTCACAATTCTTCTACTGGATGAAGATGACTTGAAGTGGCCTGACTGGCCAGTGAAAAATGTATTGTTATTATCAAAACAGTTCCATGACAAATGTTCGTTGTAAAACCCCTAGGTGTATATGAGATTGACTCATTCAAAGATGCAACATGGTGTGTTGAAGCATGGCGGAGGTTTAAATAAGACAATAACCGACACAGATGGCATTAATTGGCTGTGGCTAATAACTGATTACTACCAGAACCTGACCGTATCTGATAGAATACATCCGTCATTTGATATACAGATACTATGACGTTGTCAGAATGTCAGAATCTGACAGTATCTGACAGACGTTGCCACATCTTATTAATCATTATATATGTCTATACTGCATGAATGTGTAGCACTCAAGTAAACTTAGTTTATAGCGCTAGTTTCTAAACTATTAAGTAACCCGAAGGTGACGAATTCTGTTCTGAACCTGAGTGTGACATTGATCACAAACATGTCTTTATGCGCCTCTGGGGCGGGGGCCCTAGGGTAGTGGTTAGCACCGCTGCCTTTCACGCCAGAGTTCGGGGTTCGGTTCCCGGTCTCGGCGGTTTCAAAGAAACAAAAAATGTTTCTTCCCCATCCACGTGTGAAAGTTAGTATTGTGGGGAGCCTCCGTGACCGAGAGGTAGCGTGCTCGGCCTCAGACCGCCAGGGCTCGAATTTCGAATCCTGTGTCTGGAGGACAGTGTCATCTTAATCATCTCACCATCCTCAGGAGGTTCTCCTGGCCCAGTTTAGCCTATATGTGCACAAAGGTGGCCTAAAGCCCGATTCATTTCATTTCATTTATGCGCCTCTGAGCTTGGTTTCTTCGAGTTACGCGCATTATAAATTATTCAATTCTTCGATGAATTATTGAGATCACAACAACCTCGCCATTTAACTATATTCAGCCGTTTGTGTTAATGTTTTGTCAGCGTCAAAATCAAAACTCTATTTAACCCTTACAACGCTTTAACCCTTAAAGCCCTCGCGATGCAGTAAAGCATTATTTTACATCTCTGAAAACACACTTAATTTTTCCACAGCCAAGGGTTTTAGAATAAATATTCCCATGAAACTGCTTTATCAATACATGACAATTTTCTTTAATTATTAAACCATATTAAATCAACTTCATCCACTACAAGCCGAGAATTGCGACAGCAATTCGCGGCTTGTAGTGGATGAAGATGACTATGGTAAATTGAAAGGGTTAATATGTTTATGGTAACCAAAAGGTTTTTTTTAATTTGAAATCATCATTAATTTCTTAGTTAGCTAAGTTAGCATCATTAATTTCTTAGTTATGGTGGGTCTACGGTCAATAAATATTTTCACTCTTTCAGTGCGGACATGAACGTACATTTTAGTATCTGAGGTCAATAGACGTGAGATTTTGACGTCTAAAGACAATCTCGCGCTGAATAGGTTAATTTAAATACAATACATACAATAACAAACACTTTATCTAATTAGTGATCCCAGACTCCATAGGCTTATGTCTGTGATCCCAAGTCTAAACTAACATCAAAATCAGCAATAATGTCACCGTTTTCCGAAACAAATAAAACATAGATAGATAGACATTTTATGGCCTTTAATAAATTGAAAATGAGATATTATTATCCTTGAAAAATAATTATAATCCAAGTATAACCCAATACTTCACGCCTGACTGACCCTTCTCTATGCTTTATCCCTTACAACGCTGACGTATTCTTACATAAACCACAGAGACCAAATGGCTTCTTCAATTTAAAATCACCATAAATGTCCTAGTTAGCTCTTTTCGCTTCGTTTAAGTACCTATGTTATGGGTCTCCGGACGCTATAATTTGAAAAATTCTTTCAGTCATTTCAGTTCTTTCAGCAGACTCGGAATATGATGTCTATGGACGGCAAATTCTGGCATATCAAGACGGGTATCGAGCAAATACAGTTTGTTTTCGGCGATAGTGTTCTGAATTGATGTTGCGTCTTTGTAAATTGGTTCCTTCGATGGGTTAGCGTACGATATATTGATTATTGATAAATAATTATGGAGAACATAGATTACAACATGTCCGATGTTGCTTAGCAGTTAAAGATCCAAACTTATATAATAACACATTCCGCACGACTAAAAATACGTAATGTAATTAACAAATCCGATATTGTGCGCCCTATATAGGCTTATGTATGTGAGCCCAACTGAAAATAAGCAAACAAAATCAGCAACAACTGTAGGTGAAAAGTACTCATATTTATAATAATTTGCGACCAAACATTGGCAAATCTTTATGCATTTTCTCATTTATAGAGACGAAATTCCCGCATTTCCTATTTTTGACATGGTTGTCAATAATTAAAAATACGGGAATTTCGTCTCTATATCTAGCCTAACTGGTGAATGCGCAGCACAAAAAATATAAAAATTTGCAGTTCTAGTTTCGAGTATGTAGTGTAGTTGCGCATGGATACCTCTGTCTGATCATGAGTTTGACGTCAGTGAATATCGAGTTAATCTCATTAACCCTTTCATCCCCAAGCCCGACTATGGTTATTTTGAATTTGTTTTATTAGCAGGTTAAAATACAGCTATTGGGAATTAAAGGGACTGGCCCAGCCTAAAATCATCAAAAAATCGGTGATTTTATTTCGGGTTCTTAATATGACCATATGATGTAAACATGTACATAGACTAGAACTGCAAATTTTTATAATTTTTGTGCTGCGCGTTCACCAGTTAGGCTAGATATAGAGACGAAATTCCCGATTTCTAATTATTGACAACCATGTCAAAAATAGGAAATCCGGGAATTTCGTCTCTATATCTAGCCTAACTGGTGAATGGGCAGCACAAAAATTATAAAAATTTGCAGTTCTAGTCTATGTACATGTTTACATCATATGGTCATATTAAAAACCCGAAATAAAATCACTGATTTTTTGATGATTTTAGCCTGGGCCAGTCCCTTTGGTAAGCAAACTGTCAACATGACATGATGCCTTATATATCAGATCGTCAACAAGTCAGTATTCATTCAGTCACTGATTCAGACACCATCAACTTCACCAAAACATCACATTCGAGGTAAGTAATCACACTTAGCTTTCCCATCGCGTACCAGTTACTGAATCGATGTTAGTTATTATTGGTAGACGGTGAACAAACATAAACCCTTGACCTTTGAAGCGCTGATTTTTTGTAAAAAAAACATTGCAACTAAAGGTTTTTTTTCACATTGAAATCATCATAAATGTCTTAGTCAGCTCTTTCCGATTCATTTGAATACCTATGTTACGGGTATAGGGCCATTAGAAATATTTCTACTTTTACAGTGCAGGGATCGACGTTAGCTGTCAGAATCTGACGTCTACAGACAGATGTTTTCTCGTGAAATTAAAATTATTGGAAAATCTTTACAACTTCAAGTAAACAAATTTTTGTACTTAGACGAAATTTCAAAAGTAAAATCACAGCAAGAATTACGGTTGTTACCATTGATACAGGGCAGGCTGCATTTGTAAAAGCTATATTAGAAAACATCTAGTACAGAATATTTCATAAGTAAGGAATATACTATCTATACCTATTTGTATAAATGCTATATTTACAAATCTAATTTTTACAGTTATCATTACTTTTATTGACAATATACGATATAAAATAAGGTACGGTACTTGGATTGTCAGCCTAGTTTTAAAATCGACGTCATGATCTCATTTTATTATTTTTATTTTTAGCTCCGACTCCTCTTCAACAATGAATTTCTCTAAGATCTCAGTCATCTGCTTTATTGTTGTCGTCAGTTTGTGTGGTGAGGAATGCTAAATATATATTAATATGACATAAAAATGATTTATTATTATTATTATTATTATGACATGCGATGTGACAAAATACAGCACTTGTCCAACGGATTGTGTTTTGAGCCTTCATGCCAACACCTTATTCATTGAACGAGTGCCGTACTGTTCCATATAACACGATTTTTTCACCATAACATCAATCACCAGTAAACAGTACAACGTAATAAAATGCATGTAAATAAAGTAGATCAGATGATAGGTATTGTACTAATATCGTAATGATTTTTACAAAGTAGGTCAGATGATAGGTTTTGTACTAATTATTGTATTATTTTTGCTGATCAAGTAGGACAGATGATAGGTCTTGTACTAATTATTTTCATTATTTTGGATAAAATAGCTCAGATGATAGGTCATGTTCTAGTTATTTAAGCCTTGTACTAAATATTTGATTTTATTTGATTATTTTTCAGGTTTAACAAGTGGCTTGACAACGGTAAGTTCTTCAAACTTTTCATAATCAGTTTATATTTGCTCAATTTTAAATAATAATGCGGGGGTTCTAGAATACAACATTCTGTGGCAACATAATATAATGAATTTTAATCAATTTAGCACGACATCCTGTGTGAACTTAAAATAGCAAATAATGATGATAGTGCACCTAGTAGACGCATATTAACTGTAGATATGTGTCTATACTTTTTTCAGAGGCCGGAAATAACAAAATATAATTTTATAATAAATAAAATTGTTAATATTAGTGATTAATTAATTTTAATTTGAGACTGAAGTAAGCATAAGCATCTACAGATTCAAAGAAAATGAATGCTTCATTTCCCTGACTGCGCAGTTAATAATTACCTAGAAGAATTATGATGAATTCTGAAATGAATAACTGATTTGTTTATTCTATTACGAAAATCTTGTTTATTTTTCTATTTTAGGCTGAAACCACAGATTATCCAGCCACAACGGAATCGATCATGACAACCGCCGATTCCTGCAATGTGAGTAAATAACGTTGACCTTAACCCTTTGAACCCTTTGAACCCTTGTGAAGCGTGAAATAATCTTTTTGATTCCTTGTAAAGTAACAATTTCGTGAACCTAAAAGGTTTAGAGTAAAAATATCTTCTAACAATATTTGACAATTGTCTATCTTCATCCACCACAAGCCGAGAATTGCAAAAGCAATTCACGGCTTGTGGTGGATGAAAATTTCAAGCATAAATCCATGATTGAAAGGGTTAAGACGCTGACTCACTTTCTTATTTTTCATCTATCATCTTTAATTAACCCTTATGCTGTCGGGAACGTATATATGCTTTTTCAAACAAATGTCGGACCAAATAAATTGAACTAAAATTTCTAAAATGTTTTGTGGTTGATGCTTAGTAAATTTAATAATTACATTTTAAAGACGTATATTTTTACTTAAATATAATTACTTTTGGTCATTTAGAGCAATTCCAGCCTCAAATGAATAAAAAATTGTCCGAAACAATTCGGCAGCATAATGGTTAATGTCTCACAGAGTCGCTACCGAGAGCCAAAACTTAAAGTGGGTAAAAATATCCATGTTTGAGATATTAAGAGATATCAAACATTGTTGTTGCTTTAATTGTAATATACGACTCAAAAATAGTATTTCCCATGCTAATAAAAATCGTTTAGAACGATTTAATCCGTGCTGAGTAATTAAACTGTTGAAACAACCAATATTAGTCTCGTTAAGCATCATTCCTCTGTATAAGGAAGCATGATTCCAAACGCACTTAATAGCAACAATTAATTATTGATTTTAATACAGTTTTTTCTTGCTTTCAGGCCGGCAGCACAAGCCTGTTCAGTGTCTTCTTGGTAACCGTTGTTTTCATCCATGCTGTAATGAAGCTCCAATAAAGACCATTGTTATCAACATAGTGACATGTTAACTAATGTTATCAGGCTTTGGAGCCTCTCCTGAAAATCTCATGAGTTGATAATGTGGCTATCGTGTCATCATGTTATGTATACCTTTTATAATTGATTTTTTATCTTGTTGATATATTACAAATCTCACATTAATATATCCTGTATTCCTAGATAACACGTGCTATTTGCAATTAAAAAGCAGTTAAATGAAGGGAATATATGTTACAATGTTATTGTTGCCAATAAAAAATATATACCTTATTTTTCATCAGTTAGCATTTTATGTTTTCATTAATGGAGTTTTCAATAATGCCTTTGTTAAAAATATAATATTACGTATTTTTATTAAGTAAGTAGTTTACTACAGTAGTCTGGGAGTGGATTAAAATCCTACTTCATTGAAGTGAGTGGAGTGGGATTTGACACAGGTTGAGACACAGCTTCATTGTCGGGGAATACAATTTGTTTGTTATGAGTGACAGGTCACGTGGTGCATGGTTGCTGTCACATCACGTCATCACAATGGTTACCATGTACTGGCGAAGAACAAAATCGACAAATGTCTAAAATTAATATTTTATAAAACCATAAAAACATCCATTTAAAAATGCCTCAGAAATTATAATTTATAATAATTCGTGTAAACGTATGGACTATTTCTATATAGAATAATTGACATTTATAACTTTATTATTATTTCGAGTTAAAATGATGGAAAATAGCATATGTCGTTTTGACATTTTGGTAATGTGAAACAAATGTCATAGTGCAATTAAGTTGAAGCGCAAATGTTTGTCTTCTCGACTTCCTGTTCCTGTGAAAAATGTGAATCAGCCAAACAATAATATTATGACCAATACAAACTGCTGTATGGTTAATGGAATGTGACATAGGTAGCAAGAAAATGGTGGCTTAACAACACTCTTTAAATGGGACAGTCATTCAAGTGATACATTAAAACAGTGAAAATTAAAAATATGAATGGAAGATGATGACCTAATGATAGGGCATGGTGGGTTATACTGAAACCCCATATGGGGTTATGAGCTTGGGGAGATCTGACACCAGACATACCCAGATGGCTTAAGACTTGGGTCTCGATGTTCAATGTTATTCTGAAACACTGTGGCCTTTCATTCAGCTCTTCTATCCCCCGATCGAAAAGAGTAAAAATAGAAAAGGTGTAACTACATATTCCGATAGTTTAAGGCTCTATCCTGGTTATATCAGTAATATTACGACACAAGAATTGCATTAGCTCTGCTGTTGATTGGAGGAAGTGGGGTAACCCGCTGGCAATCTGTCCGAAAATTAGGGTCAGACTGCTTTTCAAATCCATTCCTATTCTCAAGAAATAAGTACAGTGTGTCCATAAACACTCCAATTTATAAATTACTTCACGACAAACTGTCAAATTACTGAAATTTTCTGACTATAATACTACACAAAAAACGACGACGCAAAATTTGGAAGCTTTTGAATGATCATGGGGTAGTCATTTTTTTCCATTGAGTTAGGCCTACTGCTAAAATCATGTATCCGTAATCTCGAAATTGAGATTTAGTTGCCGGAAATCAAGGCCAACTATTTTGTAAATTGTTACAATATTTGTGAATTTAAGTAATAACAAGCACAAACGCAGGTTTCAGCGAATTTGGACATTTTTGTGGAATGAACAAACTATTAGGGGTTTTGTCAAGTTAAAAAAAATTCAAAAATCCGAGAAAACTCAGATTGGCCAGACTCCATCCACCCACCTCCCTATCCATTTTTTTTTAATTTGGACCCACCCACCCACTTCAGAGATTTTTAGATTTTTTTTAACTTGACAAAACCCCTTACTGAGGATGGCAAATCATTGTTTTGAAGCATCCCTGTTGCACTTTATTAATTGATTTTTGTAAATTTTGGCCAATATTGCGTTATATTTTATTTCATGACATTTTAGTGCAATCAATTTTTAATCAGCATTAAATTTCTGACAATTTGTGTATAGATATGACAATATAATAAAGTTCTATTGTTAATTTATTTGTGAAACCATTGACCCCAATTATTACGTTGTATTTTCTTTTGTGACAATTAAAAAATGCAGTGTATAATTTATGTTAAATTTAGGTTAACTTGAATATAAATATCACATTTTGAGGTCAACTGACCATCTGCCGAAACATGACATAAAGTTGTATTTATCTCCAAACATTATTTTATTGAATTTAAAGTCAAACCTAATAGACCTCTACATTCCCACTCAACTCTAGCTAACTCCAGCAGTAATTTCGAACCTTTGGCTAAGACAATTTACTATGTTTTCATACCACAGTATTTTGACATGAAACTTGTTATGAATTATCTATTTCGTTATTTCATTGCTTGTTAACCCTTTCCAATACACCGTTTTCAAAACAACACGCCACACAGGGACCAAAAGCTGAACTATTTAATTGGGATTCCAGTTTCATCCTTTTCAATAAAAACACGCCACACAGTGAAAAAAAACTGAACTATTTAGTTGGGACTCCTGTTGACGCGCAAAATCGTGCAAAGAGTGTATTGAAGCAGGGTTTAAAATGTAACGTGTATGTGCTTCTGTGTCTTATAGGCCCTACACAGATAATATTATGATGTATTATTTCGCTTGCTTAAAATAGCGATAATGTTATTTGACCTTATTCCAACACTGGCATTATTATAAGGCATTATTATAAGACAGATATAACAGCATGTTTAAAGCAGAATCATATTTTGAAAACAAAAAAACACTTTTTTCTTTGCAGGTAAAGTAGGTTTGTCGCCTCGATTCGCTAAGATTACGTGGCTTCGTTGTGGGCCCACCACATGGTCAAAGCTAAAATGAGCACTTAAACATATTAAACATCAATATTTGCAAATGTCTGCTCTCAAATTATGATTAATTTTCACCCACTTGAAGTAAATTTGGCGTCTAAATATAAAATTGATCACCAAATATCTTACGTCAAGTCAAATTCACGTCACACATACGATAGACGTACACTGCCATATATAGGCAAACCGCAGCAACTGATAAGTAGTGGAACCATATTATCCAATTAATCCACGACCATTCATTGTGTGATAAACATTATCAAAAAGCCGTAACTGCTAAGTATTTGGACCATTATCCAATTAATCCACGACCATTCATTATGTAATACACATTATTATTGTTGACTTTTGTACCTTGGCCTTTCACCACTATTAGCCTAGTCGTATTATCCGATTAAATCATTGTTATTGGCAACGAAATGTGTGTTTTAGCATCAAGATTTACAAATATTTGGCACTATTATCCAATTAATCTACGCCTGACCATTTTTTGTGTAATAAACACTACTTATTGTTGACTTTTGTACCTCAGCGCTAATCACGACAATAGTCGTTTTTAATCTGTTTTATTAGCCGATTAAATCACTGTTTTTCAGAACAAAACGTGATTGTTTTTTACAATATTTGCAAATTTTTGGTCTTCTAATTTGTACCCACTTAAGGTTGTGTAGCGCGGTAGCGAGACAAAAGGGGAATAATGTTCTCAATGTTTTGTCGACGGGGTCCTAGCATCCAGAATCAAATATCAAATGTGGACACAAGTCGAGACGAACAAACAAAATCGGAACAATATACCTTTTTCGATGATTATTTTTAGATAGATGCCGTATTCCCGCGCATTAAAGTGCATTCACTTATATTTGAAGATGCCTATAGTTTTCGAAAATAAGTGCATGCACTTTTATTATTTTTAATTTCTTTCAATTCGGTAAATCGTTTTTATTTGATTTATTCCTATTCAAAGTAAACTGAGCTAACACTAGTAATCACTGACTGTTACTTTGAAGTTATCTTGGGGGAGTGACTTCAGGCAATAGGTGTTGACACTACCTGAACTCTCATATCACACCTCATTTTTCCTAGTTTTTCAGCTATCACACCTGTACCCCGTCGCTTTGACGGCCTGAACTGTTGGCGCATATCTATCTTATTGAGCAATTCTCTCTTCTTATATCCACCGTTAATAAATACAAATAATAATGTACTTTGTGTTTACGATCAACATAATATCATTCTTATTATTATGGGCATATACTAGTAATTGAATATTCTCTATAAGTCAATACATTCATATCAATATTATTCTCACCTGCAGTATATGTATTTACTTACACAGTGATACACGTAGTAATTTTCGAATATAAGTGATTGCACGTAGTATTCGAATATAAGTACATGCACTTATAAACGAAGAAGAATATTTTTGGCGCCATGCCTAAAACATTTGAATTTCACTTGTAAGTGCATGCACGTTTATGCGCGGGGATACGGTAGGCATTTTTGCATTAACAATAAAAAATTCACAGTGTGATTAATGTGTCGTGTAAATTAACATAATAATACATTTGTAATTATTTACATAGTAATATAAAATTTACATACACCTAGCATTTTCCCGGAAATTAAGCATCGCCGGTCACTCTGGTAATCATGGGGTTAATCTTTCAATCTACAAGTTAGCCAATTACAAATGTACATTTTTTCCTAGTTTAAGTTGTGTTTCGCTACGACGACTCACAGCTTCACGTGGGTGAAATTATTCTAAGTAGCTTAATCTAAGACAAAAAATGTCCATTTCCTGCACTTACTCATTTAGACTGAGACCAAACTTGTGTAATGTTCCTGATTAAGCTCTTACTTTAATGAACCGTTATTTGGATGAGACAATAGGACAAATTTAAATGATAATAATCGTGATCAGTCCTCAAAGGGTTAATCCCTCTGGCTCCCAACAAACAAACGACGTTGATCCAATGTTGTTTTATTGTTGGGCCAGCGTCGCAGACATTAAAACAACTTCGGGTCAACATCCCGTACATCTCTCTGCGCGCCGCCCTAGTCAGATATCAGTGGGATTTACTTACTTACGGTCAAACACAACAAGATCAGACAGAGGAGCCCATGTATACCTTCACAACAGACTCAAAACATTGTTCAGGGGTTGGTTTAATGTTGGGCCAGTATCGCAGTTGATGACCCAACAATCAACCAGTAATTGGACAATGTGTTGTGTCTGTTTGATACACACACTGTCAACATGGCATTACCCCTTATATATCAGATCCCCAACAAGTCAGTATTCAGTCACTGATTCAGTAATCATCACCAGAAGATCGCACTCAAGGTTAGTCACAAAAACATCAAATGGGGGGTTTATTTTATTTTATTTTAGAAAGCTATAACTAAAAAATATTATCTTCAGTTAAACGTTTCCCGATCGGAATGAGCCCGGTATTGAACGCATGTTCAGTGACATAGAATGATTAAACTTTATTAGAGCAAGTAGATCTTACAATTAATTGTCAAAATGTTGTCTCTCTATGATGTATTAAATAATTTCAGTACCAATTTCTGACACGGGTATATTTTGTGCTTAAAATTGTATAAAATAAGTAATGTTCAGTAATGGTTAGTGAGATTCAGATTTATGTCAGTGCAAATTTACGAAAAAATAAACTTAGAGCTATGATTTATGTGTTTCTATTTTCAGCCTTTGCTTCTTTCAATCATGAATTTCCCCAAGATCTCAATCATCTGCTTCCTTGTGGTCCTCACTTTGTGTGGTAAGTGATTGTGTGATTTACAAAGTGTATTATGTACAACCTTCAAGTGGATGCTAATTTTTGATGATTTTGAGCACATGTTTTTAGTGCAGTGCAATGTAATGATTACATGTAAATACACATAGTAACATCTTACATATAAAGTTGACTATACATATACTTAACCCTTGTACTGCTAGACCCGGATATATACGGTTTTAGGCATATTTTAAGCCAAATAATATGTCACTGAAATGGACAATACAGTTTGTGGTAGATGCTCAGTTAGTAAAATAACTCAATTTAGAAGATGTATATTTTCGCAAAATATCTATATTTTTTGTCTGGAAATTGCGTAAGCAATTCCAGCTTCAAATGACGAAAAATACAATTGAAACAATTCAGCAGGACAAGGGTTAAACACAGTTCATAAATATTATACTAATTACAAACTATTGGTTTTTTCAGGCTTAACAAGTGGTTTGACAACGGTAAGCACTCCAACTTTTCAACATTACTTTTCATCTGCCCAATTCTCATCTGCCCAATAACAAAATAATAATGCCGAACCACCGTGATATACATTACACTGGGTATAATACCGTATAATCTAGAATGTGACAATATGCTGCCTAACGAAGAGTCATATTAAGTTGTAGAGATTTCTTTGACAATCTGATGACTAGTATTATGAAATCTATATATTTTTAATTGAGAGAGCTAGTAAATGACAGATTTATTATAACTATCTTTAATTAATCTTTTATGAATATTTGTTGTTCATTTGATGTTTGAAACTGAGTAACTCCAGCTTTGAAGACAAGGAAAGCTTTATTTCATTTTTTTAAGAATAAAACCGAGACGAATTATGATAAATTATTGAGTGTATACTGAGTTATTGTCCTTATGGATAAAATAATAAAGTATTTCTTTTTATTTCAGGCTGAAACCACAGATTATCCGGCCACAACGGAGTCTATCATGACAACCGCCGATTCCTGCAATGTGAGTGAATCATAAAACTGTTACCCATAACCCTCTAAGTCCACAGGGTGTATCAAGGCATCATTTTACATAGTCATTCTATTATCTAATTGTCGAAAACTGCGACATCAGCTCACTACTTGCAGATAATGATATTAATTGATTAAGTATATTATATGGTGAACTTGGGCTTGAAAGGGTTAAACTTACTGCATTTTAGTATTTATCAACTTCAAGTTGTGTCTCGCTACCACGACTCGCAACTTCAAGTTAGTGAACATTACTCATATTTGTTTAACCCTTTAACCGCCGGTGCCGCATATATTCGGGTTTTCATTTTTTATTAGCACATCAAGTACCACTTTTTAAACATGGTAAAGATAAAATGTGACTTCAACCGGCAAGATTTCAAAACAGTTGACCTCCATTTTGTCAAATCTGAATAATGTTCACTCACTTGAAGTTGTGGATCGCGTCAGCGAGACACAACTTCAAGTGGGTGAAAATTCAGATTTATTAATTTGGCGGTTAAAGGGTTGATTTGTGACCCAACATTATCAATTAAACACCAATTTGACTACCCAAAATGGGTACATAATATCCTAATAAAACTATTGAATTCTGTTTGGTTTTCAAAGGGTAGATGAGCAACTCGGACCAGGTTCTCAAATGGTGATAACGCCGTAGAATTAAAAAAACAACCAATATTTTTCGCATATTTCCAAGCAAAAAATAAAAATAATTGAAGTAACATAATTCCAAATGCTCATAATATTAGTAACAATGGTTAATGATTTGATTCATTGTCTCTCTACAAGTTGTGTTTTCTTTGTTTACAGGCTGGTAGCACCGCCCTCTTCAGTATCACCTTGATGACCGTGGTCGCCCTGCATGCAGTATTCAAGTTAAAATAAAGATCATTATTGTCACCATATAAGACACTGTCAAATGTTCACATCCGCTTACCCACTGGGCACACGACGTTGTTGCAACGTTGAATCAACGTTATTGACGTTGATTTACCGTCGCAACAATGTCGTGTGCCCAGTGGGGACGGGCTGTTGTTATGTAGATAATAGCTTATTCATTGAAGAAGTGCTGTTTTCACCCATACCGCACTCAAATGTACACAGTTTGCATATTTATAATGTGAACTCATTAAATGCTGATAGTGCGTCAGGTGTGACAATATGTTATTATGTGTGTCACCGTGTAAGATTGGAGCCATATGTTTTGGCTCTAATTTACCAAGATCTAACAAGAATCTTAATATTAAGATTGTCTTACCTTCCCCTTATTTCCGTTAGAAAAGTTGGGAATTATTTCAACTTTTCTAATGCAAATGAGATAAAATTAAGATAATCTTAATATTAAAATTCTTATTGGGATGAGTCTCTAGGCCTCAGATTGAAACACTCCTCTCAACCATGCTTATTGTTATATGTCCATCTCCTACATTACGGTCAATTGATTTGTACGATGATTTTCTATTACGTTGAAACACACAACTATAGAAAAATTAAATTCTGAACTCTGAGAAATACGAATATTTTGTACGATGTACATTTTCTAACATCTTACATGTTTTGTATAATGTTTTACATGTGACTGATATCATGTTGTTACATTAAGCACACCGCTCCATTGACTATTATTTTATCATGTTTATGTCATTTTATAACTCACATTGTCTGTTTCTGGATACCACATTAAATTTTCAATTATAAATGATGTAAATGAAGGAAACCAATTTAACAATGTTATTGTTAAGAATAAATATTTACAAAAAATATCTCATCAGTTTTCTTTTTATTTTAAAATTCACAGACACGTGTTAACAGTGGTGATGTTTTTTTCCAAATCATAAATTAGTATCTAATATATGTCCCGTGAGAGACAAATTTAGGTTAGGCTCCTAGTCTGCTTTAGAATATGCAGTGTGAGAATGCAGGCACTTTGACTTCACACTACTTAAATTAACATGCTGCAATTTATCATAAAGTCAACTCCTCTTGGAGATGTATAAATATAATATTTACAATATAATTTAACAAGAAAACAAAGTATATCGAAAACACCAGCGGTCATTTTACAATAAATTTGTTTTAACAACGGAATAACACAAAAATGGGGTGATTTTACAGCTAATATAGCTCTAAATCATTTAGAAAGCAAACGTAGATAATACTAACACATTTAATCATGACATCACTTGTGTTTTGCGATATGAAAACCATATATTTTCATCCCAAATCATCCATAGTAACTTTGAAAAGAAAAAAACGTTTTTCATATTTTGCGGTAAAAAATTAACGGGTATGTCTAACAAAAATGGCCACAGATCAAATTTGTAATATTTGCAGCAAGGCAGACCAGTCGATTATGTTATCCAAAGGTATAACGAAACATAAAAAAGACAAATGAAAAGAATAGCAGGTAACGTCAGGTCCAACCCATTTTTGTAGGCTTTTCGCTATTTGGATCCCGGACTATATGAACTCTTGCAACACTGAGGCGTGGTTATTAGATTGTGGAGGAGGTAGAAATATGAACCCACCGCCTTGAAGCTAGGTGATATCTCGACCAGTCCGATGGCCATATGTGGTATCGGTGAACAGAAAAAAGTTCCCCTCCGCAAATTATCTAGAATTAGGCCAATCCGATAATGAGGTCGGGCGCTGAGTATAATGTTGGACTACCCATTGAATGGGTAGTCCAACAATGACCTTTTTAAACAACAAATTATTACAAAATTGCGAGTTTAGGTAATAACTAACACAAACGCAGGTTTCAGCGATTTTGACTTTTTTGTTGAATGAACTATTTCTGAGGATTGTAGACTAAAGCATTGTTTTAAAGCATCTAAAACAGGGAAACACTAGTCTTAAATTTCTATGGAGGCTGAATATTGCCGCACTCTTTTTACTTGATTTTTGCGACATTTCAGCCCATATTGCGTTATATTTTCTTTCATGACATTTTTTTGCAATAAATTTTTCAATCAGGATTAAATTTCTGATGACAATATAACAAAGTTCTATTGTTTATTGATTTGTGAAACCATTGACCCTATAAAGCGTTGTATTTTGTTTACTGACATTATTTTAAATGCAATGTATAATTTATATATTTGTATGCAGCAATAAATTGAGATCAATTTGGTAATAAATACAACTATGTTTTTGCACACATATTGACGTCAACTGACCATCTGCCAAAATATGACAACAAACATTATATAATCTAATTTAAAGTCAAATCTGATAAATCTCGACATTCCCACCCTCTGTATACTTGTCATGTAGATACTCTTTCTAACACAGTGTCATACGTGATACTCTTTCTAACATGGTGTCAACTTTCTAATGAGCCGTCAACAAGCGCATATGACGACCAGTAATTCACAGTTTTCGCATACTAGGCTAAAAGCGTTTTATTGTTTGCTTAGATATTCTATGAATATCTGTTGTACCACCTTGAATGCACATGTAGGAATTGAAATCGATCTGGTAGTCCGATAGATGGCTGTTCGCGAAATATCGCATGAAAATTGACACTTTTGTTGAATTTATTCCAGCATCGATAAACCTTGGCGGGCCAATATCGCAGACGGTGAGTCAACATCACATCTACATTAGTTAATCCACCTACCAAACAAACCGGAAACATTGACCCAATGGTGTTTTATTGTCAGCAACATCGACGCTGTCCTAGCATTCAGAAACAAAACGGTACCTTATCCTAACAAATTCCATACAACATCTTATGTGACCACTAGTCAAAACAAGAAAAAAAAAGGAACAATTTTACTGTTATCCGAAACCGATTTATTCAGATAGACATTTTTGACATTAGCATTAGGACATTTATAATAAGACATATATGGCAGCGACTCACAACTTCAAGAGGGCAAGAGGGTAAAATTATTCTAAGTAGCTTAAGGAATATACCCACTGGGCGCACGACGTATTTGCAACGTTGAATCAACGTCATTAACGTTGATTCAACGTCGCAACAATGCCGTGTGCCCAGTGGGTGCCGAGCTGTTGCTATGTAGATAGTAGCTTATTCATTGAACGAGTGCTATTTTCACCCATACCACACTTAAATGTACACAGTTTGCGTATTAATAATGTGAACGCATTAAATGCTAATAGTGCGTTAGATCTGACAATATGTTAATGTGGGTGTCACCGTGTACGATTAGAGTCATTTGTTCTGGCTTTAATCTACCAAACAAGAATCCTAATATTAGGATAAACTTAACATTCCCTTATTTCCATTAGAAAAGTTGAGATTTATCTTGACTTTTATAATGGAAATGAGGGAAAGTTAAAGTGGGTTGAGCTCTTCGGCCTCAAAATAAAACACTCCTCACCCTATTGTTACATTCGAACTTAGTCACTACTGACCTGCCTATCTCATACATTGTGGTGAGTAGATTTAGAAGTTAAATTTTTAGAGCGGTAAAAAACACAACTATAGAAAAATTAAATTCTGAGAAATAAGAATATGTTTACGATGTACATTTTCTAACATCTCACATGTATTGTATAATGTTTTACATGTGACTGCTATCATGTTGTTACATTAAGCATACTACTCCATTGCTATTTATAATATCTATGCCATGCTATAACCCACATTGTCTGATTCTGGATACCACATTATATTTTCAATTATAAATATGGTAAATGAAGGGAATCAATTTAAAAATGTTATTGTTAAGAATAGATATTTACAAAATTACCTCATCAGTTTTCATTATATTTATACATTTACATACATGTTACATGTTAACAAGGTGATGTTTGAAAATCATCAATTAGTTTGTAAGATATGCCCCTGAAAAACAAACTTAGGTTAGGTTCAGTTCAAAAATAAACGAAAGCACAGTTACGTCAAAATACAAATTTCGAGCTCATGAGGGTCATTGCTCTAGAACATTTAGTGCAGATCCCTCTCTTAGTTTTTAATTAATTGTAGCTCAAGATAGATAGCTATGTAAACACATCATACTGGTCAAAACACGATGGATCATATATGTTTAGTGTCGTGGATTTTCTAGATAAAACAAAACAGGATGTATTATATACCGCCCTCAAAAAATATGGATCAACCACAACCATTTTGCACACTGAAGTTGCAAATAGCTTGTGATCAATTTAAATTTACTCTTGGAATAATGAATCAATGCGCCTGTAATTTGGCAACAGTATGTAGCTGGTATCCGCTAAAACAGTGCGCAAGAAAATATTGGAAAAATAACATTTTTTCCCCAAAAATATAGGTCAGCACAAAATTGTACTAAAAACAGGATGTTTTAATCATTTTTTAAGAATATCCTCTGAGGGTGTCATCGTGGTGGTAATGTGGAAATAATATGTGAAACTCTCGAACTATCCTCCCCTGAGTAAAATTGACTAGCAAAAAGAGCAACAAAACGTTTTTGACACTTTGTTATCATCCACTTTATAACCAATCACTATTTATTTAATATGTCGTTTTCAAACCACTGCTGCGTTGTCAAAAATGTTCTTCTTATACGACATTGAATTACGAAAGCATCCAGTGTGATGGAATCCTTTGACCAGCCGTGTCTTATCACAATCTGAACACTACATCACCTTAACAGCTGTACTACAAGGCTAATCCGTGTATGACACAACCTGCCGCATGGGTTAGCGTCAGAGATGGAGAGCAAAAGCTGTGTTTTTGTATGATGGTAGACAGTGTACGTTGAGATCACGTTGACTTCATTGTTTATAAAACAAAAATGATTCATTAGGAAATTTATAATAAGACATATATGTCATGTAAATTAGCATAATTTATACAATTCTAATTATTTACATAGTAGTATATAATATATATATACCTTGCACTTTTCGGATATCAAGCAATCGCCGGTCACTCTTGTAATCAAGGGGTTAACCCTTCAATCGTCAAGTCATCTAATTACAAATTTACATTTTTTCCAACTAGAAGGTGTGTTTCGCGGCAGCGACTCACAACTTCAAGAGGGCAAGAGGGTAAAATTATTCTAAGTAGCTTAATTTAAAAATACAAAATTTCAGTGACTGCACTTACTCATTTAAATCAAGGAATTATTCCTTGTATAAATTATGACCAAACTTGTGTAATGTTCCTGATAAAACTGTTTCTTTAATCAATCGTGACTTGAATGAGACAATGGGATATGTTTAAATGGTTATAATCGTGATCAGCGCTCAAAGGGTTATACCTAACGAATACAAAGCGTTGATCCAATGTTTGTTTAATGCTGGGCCAATATCGTCTAAAATCGATCCCCGCACTGTAAAGTAAACATATTTATTTTGAAAAAAAAACATTTAGTCTGCTTGATTTATACGAAAGTTGTCAGCGCTTTAAGGGTTAAATGAACTTTGGGTCAACATCTTGTATATCTATCACCCCACCCCCCACCCCCCGCCTTAACCTTATCAGCGCAGGGTACAGGTGTCAGATTCTGACAACTAAAGTCCATCCCCGCATTGTAAGAGTAGACGTATTTTTAGTGGCCTTAGACCCATAACATTAGGTATTCAACTAAAACTAAAGCCATTTATGATGATTTCGAATTATATTATATAAAACATTTAGGTCTACATGGTTTACATAAACAAATTCAGCGCTTTAAGGAATAATCAGAGATCAGGGGATTTACTTATTTACGGTCAAACTCAGCAAGATCAGACAACTTGAGCCCATGTATACCTTAACTACAGACTCAAAACATTGTCCAGGGTTGGTTTAATGTTGGGCCATCGTCGCAGTTTTTGGCCCAACATTCAACCGACAATTGGACTATGTGTTGTGTCTGTTCGATACACTAACTGTTAAAATGATATGATCCCTTATATAGCAGCTCGTCAACAAGTCAGTATTCAGTCACTGAGTCAGAACTCCACCTCATCATCGCACTCAAGGTAAGCCACTTCACATCAAGTACGGGGAACCTAAGTCAGTTTAATGCCGGGCCAGAGTCGCAGACGGCGAACCAACATTAAACAAACACAGGATCCGCGGCTTGGACTTGCCTGGTTTAAGCTTACACGTTCTGATATCAGAGCTATTTATACAAAAAAATGGTAACTTGTTAAAACAATAGCGAAACGAACTCACTCGTTTTTATTCTCTGTAGGCCTATATATCCTGCACTGGGGATTTTGAAATTAGCTTAGCCGAGCATGTCCATTGACATAGTTTGGTCTTGAATCTCAGTTTTCAGTTCTTTAAATTATTCACATGAATTTGTTCTTCGCTGCGGAAATCCAAAATTCAAAAATAATGAAGTATGAATAAATTATTAGTGGTATTTTTAGTAAATTTTATTGACATATATCATTTTTCTCATATAACGATTGGTGAAAATGTATAAAAGTATAATATACTGTAGTAATTTTCATAAAAATATCGAAAACGTTTCATAAAAAAAAACAGAATAAATAAACGCAAACTATGGTGTAAAAAACATAGATACAATTAAATAAATATTACTATTTTGCTAACATCCTTCAGCAAAGCATAGACAACTAATATGTTAAGCAAAACTGATAAACACTAATACTGCCATAGCCGAACCGTGATGACTAACAGGGCTAGCTATATTAGTTTGAAGTAATAAAGGCATTTGCTAAAAGTAACGGGTCTTGTTCATTTATGAAACACTACAGTATAAAGTGGAGGATTTTTTTCAATTCGTTGTAACCAATAAACTTATCTTCAGTTGGACGTTTTCCAAACGGAATGATCCCAATATTTTACTTATATTCAGTGACATATATAATGATCTGACACAGTTCATTGCATTTATTTGAGAGAAACTAAAATTAATTTAGACAAAATATCGTCTCCCTGTGGAGTATTCAATACATACCGCACTATTTTTTTATATCGGTATACGTTGTCGGTATACGTTGTAGTTAAAATTGTTATTCAGTGCTATTGAAATAATTGATAATGGCACAACTTAATGTCAGTGCGAATTTACGAACAAATATACCAGGTGCTCCAATGTTTTAAGAACAGATATTTACTTTTTTTAATTAGTTTGAAACGTGGTGACATCATCCGCAATTTCAGCCAGTTTCTAAATAACGTTAGTAATTAGCTTTAGTTTTCCTAACTTAAAAAAATTACACCATGCAATAATTTCAAATATTTGTATTTTTAACCTTCATTTGCTTCTTTCAACCATGAATTTCTCCAAGATCTCAGTCATCTGCTTCCTTGTTGTCCTCACTTTGTGTGGTAAGTGATTCTGTGGTTTACAATGTTTAATATATATCACCTTCAAGCAGATTATATATTTGATGAGTTGGAGCACATGTAATTAGTGCAGTGTAATGTAATGAGTAAATATAAATAAAAATAATACACATCTTACAAATAAAGTATATAACCTTCAAGTGGATGATAATTTGGATGAGCACATATAATTGATAATATTAATACTATATCTAAATAAACTTCTTACAATTAAAGTACTCTGTATATTTTAAGCACAGTTGATATATATAGTACTAATTACTCTATTATTTTTCTCAGGTTTGACAAGTGGTTTAACAACAGTAAGTACTTCTAACTATTGGTCACGTTTTGTCTGCTCAATTTGAATCTTCCCAATTAAATATGATAATACCTAGACACTATGATACATTACATTTGTCCACTTGATATATTAAAGAGTAAAAAATAATATTTTATAAACATTTGTTTCTTTCATTTGCTGTTTTAAACTGAGTAAAGAACTCCAGATTAACTGAAATAATTTTGTTATTTCCTTTTTGTGATGAATATCATCGCGACGAATTATGATTAATTATAAAATATCGTCCTGATGTATACAGACAATAACGTATTTATTTTCCTATTTAGGCTGAAACCACAGATTATCCGGCAACAACGGAGTCGATCATGACAACCGCCGATTCCTGCAATGTGAGTGAATTATATGGCAGTTACCATTACCCCTTTAAATCTTCATGTTGCATGAAGGAATCATTTTGCATCCTTGAAAAGTGACTCAACTTCCTAAGCTTGGGGGGTTTTTGAACCAAAAATCACGAAAATTGTCATTTTCACGACAGCAGCTCACCGCTTGTAGACAATAATATAAATCAATTGTTATGGAAAGCTTGGGCTTGAACTAGTTGAAGCGCCAAATTATCGCATTTTATGTGTGTCTGGCGACCCGCCTTACAACATCAAGTGGGTAAACATTACTCATATTTGTTTAATTTCAGACCCAATATTTTTAATTCTTCATGGTCAACTACAAAAATAACTTCCAAAAGGAGTATATAATATGCTAATAAAAAGTTCAAAACTTGTGTTTGGTTCTCAAAGGGTGGATAAGCCGTTGATTCTCAAAAGATGGATAAGCCGTAAAAACAGCCAAAATAGTCGCATAATTCCAAGTAAAAATATCAAACAAATGAATGAAACATAATTTTAAATGCTCATAATTATGTTAACTAGTGTTTTTTTATTTCATTTAAGTGTATCAATTTCTCTACAAATTGTTTTTTCTTTATTTACAGGCTGGCAGCACCGCCCTCTTCAGTGTCAGCTTGATGACCGTTGTCGCCCTACATGCAATATTCAAGTTAAACTAAAGAACCATTATTGTCACCATAATAAGACACTGTCGAATGTTCACATCCGCCTACCCACTGGGCACACGACGTTATTGCAACGTTGAACCAACGTCATTGACGTTGATTCACCGTCGCAGCAATGTTGTGTGCCCAGTGGGGACGGGCTGTTGTTATGTAGATAATAGCTTATTCATTGAACGAGTGCTTTTTTCACCCATACCGCACTCAAACAGTTTGCATATTTATAATGTGCACTCATTAAATGCTGATAGTGCGTCAGATCTGACAATATGTTATTATTTTTGTCACCGTGTACGATTAGAGTCATTTGTTCTGACTTAAATCTACCAAACAAGAATCCTAATATTAAGATTATCTCAACATTCCCTTATTTCCATTAAAAAAATGGGATTATTCTTGACTGTTATAATGGGAATGAGAGAAAGTTAAAGTAGGTTGAGCTCTTCGGCCTCAAAAGAAAACATTCCTCTCAACCATACCCTATTGTTACATTCGAACTTAGTCACTATCTGACTTGCCTATCTCCTACATTGTGGTGAATAGATTTAGAAGTTAAATTTTTAGAACGGTAAAAAACACAACTGTAGAAAAATTAAATTCTGAGAAATAAGAATATGTTTACTACGTACATTTTCTAACATCTTACATATATTGCATGCTGTTTTACTTATGATTGCTATCATGTTGCTACATTAAGCACACCACTCCATTGGTAATTATCATGTTTATACCATGTTATAACTCACACTGTTTTTTCCTTGATACCACATTATATTTGCAATTATAAATATGGTAAATGAAGGGAATCAATTTAAAAATGTTATTGTTAAGAATAAATATTTACAAAAATACCTCATCAGTTTTCATTATTTTTATACATTTACATACATGTTACATATTTACAAAGTGATGTTTGAGAATCCTCAATTAGTTTGTTAAGATATGCCCCGTTAAAAACAAACTTAGGTTAGTTTCAGTTCAAAAATAAACGAAAGCACAGTTATGTCAAAATACAAATTTCGAGCTCACGAAGGTCATTGCTCCAGAACATTTGGTGCAGATCCCTCTTTTAGTTTTAAATTAATTATAGCTCAGGATAGAGAGCTATGTAAACACATCATACTGGTCAAACATAACAGAGAAAACAAAACAGGATGTATCATATACCGCCCTCGAAAAATATGGATCAGCCACAAGCATTTTGCACACTGAAGTTGCAAATAGCCTGTGATCAATTTAAATTTACTCTTGGAATGATGAATTAATTCTACTGTAATCTGGCAACAGTATGTAGCTGGTATCCCTTAATACCGTGTGCAAGAAGATCTTGGGAAAATACCATTTGTTCCCACAAAAATAGGTCAACAAAAAATTGTACTAAAAACAGGATGTTTTAATCATTTTTTAAGAAAATTATCTGGGGATGTCATCGTGGTGGAAATGTGGAAATACAAATACAACTAGCCTCCTGAGTAAAATTGACCAGCACAAATAGCATCAAAACGTTTTTGACACTTCATTATCATCCACTTTATAAGTAATCACTATTTATTTAATATGTTGTTTTCAAGCAACTGCTCCGTTTTCAAAAATGTCCTAATTATACGACATTGAATTACAAAATCATCCAATGTGATGGAATCTTATGGCAAGCCGTGTTTGTATCACAATCTGAACACTACATCTCCTAACAGCTGTACTACAAGGCTAATCCGAAAATGACGCAATCACATGGGTTAGCGTCAGAGATGGACAGTAAAATACTGTACGTTAAATGTCATGATAATAAAGCCAATTATCATATATATATATATCTAGGTCTGTAAATTTGAAAATTTTTACTTACAAGTTTCCTACATGTACGTCACATAAATAAAACAATGCAGAATTATATGAAGCCCACTATTCAAATCAGGAGAACCTAAAACCACGACTGGCCTTTCCTAATGCAGCAATTAACCCACGTCTGACCATTCCTTATGCTGCAATTAAACCACGTCTAGCCATTCCTTATGCTACAATTGAACCACGTCTGGTCATTCTTTATGCTACAATTAAACCACGTCTGGCCATTCCTTATGCTACAATTAAACCATGTCTGGCCATTCCTTATGCTACAATTAAACCACGTCTGGCCATTCATTATGCTACAACTAAACCACGTCTGGGCATTCATTATGCTACAACTAAACCACGTCTGGCCATTCATTATGCGGTATGCTGCAATTAAACCAGGTCTGGCCATTCCTTATGCTACAATTAAACCACGTCTGGCCATTCATTATGCTACAATTAAACTACGTCTGGCCATTCCTTATGCTACAATTAAACCACGTCTGACCATTCCTTATGGTACAATTAAACCACGTCTGGCCATTCCATATGCTACAATTAAACCAGGTCTGGCCATTCATCATGCGGTATGCTACAATTAAACCACGTCTGGCCATTCCTTATGCAGTATGCTACAATTAAACAACGTCTGGTCATTCCTTATGCTACAATTAAACCACGTCTGGCCATTCCTTATGTAGTATGCTAAAATTAAACCACGTCAGGTCATTCTTCATGCAGTATTCTACAATTACACCACGCCTGGCCATTCCTTATACAACAATTAAACCACGCCTGGCCATTCCTTATGCAACAATTAAACCACCCCTGGCCATTCCTTGTGCATTTTTTATATTTTTTATGAGGCTTCTTCTACACAAATGAATACCATAATCGTACACATATGCAATTCTAAATACAATTGTGTACATAGGGATGTACCCTAATTAGCACCCTAATTAGATTTGACTTTCAGGATAAAATTTATATACACGATATTTACTTTTTAAAAGTAAAACCGTGAAATATAATATACATAATTAATTATTACTGCGACGTTAAATCAACGTCAATGACGTTGAATCAGCGTTGCAACAACATCATGTTCCCAGTGGGTAGGCGGATGTGAACATTGTGAACAGTGTCTTACCAGCAATGAAATAACTACATATTTGTATATATAGTAACAAAATAACACTCTGGAAAACGTATATACTTATGAAATAACTAGTAGTACACTATATAAAACCATGCAAATTTATAATGATGTCATTATTTTGTTTTTAGAAACTTTTCACAATTTCAATGTTGTAGATATTTGCTCCGTCATATAACCTTGACGGCAGAGCAAATAGAAGAAGGGTACCAGGGTACCCTGAGCCACCACACAAGTACAAATCATTATGTACTCCACTAATTATAAGGCCCAATACTATACAATACAACAATAATACAATGTTATTTCAAAAATATCAAAAAACAACAATAATACAACTATGTGGTATTTAGTACAGACAATTAACATTTACATTGACAAGTGCATTGCTTTTTTTATTACAGTATTGTGATTAGTCTAAATTGCATCAGCTGGAGTCAGCTCGTCAAGTCGCCGGGCTGGTGGCTCCTCGGCTGGAGTATTGACGCATGAGAAACCTCCTCCATTCTTAAGAATAAAAGCGAGAAGCCTTCTCCCATCAACTCACCAATATAGGTTGTAGTAGTATCGATGGTATGCCATGCATATTGAATGTTGGTATTATTGGGTTACGGGCATAGCGGAAAGCTTTCTTACATAATAATTATGATATTGAAACATGTTGATTATGATTTCAAATATCACGCGCAAATATCACGCGCACGCCAGGCATCCGCAAGTGCCTGTCCAAGAGCAAACATTATCACAGTTAAAACTGTTCTTAACTTTAAATAATAAAAGCAACTCAGTTGACACACAAAGCCGTCCAATGATTTTTTGTGATGCAAATCCTTTGGTAAACTATTACGAAAGCTGAATACTCGATTTGAAGAATTTTTTTTAAAAAATTTAGCTAGGACTTAACGTATGTGTAGCGTCATATTTGTTTTAGATAATATCCTATGAACCTGGATGTAAAGTTTATCATGAATGCCTTTTGCGACTCTGGCCTTGTTTCTATCTAGGTGGTAGAATTATAAAGTATTCGAATCTTTGATTGATGATAAATTATTGAGAGCGCAACAACCGCAGCTTCCATCTGTCATGTGAATAGTGGTGTCTATAGTTTGTCAGAATCACCAACGTGCCTAGCATTCAGAATCAAATTCCACACAACTCCAAATACCTTATCTAATTAGGGATGTAGCACTTTACGCCGTATGGGCGTATGTGAGTGAGCCCAAGTCAAAACATACAAATTAAAATTAGCAGCTATGATGTACTATGCTGTAAGAGGTGTATATAAGCATAATTTTAAAATATATCAAGTAGTCTACAATGAAGCTTATATGTCAGTTACATAATAATACATTTGTTGTCATTTAGTAATTATTGACAGTCGACACTATATATTTTCCGGAAATAAAACAGCTGCCTTTTATTCTCGTAATCAAGCGGTTAACAGTTTGATTGCCCAGATCTCTAATGATTGTTTACCCACTTGAAGCTACCGCGATCACTAGCCTACTGCAATTGGGTAAAGGGCGGGGGCCCTAGGGTAGTGGTTAGCACCGCTGCCTTTCACGCCAGAGCTCGGGGTTCGGTTCCCGGTCTCGGCGGTTTTAAAGACACAAAAATGTTTCTTCCCCATCCACGTGTGAAAGTCAGTATTGTGGGGAGCCTCCATGACCGAGAGGTAGCGTGCTCGTCCTCAGACCGCCAGGGCTCGAATTTCGAATCCTGTGTCTGGAGGACAGTGTCATCTCAATCATCTCACCATCCACTAGCCTACTTCAATTGGGTAAAAATGGGCATAATTTTTAAATGCGAAAACTTTGCACTTCCTGTTTATTAACCCTTTAAACCCTCACGATGCATTAGAGCATCATTTTACATCCCTGAAGACAGACTTAATTTTCCTACAATTAAAGTTTTAGAAATAAAATTTCCATGAAACTGTTTTTTCCAATATATGGCAATTTTCTTTAATTTTTCACAAACTTTAAGTCATCTACAAGTAGAGAATTGCGAAAGCAATTCGCGGCTTGTAGTGGATGAAGATGACAATGCTAAATTCAGGCTTGAAAGGGTTAAATAAATATTGCTCTGGTTTTATAATTATGTCGTTGAAAAATATTAAAATGTTTGTAGTGGTGATTTGCCGGCAAAGTGAACATTACATTATTATATGTTGGCTCAATGTCTAACAACATTGGGCCAACGTATCGTGTACCCCCCCCCCCCCATATTATGGAGATTAGCTTACTTGCGATCCAACTTAACAAGATCAGACAGAGGTATCCATGCACACCTACTCAACAGTCTCAACATATTGATCAGGTGTTGGATTAATGTTGGCCAGCGTCGCTGACGTTGGTCCAAGCACACGAACAATGTGTTGTGTCTGCTTGGTACACAAACTGTCAATAGTACATAATCCCATAAATAGCAGATCCTCAACGAGTCATTATTCACTCACTGATTCATTAATCAACGACTACACCTGAGCATCACAATCGAGGTAAGTCAAGATATCACACACGGGACGCAACGAATAGGAAACTAATATAAGTAAAACCCATTAGCAACCATGTTTTCATAGACGAAACTTGAACAGTAACAGAGATAGAACCTATGATATATGATTTGTTTAACTTAACATATTGTTTTTATTAAACTCGAAATAAAAATAGCTTTGTTTAAAGGCTGGAGAAAAATATTTTAGGTTATTTAGACCAGAAGAACCATATGACCAATTATGAGTAATCTGAAAACAAACGAAAAATATTAGTCAGAATATTTGATAAATAAAATATATATTATGAAACATAACATGATATATATTTTTTTATTTGTAGATTGTTTCTTTTTAATCATGAATTTCTCAAAGATCTCAGTCATCTGCTTCCTTGTTGTCCTCACGTTGTGTGGTAAGTAATACAACCTTCAAGAGGATTTCAACATATACGTAAACATAATAGACATCTTACAAATATAGTAATCTGCTTGTTTTAAACACAGTTTATATATATTGTAGTAATTAAACAATTATTTGTTTTCAGGTTTCACAAGTGCCTTGACAACGGTAGGTAGCCTACTCTAATCTTTTCATCCAATAAAGAATAATGCCGGTATACTGTGCTACATCATATATGACCACTTTATATAATAACTGTTGGCGTGATGGTGATTAAAACTATTTTGTCTCCATGCCGACTTAACTACATCTATGAATAATCATTATGTCATTGTGTATGAAGGAGGCGAATAAATAATGTTGTTTGCTGAGTTATTGTGGAATACTTTTCTAATTTAGAGAGCCAGTAAATCAGAGGTTCATGTAATATATTGTTTTTTTATTTGATGTTGGAAAGTTACCAATTCCAGATTCAAAGACAATGAATGCTCTATTTCCTTTTTGTGGTGAATAATAATGAGATGAAGTATGACAAATTATTGAGTGTAAACTAAGATATCGTCCTGATGAATAAAAATAATAAAGTATTTCTTTTTCATATTTTAGGCTGAAACCACTGAGTATCCGGCCACAACGGAGTCGATCATGACAACCGCCGATTCCTGTAATGTGAGCGAATGACGCTAAACCCTAACCCTTTCAACCGTCGAGATATTATGCGAGGGGATTATTTAACTGTTACCATTAACCCTTTCAAGCCTCAGGATGCACCAAAGCATAATTTGTATCCATGAAACAGGACACAATATCTTAAGGGCCTTATAACAGAACCAAGTCAATTTCACTGGAGTTAAAAAATGTGACAGATTGTAGAGAATTGCAATTGCAATTTTAAATTTGGGCTTGAAAGGGTTAAAGCACCAACTTATTCAATTTGAGCACCCACTTGAAGATGTGTCTCCATATCGCGACCCACAATTATTCAATATTTAGTTATTATTCAATATTTAATTTGGGACCAAATATTTTTTATTCTTTGTGAATTCAACTACCCAAAAAGTGTAATTCTCGCTCGCTAAGAATGGACAAGACTTGGTAACAACCAATGTCATCCGCATAATTACAAGCTTGAAGCATAATTCCAAATGCTCATAATATTATTAACAAATGGCTATTGTTTTTCTTCACGTGTACCATTGTCTCTACAAGTCGTTTTCCTTTGTTTTTAGGCTGGCAGTACCGCTCTCTTCAGTATCACCTTGATGACCGCTGTCGCCCTGCATGCAGCATTAAAGCTAAATTAAAGAGCATTATTTTCACCATGGACACAATCAAATGTTCACATATACGCCTGAAAGGCTGCTGTTATAGTTTGCAGGGCATGCTATGCGAAGATTGTGTACGATATATATATAATTATATGTGTTGTATGATGTTTTATATATGACTGATATCATGTTGTTACATTAAGCACACCGCTCATAATTGACTATTTATCAAGTTTATGTCAAGTTATAACGCACATTGTCTGCTCCTGGATAAGACATTTATTTGCATTTTTAATGTTATAATGGTGTTAAATGAAGGGAACAGAATTAACACTGTTATTGTTGAAAATAAAATATTTGCAATTCATTTCTCACTAGTTTTCTTTAAATTTTTAAATGGAGCTGTCAACAATATGCAGCAGAAGTGAAAAAAACAAAACAAATTTAGTTGAGGTAAAGAATTAAAAAAAAAACAGTTATGTGAAAAGGCACATCTGGAGATCCCGAGGGTCATCGATAAGTTATATATGATGCAGATCTATCTGATAGTTTACAATTAAGTATGACCCAGAATACAACGCTGTGAAACCAAACTCGCCTGCAATTGAGATATAGATGGGACCGGAGATTGAACCGGATCTCAGACTCATAATCTTCAAAACGATAACATGAAACTTCTGCCTTAACCACAGCATGCCCGGCAACTGAAAACCTTCTCAATTGCATGCGAGCGTGTGTGAAACACATCCAACTGGGCTAAAACACGAAATGAAATGAATCGGGCTTTAGGCCACCTTTGTGCACATATAGGCTAAACTGGGCCAGGATAACCTCCTGAGGATGGTGAGATGATTGAGATGACACTGTCCTCCAGACACAGGATTCGAAATTCGAGCCCTGGCGGTCTGAGGCCGAGCACGCTACCTCTCGGTCACGGAGGCTCCCCACAATACTAGCTTTCACACGTGGATGGGGAAGAAACAATTTTGTTTCTTTCAAGCTAAAACACGATGCCTATATGTTTATGCCATAGATGTTCTATGTATCACAACACACAATGAGTAATATATTTTTATGTCGTAAATGTTCTATATATCACACAAAATCTCATTTCTCGTCAACCACTGGATGCTGAGCCGTCGATGTAACAATGGGAGCCAATGTCTCCTAAGCCGTAGACACTAAACATGCACTGATCCTACGACCTGTGACTGATCCGGTTAATAATTATTGTCTATCGATATACACCTAGTCCTATAATAATAATAACAATAACGATTCATTCGTTTTTACGTGACTTTCCTACGTGACATAAGTCTTAAAAATATTCTCGTTATAACTGATATAAATATTTAAAAAGCAAAAGTGAGACATAAGGTTTTATTGACCGTTTACATGACAACTTTGACATATTGGTCATTTAATTTGTTTTTATTTTGTTGTACGTTTTTTTTATGCGGCGCGAATCGGTTACACGTTCAGTTGTCATTATCCCATGAATTTACATACGTGTGCACCAAGGAAAGATATCGGCCGCAGCGGGATTCGAGCCCAGTACCCCCGGGCTCTGAGTCAACCACGATACCAATGAGCTATCCTGGCGCCACGACATACAAATCGCTCATACATTGTTTAGATCGTCCCCTTGGAGTTATAAGGTGCTAAACTTAGAAGTTAGAGGCTGTTCAGATAAAATGGAAACATTGCTTTTTAGATTATTTTGATATCAAAGCTTCCAAAAATGCATAGTTTACAATGTCCACACGAAATATCAACGAAAATACACAGTGAACCCGACTGCTGCCCATGTACATGTATGAATGAATAAATGAATGAATGAATAAATGAATGAATGAATGAATGAATGAATGAATGAATGCATGACTGAATGAATGTATGAATGAATGAATGAATGAATGAATGAATGAATGAATGAATGAATGAATGAATGAATGAATGAATGAATGAATGAATGAATGAATGAATGAATGAATGAATAAATGAATGAATGAATGAATGTATAATTGAATGAATGCATGAATGAATGCATGAATGAATGAATGAATGAATGAATAAATGAATGAATGAATGAATGAATGAATGAATGAATGAATGTATGATTGAATGAATGAATGAATGAATGAATGAATGAATGAATGAATGAATGAATGAATGAATGAATGATCGAATGAATGAATGAATGAATGAATGAATGAATGAATGATTGAATGAATGAATGAATGAATGAATGAATGAATGAATGAATGAATGAATGAATGCAGTTTTAGTACAGGCTTAGTACCTGTTGACAAACTTCCGTTTGTCTTGATAATGACATATCCTCATGCTAAGGATTAATGCGCCTCTGAGCTCGATCCGCTGGGATATAGGCTCTATAGAAGTTTTACTGATTGATATTGATTAACCTTTGCGCACATATAGGCTTGTTGACAAGGAGAGGGATTCTAACTAGAAGACACCAGTTTGGTTGTCAGGGGGACAATAAGTGGTTGCTAGGGGTGACGGGTCACATGGTGTGTCGCTGCTGTGACAACCCATCATTACCATGATTACCATGGGATCATCAGAAAATCATGGTAACACAAACCTCTGTCTGTCGCAATTATGCCACAAAGTGCGACACAAAACACCATTCACTGGCATACAGCCTGGTGCTGTAACAGAAATCCGAGATGTGTACCCAATGCTGGTTTGAGGTTGGCCCAGCGTCGCAGACAATGGGCTGACATTCATTCAACACCCTGTCAACGTGTGGTGTTGTCTCGGAGGCCTGGTTTTCAGGGGGGGTCGCATATCAGCCAAGAAAAAAGAGGTGCAAACGACCTCACCCACGCCCTCTAGCGTTAGAAAGTAAAACATGTTAACAGCTGATTGGTTTACTGTCTTTGTGTCATTTTTAGCTGAATCATTCTTTGATTTATCACCTTAACTGGTGGCTTCATTTTACAATTGAATTTATTTAACAATTAATTTGATATATGTGGTGTATGCAGAAAAACTACATAATTATATCGATTGTTATCAGTCTCACATTCCAGTAATTTAACAAGCATTAATTATTATTTAAATTAACTAATTTACTAGAGGCGAAGCAACAGCTTTCTTGAATTGATTTTCAATAGTAGTCTAAACACCCTTTATTAATTAATTATCTTTGTTTGGACTATAGTTTAATAGTAAAATCGTTCATCTTGGAACTATTTGTTACTAGCAAAATTATATGTTTATCTACCACAAGTCCATTCCAAAAAAACAAAATTTCACACATTACAAAATAAAAGAAAAACACGCTAAGCCTTATGGCTTGTGGTTACGTCTCCCAAATTATTTTCCTTTTTTAAATATGCCACATGGTTCATAAAGGCAATAATAATGTTTGGCGCTGGCTGGCTGCTGACACTATATATTTCCCTCTTATTTGTTCACATTGAGATTGCAATTTGTGCAATTCTCAACTCAAGGGGAACAAAATGTGCAGATTATATAAAAGATCACATATTGTAATACATCATATGAAAAAATTCCGAATTCTCTGAATTTGATGTGTTGTATTATTTTCTCTAAAAATGACTTGATTTAAAATGTGCCACGTGCGGCTTAAACGCTACAAAACACCTCATCCAGCCAACACGAGACATCGACTCAATGTTGTTTTACTGTTGTGCCATCGTCTGCAACGCTGACACAACTCTAAGTCAACGTCTGGTCATCGTCTTATGATTGTTGGGATGAAGGTTAAAGTATCGCGTCCTGTTATTCTCAGAGGGATATGTCGGACTGCCCACAGCTCACGTCTCCAGAGAAATAAATAAATAACACTGTGAAAGTAAACGGTAACACGCGGGTCAGGTGCTGATGCGCGCGCGCGTAGCCTGCCAGGTCACGTGCCGGGTCACGTGTCTGGGCGGCGCGCATGCTCATCACACACCACTTCCTGTCCAGCTGGATGGAGCAGATACTCACAGAATGCTGAAATAAAGAGCAGCGACTCACAGAATGCTAAAATATGGAGCTTTGGAAATATGGAGATTTAAAGAATGTCTTCTCATTAGCCTGGATTTTTTTCTGGAAATTGTCTAACGTCAGAGCAGTAAAAGATGAAACAGTGTTTGTGCGGTGTAGATAATAGCCATAGCCATAAAAATTGGAAACAATAAATCCAATACAAAATTCTGCATCAATTCCACAATTCCAAAATTAGGCTTACCTAGGACTTAAGCCTATCTATTAATTTTAAAGATCGGCTGGAAGAATCGCAAAAAACAGTGAGCTTTGGCCTACTTATTGGGGTATTAGAATTACAAAGTACACTTAGGTATTCTGAATGTTTACACTGTTTTTCTCACAAAACCTGTTTTCTTGTCCTTGTTGACACCGTACACAATGACATCTCACCCACCAGAGAAACACGATAAATTCATCCAATGTTAGATTAGTGTTGTACCATCGTCTACGATGCTGGGCCAGCACTAATCTAACAAAGGGTGAGCGTTTCTGTGTTCTGGCCATCCAGCATTACTCTGCAATCACAGGGAATAATTAGAGAGACAAATGAGGGTTGAGCTAATAGGCGGACAAACACGGCACAGCTGGTCTGTTGATAAACCCCCACCGTGTGTTACGAGGTAATACGAGATCCTGATTGATTCCCTGAGACCCGGGCCTGCCCTCGGAAAAATACCACCACCACAAATATAACATAGACAGATGTCGCCATCATAAATATGACATAGACAAATACCACCACCATACATATTAACCCTTACACTGCTGCATTAAATTTGCAGCATGTGTGGTTTCCCATTAAGTAATAACTGGCATGTTTTTTCTTCAAAAACAAACCCCATCTGATGAACAACTGATATTAAAAGCCATTTTATTACAAAATCAGCTAGTTAGCTATCTTTAAAGCGCAAATGGAAAGGCACAACAAAACAAAAGTGAAAAAAAATGTTGAAGTATTTACTCGGCGACTATAGTCGCCCACAGCAGGCTGCGCTTGGTTTATTTTAGGCGACTATAGTCGCCCCTAGCACTGTAAGGGTTAAACAGATACTAAGTCACCCTCATGCTGCCATCATAAATATTACACAGATACTAAGTCACCCTAATGCTGCCACCACCATAAATATTACATTGATAATAAGTCACCCTAATGCTGTCACCATAGAAATTACATAACTACAAAGTCATCCTAATGCTGCGACCACCATAATAAGCATTACATAGATACCATTACACAGATACTTATTAACCCTACTGTTGCCATATTCGCAAAATCAGGTTGAGATTTATCTTTGCAGAAGCTTTCAGACCAGATACCAAGATAACTCATTGACTATTCAGGTATCACAGGTGGTGACAGCTTCAACCTAGTGACACGTGAGTGAGGTAAGCCGACAGATTCAGTAACACGTGAGCGAGGTAGGCCTACAGCATCAACCCAGTAACTCGTGAGCGAGGTAGGCCTACAGCACCAACCCAGTAACTCGTGAGCGAGGTAAGCCTGCAGCATCAGTAACTCGTGAGCGAGGTAGGCCTACAGCACCAACCCAGTAACTCGTGAGCGAGGTAGGCCTACAGCATCAGTAACTCGTCAGCGAGGTAGGCCTACAGCACCAACCCAGTAACTCGTGAGTGAGGTAGACCTACAGCTTCAACCCAGTAACTCGTGAGCGAGGTAGGCCTACAGCACCAACCCAGTAACTCGTGAGCGAGGTAGGCCTACAGCATCAGTAACTCGTCAGCGAGTTAGGCCTACAGCACCAACCCAGTAACTCGTGAGTGAGGTAGACCTACAGCTTCAACCCAGTAACTCGTGAGCGAGGTAGGCCTACAGCACCAACCCAGTAACTCGTGAGCGAGATAGGCCTACAGCATCAGTAACTCGTCAGCGAGGTAGGCCTACAGCACCAACCCAGTAACTCGTGAGTGAGGTAGGCCTTCAGCATCAACCCAGTAACTCTTGAGCGAGGTAGACCTACAGCATCAACCCAGTAACTCGTGAGTGAGGTAGGCCTACAGCATCAACCCAGTAACTCGTGAGTGAGGTAGACCTACAGCATCAACCCAGTTACTCATTAGCGAGGTAGACCTACAGCATTAACCCAATAACACGTGAGTGAGGTAGGCCTACAGCGTCAACCCAGTAACTCATGAGCGAGGTAGACCTACATCATCAACACAGTAACTCGTGAGCGAGGTTGGCCTACAGCATCAACCCAGTAACTCGCAAACGAGGTAGGCCTACAGCATCAACCCAGTAACTCGTGAGTGAGGTAGACCTACAGCATTAACTCAGTAACTCGTGAGTGAGGTAGACTTACAGCATCAACCCAGTAGCTCGTGAGTGAGGTAGACCTACAGCATCAATCCAGTATATCGTGAGTGATGTAGACCTACGGCATCAACCTAGTAACTCATGAGCGAGGTAGGGCTACAGCTTCAGGAACTCGTGAGTGAGGTAGGCCTACAGCATCAACCCAGTAACACGTAAGAAAGGTAGGCCTACAGATTCAACCCAGTAATACGTGAGTGAGGTAGGCCTACAGATTCAACCCAGTAACTCGTGCGTGAGGTAGGCCTACAGATTCAACCCAGTAACTCGTGAGCGAGGTAGGCCTACAGCATCATCCCAGTAACTCGCAAACAAGGTAGGCCTACATCATCAACCCAGTAACTCGTGAGTAAGGTAGGCCTACAGTATCAACCCAATAACTCGTGAGCGACGTAGTCCTACAGCTTCAACCCAGTCACTCGTGAGTGAGGTAGGCCTACAGCATCAACCCAGTAACTCGTGAGCGAGGTAGGCCTACAGCATCAACCCAGTAACTCGTGAGCGAGGTAGGCCTACAGCATCAACCCAGTAATTCGCAAACGAGGTAGGCCTACAGCATCAACCCAGTAACTCGTGAGTGAGGTAGGCATACAGTATCAACCCAGTAACACGTGAGCGAGGTAGACCTACAGCATCAACCCAGTAACTCGTGAGTGAGTTAGGGCTACAGCATCAACCCAGTAAATCGTGAGCGAGGTAGACCTACATCATCAACCCAGTATCTCGTGAGTGAGCTAGGCCTACAGCAGCAACCCAGTAACTCGTGAGTGAGTTAGGCCTACAGCATCAACCCAGTAACTCGTGAGTGAGGTAGGCCTACAGCATCAACCCAGTAACTCGTGAGCGAGGTAGACCTACAGCATCAACCCAGTAACTCGTGAGTGAAGTAGACCTGCAACATCAACCCTGTAACTCGTGAGTGAGGTAGGCCTTCAGTATCAACCCAGTAACTCGTGAGTGAGGTAGACCTACAACATCAACCCAGTAACTCGTGAGTGAGGTAGGCCTACAGCATCAACCCAGTAACTCGTGAGCGAGGTAGACCTACAGCATCAACCGAGTAAATCGTGAGTGAAGTAGACCTACAACATCAACCCAGTAGCTCGTGAGTGAGGTAGGTCTTCAGTATCAACCCAGTAACTCGTGAGTGAGGTAGGCCTACAACATCAACCCAGTAACTCGTGAGTGAAGAGGACCTACAACATCAACCCAGTAACTCGTGAGTGAGGTAGGCCTTCAGTATCAACCCAGTAACTCGTGAGTGAGGTAGGCCTACATCTGCAATTGGATATAAAATTGAACTCACTCAAAGGCTTAATATTTTAATATTTGTTTGAAACAAATCCAAAATGACTTTCAATTATATAAAGTGAAGCAATACGAACGTCATATTCGTCCCTAGCAAATAAAGGGTTATATATTGTAAGTGCTTTACTGTTTACTGGAGTCACACGTACAGTACTGGGAAATATAAGCAAACAATGCAGAATCTGACGTCTACAGACGTCAGATTCTGACGCCTAGAGTCGATCCAGCGCTGTAAGGGTAAAAAATGACTATAGACGTCAAGTTGATAATCATGTGACATATCAAACACATCTATCAATGGCACGCCAGGTTGCCATGACAACATGATTGACCTTTTATCATCGTGTCAAAACTAATGTCATTAACCCAGAATTAATTGAAGGGAAACTATCTAACCTACTGATATATAATAATAAAATACTGCACCTATTGAGATCTGGTGGGCATATTAGATAAACGTGGTGTACTATGATAATACAATTTGTTACGAACCCCTGACCAGCCTACAAACCACCCAGTCAACACAGCCATCATCGAGATGAGAAAACTGATCTCAAATTCTGAACAGAAAAAAGTGCAAATTCAATTTGTAGCGGATATCGCAGCATCATAGACGCGGCTTATGTGCGATGATGAGAAAAGAAATATTTAATTTACACAATTCAATCACATTTAAAAAATAAACGCCGAACAAGGAAATTTCGGCAACTGCAGAGCGCAAAGACTTCAAATGTGAGTACTTTCTTTACTATTTTTTTATCTTCCTTTCCTCCAACTTTACTTCTCCACCAAGTCATCATATCCTGACCCATTACAATTTTTATTCCCCGAAAGTTCTGTTGAGAGGAATCTCGATATGATGTTTCAAACCGAGGGCTTAGGCATTGATAGTAAAGAAAAAGCCATTACTGATTACGAAATAAAAGACTTGGAAGATTCCATCATGTTTGAAGATGGTCATTACAATGTCAAACTTCAATGACACGAAGATGTTCTAGAAAAGGTTCCATCTAACCATAATGTAGCTTTAACTGTGATTGACAGAGTCTCCAAAAAGTTAGAGAAAGATGGATGATTATGTAAAAGTTTTTAAACAACAGGAGGAGGAAGGAATTATTGAAAGAATAGAAGTCGATCCTCCAAAATGTGCTGATTACACGTGGATCCCACATCTTCCCATAATTAAAATTGAGCAGCAAGTAACTACAAAAATCAAACCAGTTTTCAATTGCTCACTTAAAACCCATAATTCCCCATCTCTAAATGAAGCTGCAATTTTATGACTGATATGACAATTACAAATCGAGCCGTTTCAGATACAAAACCATAATCTTTGGTTACAAAGCCAGTCCTTTCATTCTTAATTTTATCATCAAGCACCATGATAAGCAGTTTCCTTCAGATTACTGCTCTGAGGTATTACTGAACAATTTTCATGTTGACATTGTAATGCTTACAGCAAATGACCAAGATAAACTTCTTTCCTTGTACTTAGATCTTGACCAGAGAATGAAAAAGGGTGGATTTGATTTGAGGTCTTGGACTTCTAATAACCCTATGCTAAGAGAGAGAATGATCTCTGATAACAAATATATATATTATGTCAAACTTCCAAAGTGTTTGACCCTCTCGGTCTTTATTTGCCTGCTACAGTGAGAATTAAAATTCTCATGAGAGAGCTCTGGTCACAAAATCATTCATGGGATGAAAATGTCATGGAAAAACATATGAATTTGTGGTCCCAGTTAGCTCATGATTTTACATTTCTGAATGTCACATTTCCAAGATATGTTGTGAATGAGGCATTTGACACTGATTTGTATCTTTTCTGTGATTCCTCAAAACAAGCGTATGGGTTTGCATTGTACAATGTTCAAGATAACAAGTCCAACTTGATGTTAGCTAAATCCAAAGTCACCCCTATAAAAACCTCGAAGCTTACCAACTTTTGAATTGTTGTCCGTGTTTTTGGGTGTAAAATGCCTGCATTTAATACTGGTTTCCTACCCGAATGTTACATTCAAGAGGCTTGTGATTGCAGTAGATGCCCAAGTAGTTTTGTCTTGGCTGATGTCCCAGCAAATAAAAACAAAAACAAATTTGCTAAAAACAGGCTGAAAGACATTAGTATGATGACACAAAAATTGAAGATCAAGTATAACTTGAATATTGTTTTCAAGTATGTGTCAACAGATTAAAACCCTGTGGATCTTTTAACTAGGGGATTGGCCTTAAACAAGTTTAACGATTTACTTTAATTTTGGACATACGGTCCAGAATGGCTGAAAACAGCTGACAGTGATTGACCTGTGAACAAAAGAAACTGTCTGAGTGATGCTAATAAGAAGACAATTCAAACTAATGTAGCAATAGACAATGACCAATTTCAAGGTTTAAAGGTGGCGTGTATACCAACAAAATCATTCTCAAATTAGGGAAAGTTACTTAGAGTGACTGTGTTGGTGTTCCGCTTCATAAAAATAAAATGCAAAGTCAATATTGATACGGTTCAAAGTGCCATAACGTATCTGGTTAAGACTATGCAAGCAGAATGTTTTCCAAAGGAAATTTCCTTTTTAAACTCTCCTGGTAATAGAAACATTCCCGATTTGGTCAAAGACCTCAATTTATACATAGATGAGGAAGAGGGTATTAGATCAAAGGGAAGAATTACCACACGAGGAGGGAGTACAAAATCCTATTCTGTTAGGTAAAAGTCACCACTTGACTTACCTGTTGATTATTCATTTTAATCATAGAGTAAAACACCTTGGTGTAGGTACTACCCTCAATGCATTGCGCTTGGGAGGGTTTTGGGTTCCTAAAGACAGACAGGTAATCAAAAAAGTGTTTTTCCACTGTATGATATGTCGTAAAATGAATGGATTGCCATTCAAAAATCCAAAAGTGATTAACTTACCCAAACACCAAGTCAATTTGATTGTACCTTACCGTCATACTGGAGTTGACTTTACTGGCCATTTATGGGTTGAAAACTATGGACAAAGGCGCAAAATGTACATACTTATTTTCACTTGTTTGAACACTAGAACTGTTCATTTGGAGCTTATACCTGATATGAGCATTCATTCATTTGTCTCAGCTTTATTGAGATTCAGCAACAAGTTTGGTATACCATCTCACATATATAGCGATAATGCTAGATCCTTTCTAAAAGGATGTGATGTAATATCTGAAGTTTTCCCTTGCAGCCAATTTCTGGAACATTTCAAGACCTACAAAATAAAACATGTACCATACCTGTCTACTCTCCCTGGGTAGGCAGTACTTGGGAAAGGTTGATTCGAGTAGTCAAAAACTGTATTAAAAAAACTGTAGGTCGAGCTAAAATAGAATATTTTGACATGCTCACCCTCTTATGTGATGTTGAAAATGCAGTTAACTCTAGACCATTGACATATCGAACTTCTTAATCGGATATAAAAGTGATTACCCCCAATAGTTTTAGCTATCCCAACTCTAATTCCAATTTGTTTCTGAGAATTAAGGGAGAAAACCCCACACTTTCAGAACCTCCTTCTCAATCCCTATTATTACAGTCCCTATCAAACAAAAATCGCCTGCTCAAACACTTCCATGAATTGTGGAGCAATGCTTACTTGTTGTCCCTTGGAGAAAGTACTAAAAATAGTTATGAGCATAGATTTGAAAATAAGATTGATGTTGATGACATCGTTCTCATACGCCATCCACAATAGTCCAGACCATTTTGGATGCTGGGTAGAGTTGTTGAAGTCTTCAAGGGTGATGATAATAAAATCAGATCTGCCAATGTAAAAAGAGATGGGTCAATTCAAAATTATTCAATCAACCAATTGTACCCTTTAGAACTTCAACAGCTCAGAAATGAATCTATTTCACCATGCAAAAATATCAATGAAACACCACCTTTAGGCCATTTGCCGGTAGAAACAGTTTGGCGCTCTTCGCGTTTGATGGCACAGAGGGCCAAAAGCCAATAACATGTAATTATTATTATGTGTAATGTATTTCTGAGTTAATTACCACTGATATTTTATTGTTTATGTATATATGCTATTTTCTATTGATATTTGTGCTATATTTCCCTATATGATACAATGCAATTGCAAATTGCATTTTTCTTGTGCTCGGGAATATATTGGAATTGTGATGTCTTTCGTTTGATTGCACCCTGTGGTTGTGTACAACTTCCACAACCCACAGCCTTTTGCAGGTACACAACCAAGACATACACTCTTAGCCACTAAATCTGTCAATTCTCCGTTTGCCTCCACTATCAGCACTCCTCTTACCAATTTTCATGTTTTACCTAAAACACATAACCTTTACTTATTAAACCCCTTACTCTCCCTTTGTTAACAAGTTATAATAAGCTCCGCCGAACAAGGAAATTTAGGCAACTGCAGAGCGCAAAGACTTCAAATGTGAGTACTTTCTTTATTATTTTTTTATCTTCCTTTCCTCCAACTTTACTTCTCCACGCGGGGTTTATCAAAATCCCAATATTATTTCTATATAGTGTATGCGGCACATGTGTCGCACAATAGACTACTGTCTATACGATATGACATCTATACGATATGCTTTCTGGGTATGGCTTGCATGTCGCACAGTGGACTACTGACTTGTGAGGAGCGCTCAGCGCGGGACCCTGCGCGAAATTTACGTCGCTACACTTGTCTCAACCTTAACTCGACGAGGCCGCCATTAACGTGATCGTCTAGTCACATTGGGATAGTGAGGAGTGAAAAATCTAACATCAAGGAAAGGTCCAGAAATCTGGGTATATACCCTACATTGGTCCTGAAACCAGGGAAAATAAACTACTTTGATCCAGAAACCAGGGGAAATACCCTACATTGATCCAGAAACCAGGGGAAATACACTACATTGGTCCAGAAACCAGGGGAAATACCCTACATTGATCCAGAAACCAGGGGAAATACACTACATTGGTCCAGAAACCAGGGGAAATACACTACATTGATCCAGAAACCAGGGGAAATACACTACATTGGTCCAGAAACCAGGGGAAATACACTACATTGGTCCAGAAACCAGGGGAAATACACTACATTGGTCCAGAAACCAGGGGAAATACACTACATTGGTCCTGAAACCAGGGGAAATACATTACATTGTGCGAGAAACCAGGGGGAATAGACTACATTGGTCGAGAAGCCAGGGGAAATAGACTACATTGGTCGAGAAGCCAGGGAAAATACATTACATTGGTCGAGAAACCAGGGGAAATACCCTACATTGGTCGAGAAACCAGGAGAAATAGACTACATTGGTCGAGAAGCCAGAGGAAATACACTACATTGGTCGGGAAACCAGGGGAAATACACTGCATTGGTCAAGAAGCCGGGGTAAATACCTTACATTCGTCGAGAAGCCAGGGGAAATAAACTACATTGGTCGAGAAGCCAGGGAAATACACTACATTGGTCGAGAATTCAGGGGAAATACAATACATAGGTCAAGAAACCCTGGGAAATATCCTACTTTGGTCCAGAAACCAGGGAAAATACACTACATTGATACATAGACCAGGGGAATTTCCCTACATTGGTCGAGAAGCCAGGGGAATTTCCCTACATTGGTCGAGAAACCAGGGGAAATACCCTACATTGGTCGAGAAACCAGAGGAAATACACTCCATTGGTCAAGAAGCCAGAGGAAATAGACTACATTGGACGAGAAGCCAGGGGAAATACACTACATTGGATGAGAAGCCAGGGGAAATATCCTAAATTGGGCGAACAACTAGAGGAAATAGACTACATTGGCCCAGGAACCATGGGAAGTACCCTACCCTAATTTGGTCCAAAGCCCAGGGAAATACCCTACATTGGTCCAGATACCAGGGTAGTACCCTACATAGGCCTAAGCACCAGGGGAAATAACCTACATTAGTCCAGAGACAAGGGAGAATACCCTACAATTGTCCAAACAGGTGATATACGCTAAATTGGTCCAGATATTTTCTATGCATTGTATTGTATTGTACACTGGTCTCAACTTTAACTTGACGAGATCGCTATTAACGTGATCGCCTAGTCACATTTGGAAGGGAGAAACAATGTTTTTTCTCTGAAAACCCCACATGGGAACAGCAAGGTTCAAACCTGGGACGCATGCATGACTGGCGAGGCAGTCAGGCGCTCTAGCAATTGCGCCACGTCCCCTTCTCTAACTACTGCGCACTATATGCTTTCAGGATAGAGCTATTGTATGTCGCACAGTGGACTACTGCTTCAATGACATTTGTACGCTAAGCTTTCTGGGTATGGCTCGCATGTAGCACAGTAGACTACTGCTTTAACGGTTTTTGTACGCTATATGCTTTATGGGAGGGCTTGTATGTTGCACAGTGGACTAATGTTTCAATGACATCTGTACATTATGCTTTCTGGGTATGGCTCGCATGTAGAACAGTGGACTACTGCTTTAACGGCATCTGTACGCTATGCTTTCTGGACTGTGTGTCGCACAGTGGACTACTGCTTCAATGACGTATGTAAGCTATGCTTTCTGGGTCGGCCCTATGGCTTGCATGTCGCCCAGTGAACTACTTCTTTAACGACATCTGCACGCTATGCCTCTGGGTATGGCGCGCATGTCGCACAGTGGACTATTGCTTTAATGCCATCTGTACATGTATTCTATGCGACAGTAAAGTTAGCTATGCTATAAGAGCAGCATTGCAAACTAATAAAATTAGTAGAATTGTAGAATTGTATGAGCGCGAAACTTGTAGTCCTGAGCTTGTTAACCTGTTGAGCGGTAAACACAACATTAGTCATTTAATTCGTCTGATCAACCGATTAACCCTTACAGTGCGAGGATCGACTTTAGTCGCCAGAATCTGACGTCTTCAGACTAAAGATGATCCCCTCACCGTAAGAATCAATAAATTTATAATGGCCGGAAACCCATAACATAGGTATTCAAAAGAATCAGAAAGAGCTATTAAACTAAGACATTTATGATGATTTCAAATTGAAAAAAAACCTTTGGTTGCGATGTTTTTTTACAAATTTATTCAACGCTTTAAGAGTTAATTCACTCTTATTGGGAATAAAATTGGCTATTGTTTGGCAAGTGTTTGACACAGAAGTTCAAGTGGGTACAATTTCAAATGTTATAACTTAGCGCATCAAGATTTGTAAATATTTGGTCTGAAGTTAAATGATTGCGCATTTTACCAACTTTAAATTGTGAGTGACAGCAACGAGAAACAATTTCCATTTCCAGTGGATGAACAATAATATTTTAAAACTTAGCGCATTAAGGGTGAGTTAATGGCGATAATAGAGGTGTTTGACCTTCAGCCACATCACAATATCCACCATTTATCAGAAGATCAAGTGTGGTTTCTGAGCCTTCCGTGTTGTAAGCTTACCCTGATGTTTGTGGTGCGGCTTCCTGGTTAGCTCAGTGACTGTGGTACCCCCTAGCGAGTGGTTGAGAACTATTGGCAGTTGTGCCAACTGAGTCAGACTCTGTCATCTCAGTTTACCAAGCTTACACAGATCCACCCCTGTCTGTGTTGTCATGGTAACCAGACACCCTGCCCTGTCTGGCGGGAGAAGGCTCCACGTGCCGGTTACCCTCCCCCAGGATCACTCGGATTCACACGCTGGGGTTAATCGTTGCCAGGGGTTACAGGGATCACATCTGGTGACGGCATCACATCTCAGCAACAACCAGAGGTTGATCAAATGTTGATGTAATGGTTGGCCAGCGTCACAGATAGTGGGCCAATGGTATGCCAGCATTGGCTAAGCATATTTTGCTCCCACGAAATGTTGTTCCAACACCGTTTTAACCCTTGAACCTCTAATCTATTTCATTACTCGTTTAAATAGCAGTTAGGCCTATTGGGAACAAAATCTTTGTTGAAACATACAGATTTGCAAATGTTTTGTCCCAAAGGAAATTATTAAATTCAACGGTTTAAGGGATCAATTGAACATCAAACCAACAATTGGTCAACGTGTAATGTTAGCTGGGACATTATTTCCCGCAACAGATGATGTAGGTCTCCGAGATGTTCGCTTAGCCAGCATTGGTCCAATTTCCCAGTGCGTACTGGGATTTTGAACATATAACAGTCAGTGTATGAACATTGTTTGACGTGGAGTTCTGCTTTTTCTGAAACACAAGACGTTAAGCCTCTGGTAAATTGATGTTGGCGACCTATGGCCCAGCATTGAGACAACATTGGGACAATGTTGCAGCCGTTACCTGAGATAATGAGGGGTGAAACATCTAACATCAAGGACAGATTCAGAAACCTGGGGAAATACCCTACATTGGCCCAGAAACGAGGGGAAATACCCTACATTGACCCAGAAACCAGGGGAAATACCTTACATGGGTCGAGAATCTAGGGGAAATAACATACATTGCTCTAGAAACCAGGGGAAATACACTACATCGGTTGCGAAACCAGGGGAAATACACTACATTAGTCGGGAAGCCAGGGGAAATACACTACATTGGTCCTGAAGCCAGGGGAAATACCCTACATTGATACAGAGACCAGGGAAAATACATTACATTGGTCTAGAAACCAGAGGAAATACACTACATTTGTCGAGAAACCAGGGAAAATACCCTACATTGATCGAGAAACCAGGGGTAATGCACTACATTGGTCCAGAAACCAGGGGAAATACCCTATATTGGAGAAATAGACTACGTTGGTCAAGAAACCATAAGAAATACACTACATTGGTCCTGAAGCCAGGGGAAAGACAATACATTGTTCCAGAAGCCAGAGGAAATAGACTACATTGGTCGAGAAACCAGGGGGAATAAACTACATTGGCCCAGAAACCAAGGGAAATACACTACATTTGTCGAGAAACCAGGGGGAATAAACTACATTGGCCCAGAAACCAAGGGAAATACGCTACATTGGTCGAAAAACCAGAGGAAATACACTACATCGGTCGAGACGCCAGGGGAAATACACTAGATTGGTTGGAAAACCAGAAGAAATACACAACATTGGCCCAGAAACCAGGGGAAATACCCTACAATGGTCCTGAAGCCAAGGGAAATACATTACATTGGATCTGAAACCAGGGGAAATACACTACATTGAGAAGCCAGGGGAAATACACTTCATCGGTTGCGAAGCCAGGGGAAATACACTATATTTTTGGTTTATTGATGGTTTATCCATCTAGCAAAAGGATTTAAACTAATTTAGTTTCAATGTTGGGTCAGCGCTAAAACAACATAAGGCCACCGTCTCGTGTTGAGCCCCCCCCCCCTCCCTCCCTGCGCGCGCACGCCTTAATCACATCCTATGGAGATTAGCTTACTTCCCAGAAAACACGGGGCATTCACCCAAAGCTGTTTCAATGTTGACACACCGTCTTCGACGCTGGCCCAACATTGAAACAGCATTAGGTGAATGTCCCGTGTTTGCTGGGTAGCGATCACACTTAACAAGATCAGACAGCGATATCCATGAACACCTACTCAACAGACTGAACACATTGGTCAGGTGTTGGGTTGATGTTGGGCCAGCGTCGCAGACGTTGGACCAGCATTAAACCAGCAATCGGACAATGTTTTGTGTCTATTTAGTACATAAACTGTGAACAGTACGTGATCCCTTATATATCAGGTCCCCAACAAGTCAGTATTAACTCAGTCACTGACTCAGTAATCAACAACTCCACCTGAACATCACAATCAAGGTAAGTCAAGATATCACGACACATAACGGATAGAAAACTAATACAGTCAAGATATCAAACACAGGACGCAACGAATAGAAAAGTAATATAAGTAAAACCCATAAGTAACCATAATGTCATAGACGAAACTTGAACAGTAACAGTGATAGAACATATGATATATGGTTTGTTTCACTATATATATTTTTTTATTAAACTCGAAATAAAAATAGCTTTGTTTAAAGGCTGGAGAAAAATATTTTAGGTTATTTAGACCAGACGAACCCTATGACCAATTATGACTAATCTGAAAACAAACGAAAACTATTAGTCAGAATATTTGATATATATGATATATATTTTTTTATTTGTAAATTGTTTCTTTTCAATCATGAATTTCTCAAAGATCTCAGTCATCTGCTTCCTTGTTGTCCTCACTTTGTGTGGTAAGTAATACAACCTTCAAGAGGATTACAACATATGAGTAAACATAATAAACATCTTACAAATATAGTAATCTGCTTGTTTTAAACACAGTTTATATATATTGTAGTAATTAAACAATTATTTGTTTTCAGGTTTCACAAGTGCCTTGACAACGGTAGGTAGCCTACTCTAATCTTTTCATCCAATAAAGAATAATGCCGGTATACTGTGCTACATCATATATGACCACTTTATATAATAACTGTTGGCGTGATGGTGATTAAAAACTATTTTGTCTCCATGCCGACTTAACTACATCTATGAATAATCATTATGTCATTGTGTATGAAGGAGGCGAATAAATAATGTTGTTTGCTGAGTTATTGTGGAATACTTTTCTAATTTAGAGAGCCAGTAAATCAGAGGTTCATGTAATATATTGTTTTTTTATTTGATGTTGGAAAGTTACCAATTCCAGATTCAAAGACAATGAATGCTCTATTTCCTTTTTGTGGTGAATAATAATGAGATGAAGTATGACAAATTATTGAGTGTAAACTAAGATATCGCCCTGATGAATAAAACTAATAATGTATTTCTTCGCCAAATTTTAGGCTGAAACCACTGAGTATCCGGCCACAACGGAGTCGATCATGACAACCGCCGATTCCTGTAATGTGAGTGAATAACGTTAAACCCTAACCCTTTCAACCCTCGAGATTCAATGCGAGAGAATTATATACCTGTTACCATTAACCCTTTCAAGCCTCAGGATGCAGCAAAGCATAATTTGTATCCATGAAACAGGACACAATATCTTAAGGGCTTTATAACAAAACCAAGTCATTTTCACTGGTGTTAAAAAATGTGACAGATTGTAGAGCATGGAAATCGCAATTTTAAATTTAGACTTAAAAGGGTTAAAGCACCAACTTATTCAATTTGAGCACCCACTTGAAGATGTGTCTCCATATCGCGAACCACAATTATTCAATATTTAGTTATTATTCAATATTTATTTTGAGACCGAATATTTTCTATTCTTTGTGAATTTAACTACCCAAAAAGAGTAATTCTCGCTCGCTAAGAATGAACAAGACTTGGTAGCAACCAATGTCATTCGCATAATTACAAGCTTGATGAAACATAATTCCAAATGCTCATAATATTATTAACAAATGACTATTGTTTTTCTTCACGTGTACTATTGTCTCTACAAGTCGTTTTCCTTTGTTTTTTAGGCTGGCAGTCCTGTTCTCTTCAGTATCACCTTGATGACCACTGTCGCCCTGAATGCAGCATTGAAGTTAAAATAAAGACCATTATTTTCACCATAGACACAATCAAATGTTCACATATACGCCTGAGAGGCTGTTGTTATTGTTTGCAGGGCATGCTATGCGACAATTGTGTGCGATATATATCTTATTACATGTGTTGTATGATGTTTTATATATACCTGATATCATGTTGTTACATTAAGCACACCGCTCATAATTGACTATTTATCAAGTTTATATCATGTTATAACGCACATTGTCTGTTCCTGGATAAGACATTATATTAGCAAGTATAACGTCTTAAATGAAGGGAACAGAATTAACGATGTTATTGTTAAAAATAAAATATTTGCAATTCATTTCTCACTAGTTTTCTTTTAATTTTTAAATGGAGCTGTCAACAATATGCAGCAGAAGTGAAAAAACAATTGTTGAGGTTTAGAATTAAAAAAAAACAATTAAGTATGACCCAGAATAGAACGCTGTGAAACCAAACTCGCCTGCAATTGAGATATAGATGGGACCGGAGATTGAACCGGATCTCAGACTCATAATCTTCAAAACGATAACATGAAACTTCTGCCTTAACCACAGCATGCCCGGCAACTGAAAACCTTCTCAATTGCACGCGAGCGTGTGTGAAACACATCCAACTGGGCTAAAACACGAAATGAAATGAATCGGGCTTTAGGCCACCTTTGTGCACATATAGGCTAAACTGGGCCAGGATAACCTCCTGAGGATGGTGAGATGATTGAGATGACACTGTCCTCCAGACACAGGATTCGAAATTCGAGCCCTGGCGGTCTGAGGCCGAGCACGCTACCTCTCGGTCACGGAGGCTCCCCACAATACTAGCTTTCACACGTGGATGGGGAAGAAACAATTTTGTTTCTTTCAAGCTCAAACACGATGCCTATATGTTTATGCCATAGATGTTCTATGTATCACAAAACACAATGAGTAATATATTTTTTTTATGTCGTAGATGTTCTATATATCACACAAAATCTCAGTTCTCGTCAACCACTGGATGCTGAGTCGTCGATGTAACAATGGGAGCCAATGTCTCCTAAGCCGTAGACACTAAACATGCACTGATCCTACGACCTGTGACTGATCCGGTTAATAATTATTGTCTATCGATATACACCTGGTCCTATAATAATAATAACAATAATGATTTATTCGTTTTTACGTGATTTTCCTACGTGACATAAGTCTTCAAAATATTCTCGGTATAACTAATATAAATATTTAAAAAGCAAAAGTGAGACATAAGGTTTTATTGACCGTTTCAATGTCAACTTTGACATGTTTGTCATTTCATTTATTTTTATTTTTTTGTACGTTTTTTTTATGCGTGGAGAATTGGTTACACGTTCGGTTGTCATTATCCCATGAATTTTAACAGTTTGGGTCACTGCATACGTGTGCACCAAGGAAAGATATTGGCCGCAGCGGGATTCGAACCCGGGCTCTGAGTCAACAACGCTACCAATGAGCTATCCTGGCGCAACGACATACAAATCGCTCATACATTGTTTAGATCGTCCCCTTGGAGTTATAAGGTGCTAAACTTAGAAGTTAGAGGCTGTTCAGAAAAAATGGAAACATTGGTTTTTCGATTATTTTGATATCAAAGCTTCCAAAATGCATAGTTTACAATGTCCCCACGAAATATCAAAGAAAATACCCAGTGGACCCGACTACTGCCCATGTACATGTATGAATGAATGAGTGAATGAATGAAAGTATAATTGAATGAATGAATGAATGAATGAATGAATGAATGAATGAATGAATGAATGAATGCAGTTTTAGTACAGGCTTAGTACCTGTTGACAAACTTCCCGTTGGTCTCGATAATGACATATGCTCATGCTAAGGATTAATGCGCCTATGAGCTCGATCCGCTGGGATATAGGCTCTATAGAAGTTTTACTGATTGATATTGATTAACCTTTGCGCACATATAGGCTTCTGGCAATGAGAGGGATTCTAACCAGAAGACACAGGGTTGGTTGTCAGGGGGACAATAAGTGGTTGCTAGGGGTGACGGGTCACATGGGGTGTGGCTGCTGTGACAACACGTAATTACCATGATTACCATGGGATCATCAGAAAATCATGGTAACACAAACCTCTGTCTGTCGCAATTATGCCACAAAGAGCGACACAAAACACGATTCACTGGCACACAGCCTGGTGCTGTAACAGAAATCCTAGATGTGTACCCAATGCTGGTTTGAGGCTGGCCCAGCGTCGCACCCTGTCAACACCCTGTCAACGTGTGGTGTTGTCTCGGAGGCCTGGTTTTCAGGGGTGGGGGGTGGGGTTCGCATATCAGCCAAGAAAAAAAGAGGTGCAAATGACCTCACCCACGCCCTCTAGCGTTAGAAAGTAAAACATGTTAACAGCTGATTTGTTTACTGTCTTTGTGTCATTTTTAGCTGAATCATTCTTTGATTTATCACCCTAACTAGTGGCTCCATTTTACAATTGAATTTATTTAACAATTAATTTGATATATGTGGTGTATGCAGAAAAACTACATAATTATATCGATTGTTATCAGTCTCACATTCCAGTAATTTAACAAGCATTAGCTATTATTTAAATTAACTAATTTACTAGAGGCGAAGCAACAGCTTTCTTGAATTGATTTTCAATAGTAGTCTAAACACCTTTTATTAATTAATTATCTCTGTTTAGACTATAGTTTAATAGTAAAATCGTTCATCTTGGAACTATTTGTTACTAGCAAAATTATATGTTTATCTACCACAAGTCCATTCCAAAAAAACAAAATTGCACACATTACAAAATAAAAGAAAAACACGCTAAGCCTTATGGCTTGTGGTTACGTCTCCCAGATTATTTTCTTTTTTTTAAATATGCCACATGGTTCATAAAGGCAATACTAATGTTTGGCCCTGGCTGGCTGCTGACACTACATAATTCTCCTCTTATTTGTTCGCATTGAGATTGCAATTTGTGCAATTCTCCACTCATGGGGAACAAAATGTGCAGATTTAATAAAAGATCACATATTGTAATACATCATATAAAAAAATTCCGAATTCTCTGAATTTGATGTGTTGCATTATTTTCTCTAAAAATGACTTGATTTAAAATGAGCCACGTGCGGCTCAAACGGGACAAAAGACCTTATCCAGCCAACACGAGACATCGACTAAATGTTGTTTTACCGTTGTGTCATCGTCTGCAACGCTGACACAACTCTAAGTCAACGTCTGATCATCGTTTTATGATTGCTGGGATGAAGGTTAAAGTATCTCGTCCTGTTATTCTCAGAGGGACATGTCGGATTGCCCACAGCTCACGTATCCAGAGAAATAAATAAATAACACTGTGAAAGTAAACGATAACACGCGGGTCAGGTGATGATGCGCGCGCAGCCTGCCAGGTCACGTGCCGGGTCACGTGTCTGGGCATCGCGCATGCTCATCACACACCACTTCCTGTCCAGCTGGATGCTGAGACATGGAGCAGATACTCACAGAATGCTGAAATAAAGAGCAGCGACTCACAGAATGCTGAAATATGGAGCTTTGAAAAATTGAGATTCAAAGAATGTCTTCTCATTAGCCTGGATTTTATTCTAGAAATTGTCTATTGCAGAGCAGTAAAAGATGAAACAGTGTATGTGCGGTGTAGAAAATATCCATAGCCATAAAAATTGGAAACAAAAAATCCAATACAAAATTCTGCATCAATTCCACAATTCTAAAAGTATGCTTACCTAGGACTTATGCCTATCTATGAATTTTAAAGATTGGGTGAAAGAATCACAAAAAAAAAATAAGCTTAGGCTTACTTATTGGGGTATTAGAATTACAAAGTACACTTAGGTATTCTGAATGTTTACACTGTTTTTTTCTCACAAAACCTGTTTTCTTGTCCTTGTTGACACCGTACACAATGACACCTCACCCACCAGAGAATATGATAACTTCACCCGATGTTAGATTAGTGTTGTACCATCGTCTACGATGCTGGCCCAACACTAATCTAATATTGGGTGAGCGTTTTGTGTGTTCTGGCCATCCAGCATTACTCTGCAATCACAGGGAATCATTAGACTGACACATGAGGGTTGAGCTAATAGCCGGCTAATCACGGCACATCCCGGTCTGTTGACAAACCCCCACCGTGTGTTACGTGAAAACACGAGATCCTGATTGATTCCCTCAGACCCGGGCCTGCCCTCAGAAAAATACCACCATCATAAATATAACATAGACAGATGTCGCCATCATACATATGACATAGACAAATACCACCACTATAAATATAACATAGACAGATGTTGCCATCATAAATATGGCATAGACAAATACCACCATCATACATATTAAACAGATACTAAGCCACCCTAATGATGCCACCACCATAAATATTACATTGATAATAAGTCACCCTAATTACACCACCATAAATATTACATTGACAATAAGTCACCCTAATTAAGCCACCATAAATATTACATTGATAAATAGTCACCCTAATTAAACCACCATAAATAATACATTGATAATGAGTCATCCTAATGCTGCCACCATCATAAATATTACACATATACTAAGCCACCCTAATGATGTCACCACCATAAATATTACCCAGATACCAAGCCACCCTGATGCTGCAACCACCATAAATATTACATTGATATCAAGCCACCCTGATGCTGCAACCACCATAAATATTACATTGATACCAAGTCACCCTCATGCCACCTCCATACAAATTACATAGATACTAAGTCACCCTGATGCCAACATCATAAGTATTACATAGATACCAAGTCACCTGCGACCACCATAAGTATCACACATATACTAAGTCACCCTAATGCTGCCACCATAAACATTACATAACTATCAAGTCACCCTAATTCTGTAACCACCATAAGTATCACATAGATACTACGTCACCCTAATGCTGCTACCACCATAAATATTACATTGATACCAAGTCACCCTAATGCTGCTACCACCATAAATATTACATAAATACTAAGTCACCCTAATGCTGCTACCACCATAAATATTACATAGATACCAAGTCACCCTAATGCTGCCACCATAAACATTACATAACTATCAAGTCACCCTAATTCTGCGACCACCATAAGTATCACATAGATACTAAGTCACCCTAATGCTGCTACCACCATAAATATTACATAGAAACCAAGTCACCCTAATGCTGCCACCATTAAAATTACATAACTATTAATCCCCCCTAATGCTGCTACTGTAAATATCACATAGATAGTAAATCACCCTGATGCAGCAACTATCATAAGTATTACATAGATACCAAGTCACCCTAATGCTGCCACCATAAAAATTACATAACTAATAATTCACCCTAATGCTGCGACCATAAATATTACATAGATAGTAAGTCACCCTAATGCCACCACAATAAATATTAAATTGATACTAAGTCACCCTAATGTTAACACCTCCATAATTATGACATAGATACCAAGTCACCCTAATGCTGCCACCATAAAAATTACATAACTACTAAGTCACCCTAATGCTGCGACCACCATAAATATTACATAGATACTAAGTCACCCTAATGCTACCACCATAAATATTACATAACTACTAAGTCACCTTAATGCTGCGACCACCATAAATATTACATAGATACCAAGTCACCCTGATGCATCTACCACCATAAATATTACATAGATACCAAGTCACCCTAATGCTGCCACCATAAAAATTACATAGCTACAAAGTCATCCTAATGCTGCGACCACCATAAGTATTACATAGATACTAAGTCACCCTAATGCTGCCACAATTAAAATTACATAACTACTAGGTCATCCTGATGCTGCGATACATAGATACCAATATAATCTGGTCTCAGACCAGAGACCAAGTTAACTCATTGCCTATTCGGGTAGCACAGGTGGTGACAGCTTCAACCTAGTAACACGTGAGTGAGGTAAACCGACAGATTCAGTAGCACGTGAGCGAAGTAGACCTACAGCATCAACCCAGTAATTCGTGAGTGAGGTAGACCTACAGCATCAACCCAGTAACTCGTGAGTGAGGTAGACCTACAGCATCAACCCAGTACCGCGTGAGTGAGGTAGACCTACAGCATCAACCCAGTAATTCGTGAGTGAGGTAGACCTACAGCATCAACCCAGTAACTCGTGAGTGAGGTAGACCTACAGCATCAACCCAGTAATTCGTGAGTGAGGTAGACCTACAGCATCAACCCAGTAACTCGTGAGTGAGGTAGACCTACAGCATCAACTCAGTAACTCGTGAGTGACGTAGACCTACAGCTTCAGTAACTCGCAGACGAGGTAAACCTACAGCATCAACCCATTAACTCGTGAGTGAGGTAGACCTACAGCATCAACCCAGTAACTCGTGAGTGAGGTAGACCTACAGCATCAACCCAGTAACTCGTGAGTGAGGTAGACCTACAGCATCAACCCAGTAACTCGTGAGTGAGGTAGACCTACAGCATCAACCCAGTAACTCGTGAGTGAGGTAGACCTACAGCATCAACCCAGTAACTCGTGAGTGAGGTAGACCTACAGCATCAACCCAGTAACGCGTGAGTGAGGTAGACCTACAGCATCAACCCAGTAACGCGTGAGTGAGGTAGACCTACAGCTTCAGTAACTCGCAGACGAGGTAGACCTACAGCATCAACCCAGTAACTCGTGAGTGAGGTAGATCTACAGCATTAACCCAGTAATTCGTGAGTGATGTAAGCCTACAGCATCAACCCGGTAATTCGTGAGCGAGGTAGACCTACAGCATCAACCCAGTAACTCGTGAGTGAGGTAGACCTACAGCATCAACCCAGTAACTCGTGAGTGAGGTAGACCTACAGCATCAACCCAGTAACTCGTGAGTGAGGTGGACCTACAGCTTCAGTAACTCGCAAACGAGGTAGACCTACAGCATCAACCCAGTAAATCGTGATATGGTAGGCCTACAGCTTCAGTAACTTGTGACTGAGGTAGACCTACAGCATCAACCCAGTAACTCATGAGTGAGGTAGGCCTACAGCATCAACCCAGTAACTCGTGAGCGAGGTAGACCTACAGCATCAACCCAGTAACTCGCGAGTGAGGTAGAGCTACAGCATCAACCCAGTAACACGTGAATGAGGTAGGCCTACAGCATCAACCCAGTAACTCGTGAGTGAGGTAGGTCTACATATTCAGTAACTCGTGAGCGAGGTAGACCTACAGCATCAACCCAGTAACTCGTGAGTGAGGTAGGCCTACAGCTTCAGTACCTCATGCAACTCATGAGTGAGGTAGGCCTACAGCATCAACCCAGTAACTCGTGAGCGAGGTAGACCTACAGCATCAACCCAGTAACTCGCGAGTGAGGTAGACCTACAGCATCAACCCAGTAACTCGTGAGTGAGGTAGACCTACAGCATCAACCCAGTAACTCGTGAGTGAGGTAGGCCTACATTTTCAGTAACTCGTGAGCGAGGTAGACCTACAACATCAACCCAGTAACTCATGAGTGAGGTGGGCCTACAGCATCAACCCAGTAACTCATGAGCGAGGTAGACCTACATCATCAACCCAGTAACTCATGAGTGAGGTAGACCTACAACATCAACCCAGTAACTCATGAGTGAGGTAGGCCTACAACATCAACCCAGTAACTCATGAGCGAGGTAGACCTACAGCATCAACACAGTAACTCTTGAGCGAGGTAGGCCTACAGATTCAGTAGCTCGTGAGCGAGGTAGACCTACAACATCAACCCAGTAACTCATGAGTGAGGTATGCCTACAACATCAACCCAGTAACTCATGAGTGAGGTAGACCTACAGCATCAACCCCGTAACTCGTGAGCGAGGCAGCTGCACGTAGATACAACATTTAACTAACTTAGCGATCAATGGTTTAATATTTCTCTAAAATAATACAAAAGTAACTTCGAATTAATGAAAATCTTTTATATAAAGTTAAGCTATAAGAACGTCAAATTCGTGCCTAGCAAATAAAGGGTTATATATTATAAGTTATATACTGTTTACTGGAGTGACACGTACAGCACTGACAAATAGAAGCACACAATGCAGTAGCACCAGGGTTATCAGGTTATGATGGTGATCACGTGATAGGGCAGCACCAGAGTCACAGCGCTGAAATATTTTATGAAAACTTGGAGAACAAAGGGTTTTTTTAATTTGAAATCATCATAAATATCTTAGTTATCTCTTTCCGCTTCATTTGTATACCTATGTTATGGGTCTACGATTATTATAAAAGTTTTTTACTCTTACAGTGCGCCCACTGGGCACACGACGTTGATTAATAACGTTGATTCAACGTCGCAACAACGTCGTATGCCCTGTGGGCTGGGATCGACTTTAGACGTCAGAATCTGACGTCTAAAGTCGATCCGGCGCTGTAAGAGTTAAAGGTGACTATAGACGTCAAGTTGATAATCATGTGACAGAATAAACACATCCATCAATGTCACGCCAGGTTGCCATGACAACATGATTGACCTCTTATCACCGTGTTAAAACTAATGTCATTAACCCAGTATTAATTGAAAGTATACTATCTAACCTACTGATGTATAATAATAAAATACTGCACCTATTGAGATCTGGTGGGCTGATTGTCTACAATTGCAGTGGGTTCCATTAACAGCTGAATCTTCACATCATGTAAACGTCTTTTACATATTAGATAAACGTGGTGTACTATGATGATACAATTTGTTACGAGCCCCTGACCAGCCTACAAACCACCCAGTCAACACAGCCATCTTCGAGATGAGAAAACTGATCTCAAATTCTGAACAGAAAACAGTGCAAATTCATTTTGTAGCGGATATCGCAGCATCTTAGACGCGGCTTATGTGCGATGATGAGAAAAGAAAGATTTAATTTACACAGTTCAATCACATTTAAAAAATAAATATTTGACTTAGTTTTCACCTGATTGAAATTGTATTTCTCTGTCAAGTATGTGGAAATTACAACCAAGTATCTGAAAATTACAAAGACGTGTGATTGAAAATAATTACATTCACTATCAAATAGGTAAACATTAGAATAAAATGGGTGAAAATAACAATCAAATTGTAACAGTCTTTCTAAAATTTGTTAAAACTTACAGCGCAATACAATTAAATAGGTGTAAATTACAATTTGGTATTTGAAAATTACAATCATCCGAATTATCGACTTAAAGGTACAACAAAATCTTTCAAAATTGCAATCGATCGGATTAAATCTGATAGCCAGACTATATTGACCGTCATAATACGTGGATACGTTAACAAAATGATGTTTTTTAAGGCAATGCCTCTTGTATTTCTCCCAGGTACCTTTTCATTTCCCTGAGCTCTATCAAGGGACAACCCGTGAATCTATCCTTCTCATTTTGACAGCAGGACGACTGAGAGCTGACAGTGATTCATGACCTCTGACCTTAGACTATTTAAATTCCACCAAATATACGACTAAATCAAGTCACAATTCACAACATCAACATCAAAAGCATAGGCCTACGCAATTTTTAATTAATAATAATACCTTTATTTTGAACAGAAATAAATATAGCAAGAATACACACAATATTTACTAGTCATTACTTAAGTCCAGACTCTGTGCCCAATAACTAATTAGCATTTAGTATTGAGTCCTCGGTATATAATTAAAAGGTGTAGACGATCATTTTTAATAGTAGGGTGATTTTATGTTGACAAAATGTTATTGTGCTCTTTAATATTTGTAAGTTATAAAACCTGCTGATGATCCCGCTTAAAATGAACAAAACAAATATAATATTTTTTGTGTAATTTCCCTGTGGGAAATACTGTAATATCTCTCAATCATACTTGCCAACACAATCCAACATAAATTCCCTAACCAGTCAAAAATCAAATATGTGAATCAGCCAACCAGCAGCCTAGAAAGATAACACATTAGCGGGTCAGTCAAATAGCCATCAAACCATTCGGCAAACACGACAGCCAAGCAAGCAAGCAAGCAAACAAGCAAACAAGTTAGCAAACAAGCAAGCAAGTTAGCAAACAAGTTAGCAAACAAGATAAATAATACCAATGGGTTAGAGGCTGTCAAACAAATATTTAATAAGAATCCAGACCCGAATAGGCCGGATAAAGAAATTTTAGAACTATTAAAAATTATTTTAGAAAACAATGATTTTGAGTTCAACAGCCAATGGTACCTACAAACGTGGGGAACTTCGATGGGTAAGAAATTTGCACCAATTTATGCTAATTTGTTTTTGGCAGAGTGGGAGGAAAAAGCATTAAAAAAATGCGTCCTAAAACCCTCAGTGTACTGGAGGTTCCTAGATAATATTTTTATGATCTGGGAACACTCCAAGGAAGACTTTTACAAATTTTTAGACACAGTGGTTTACAAAGGGAACAAATTTAAGGAGAAAGGTACATTTGATACCAAAGTTTATTTTAAACCAACAGATACTTTGGAACTGTTACACAAGAAATCACATCACCCAAACCATACTTTTAAGGGATTAATTAAGTCACAAATCCTTAGATATGTTAGAATATGTAATACCAAACAAGATGTAATGATAGCGTGTAGGAAACTCTTTGCAGCACTAGTTAGGAGAGGTTACTCGGAACGTTTTTTGCGAAAGATCAAAGATAAAACATTGTGTGAATTGAGAAAAAACCCGAACAAGGGATCTTCTCAAAGATGCACTACTAGGAACTGTAAATTATGTTCGACACAAGTAGTTGTAGAGAGTGGTAAGACCATAGGGGGCGTACTGGATGCTGGGAATCAAATTCAAATTCCTACCACACAAAATTGTGATTCAACTAACGGTATTTACTGTATAGTTTGTTCGAAATGCAAAAAAATTATATGTGGGAGAAACTGGGCACTCCTTCAGGAAATGGATAAACATACATCGTTCAGATGTACGGCTTAAGAAGGACACGGCAGTTGCCACACACTTCAATTCCGGGAGCTACAGGGCGACCCATCTGAGAGTGTTGTATCTTGAAGTATTGAAGAATACAGGAGACATAACTCTAAATAAGATTGGGCGACTTGAAGCGGAAAGGAAGTGGCAATTAGCCCTGAAAACGTATTCTCCATTCGGCTTAAATACGGTACCTTCCCCTAAGGATAGTCGCGTCACCCCCTTTGTTATTACCTACTCTGCAACTGCGGTGGAGGCAGCTAAATTAGTGAAGACTTCCTTCAATAAACTTAAAGCGAAACATCTAAACATCCTGTATAAACGGTGTGTAACAGCATTTAAAAGGGGACAAAATCTACGTGATCTCTTTGTGAGAAGTAGATTGGGGAAAGCCCCACTGGACAACCCAACGGTTACCGGATCCGACTCAAGTCAGGATCTGACTACATTAGTAAATGCATTAGATGAGGTATAATTTATATCAATTAGTATGATTGTTTTCCTTTTTATAAATCAGGCTATACTTCTCCTCGGTCAGTGCACTAGGTTGGGAACATGGAAAGGCATGCCCTTGAAGGAGTGACGAAAGTCAGACCCTTTAGGGTATGATGAGAGTACGGTTGACAAGCTGATACCGGGTTTTATGGGGAACCAGGTACTGGAACCCTTACCCGTCGCAAACCATGGACCCTAACTCTCACCCTGACCACAATTCCAACCAACCAACCAACCAGCCAACCAACCAACCAACCAACCAGCCAACAAATCAACCAAACAACTAACCAACCAGCCAACCATCAAACCACTCAGACAATTATGACAATTATGACTTTCAATGGGCTCCTATATTTGAAAGCAGTAGTCCACTCTTATGTCTATTTAGTTAATTGTTGTTCACTACGTGGCGCTATTGGTACACTCTGATGACATGTATTTAGTTTATATTACACCAGGTAGTGCTTATCATGATTATCTCTAATTAGTCGCACAGTGGACTACTGCCTTGTGTGGAGCGCGCAGCCCGGCACCCTGCGCGTAATTAACGTCGATACACTGGTTTCAACCTTAACTGAACGAGGCCGCCATTAACGTGATCGCCTAGTCAGATTGGCAAGGGAGAAACAATGTTGTTTCTATGAAAACATGGGAATAGCGGGGCTCTAACCTGGGACGCATGCAGGACTGGCGAGGCAGCCAGGCGCTCTAGAAATTGCGCCACGTCCCCTTCTCTAACCACTGGTTTAACGGCATGTGTACGCTATATGCTTTCTGGGTAGAGCTTGTATGTCGCACAGTGAACTACTGCTTTAACAGTTTCTTTACGTTATATGCTTTCTGGGTAGGGCTTGTATGTCGCACAGTGGACTAATATTCCAATGACATCTGCACACTATGCTTTCTGGGTATGGCTTGCATGTCGCACAGTGGACTACTGCTTTAACGGTTTCTGTACGCTATATGGTTTCTGGGCTGTGTGTCGCACAGTGGACTACTGCTTCAATGACGTATGTAAGCTATGCTTTCTGGGTCGGCCCTATGGCTCGCATGTCGCCCAGTGAACTACTCCTTTAACGACATCTGCACGCTATGCCTCTGGGTATGGCTCGCCCGCATGTCGCACAGTGGACTATTGCTTTAATGCCATATGTACATGTATTCTATGTGACAGTAAAGTTAGCTATGCTATAAGTGCAGAATTGCAAACTAATAAAATTAGTAGAATTGTATAATTGTATGAGCGCGAAACTGGTAGTCCTGAGCTTGTTAACCTGTTGAGCGCTAAGCACAACATTAGTCATTTAACCCGTCTGATTAACCGATGAACCCTTACAGTGCGAGGATCGACTTTAGTCGCCAGAATCTGACGTCTTCAGACTAAAGTTGATTCCCGCACCGTAAGAATCAATATAATTCTAATGGCCGGAAACCCTTAACATAGGTATTCAAAAGAATCAGAAAGAGCTCTTAAACTAAGACATTTATGATGATTTCAAATTGAAAAAAACTTTGGTTGCGATGGGTTTTTTACAATTTTAAAGGTTAATTCACTCTTATTGGGAATAAAATTGGCTAGTGTTTGGCAAATGTCTGACACATAAAGTGGGTACTAATTCAAATGTTCTAACTTAGCGCTTCAAGGGATTGGTTAATGGCGATAATAGAGGTGTTTGACCTTCAGCCACATCACAATATCCACCATTTAACAGAATATCTAGTGTGGTTTCTGAGCCTTCCGTGTTGTAAGCCAACCCTGATGTTTGTGTCGGGGCTTCCTGGTTAGGTTAGTGACTGTGGTACCCCCTGGCGAGTGGTTGAGAACTGTCGGCAGCTGTTAACTGCTGAGTCAGACTCTGTCATCTCAGGTTACCAAGCTTACACAGATCCACCCCTGTCTATGTTGTCATGGTAACAAGATACCCTGCCCTGTCTGGCGGTAGGGGGCTCCACGTGCCCGCCGGTTACCCTTCCCCGGGATCACTAGGATTCACACCCTGGGGTTAACCATTGCCAGGGGCTACAGGGGCTACAGGGATCACACCTGGTGACGGCATCACATCTCAGCAACAACCAGAGGTTGATCAAATGTTGGTGTAATGTTGGGCCAGCGTCACAGATAGTGGGCCGGTGTTATGCCAGCATTGGCTAAGCATATTTAGCTCCCACGAAATGTTGTTCCAACACCGTTTTAACCCTTGAACCTTTAATCTATTTCATTACTCATTTAAATAGCAGTTAGGCCTATTGGGAACAAAATCTTTGTTGAAACATACAGATTTGCAAATGTTTTGTCTCAAAGTAAATGATTTAATTTAACGGTTTAGGGGTTCAATTGAACATCAAACCAACAATTGGTCAACGTGTAATGTTAGCCGGGACACCATTTCCCGCAACAGAGGATGTAGGTCTCCGAGATGTTCGCTTAGCCAACATTGGTCCAAGTTCCCGGTGCGTTTACTGGGATTGTGAGTATATTACAGTCAGTGTATGAACATTGTTTGACGTGCCGTTCTGCTTTTTTTCAGAAACACAAGACGTTAAGCCTCTGGTAAATTGATGTTGGCGAACTATGGCCCAGCATTGAGACAACATTGGGGCAATGTGGCAGCCATTACCTGGGATAGTGAGGAGTGAAACATATAACATCAAGGGCAGGTCCAGAAAACTGGGGAAATACCCTACATTGGTCCATAAACCAGGGGAAATACCCTATACATTGGTCCAGAAACCAGGGTAAATACACTACATTGGTCGAGAAGCCAGGGGGAATACGCTACCTTGGTCCCAAAACGAGGGGAAATACCCCATATTGTCTACATCAGTTGCTAAACCACGGGAAATACACTACATTAGTCAGGAAGCCGGTGGAAATACACTACATTGGTCTTGAAGCCAGAGGAAATACCCTACATTGATACAAAGACCAGGGGAAATACACTACATTAGTTGAGAAGCCAGGGTAAATACACTACATTGGATGAGAAGCCAGGGGAAATACACTACATTTATCAATAAAACCAGAGGAAATACATTACCTCGGTCTAGAAACCGGAGGAAATACACTACATTGGTCTGAAAACCAGAGGAAATACCCTACATTGATCGAAAAACCAGGGGTAATACACCACATTGGTCCAGAAACCAGGGGAAATACCCTATATTCATGATATTGGAGAAATAGACTACATTGGTCCAGCAAACAGGGAAAATGCCCTACATTGGTCGAGAAGCCCGGAAAAATACACTATATCGGTTGCGAAACCAGTGGAAATACACAACATTAGACGGGATCCCAGCCAGGGGAAATACACTACATTGGTTGCGAGGCCAGCGGAAGTACATTACATTGTTTTCAAAGCCAGGGGAAATACACTACATTGGTCCCGAAGCCAGGGAAAATATCCTACATTGGTCCAGAAACCAGGCAAAGTACTCTACATTGGTACACTACATGGGATGACAAGCCAGGGGAAATACCCTACATCGGTCGAGCAACCAGAGGAAATAGACTACAATGGCCCAGAAACCAGGGGAAATACCCTACGTTGGTCGAGAAGCCAGAGGAAATACACTACAATGGCTCAGAAACCAGGGGAAATACACTACATTGGTTCTGAAGCCAGGGGAAATACACTACATTGTTCCAGAAACCAGGGAAATACACTACATTGTTCCGGAAACCAGGGGAAATACCCTACTTTGCCCCAGAAACTAGGAGAAATACCTTACATTAGTCGATAAGCCAGAGGAAATACACTATAATTGGCCCAGAAACCAGGGGAAATACACTACATTGGTCCGGAAACCAGGGGAAATACCCTACATTGGTCCGGAAACCAGGGAAAATACACTACACTGGTCGAGAAACTAGGGCAAAAATCCTACATTGGTTCAGAAACCAGGGGAAATACACTACATTGGTTAAGAAACCAGGGGAAATACCCTACATTGGTCCAGAAGACAGAGCAAATACACTACATAGGTCGAGACACCAGGGGAAATACACTACATTGGTCCAGAAACCAGGGGAAATACACTACATTGGTCCAGAAACCAGGGGAAATACACTACATTGGTTCAAAAACCAGGGGAAATACACTACATTGTGCGAGAAACCAGGGGAAATACGCTACATTGGTTCAGAAGCCAGGGGAAATAAACTACATAGGTCGAGACACCAGGGGAAATACACTACGTTGGTTTAGAAACCAGTGGAAATACACTACATTGGTCCAGAAACCAGGGGAAATACATTACATTGGGCGAGAAACCAGGGGAAATACACTACATTGGTCCAAAAACCAGGGGAAATACCCTACATTTGCCCAGAAACCAGGGGAGATACCCTACATTGGTCCATAAGCCAGGGGAAATAAGCTACATTGGTCGATAAACCAGGGTGAATACACTACATCGGTTGCGAGACCAGGGAAATACACTACATTAGTCGGTAAGCCAGGGGAAATACACTACACTGATTTAGAAAACAGGGGAAATACACTAGATTGATCCACAGATCAGGGGAAATACACTACATTGGTCGAGAAGCCAGGGGTAATACACTACATTGGTCTAGCAAACAGGGGAAATACATTACATTGGTCCAGCAAACAGGGGAAATACCCTTCATTGGTAGAGAAGCCAGAAGAAATACACTAAATTGGTCAAGAAGCCAGGGGAAATACCCTACATTGGTCCAGAAACCAGGGGAGATACCCTACATTCGTCCATAAGCCAGGGGAAATACGCTACATTGGTTCAGAAACTAGGGGAAATACCCTACATTTGCCCAGAAACTAGGGGATATACCCTACATTGGTCCATAAGCCAGGGGAAATACGCTACATTGGTCGAGAAAGCAGGGGAAATACACTACATCGGTTGCCAAACCAGGGAAATACATTACATTAGTCTGGAAGCCAAGGGAAATACACTACATTAGTTCAGAAAACAGGAGAAATACACTAGATTGATCCACAGATCAGGGAAAATACACCACATTGGTCGAGAAGCCAGGGGTAATACACTACATTGGTCTAGCAAACAGGGGAAATACATTACATTGGTCCAGAAAACAGGGGAAATACCCTTCATTGGTCGAGAAGCTAGAAGAAATACACTAAATTGGTCAAGAAGCCAGGGGAAATACCCTACATTGGTCCAGAAACCAGGGGAGATACCCTACATTCGTCCATAAGCCAGGGGAAATACGCTACATTGGTCCAGAAACCAGGGGAAATACCCTACATTTGCCCAGAAACTAGGGGATATACCCTACATTGGTTCATAAGCCAGGGGAAATACACTACATTAGTCGGGAAGCCAGGGGAAATACACTACATTGGCCCAGTAAACAGGGGAAATACACTAGATTGATCCACAGATCAGGGGAAATATACTACATTGGTCGAGAAGCCAGGGGTAATACACTACATTGGTCTAGGAAACAGGGGAAATACATTACATTGATCCAGAAAACAGGGGAAATATCCTTCATTTGTCGAGAAGCCAGAAGAAATACACTACATTGGTCGAGAAGCCAGGGGAAATACCCTACATTGGTCCAAAAACCAGGGGAAATATCCTACACTGGCCCAGAGACCAGAAAAAATACACTACATCGGTCGAGAAACCAGAGGAAATACACTACATTGGTCGGAAAACCAGGGGAAATACACTACATTGGTCAAGAAGCCAGGGGAAATCCCTTACATTGGTCGAGAAACCAGGGGAAATAGACTACACCGGTCGAGAAGCCAGGGGAAATACACTACATTGGTCGTGAAGCAAGGAAAAATACACTACATTGGTCGAGAAACCAGGGGAAATACCCTACATTGGTCGAGAAACCAGGAGAAATACACTACATTGACCCCGAAACCAGGGGAAATACACTACATTGGTCCGGATACCAGGGGGAATACCCTACTTTAGTCTTGACCACAGGGGGAATGCCTTACAGTGGCTGAGAAGTGAGGGGAAATGTCCCTAGATTGGTCCAGAAACCAAGGGAAATACCCTACGTTTGTACAAAGATCATGGGAAATACCCTACATTTCTCCAAATACCAGAGAAATATCCTACATTGGTCCAGACACCAGGGTAGTACCCTACATTGGTCTAAACACCAGGGGATATAACCTACATTAGTCCAGAGACAAGGGAGAATACCCTACAATTGTCCAAAAACCAGGTGATTTACTCTAAATTGGTCCAGATATTTTCTATGCATTGTATTGTATTATACACTGGTCTCAACCTTAACTTGCCGAGATCGCCATTAACGTGATCGCCTAGTCACATTGGAAAGGGAGGAACAATGTTGTTTCCCTGAAAACCCCACATGGGAAAAGCAGGGCTCGAACCTGGGACGCATGCATGACTGGCGAGGCAGTCAGGCGCTCTAACAATTGCGCCACGTCCCCTTCTCTAACTACTGCACACTATATGCTTTCTTGGTAGAGCTTGTATGTCGGACAGTGGACTACTGCTTCAATGACATTTGTACGCTATGCTTTCTGGGTATGGCTCGCATGTCGCACAGTGGACTACTGCTTTACCGGTTTTTGTACGCTATATGCTTTCTGGGCAGGGCTTGTATGTCGCACAGTGGACTAAGGCCACTTGTTTTTATTTCTCTGTTTTAGATAAGAAAAAAACAAAAAATATGAGGGAGGGCGGTAAAAAAATAATTTAGGAAAAGGAAAACATTTTATGTATTTTCGGAAAAGTTAATGAGGGCGACCAAATAAAAAAAACATTGGGACAAATTTCTGGAAAAATTAATGAGAGCAACGAAATAAAAAAAAATGCCCTATTTTAAATAAAGTTAATGAAGGCGACGAAAAAAAACAGGCAAAAAAAACATAGCTGGAATTTTTTTTTCCTGAAATGAATTAGATTTTTTTCCCGGACTGTTTTTTTTATTTACCAAAATTATACGTTTATTTTCGAAAATCAGCTACAATTCAATGCGCGCGCTGGGCAGAAAAAAAACAAATCTTTTTTTGGTAATGCGCGGCCTAAATCTAATGCGCGCGCCCATCTAAAACAGAGAAAAAAACATAGTGGCCTAATGTTTCAATGACATTTGTACACTATGCCTTCTGGGTATGTCCTATGGCTCGCATGTCGCCCAGTGGACTACTGCTTTAACAGCATCTGTACGCTATGCTTTCTGGGCTGTGTGTCACACAGTGGACTACTGCTTCAATGACGTATGTAAGCTATGCTTTCTGGGTATGCCCTATGGCTCGCATGTCGCCCAGTAAACTACTGCTTTAACGGCATCTGTACGCTATGCTTTCTGGGCTGTGTGTCACACAGTGGACTACTGCTTCAATGACGTATGTAAGCTATGCTTTCTGGGTAGGCCCTATGGCTCGCATGTCGCACAGTGGACTACTGCTTTATCGGCATCTGTACGCTATGCTTTCTGGGCTGTGTGTCGCACAGTGGACTACTGCTTCAATGACGTAAGTAAGCTATGCTTTCTGGGTAGGTCCTATGGCTCGCATGTCGCACAGTGGACTACTGCTTTAACGGCATCTGCACGCTATGCTTTCTGGGCTGTGTGTCACACAGTGGACTACTGCTTCAATGACGTACGTAAGCTATGCTTTCCGGGTAGGCCCTATGGCTCACATGTCGCCCAGTGGACTTCTTCTTTAACGACATCTGCACGCTATGCCTCTGGGTATGGCTCGCATGTCGCCACTGGACTATTGTCTTAATGCCATCTGTACATGTATTCTATGCGACAGTAAAGTTAGCTATGCTATAAGTGCAGCATTGCAAACTAATAAAATTAGTAGAGTTGTATAATTGTATGAGCGCGAAACTGGTAGTCCTGAGCTTGTTAACCTGTTGAGCGCTAAACACAACATTAGTCATTTAATTTAATAAAGTTGATCCCCGCACCGTAAGAATCAATATATTTCTAATGGCCGGAAACCCCTAACATAGTTATTCAAGTGAATCAGAAAGAGCTATTAAACTAAGACATTTATGCTGATTTCAAATTGAAAAAAAAATATTTGGTTGCGATGTTTTTTTACAAATTTATTCAGCGCTTTAAGAGTTAATTCTTGGGAATAAAATTGGCTATTGTTTGGCAAACGTTTGACACAGAACTTCAAGTGGGTACAAATCAAAATGTTATAATGTAGAGCATTAAGGGTGGGTTAGTAGCGATAATACAGGTGTTTGACCTTCAGCCACATCACAATATCCACCATTTATCAGAAGATCAAGTGTGGTTTCTGAGCCTTCCGTTTTGTAAGCCAACTCTGATGCTTGTGTCGGGGCTTCCTGGTTAGGTTAGTGACTGTGGTACCCCCTGGCGAGTGGCTGAGAACTTTTGGCAGCTGTGCCTGCTGAGTCAAACTCCTGCTGAGTCATCTCAGGTTACCAAGCTTACTCAGATCCACCCCTGTCTATGTTGTCATGGTAACCAGATACCCTGCCCTGTCTGGCGAGAGGAGGCTCCACGTGCCGGTTACCCTCCCCCAGGATCACTAGGATTCACACCCTGGGGTTAACCATTGCCAGGGGCTACAGGGGCTACAGGGATCACACCTGGTGACAGCATCACATCTCAGCAACAACCAGAGGTTGATCAAATGGTGATGTAATGTTGGGCCAACGTCACAGATAGTGGGCCAATGGTATGCCAGCATTGGCCAAGCATATTTAGCTCCCACGAAATGCTGTTCCAACACCGTTTGAACCCTTGAACCTCTAATCTATTTCATTACTCGTTTAAAAAGCAGTTAGGCCTATTGGGAATTACATTTTTGTTGAAACATACAGATTTGCATATGATTTGTCTCAAAGTAAATGATTTAATTTAACGGTTCAGGGAAAAATTGAACATCAAATCAACAATTGGTCCACGTGTAATGTTAGCTGGGACACAACATTTCCCGCAACACAGGATGTAGGTTTCCGAGATGTTCGCCCAGCCAGCATTGTGTTTTTTGTTGTGAACAGATAACAGTCAGTGTATGAACATTGTTTGACGTGGCGTTCTGCTTTTTTTCAGAAACACGAGACGTTAACCTTCTGGTAAATTGATGTTGGCCGACCGTATGGCCCAGCATTGAGACAACATTGGGACAATGTGGCAGCCGTTACTTGAGATATTGAGGAGTAAAACATCCGACATCAAGGGCAGGTCCAGAAAACTGGGGAAATACCCTACATTGGTCCAGAAACCAGGGGAAATACACTACATTGGTCCAGAGACAAGTGGAAATACACAACATTGGTCCAGAAGCCGGGGAAATACACTACATTGGTAGAGAAGCCGGGGAAATACGCTACATTGGACCAAAACAATGGGAAATACACTACATTGGTCGAGAAACCAGGGTAAATACACTACATTGGTCCAGAAACGAGGGGAAATACCCTACATTGGTTGAGAAGCCCGGAGACATACCCTACATCAGTTGCGAAATCAGGGGAAATACACTACATTAGTCGGGAAGCCAGGGGAAATACACTACATTGGTCCAGAAACGAGGGGAAATACCCTACATTGGTTGAGAAGCCCGGAGAAATACCCTACATCAGTTGCGAAATCAGGGGAAATACACTACATTAGTCGGGAAGCCAGGGGAAATACACTACATTGGTCCAGAAACGAGGGGAAATACCCTACATTGGTTGAGAAGCCCGGGGAAATCATCCTCTCATAGCAGGGGATTCCGTAGCCTCCACCCCCTGCCTGATATCAAGCAATCTGATGCTATTTGACCTGTTTTGACCCCACGAATGTGGCAGTGTCTGGATACCCCTTATTTCCATGATCCAATCAAACGCGTTTGTCCTCATTAAGTATTGACGAATGAGAAGCGAGCTTACTCTCACCTTTAACTTCCGGAGTTGAAGATAAACAGACAGAATAAAATGGACGCCGACGTTAGAACTCAAATTTGCGAATTCTTTGATATAAAAAGCTTATTAAAAGAACAAGAAGACGTAATCTGTGCGTTTCAAGAAGGACGGGATGTATTCGTGTGTATACCAACTGGCATGGGAAAGTCACTCACTTTCCAAAGTATTGGATTTTTACGTCCTGAACAGACCGTGTTGGTTTTCAGTCCGCAGGGGCCGTATTCTCGTACGAGCTACTACAAAATAGTAAGCTACATTTACGATAAAATAGTAACTTTTTGTAGTAACTCTGCGATTTGTAGTAAGTGCTATTCTCGTACATTTGCGACAAAATAGTATAGTAACTTCTGTCGTAACTTTACTACATCCTTTCGGGTGTCGTAACTTTACGATATTGTTGTAAATCTAAGCCTAAGGTACGTCACCAAGTGGGCGTGGCATTTAGGCCGTGGGAATTCCCATAATTTCCCGCTTTTTTATGGGTTTTGTGTCAGTGTGTTGGGGATTCTAGTGACTCATGGATCTCTTGACAACAAAAGTGAGCACGACAATAAATTTAATATCTAGACTATAAAAAAGTAACAATGTAGCCTACAAGTTTAATGTTATCAACTTCAAGGGCAAGGCCATACAAAACACACCAGATGTGGAGCACTAGACCTAATACTAGTATAGGCCTATACTATATAGATTATAGGCCTAGGCCCAGAGCCCGTTTCTGGAAGGTGTCGTATGCCATCTACAGTATTTAGTCACAACATGCATTCTGGAATAGCCTATATTATATTTTCTTGTATTCATCAGGCTAATGGGAGATCTGGTGTGCCTCTTGTTTTTGTGATAGACTAACGTTAGTCTATACTAGTAATATGATAATGATAGGCCTAAAATAAAATGTAAGCTAGGCCAATATGAGAACATATTAAGCCCAGGGGAGATTGGGGCACTGTGAGGCATGGAACCCTTCCTACAGGCATGTTTGACACAGAAATTATTATGGGCTTTGTGCAACATCTGGTCAATGGAAGATCTATTAAAAATGACTAATTTTCATTTCCAACCTATTGCTAATGGCTGTCGGAGATATATGTAGGCTAAAAAAGGGTCTAGACTATGCCCTATGTAAATGTAGTTTTGCATGAAAAGTATTTTTTTGGATAGTGAATATTTAGTTTCTATAGTCTAGATCAAGTAGGCCCTATGTAGTAGGCCTAATAGTCTACTCGAATTCTCTATGATTGTGGTGATATCTTACACTGTCCTATCACTTACACGTGTCCTATCCTGGCTATGTAGACTACTTTTATAATGGGTAGGCCTAGGCCGACCATGCCTACCGTAGCTTATAATCTGCTAAGACACAAAAAAATTGAAGATAATCGTTGGTGAAACGAATTATTCAATGTTAAATCTATTTAGTCGAGAACAATGCACCAAATTGCAAATAGTAGTAGTAAATCATTGCGTCACATTACGTCACTTTTCGGCACAAAAGGTCTTTTAAGTGACATTCTAATACGATAAAAACGTTGTAGTCAATTGATGGGATGAAATGATGTACAGATTATGATGTGAGGGTGGGGGTGATAGGGCGTGGTGGGTTATTCAGAGCGTTTTCCTTCGCTCGCCCGATAAGGGGTTCTGGGCATGTCTAGGGGATATACCCCCAGACATGCCCAGACGGCCGGAGACTTGAGTTTCGCTGTACAATTTAATGATGAAACTCTGTGGCATTTTGCGCAGCTGTTGAGTAGAGGAACCAGGGTACGCCACTGGCAATCCGCCCGAAGATTATAGCCAGATACGAGGAGGCTGCAGCTGCCCTTGGATGATTGCTGTAGACTAGTGCTTCCGTACAATGCCGTAACAGCATCCAACAGACGAAACAGATCCCTAATGACCCTCCCCGGATGGGGGCGAAAAGTACTACTACTAGCAATCATCCCACTACCCCAGCAACGTCTTGGATACACATGAGTTTGGAGATTGGAAGAGCTCAATTTTCCGAATTGATAGGGGTGACCATGCTTTCAGAATGGGATAATTATAATTGACTGTTGAAGAAATGATTCCTCATGGTCATAGGCCTAGTTAAGTCTTTAAAAATTAATAATCAAAGGCATATCTAACACTCTCTGAGATGATAATAATTATTAACATGACATTCAGGCTTAGCCTAAGTAGACTACGTAAGTATTCATGATTTCCTGGGTAAACATTGTGGGTAGACTACTACTATCACATGTTGACCCAATGCTGAGCTAATATGTTGGCCCTGATGATGGCCCACCGTCTACAACGCTGGCCAACATTAGCCCAGCATTGGGTCAACGTCTTTGTGAAGTTTGTTATCTGGGTGGAGATACCCACAAATAGTCCACATTGGGTTAAAAGGTGCAAAAAAATCATTGTCTGCCTAACCATAAAAAGCCCACCATTTAGACACAGCCCGCGCACTGCCATCTGCTCTGGGCCATAGCAACACTGGGTACGCCACAGTTCTAGGCCTAGGCCTACCCCACAATAATAATAGTGACATACTCTACTCCACACAAAATCCAGCTTCTATAGTCTAATAATATAGAAAGGGGCGCACGCCAGTGCATAGAAGTGGCGTACGACTAACCGTAACGTCATGAACGTTAGTCTACATGGTCTGGTAAACATTATTGACGAGCAAACTGCGTTTCTAAACTCGAAAGGATTGTCAGCATGCAGTATCAATCAGGTGAGTTTTATTAGCTGATTAGACTTTAAATTATGTTTTGTACATTTTTTCTATCTTGCTATGCCTATGCCATGGCTAGGATCAGGTGATGATACCGATAGCCGGGTCGCTGATATACTATACAAAAGGCCTACTCGCCGTCAAATTAAAAATGATCATTCAGGATCGCATGATTTTCGGCGATTTCTCCGTCAATTTTGAACCGATTTCCTTGAAATTTTGCAGAGGCCATTTTCTATTAAAATCCTAATACGGGTAAAAAATTAGCAAAATTATATTTAATATTTCAAAAGTTAGACCATTTGCTATGTAATAAAATTCCAAAATTAGTTCAATGGGTTTAAAGAGGAACGTCGTAATTTGAATTCATTACATGTCAAATGGTCTAATTTTTGAAATACGCGATATAATTTTACGAAATTTTCAGGGCTGCTAGGATTTAAATAGAAAATTGGCCTTTGCAAAATTTTAGGAAAATCGGTTTAGAATTGACGGAGAAATCGCCAAAAATCATGCGATCCTGGTTAATTTGACGGCGAGTATAAGTGTATAATAGTGTAGTCAGACTCAGAGAGTAGAGTGATTTAGCCCAGGCAGCTAGGCCTAGTCCGTAGACGGGACAGCTAGGGCGTGATTCCAGTTTTCAAAAAAGTTACAGTTCATCCTAAAAGTAAAAGGTCTAGGCTAGGCCCAGGGCTAATCTAGACCTCCAGTACAACGTGTAGTGTAGGCCTAGTCTATGTACCGTCTACATGCAGACTGCGGGGGATGGTCCAAAATGAAAGTTAGCTTTTCGGTATCCAGTCAGTCAATTCTCAAGCGATTGTCACAAAATTTTCTAACCATAATTAGATGTCATTTGGCAACAACCCTAAAAATTTCGCGAAATTCCATCGCACATTTCAAATGATAGACCATTTGACATGTAACGCAATTCTGAGAATAAACCGGAATGTCAAATAATAATACTCAAATGGGCTAACTTTCGAACTATAGAATATTTTGTCTCAGCGCATCGGTACAGAGACGCTTCGGTTTCGTCCGTTTCGCTAAAAAAACCTTTAATTCCTAATTTCTTTTGAATTGGCCATGAATTCAGCCACGAAACAGCATCTGGGAAACACTGGATATGCTGAATGACTGGAAAATAGGGTTTACAAAATTTCATGAAAATCGCTCAAGAATTGACTGACTTTCATTTTGGACCATCCTGCACCATCGGACAGACTATAGTCTATTTAGCCCCCCCCCCCCCCCCCCCCACGACGGAAGCTGGTCTACAATGAAAGTTAGCTTTTCGGAATCTACCATCATTACCATACTCAGTCAAATCTCAAGCGATTTTTATGAATTGTGTAAGCCTTTTTTTCTAGTAATCTGGCATCTATCTTGAAAAAATCATAAAAAAGATCTATAGTTCAAAAGTCAGACCATTTGACATGTAGGCCTAGTGAATTTCTATTTATGAGGCTCCTCTATAATTTTTATAAATCCATACCTTTATTCCGGAAATTTTCAGGGTTGTTGCCAAATGACTTGATAAAAATGGTTACAAAATTTTGTGACAATCCATGCAATCACGTGAAAATTGACTTAGTAGATACCAATATTTTTAAACTAACTTTCCATTTGGACCATCCTCCACCATGCGACAGACTAGCCTGAATGTTTAAAAAATTTCATGAAAATCGGTGGATAATCGTCTGCAAAATCAAATAAAAAATGCGCTACTGGTTACTTCTGGCCACTCTTGTTCTAAACAATCCAAACAACCGTCAAGTTTTCTTTAAAGATATAGGCCTAGCAAAGTTTGACAGTTTGATATATTAAATTAAAGGGACTGGCCCAGGCTAAAATCATCAAAAAATCGGTGATTTTATTTTGGCTTCTTAATATGACCATATGATGTAAACATGTCCATAGACTAGAACTGCAATTTTTTTTTAATTTTTCTGCTGCACATTCACCAGTTAGACTAGATATAGAGACGAAATTCCCGTATTTTTAATTCTTGACATGGTTGTCAATAATTAGAATTCGGGAATTTCGTCTCTATATATCTAGCCTAACTGGTGAATGCGCAGCAGAAAAATTAAAAAACTTTTGCAGTTCTAGTCTATGGACATGTTTACATCATATGGTCATATTAAGAAGCCAAAATAAAATCACCGATTTTGAAGTCCCTCTTTAAGAGTCTATACGGCTCGACTGAATTATAGTGGTAATAGGTTTGGAACAGTAACAGCACCAATTTAAGTTTAATGTTAAAAAGTGTTCATATATTGACTCCCTTCATAGATGTGTCTCCACAACCAGACAGCATAATTTATAATATTTGAGGCAGTAGCTAACCGTACATGAGTTACCGTAGGCCTATGTTACGTATAGCATACTATTCGTACGTTTGTACAACTAAATGACTGTTGATTGGTAATACGTAAGATTAACAGCACATATGTACAGTTAGTCACATACAGATAGACACTCCCATTATTTTAACTTTCATCATATGGTTTGACTAAAATATCATGTCTGTTGTTGGTGCATTTCAGTTGAGCTTACCAAAAAATAATATCACAATCATGCTTATTGCTGATTTATACTTCATTCTTTATCTGTTCTTTTTAGAATTTGTATAATTAATATTCTAAATGTTTATCATAACCTGATTTAAATCTGCACAGACCTTCACCATGTTTACTAAATATTGTATGTGGGAATAACAAAGTGTTCTATTATGTTTTTAGGCTAATTTTGCTGACATGCTAGGTGGCAACTATCGATTTATCTACACAAATGCAGAAGGTGTCATGGATAATCCTGAAAATTTGAAATTAGTGCGAGAACTAGCAAAGAATAAATGTTTAGCTGCCATTGTAGTAGATGAGGCTCATACTGTCATCAACTGGTAAGTTCCTGTATTTTCTATCAATTAAAAAAATATATGAAATAAATCAACATTTTTTAAAATTAACTCATCTTATTCTAATAAGTTAATCCTGTTTCACAAAATAGAGCTGAATTTTTATCCCGATTAAATTTTTCTTTGGTCAAAAAATGCTGTTTTATAATTATCAGGGACCAAAATTGGACCAAATTTCCACTTGTCCAGTCTGATAACTGGCCTAAAAAATTAATAGTCCTTCCCAAAAATATCACGTGTCCTTCCTAATAATTGTCAAGCAGGGCACTCGCCTGCTCAGTGAAACTGAACTTGTCCTTTCTAGATTTTGGTCGTCTCCGACGATCGGACGGGGCCAATTCCGAGTCCTGATTATAATTATATGCATCGTGTGTACTGTACCATACATACTGGAATAAAATCACAAAGTTAATTTCTAAACACATTTGACCACATATCATAAAAACCTAATACTGTCCATTTTAAATGATTTCAACCTAACTAGTAATAAAAAAAATCAAATTTCTTATCAGACATAGATAAATTAAGACATGTTAAACAGTTTTACAGATAATGCTGGAAGAGAAACTATTTCAGTAGTTATAATACAATTCCATCAATGTGGCATTTTTTAAATTTATTTCATATTAATTCCCATGGAAAAAATATTTTGTGGTCATAGGTATAAGTCATACATGTAAAGGCTATAAAATTCTGTCCATTTAACGATTGAAATCAAAATTGATTCCAATAAAATATTAATTTTCAAGAATTAATAAATTTGTTGAAAATGGATAATTTTCTAACTAATTTATCTATTGATTTTTTTTAAACAAAATTATACACTGAAATCTTCATCCTCTTTTACCATGTTCTCCCCTGCATAATTTGAAACTGTAAATAATATTCATCGACTACCAGTGTGCATGTCAGGCACTCGCCATTTGAAGTGAGTCGGAAAAAGAACGGGCGAGTCCATATATGTCCACATGTCCTGTTTTCAACATTACAAGTCATTATTTTTTGTCGAATCCCAGCAAACACAACACATTGACCCGGTTTTGATTTTACGTTGCCCAGGCCACTGTCTGCAACGCTGGCCCAACTTTAAATCAGCACAGGGTCAATGTGTTTGCTGGGATGCGCGAGTGATGTAATCAGTTAGTTATTCACACTGAACTACTAAGCCGATCAAATCACTATTATTTGGAATGACATCAATTGTTTTCTTCAAACATCCAGATTTTAAACTACATATATTCGGTCTCAAGGTGTGGGTGTGTCTGTGGACATGCTTCCCCATGAAAATAATAAAAAGAGGTTGCCATTTATTGCATTATGGAGACAGTTATGTCCAAATCCGGACCCTTTTTAAATCTTTGTAGACATAGGCCTACATTTTTTCAATAAATCACACCAAATTCTAATCTTTTCAAAATACAAAATAAAAAATCGTTTGGTTGAGGTAACAACATTCTGTTTTAAAAATAAAATTCCATCCAGAGACAGGCTTATACCAAAAACTTAGAAAAATCCATGGACATCAATTTATATTGCAATGTAAGATCCAATCATGTAATTTACATTTTAAAAAGAAAAAAAATTATCTGTCTAGAGGCATTTCTACTTGAAAAATTATACTAATTATTCACAGTTCATTGATCAACGTAAGGTTTACCAGCAGACAATGAAGTCCATTGACCAAATATCAGATTGTCTGCCAAAATTTCATGTTCTCCATAAAAAATATCTGAATATTCACTATCCCATTTCCACACCTTCCAGACTCCAGTTAACTGTAGTAATACCCAGTTAGTCCTGGGGCTGATTCTGGAAATTTACATTTTGCTGCATCCCCAGAAGAACATAGGTTTTATAGTATTTTGTTTCTTTGGTCCACCAGCTTACATAATCCCTTTCAAAAAGTGTCCGAAAGACCTTTTGAGGAACATTTCCTGCTGGCAGTCTTAGTGCTCTGATGGAGATGAGAACATTGCCATTTGTACATTTGTATCTGACAAAAACCATAACAATTATTGCTAATTTGACCTGGTACGTATTTAATATAATTATCTATCAAAAAATATTGCACTGGCAGTGAAGGATTCAAGATCAAATGTTCCCAGGCCATCTGGGTCACTACAATTTATGATTCACAGAACCCAGAAAATTTTGGAAGAAATTTGGTGTTGTCTGAGTACATTCTGAGGCACTTTGAAACTAAAATTAGATACACATTTAGGCTTCTTTTCAGTTCTCGATGATCTCCGTCCCGCCGGACTGTTGCTAGGGTGTCAATTACTGACCCTGGATACAAATTACCGGTCTGGGGTCGACTTCAAATCATCCACTGATTGCAGTGTGATAATTTACAGAGGCATAAATAAAAATTTAAACTTCTTTTCGAAAAAAAAGTAATAATTTTTTTTTTTCAGACACATTTCTGCAGGGGTACCGGGTAATGTTTTAAAACTAGGTACATGTGTGCCAAATAATGATAAAAAGGTGAGAAACCTATGTTCTTGAGGGGGGGGGGGGTCAAAAATTGTTTGTCCACTAGGAAAACCTCCCAGATTTTGATTGTCTGCCACAAATTCTGGTTGTCTTGAACTTGTAATCGGGAAGGCCTTATTTTAAACGCTGTTAAAAGCGCTGAAATATTTCTGTATAAACCATGGAAACCAAAGGGGTTTTTCGATTTGAAATAATCATAAATGTCTTGGTAAGCTCTTTCTGCTTGCTTTGAATACTGTACCTATGTTATCAGTGGTTATGGGTCTACAGCCATCATAAATACTTTAATTATTATTTCAGTGCGGGGACCGTCTTTTGTCTACAGCTGTCAGATTCTGACGTATAAAGACGGTCCCCGCTTTAAAAGGGTTAACAGACAAAAATACACAGCAAATGTAAAGAAGTCATACAACAAAGGGAAATAAGAAATGACATATTTTTAATTCTTAAATATGTATCAACAAAAAATAGTAGAACAATGTCAAAATAGTTTTACTCTGGCATATATATATATATATTATAAAAGTGAAGTAATATTTATGTATGAAGTAAATTAAGTCACAGTAGACCTATAAATATTTAAAAAAATGAAATAATACCATGTAAACCTTTATGTGCACACATATCTATACTGGTACCTTACAAGACAACAATTGTACTGTCAAGCACAGCTGAAAGCATTTTATAAATTTTAAAGTTTACAACAGTTGCTCCGTTTTGGGTTTGTACAGCAGTGTACTTGCAAATGTTTTTTCAGATGAAAATGATACATGAAACACAATTTGGTAGTAATAATTCAATTTAAACTATCTAAATAAAAAAAATGACCTATTAATTAGAAATTAAATCACATCTACAAAAAAAGTGTCCTAGCAATAAACAGCTAAAAGTGATATTCTATCCTCCAAACTATTACTGCAATTGGAAGATAAGCAAATACAGAGTATAACTATGCATGGTCCATGATGGGACATATTTTCAAGACTATTGTCACTAATTGTTTACCAATATAGTACTTAAAAAAGATGTTTGTTTGACATATCACGAATGTTTTTTTTTTTACAGGGGAGAAGCTTCCGATGGGAATGAGGCATTTCGTCCAGCATTTTCAAGGATAGGTGAAGTCAGGTCACATGCTCTAAACGTGCCTATATTAGCACTGACAGCCACAGCTTCATTCACAAACAGAAGGAGGATTAAGAAGAACCTTTGCATGGTTGACTGCTTTGAAATTGTGCGCTGCCCTGACAGACGGAACCTTCTAATGCAGATCAAGAAAGTGAACAACAGGGAAGAGCTGGTGGCTGTTTTTGAATGGTTGCTGTCAGGCATTCGAGAGATGCGCACTTCCTACCCTAGAACAATTGTGTTTTGCAAGAGAAAAGATGACTGTGGACTGATTCGCTCCATGCTTGCATTTCACCTGAAAGATGCTGTGTACAATTCCTCCGAGAGAATGATTATTGAACAACTGCACAGTCAAACTAGGAAACGCATTAGGACTAACATAATAAAAGACATGCAAGATACCAATGGGAACATACGTGTCCTGATTGCAACAAATTCAGCAGGGATGGGGGTAAATTTTGCTTCCATAGACAATGTCATAAATTATGGACCCCCTCAGGACATGGACAGTTTCCTACAGCAGATGGGACGTGCTGGTCGCGATGGACAATCTGGTCATCATGTGCTTTTATGGAAACCAAATCAGCTTAGAAATATTACAGATAAAGGCATGCTACAATATGTAAAGAATCAGGATGGTTGCAGACGTAAAGTTTTGTATTATTGTTATGGTGCTCCACAAGAGCAGTGTGTGCCGTCAAGTCGCTGCTGTGATCAGTGTACTAGTAGTGAGTACTGGCATTCAGGAATGCAAATACAAAATAAACATGAAGTGGAATGTGACAATAGTGAAGAGCTAGATGACCATCAGAAGGCTATACTAAGAGTATCCCTTGAACATTATAGGGATGAGCTGGGATGGTCCGATAAAACAGCAGTAATATCCCCTGATGTCACACATGGCTTCTCCAACCAAACAATTGAAAACATTGTCAAGCAGGCTCATAAAATTGTCTCTGCTGATGATGTTATGATATTTTGTAATGTCTGGTCATATGATCATGCAGAGAGAGTTGTAGATTGTATCAATGATATCACAGGACTATCACAACTAAATTCCAGTGATGATGAGGAATTTAGGAATGCAGATGACTAGGTAAAAGACTATTCATTGACTAAATAAAATATTAATAATTATTGACTATTCATTGACTAGGTAAAAGACTTTTCATTGACTAGATAAAAGACTATCAACTAACTACATAGTTATATCATGACGATTTACTAAGTTATGGTGTGATTAATAGCATACACATCTTACACATAATAATTAACCCTTGACCTGCTAAGCACGACTGTAGTCATTTTTAGTCTATTTCATTACCCGTTTAAATTACTGTTACTATGGTTAAGATACTGCGAATGAGAATTGTAATTAAAAATCAAGATCTCAAAATTATTGGTTCAAAATTAACAGATATGTTTGTGTATTGTACACCCACTTGAAATTGTGGGTCGCTGTAGCGAGACACGACATCAAGTGATTGCAAATATAATTTTTTTAAATTTAGGTGGTAAATGTTAACATCATTAGCCATGAAATAATACTGCATTGATGGTACATGTTCATTTTTCAATGTGTAGTTCATAACTTTACTTAAACTTTTAAAATGTGAATAATGTCTGTGTTTTCAAAAGTGGATCAGTATGTTATTATTAGCATATACAGTACTGCTCATATTATGGCACAAAAAGTTGATTTTCTGAGTGAAATTTAGCAATTTTAATTACATCACATAATTGAAAACCAGATTGAATGTCTGACTGTCAACTATGTGATGTGTATCAAATCAGGAATTTTCAAAAGAATCAATTACCTTGGTGAATAATCAATAGGCCTACCTTCACAGAATATCTTTGTATCGACAGTTATGTACTTTATATATACATGTATTTAATATATATATCAAAAGCATTTAAACCAATAATTATCAAATTGAATACCAGGTATATTCAAGTTAATGAATTATATGGGGCTTTCTTTCATATTTTGAAAAACTATGGCTATAAAGTAAGCATGTGTAAAATTTATATCGTTTTTATGATATCACCAATTGATTATCATATAAATTTGCCACTATAAAATGTCTGTCGTTAACATTAATAACTTCAACATTCTATCTGATTCAAAGCAGTACAGCTCTGGTACCAAATAACGCATTAAAATACAATACTGCCAGAACAATCTATGTTTTACACAAAGATATTAATGTTATCACTCATAAATTTAATATCAATGAAATGTGTTTCTTTTCAAATGAAGTATGCTGCTTTATTTGATATACATTTCTTGTGTTGCTGATTTTTTTTGTTTGTTAATGAACACATTAAGCTTCGGGTAGTCTACTTTTTGATAAGGGTCCTTGTAATTCTCAAAAGATTTTACTGTGCGCCCTTCCTTATCAAATACCCTTGCCGTCAACAATTCAGCCACAATAACCTTCAAATCTTCCACTGTTTTTGCTTTTGTATGTTTTCCTGATTTCGCAGGAGCCACTGTGCAGATTAGTTCATCCTGCATCTGCATACTTAATGCAGCTTTGCGTGCAGAGTTATAGGAGACATTTGAGCCCTGAGCCTTAAGTTCTTTTTTAATGCTATCAACTTGAAGCTCCACAAGATTATCATTTGCTATGTTCCTGCCCAATCCACCACTGAGATTTACAGTAACGTTCCATATGTACTCCATTGACTGCCTCTGAGACAAAATGGCTTTACTGTATGCCAGTTGGCGCCACATCCAAAGTCTGTACTTATAATGTTTTGTTACATGTGACAACAACAATTGTAGCTTGGCATTTCTTATCAATCTACCACCATCACCGGTCCTATATGCTCTATCTGTATCACGGATGAGTAAGGCTACTTTCATGAACGAGCGAGCTATGGAATTCGTATCATCAGATTCCATAGGTCTATCACTTTCTGCTGTGATATTATGAACAGATGAGAGATGTCTGTCTAACCATCCCTTCTGTCTGTATGTTTTATTGCAGTTAGGGCACACCCATAGTCCATCTCTAAAATTTTGTGGCGTTTGTGATGTTGCAGTTTCAAATTGGTCACCAATAATATTTTCCGAAATGTTTTGTGACATCTCAAGCAACCAACTATATTTTTCATGTGAAGTGTGACAGCTGGTCATCGCTTCGTCCTTATCCGTTATCAGTTTGGGGGAGGGACTATCAATTGATTCCATTTCGTAGTAGTTGCAGAAAGCTGCTAGGATGTGTCCATCCAAGATATCTTCTACGAAGTTGAAGTTGGCTCTTTAATAACATGAAAAGGAAAATTATGTTCTTGTTATAAATGTATTTAAGTGCATGTATTTAGTTTTAAACATAGCCTTGTTGATGCTTGTTGGTCAGAAATTATGATGAAATTACATTCACACTGACAGCAATTACATGTATGTGTCAAAATTGGAAGGTGTACATTTATATTGAGATATTGCACATTTTTTTTCATTCACAGTCAGGTGTAAATTTCAAAAGTAAAGCATAGTTGACAGTGAATGAGCATCTCTAGCATTTATCATCTGGTTGCAGTGATTTGAGCCAAAAAAGCAGAGCCCAAAAAATTGAAAATTTTGGTAGCAGTTTAAAAAAAAAAATTACATTTCACCATGCTGTTTGTAGGCTACAATTTACGCTCACATGAAACGCGTCATGCCAGATGGATGCTGTTGTGACTACATGTAAGATAACAATTTATTGATTTATCGATCTGACCCTTTCTAAATTTTAATTACAATATAGAGTGTCACATTTCAATATTTTAAAGTGATCAGACTAAATATATTATGTGCTCTTATCTGGAAAAGCTGACTGAAAAATTGAAGAAAAAAATTAGTCAAAAAGTTTTGTCATTTGTCTTTTTCTCATCAATGTAAATTTAAAATATTTTCACTAATGGGAAATATGCTAATGATAACCAACAATTTAAAAGGAGTTACAGTAGACATGTGCAAGAAAGATTTGCAATACATTTATGTCAATATTTAATTTCAATAAATAGCAGTCACCTGTATGCTTTTTTGACATCATGTCGAGAACCAGAAACATTGGTTCGTCCTAAGACATTCCTCAGCTGTGGTAAGGTGCCTCTTACCCCAGTTGTTTCTAGATTGTACAATTCTTGACACAGGATCTATATTAAAGAAAATGTTGTAATTATTTTATTTGTTTGTCAGTTTACCATGTACAAATATTGATACAGGATTTATATCATTAAATGAAATGTTACAATGAATTTTTTTTTTGTCATTTCTCTTTTTTGTCATATTGTAGGTCTGATAATATTAGCAGGGTTTTAATTTTCACGCATTTTGCAAGGAGAACAAACTCGCGAATTCAAGAATCTCAGGAAAATTATCATTATAATAGCCCTACTAAAAAAAAATGAAAATTCGCACATCCTAAACTTCGTGAAAATTCACAAAATCTGAAATTCGCCAAGATTTAAATATGAATGCGATAATCACCATATTAAAGTCAATTATGGATGCAAAACAGCCATTTAAAATTTGAACCAGCATATCCCTCCCGGAAACCACACCTATGTTTTATCGCTATCACACACAGATTTCCGGATATTACGCATATTTAAAAATTATTGTCCATAGTCGGCTATTTTGGCCGCCATGACCTATTTTTTGACTGATGTGCACCCATTTACGAACTAATCCGAGCTATTGGTTGAATTTGATATATGGTATAAATTTTGTAGCGATACATAGTTCTGAAATTGTTGAGTGAGTCGCGTTTAAAAGAAATATGCCGAAAGATCAAATGGGAACTCCATCAAGGTTCATTCATAATTGACCTTTATATAAGGAGTAATGTGCATTCCCAGGGTGGCCGAACTGTTGCAATTCACATTTTTTCACGAATATAATGACTAATGTTGCCAATGTAACCCTTACAACGCGAGGAACGACTCTAGTAATCTGACGTCTCAGATGCCGACTTCTAAAGTCTCGTCGAATGACTACAAGAGGCATCTGCTAAACTTTTGACAAAGGCTGTAACATTTCTGTTACCGGTACTGTGTTGCATGAATGCTGATGAATGATTATTTCTGTGACATTTACATATAATATCATGTAAAATTATATGACATAAAATGATTTTTTATCATACTCTTCTCATTGACATTAAATTTTGAAAACTTCCTATGTGTTTACATGCACCACACAGTTTATCATGATTTAAATTCACTTGTCAAAATGTTATTACTGCCTAAAAAACTAGAAAGAGTTTTTCGGAATCGAACACGAAAGCAGCCCTCGGTTATCGCTAGTCAGCCATTTCAAATTTAATATAGATCAGCAAATATTCTCAAGGTTTATTTTATATTAGCCTATCGCTTCAGCTATTATACAACATTTACGAGATAATGAGAAAAAACATTTCAAAATAAAAAAAATCAGACGTTATCTGGTTATCAATATTATTATATCGATAACTATAAAAAAATTTGTCGAGCAACCAGAGGAAATAGACTACAATGGCCCAGAAACCATGCGGAAATACCCTACGTTGGTCAAGAAGCCAGAGGAAATACACCACATCGTTCCAGAAACCAGGGGAAATACACTACATTGGTCCGGAAACCAGGGGAAATACCCTACTTTGCCCCCAGAAACCAGGGGAAATACCCTACATTGGTCGCGAAGCTGGAGGAAATACACTGAAATGGCCCAGAAACCAGGGGACATACACTACATTGGTCCGGAAACCAGGGGAAATACCCTACTTTACTCCAGAAACCAGGAGAAATACCATTATTACCCTACATTGGTCCGGAAACCATGGGAAATACACTACATTGGTCGAGAAACTGGGTCAAATACACTAGTATAGTCCAGAAACCAGGGGGAATACCTTTCATTGGCTGAGTCATCATTGGTCAATAAATCAGGGGAGATGTCCTACATTGGTACAAAGACCATGGGAAATACCCTACATTGGTCCAGACACCGGGGAAGTACCGTACAATGATCTAAAGACCAGGGGAAATTACATACATTAGTCCAGAGACCAGGGGAAATACACTACATGGATCATTAACCCAGGGGAAATACGCTACATTGGTCCAGCAAACAGGGGAAATACGCTACATTGGTCCAGCAAACAGGGGAAATACGCTACATTAGTTCAGCAAACAGGGGAAATACGCTACATTAGTCCAGCAAACAGGGGAAATACACAACATTGGTTCAGCAAACAGGGGAAATACGCTACATTAGTCCAGAAAACAGGGGAAATACGCTACATTGGTCCAGCAAACAGGAGAAATACGCTACATTGGTCCAGCAAACATGGGAAATACGCTACATTGGTCCAGCAAACAGGGGAAACGTGCTACATTAGTCCGGCAAACAGGGGAAATACGCTACATTGGTTCAGCAAACATGATAATACACTACATTGGTCCAGTAAACAGGGGAAATATAAGCTTCATCAATTTCTAAGCCAGGGGAAATACACTATATTTTTGGTTTATTGATGGTTTATCCATCTAGCAAAAGGTGTTAAACTAATTTAGTTTCAATGTTGGGTCAGCGTTGAAACAACATTGGGCCACCGTATCGTGTTGAGCCCCCCCCCCCCCCCCCCTGCGCGCGCACGCCTTAATCACATGCTATAGAGATTAACTTACTTACGATCACACTTAACAAGATCAGACAGCGGTATCCATGAACACCTACTCAACAGACTCAACACATTGTTCAGGTGTTGGGTTAATGTTGGGCCAGCGTCGCAGACGTTTGACCAGCATTAAACCAGCACTCGGACAATGTGTTGTGTCTGTTTAGTACACAAACTGTCAACAGTGCATGATCCCTTAAATATCAGGTTCTCAACAAGTCATTATTCACTCAGTCACTAATCCAGTAATCAACAACTCCACCTGAACATCACAATCAAAGTAAGTCAAGATATCACGAGACATAACGGATTGAAAACTAATACAAGTAAAACTGATAAACAACCATGACGCACCTTAACAGTGGTAGAACTTATGATATATGACTTGTTTAGCACATTATATTTTTTTATCAAACTGGACATAAAGTAAAATAAAATGAATCGGGCTTTATGCCACTTTTGTGCACACATAGGCTAAATTAGGCCAGGAGAACCTCGTGAGGATGGTGAGATGGCACTGCCCTCCAGACACAGGATTCGAAATTTAAACCATGGCGATCAGAGGCCGAGCACGCTACCTTTCGGTCACGGAGGTTCCCAACAACACTGACATAACAATCGACATAAATTGATTAGAATATAGCTTCGTTTAAAGGCTAGAGCAAAATATTTTAAAATTATGTTTTAAGGTTGCTGAGACCAGACCAACTCTGCTTGACTAATTATGACTAATGTGACACCAAACGTAAAATATCAGTCAGAATATTTGATAAATATGATATATAATGTAAAGCATGACATGATATATTTTTGTATTTGTAGATTGTTTCTTTTCAACCATGAATTTCCCCAAGATCTCAGTCATCTGCTGCATTGTTGTCATCACTTTGTGTGGTAAGGGATGTTTTCCAAAATATGTAATACAACCTTCAAGTGGATGCATGTATTTAGTGCAACATAATGACAACATATAAATAAACATAATACACATCTTACAAATATAGTAGTCTGCTTGTTTAAAACACAGTTGATATATATTGTAGTAACTAAACAATTATTTTTTTCAGGTTTCACAAGTGCCTTGACAACGGTAAGTCCTACTCTAATCTATTCACCCGCCCAAATCAAGAAGATTAATGCCGGTACACCGGGCTACATCATAATATGGCCACTTTATATAATAACTGTTGGCTTGCGTGATAGCAATTTTGTCTCCATGCCGACTTAACTACATTTATGAATAATCATTATGTCATTGTGCATGACTTGTTGAAGGATTTTGTTTTCTAAGTTATTGTGAAATATTTTCTAATTTAGAGAGCCAGTAAATCAGAGGTTTATGTCATACTGTAGATCTGGTAATTTTCACGTGTTTAAATTTTCGCGAATTGCCGATTGTGTGACTTTTTCATGAAATTTAGAATTCGCGAATTTTGTATTTTTCTTAAGTAGCGCCGTTATAATAACAATTTTCGCGAGATTCTTGATTTCGCGAATTTGTCCTTCTCGCGAATTTCGCAAATATTAACATCTCGCGAATATTACCAGATCTACAGTATATTGTTTTTTATTTGATGTTGGAAACTGAGTCACCAATTCCAGATTCAAAGACAATGAATCCTTTATTCCCTATTTGTTGTGAATAATAATGAGATGAAGTAGGCCTTATGATATTTTTGCGTGTAAACTAGGATATCGTCCTGATGAATACAGATAAAAAAGTACTTCTTTTTCATATTTTAGGCTGAAACCACTGAGTATCCGGCCACAACGGAGTCGATCATGACAACCGCTGATTCCTGCAATGTGAGTGAATAACGTTAAACATTAACCTTTTCAACCCTCGTGATACAATGCGAGTGAATTATATAGCTTTTCATTACAACCCTTTAAGCCCCCAAAGCATGATTTTGTATCCCCGAAACATGACTCAATGTCTTAAGGGTTTTATAACAAAAAGTCATTTTTACCACTATTCGAAAATTGCGAAGGCTTGCATAGAGCATGAAAAATGCAGTGGTAAATTTAGGCCTGAAAGGTATCAATTTATTGAATTTGAGCACACACTCGAAGTATTGTCTCGCTATCGCGACCCACAATTGTTCATATTTTTCATTCCCGGTGGTTGACCGCAAATTTAAATACCCAAAAGCAGTAATTGATATGCTAGTAAAATAGTAAAAAGCGATTTGATTTGTTTTTCACGCACAAATAATGAACTAGCCTTTGTTACAACCAATGTCTTCTGCATATTTATTTTCTTCGCGTGTACCATTATCTCTACAAGTCGTTTTTCTTTGTTTTCAGGCTGGCAGCACCGTCCTCTTCAATGTCACTTTGATGACCGTTGTCGCCCTGCATGCAGTATTGAAGTTAAAATAAAGACCAGTATTTTCACCATAGACATTATCGAATGTTAACATATACGCCTGAGAGGCTGTTGTTATGTTTTGCAGGACATAGTATAGTACGATTGTGTACGATATATATCTTATTACATGTGTTTCATGATGTTTTATATATGACTGATATCATGTTGTTGCCTTGTGTATACCGCTCATAATTGACTATTTATCAAGTTTATATCATGTTATAACGCACATTGTCTGTTCCTGGATAAGACATTTATTTGCAATTATAAAGGTGTTAAATGAAGGGAACAGAATTACCAATGTCATTGTTGAAAATAAAATATTTACAAATAATTTCTCACCAGTTTTCTTTTAATGTCAACAATATGCTCTGGAAGTGAAAAACAACAAATTTAGTTGTGGTACAGAATTTTGATTTCAAAAGAGCACAGTTATGTCAAAAGGCACATCTAGAGCTCCCGAGGGTGATTTATAAGTTATATGTTGCAGATCCATCTAATAGTTTACACTTAATAATGACCCAGAATAGAACACTGTGAAACCAAGCTTCCCTGCAATTGAGATATAGATGGGAACACTTAGTGACCGAAGATTGAACCGGAACGTAGACAAAAAAAGTCTTAAAAATGATAACATGAAGCTTCTGGCTGAACCCCCAGCATTCCCGGTCACTGAACACCTTCTCAATAGTATGCGAGCGTGTGTGAAACACATCAAACTTGGCTAAAACACGATGCATATCGACGGTGGGAGCGCAAAGTCACCTATCCAACATATAGATGATGAAAGCGCAAAACCTCCTATTATTTAATAAGGGATATATTGATCGATATAAAATGGGGCATGTGCGGTTTAAACACAAGTCAACACAAAACGTAGACACAGTGTCGGCTTAGCATTGTGCCACCGTCTGCGACGATGGCACAACGTTAAATCAACGTCTGGTCATCGTCTTATGATAGCCGGAATAAAGGTTAAAGCCTCGCGTCCTGTTATTCTCAGAGGGACATGTCGGACTGCTCACAGCTCACGTATCCAGAGAAATAAATAAAGTAAAGTAAACGGTAACACGCGGGTCAGGTGCTAATGCGCGCGCGCGTAGCCTGCCAGGTCACGTGCCGGGTCACGTGTCTGGGCGGTGCGCATGCTCATCACACACCACTTCCTGTCCAGTTAGGTGCTGAGACAAGGAACAGATACTCACAGAATGCCTGGAATAAAGAGCAGAGACTCGTAGAATGCCTGAAATAAAGAGCAAAGACTCAAAGAATGCCTGGAATAAAGAGCAGAGACTCATAGAATGCCTGAAATAAAGAGCAGATACACGTAGAATGCCCGAAATAAAGAGCAAAAGCTTAAAGAATGCCTGGAATAAAGAGCAGCGACTCACAGAATGCTGAAATATGGAGCTTTTGAAATATGGAGATTTAAAGAATGTCTTCTCATTAGCCTGGATTTTTTTCTGGAAATTGTCTAAGGTCAGAGCAGTATAAGATGAAGCAGTGTATGTGCGGTGTAGATAATATGCATGGCCATAAAAATTGGAAACAACAAATCTAATACAAAATTCTGCATCAAATCCACAATTCCAAAATCAGGCCTACCAAGGCCTTAGGCTTATCTATTGATTTTGAAAATCGGGTTAAAGAACCATAAAAAACAGTAAGCTCAGGCTCACTTATTGGGGTATTAGAATTACAAAGTACACTCTGATTGTTTACACAGTTTTTTGCTCACAAAACCTGTTTTCTTGTTCTTGTTGACGTCGTCCACAATGACATCTCGGCCACCAGAGAAACATGATAACTTCACCCAATATTAGATTAGTGTTGGCCCATCGTCTACGATGCTGGCCCAACACTAATCTAACATTGGGTGAGCGTTTTGTGTGTTCTGGCCATCCAGCATTACTCTGCAATCACAGGGAATAATTAGACTGACAAATGAGGGTTGAGCTAATAGCCGGACAAACACGACACAGCCCGGTCTGTTGATAAACCCCCACCGTGTGTTACGAGATAATACGAGATCCTGATTGATTCCCTGAGACCCGGGCCTGCCCTCAGAAAAATACCACCACCACAAATATAACATAGACAGATGTCGCCATCATAAATATGACATAGACAAATACCACCACCATACATATTAAACAGATACCAAGTCACCCTAATGCTGCCACCACCATAAATATTACATTGATAATAAGTCACCCTAATGCTGCCACCATAAAAATTACATAACTACAAAGTCATCCTAATGCTGCGACCACCATAATAAGTATTACATAGGTACCATTACACAGATACTTATTAACCCTAATGTTGCCATATTCGCAAAGTCAGGTTGAGATTTATCATTGCAGAAGCTTTCAGTCCAGATACCGAGTTAACTCATTGATTATTCAGGTATCACAGGTGGTGACAGCTTCAACCTAGTGACACGTGAGTAAGGTAAGCCTACAGATTCAGTAACACGTGAGCGAGGTAGGCCTACAGCTTCAATCCAGTAACTCGTTAGCGAGGTGGGCCTACAGCACCAACCCAGTAACTCGTGAGCGAGGTAGGCCTACAGCATCAGTAACTCGTGAGCGAGGTAGGCCTACAGCACCAACCCAGTAAATCGTGAGCGAGGAAGGCCTACAGCATCAGTAACTCGTGAGCGAGGTAGGCCTACAGCACCAACCCAGTAACTTGTGAGTGAGGTAGGCCTACAGCATCAACCCAGTAACTCGTGAGTGAGGTAGGCCTACAGCATCAACCCAGTAACTTGTGAGTGAGGTAGGCCTACAGCATTAACCCAATAACACGTGAGTGAGGTAGGCCTACAGCATCAACCCAGTAACTCATGAGCGAGGTAGACCTACATCATCAACACAGTAACTCGTGAGCGAGGTAGGCCTACAGCATCAACCCAGTAACTCGCAAACGAGGTAGGCCTACAGCATCAACCCAGTAACTCATGAGCGAGGTAGGCTTACAGCATCAACCCAGTAACTCGTGAGTGAGGTAGACCTACAGCATTAACTCTGTAACTCGTGAGTGAGGTAGACCTACAGCATCAACCCAGTAACTCGTGAATGAGGTAGACCTACAGCATCAATCCAGTATCTCGTGAGTGAGGTAGACCTACAGCATCAACCTAGTAACTCATGAGCGAGGTAGGGCTACAGCTTCATAAAATCGTGAGTGAGGTAGGCCTACAGCATCAACCCAGTAACACGTAAGCAAGGTAGGCCTACAGATTCAACCCAGTAATACGTGAGTGAGGTAGGCCTACAGATTCAACCCAGTAACTCGTGCGCGAGGTAGGCCTACAGATTCAACCCAGTAACTCGTGAGCGAGGTAGGCCTACATCATCAACGCAGTAACTCGCAAACAAGGTAGGCCTACAGCATCAACCCAGTAACTCGTGAGTAAGGTAGGCCTACAGTATCAACCCAATAACTCGTGAGCGACGTAGTCCTACAGCTTCAACCCAGTCACTCGTGAGTGAGGTAGGCCTACAGCATCAGCCCAGTAACTCGTGAGTAAGGTAGGCCTACAGTATCAACCCAATAACTCGTGAGCGACGTAGTCCTACAGCTTCAACCCAGTCACTCGTGAGTGAGGTAGGCCTTCAGCTTCAACCCAGTCACTCGTGAGTGAGGTAGGCCTACAGCATCAACCCAGTAACTCGTGAGTGAGTTAGGCCTACAGCATCAACCCAGTAACTCGTGAGCGACGTAGTCCTACAGCTTCAACCCAGTCACTCGTGAGTGAGGTAGGCCTACAGCATCAACCCAGTAACTCGTGAGTGAGTTAGGCCTACAGCATCAACCCAGTAACTCGTGAGCGACGTAGTCCTACAGCTTCAACCCAGTAACTCGTGAGTAAAGTAGACCTACAACATCAACCCAGTAACTCTTGAGTGAGGTAGGCCTTCAGCATCAACCCAGTAACTCGTGAGTGAGGTAGGCCTACAGCATCAACCCAGTAACACGTGAGCGAGGTAGGCCTACAGCATCAACCCAGTAACACGTGAGCGAGGTAGGCCTACAGCATCAACCCAGTAACTCTTGAGTGAAGTAGACCTACAACATCAACCCAGTAACTCTTGAGTGAGGTAGGCCTTCAGTATCAACCCAGTAACTCGTGAGTGAGGTAGGCCTACAACATCAACCCAGTAACTCGTGAGCGAGGTATGCCTACAGATTCGACCAAGTAGCTCGTGAGTGAGGTAGGCCTATAGGCGAATAGTATTAGACCTGTAATCAGGCCGAAGGGGAAAAAAATATGCCCAAGCTGAATTTTCAGGATACCTTCCAAATACCATTAGAAACAACATACTAAAACTCCCCGTGATTCCCGCTGGAGCCTTTTCCGTTATTCAAGATGGCGTCCAAGATGGCCGCCAAAATGTCGAAACCGCTATATCTCGGTTTGTAATCAACATAACTTTATGATTTAAACGTCTACATGTGCATTTATTCACATAAGGATTCCATTGAAGCAGGTTCTGAGTCACTAAATAGTCACGCCTATAATTTATTTGCAATTTAAGGTATATTGATAAGCGAAAGTGCAAGATTTTGATATGTATGACATTTTAAATACTATTTCAATCATTAACATAATGTCAGAAATTGAAAATAAATGATATATGTGACTATTTTGTAACTCAAAGCCTGTTTCATTGTAATCCGTTTGTAAAAAGGAAGATTTTGATATAAACAACATAAAGTTATGATGATTACAAGCGGAGATATTAGTTGGTCGATTTATGCAAACATCTACTCGAACACCACGGAAAATTATACCAAAGATGGCCAAAGATGTTTTCCAGAGGTTTTGTCACCAATGACATGTATTTAATGGCAGGAGAAAGTCTTTTAAAATCTGACTACCAGAAAAGTGGCAAATCCAAGATGGCCGCCAATGACTCTTAGAAGTAGGAAATTGCTATGGCTAATTAGTGTATACCTACTGTTTAAGTGTCAATGTCGGTGGAGGCACTGATGTTGGCCGTGGTAGCCTTAAGCAACCGGCAAAATAGTTACCTTCACTATTATTACTCTGGGGACAATCCGACCAGAGTCTCTGGACGTATGGACATGCCTGGGGTAAATCCACCAGACATGCCCAGAACCCCTATATTATCGGGCGAGTGAAGGAAAACGCTCTCAACAATCCACCGTGCCCTATCACCCCAAACTCACGTCATAATCTGTACATCTCATCTGTCTGTACTGATTTTTATCGCCTTACAATGTCACATAAATGACCATTAGTGCCAAAACGTGACGTAAAGCAATAATTTACTGGGAATTATACCACAAAAAAACGGTGAAATTCAAAGAATACATGTACATTGTGTTTACATCATTCATTTCCTTCATTTTATTCAGTTCTTCTATCAAACTAAAAACATGTGTTTATGTTTTTCCACCCCCTTCCCTGACATAAAAAGGAGCCTTATATACTATGCTTTTGGTGTACAAGCCACCCCTCTCAATTTCCGGGAAGGGTGAAAAACATAATATATTATATGCAACAAATTAGACGCATAATACCTCGTAGAGGTGTGATTTTGACTGCATAATATAATTCTTCTAGGTTTTTAATGATTAAGCATGCTCAAGGTGAAAATGTCAACAAAACATTGTGAAAATGTCTTTTTAAACAAGGAATTACGAGGCATTACAAGTAAAAGGGCAGGAGGCAATGGAGAAACTCTAAAAGGTGACAAAAAAGCATTGAAGGGCAATGTAAAGGCGTTGAAGGACGACACAGAGACGTTAAGGTGCGACTGGGTGTGTTAAAAGGTGGTATAGAAGGCAGTACAGGGCGACGAGGAAGCGGTAAATGGCAATGGGAAAGCGTTAAAGAGCAATGGGGAAGCGTTAAAGTGCGATTGGGAGGCGTTTAAGGACGGCGAAAAGGCGTTAAAGGGCACTGAAGAGGCGTTAAAAGGCTATTGGGAGGTATAAAAGGGCGAGTAAGATGCGTTCAAGTGTGACAGGGTGCGCTAAAAGGCAACAAAAAGGCATTAAAGGGCAACGAAAAAGCGGCAGAGGGCATCACAGAGGCATTAAAGAGCGATCGAGAAGCATAAAGTGAGACGGGGAGACGTTGAAGGGCAATGGGGAGGTGTTAAAGAATGACAAGGCAGTGCTAAAGCGCGACAACGAGGCATTAATAGGCGACGGAAAGGTGTAAAAATGGTGATGCTATGGCCTAAAATGCGATGGAGGGGAAACAAAAGGGGATGAGTAAGTGTTGAAGGGTGACGGAGAGGCGTTCAATGGTGATTGGAATGTGATGATATGCGATTGGCGGGAATTACGGAGCATCTGGTGGCGTTAAAGGGTAACGGAAAAAAGATAAAAAACGGTGGGGAGGCGTTGAAGAACACTTTATTCAGTCAAAAATAGCTAAATAACCTTAAACCCATAAATATGACAAATGAAATGAATGGGGTTTTAGGCCAGCTTTGTGCACATGCAGGCTAAACTGGGCCAAGAAAACCTCCTGAGGATGGTGAGATGAATGAGATGACACTGCCCTCCAGACACAGGATTCGAAAAATGACATTTAACCATCGAAATTGTACTACAAGAAATGCAGTTAAAACCTCACAAAGATACATAAAGATATGGATTACACTTGTTTCTATTTTTATTTGTGTAAAATGTTGTTTGGAATGAGACTTTGGTTTAAAATACTCAAATTGAAATAAGGTATTACATTGTGTTTTTTTAATTTGTTAGAATCATATTTTCACTCATCTGACCTTAAAATTGACATTTCGACTTTGAAGATGAAGTTCTTTTTACACGAAAAATAGGTATTACACTTGCTTTTACTTGACCTTAAAATTGACGTTTAGACATTAAAGACTTTTAATCTTCAATTTGTTGTATACATTTTGACCTCGGAATTTACTTTTTGATCTTGAAGAAGTCCTTGTATCACAAAAATAATAACATAAGTGGATTATCCAGTAAAAATCACCTCAAAACGAGGTATTACATATGATGTTTTTTGATATTTGTATTTGTTAAAAATATCATTTTCAGGAATTTGACCTTAAAGTTAACCATTTGACCTTAAAAGTGACCTTGAATCACAAACATAATATCATAACAGGTTTTATCAGTCAAAATCCCATGCAAATGAGGTATTACACAATTTCTTAACTGTATTTGGTAAAAATCATATTTTCGATTATTTGACCTTTAGATTAACCTTTTGACATTGAAGATGACCTTGAATCATGAAAATAATATAAGAAATGGATTTTCCAATCAAAGTTAGACGAAAAAGAGGTATTACACGTGTTCCTACCTTCATTTGTCGAAAAATCATATTTTACCTTGGCCATGATCTTTGCTTTTGCCATACCTCCCAGTCCCCCCCCCCCCACCCACCTAGCCTCACCGCCATTTTAAGACTTTTATTGCTTCCAATGAGTTCCCCAACTTTTAAAAACATAGAATAAAAACAAGAATTATTGTTTAATTGTGAAATTTTATGCGATTTAGGGTGGTTTTACCGATTTTCACGGCCGATGGCGGCCATCTTGGAGTTTACATCCATTTTTGGGGGTCAGATTTTGATCGACTGTCATTCACTATATGTCTAGTAGGACAGAAAACCGTTATAAACCTTTCGTCAATTTTTTTGGGGGGTGAGGTGGTATATCGACCCGTCTATATAGTTGTGCTAACACTTTGGCGGCCATCTTGGACGCCATCTTGAATATTGGAAAAGGCTCCAGCGGGAATCACGGGGAGTTTTAGTATGTTATTTCTAATGGTATTTGGAAGGTTTCCTGAAAAATTCAGCTTGGGCATATTTTTTTCCCCTTTAAAACCTAATACTATTCGCCTACTACATCTGCAATTGGATATAAAATTGAACTCACTCAAAGGCTTAATATTTTATTATTTGTTTGAAAAAAATCCAAAATAACTTTCAATTATATAAAGTGAAGCAATACGAACGTCATATTCGTCCCTAGCAAATAAAGGGTTATATATTGTAAGTGTTTTACTGTTTACTGGAGTCACACGTACAGTACTGAGAAATAGAAGCAAACAATGCAGAATCTGACGTCTACAAAATGAAAATGAAATGAAGTGAATCGGGCTTTAGGCCACCTTTGTGCACATATAGGCTAAACTGGGCCAGGAGAACCTTCTGAGGATAGTGAGATGATTGAGGTGACACTGTCCTCCAGACACAGGATGCGAAATTCGAGCCCTGGCGGTCTGAGGCCGAGCACGCTACCTCTCGGTCACGGAGGCTCCCCACAATACTGACTTTCACACGTGGATGGGGAAGAAACATTTTTGTTTCTTTGAAACCGCCGAGACCGGGAACCGAACCCCGAACTCTGGCGTGAAAGGCAGCGGTGCTAACCACTACCCTAGGGCCCCCGCCCATGACGTTTACAGACGTCAGATTCTGACGCCTAAAGTCGATCCGGCGCTGTAAGGGTAAAAAATGACTATAGACGTCACGTTGATAAACATGTGACATAATAAACACATCTATCAATGTCACGCCAGGTTGCCATGACAACATGATTGACCTATTATCACCGTATCAAAACTAATGTCAATAACCCAGAATTAATTGAAGGTAAACTATCTAACCTACTGATATAAAATAATAAAATACTGCACCTATTGAGATCTGGTGGGCCGATTGTCTACAATTGCAGGGGGTTCCATTAACAGCTGGAATCTTCACATCATGTAAACATATTTTACATATTAGATAAACGTGGTGTACAGTGATAATACATTTTGTTTCGAACCCCTGACCAGCCTACAAACGATTTAGTCAACACAGCCATCATCGAGATGAGAAAACTGATCTCAGATTCTGAACAGAAAACAGTGCAAATTCAATTTGTAGAGGATATCGCAGCATCTTAGACGCGGCTTATGTGCGATGATGAGGAAAGAAAGATTTAATCACATTTAAAAAATAAATATTTGACTTGATTTCCACCTGATTTTAATTGTATTTCTCTGTCAAGTATGTGAAAATTACAACCAAGTATCTGAAAATTACAAAGAAGTGATTGAAAATAATTACATGTACTATCAAATAGGTAAACATTAGAATAAAATGGGTGAAAATAACAAGCAAATTGTAACAGTCTTTCTAAAATTTGTTAAAACTTACAGCGCAATACAATTAAATAGGTGTAAATTACAGTATTTTAAAATAACCATCATCCGAATTATCGACTTAAAGGTACAACTAAATCTTTCAAAATTACAATCGATCGGATTAAATCTGATAGCCAGACTATATTGACTGTCAAAATACGTGGATACGTTAATAAAGTGATGTTATTTAAGGCAATTCCTCTTGTATTTCTCCCAGGTACCTTTTCATTTCCCTGAGCTCTATCCAGGGACAGCCCGTGAATCTATCTGTCTCATTTTGACAACAGGATGACTGAGAGCTGACAGTGATTCATGACCTCTGACCTTATTATAATTACATCTAGCATTCCACCAAATATACGACTAAATCAAGTCACAATTCACAACATCTCCATTAAAAGCATATGCCTACGCAATTCTTAAATAATAATAATAATACCTTTATTTTGAACAGAAATCAATATAGCAAGGATACACACAATATTTACTAGTCATTACTTTAGCCCAGACTCTGTGCCCAATAACTAACTAGCTTTTAATATTAAGTCTTCGGTATTTAAGTTAATTAAAAGGTGTAGACGATCATTTTTAATAGTAGGGTGATTTTATGTTAACAAAATGTTATTGTGTTCTTTAATATTTGTAAGTTATAAAACCTGCTGATGATCCCGCTTACAATGAACAAAAAAATATAATATTTCTGTAATTGTAATTGTAATTTCCCTGTGAGAAATACTGTAATATCTCTCAATCATACTTGGCACCAAGATCCAACATACATTCCCTAACCAGTCAAAAATCAAATATGTGAATCAGCCAGCCAGCAACACATTAGCGGGACAGTCAAATAGCCAACAAACTAGAGAAAGTGGTTACATTTTACTTACTTTGGAAATGAGGGTTAAACGATTGCAACGTTTCGATCTGCCTCCAGCAGATCTTGATCACGCAATAATCAGGGTGGGTGATTCGGCTCAGGTTGTGGTGGTCGCAGGAAGACCACGAAGGAAGGGGCATTTATAGCCACAATAGATGTTGACAGTCTTTATACAAACATAGATAATACCAATGGGTTAGAGGCTGTCAAACAAATTTTTAATAAGAATCCAGACCCGAATAGACCGGATAAAGACATTTTAGAACTATTAAAAATTAATTTAGAAAACAATGATTTTGAGTTCAACAGCCAATGGTACCTACAAAGGTGGGGAACTTCGATGGGTAAGAAATTTGCACCAAATTATGCTAATTTGTTTTTGGCAGAGTGGGAGGAAAAAGCATTAGAAAAATGCGTCCTAAAACCCTCAGTGTACTGGAGGTTCCTAGATGATATTTGTATGATCTGGGAACACTCCAAGGAAGAATTGTTCAAATTTGTGAAAATTTTGAATACCCATCACCTTTCGATTACTGTGAAGGCAGAGTTGCGCTCGGAATCAATGCATTTTTGGACACAGTGGTTTACAAAGGAAACAGATTTAAGGAGACAGGTACATTTGATACCAAAGTTTATTTTAAACCAATACATACTTTGGAGCTGTTACACAAGAAATCACATCACCCAAACCATACTTTTAAGGGATTAATTAAGTCACAAGTCCTTAGATATGTTAGAATATGTTATAACAAACACGATGTAATGATAGCGTGTAGGAAACTCTTTGCAGCACTAGTTAGGAGAGGTTACTCGGAACGTTTTTTGCGAAAGATCAAAGATAAAACATTGTGTGAATTGAGAAAAAAAACGAACGAGGGATCTTCTCAAAGATGCACTACTAGGAACTGTAAATTATGTTCGACACAAGTAGTTGTAGAGAGTGGTAAGACCATGGGGTGCGTCTGGATGCCGGGAATTAAATTCAAATTCCCACCACACAAAATTGTGATAAAACTAACGGTATTTACTGTATAGTTTGTTCGAAATGCAAAAAATGATATGTGGGAGAAACCGGGCTCTCTTTCAGAAAAAGGATAAACATACATCGATGGGATGTACGGCTTAAGAAGGACACGGCAGTTGCCACACACTTTAATTCCGGGAGCTGCAGGGCGACCCAGCTGCGAGTTTTGTATCTTGAAGTATTGAAGAATACAGGAAACATAACTCTAAATAATATTGGGCCACTTGAAGCGGAAAAGAAGTGGCAATTAGCCCTGAAAACGTATTCTCCATTCGGTTTAAATACGGTACCTTCCCCTAAGGATAGTGGCGTCACCCCCTTTGTTATTACCTACTCTGCAACTGCGATGGAGGCAGCTAAATTAGTTAAGACTTCCTTTAATAAACTTAAAGCGAAACATCCAAACATCCTGTATAAACGGTGCGTAACAGCAATTAAAAGGGGACAAAATCTACGTGATCTCTTGGTGAGAAGTAGATTGGGGAAAGGGTATGATGAGAGTACGGTTGACAGGTTGATACCGGGTTTTATGGGGAACCAGGTACTGGAACCCTTACCCGACCCTAACCATGGACCCTAATTCTCACCCTGACCACAAAATCAACCAACCAACCAAACAACAAAACAACCAGCCAACCAGCCAGCCAGCCAGCCAACCAACCAACCAACCAACCAACCAACCAACCAACCAACCAACCAACCAACCAACCAGCCAACCAACCTTCGCCCCATGTAAACATTTTAAACATGAGACAAGTATGACTTTCAATGGGCTCCTACATTTGCAAGCAGTAGTCCACTCTCATGTCGGTTTAGTTGATGGTTGTTAACCTCGTGGCGCTAGTGGTACACTCTGATGATGTGTATTTAGTTTATGGTACACCAGGTTGTGCTTATCATGACTATTTCTATATAGTGTGTGCGGCACACATGTCGCACAGTGGACTACTGCTTTAGAGACATCTGTACATATGCTTTCTGGGTATGGCTCGCATGTCGCACAGTGGACTACTGACTTGTGAGGAGCGCTCAGCGGGGCCCTGCGCGAAGTTAACGTCGACACACCTGTCTCAACCTTAACTCGACGCGGCCGCCATTAACGTGATCGCCCAGTCACATTGGGATAGTGAGGAGTGAAAAATCTTACATCAAGGACAGGTCTAGAAATCTGGGGAAATACCCTACATTGGTTCAGAAACCAGGGGAAATACAACACTTTGGTCCAGAAACCAGGGGAAATACCCTACATTGGTGCAGAAACCAGGGGAAATACCCTACATTGGCCCAGCAACCAGGGGAAATACACTGCATTGATCCAGAAACCAGGGGAAATACACTACATTGGTCCAAAAACCAGGGGAAATACACTACATTGGTCCAGAAACCAGGGGAAATACACTACATTGGGTGTGAAACCAGGGGAAATACACTACATTGGTCCAGAAGCCAGGGGGAATACACTACATAGGTCGAGACACCAGGGGAAATACACTGCATTGGTCCAGAAACCAGGGGAAATACACTACATTGGTCCAAAAACCAGGGGAAATACACTACATTGGTCCAGAAATCAGGGGAAATACACTACATTGGGTGAGCAACCAGGGGACATACACTACATTGGTCCAGAAGCCAGGGGGAATACACTGCATAGGTCGAGACACCAGGGGAAATACATCACATTGGTCCAGAAACCAGGGTAAATACACTACAATGGTCCAGAAACCAGGGGAAATAACCTATATTTGCCCAGAAACCAGGGGAGATACCATACACTGGTCCATAAGCCAGGGGAAATACGCTACATTGGTCAAGAAACCAGTGGAAATACACTACATCGGTTGCGAAACCAGGGAAATACACTACATTAGTCGGGAAGCCAGGGGAAATACACTACATTGGCCCAGAAAACAGGGGAAATACACTAGAATGATCCACAGATCAGGGGAAATACACTACATTGGTCAAGAAGCCAGGGGTAATACACTACATTTGTCTAGCAAACAGGGGAAATACATTACATTGGTTCAGAAAACGGTCGAAATACCCTTCATTGGTCGAGAAGCCAGAAGAAATAAACTACATAGGCCGAGAAGCCAGGGGAAATACCCTACATTCGTCCAGAAACCAGGGGAAATATCCTACACTGGCCCAGAGACCAGAGAAAATACACTACATTGGTCGGAAAACCAGGGGAAATACACTACATTAGTCGAGAAACCAGAGGAAATACACTACATTGGTCAAGAAGCCAGGGGAAATCCCTTACATTGGTCGAGAAGCCAGGGAAAATACACTACATTGGTCGAGAAACCAGGGGAAATACCCTACATTGGTCGAGAAACCAGAGGAAATAGACTACATTGGTCGTGAAACCAGGGGAAATACCCTATATTGATCGAACAACCAGAGGAAATACACTACATTGGCTCAGAAACCAGGGAAAATACCCTGATTTGTTCGAGAAGCCAGAGGAAATACACTACATTGTCCGAGAAGCCAGGGGAAATAGACTACATTGTCCCAGAAGCCAGGGGAAATAGACTACATTGTCCCAGAAGCCAGGGGAAATACATTACATTGGTCTGGATACCAGGGGAAATACTCCACTTTAGTCTAGACACCAGGGGGAATACCTTACATTGGCTGAGAAGTGAGAGGAAATATCCCTAGCTTGGTCAAGAAACCAAGGGAAATACCCTACGTTTGTACAAAGACCATGGGAAATACCCTACATTGGTGTGACACCAGGGTAGTACCCTACATTGGTCGAAACACCAAGGGAAATAACCTACAATAGTCCAGAGACAAGGGAGAATACCCTACAATTGTCCAAAAACCAGGTGATATACTCTAAATTAGTCCAGATATTTTCTATGCATTGTATTGTATTATACACTGGTCTCAACCCTAACTTGACGAGATCGCCATTAACGTGATCGCCTAGTCACATTGGGAAGGGAGGAACAATGTTGTTTCTCTGAAAACCCCACATGGGAACAGCAGGGTTCGAGCCTGGGACGCATGCATGCCTGGCGAGGCAGTCAGGCGCTCTGGCAATTGCGCCACGTCCCCTTCTCTAACTACAGCACACTATATGCTTTCACAGTAGAGCTTGTATGTCGGACAGTGGACTACTGCTTCAATAATATTTGTACGCTATGCTTTCTGGGTATGGCTCGCATGTCGCACAGTGGACTACTGCTTTAACGGTTTGTGTACGTTATATGCTTTCTGGGTATGGCTCGCTTGTCGCACAGTGGACTAATGTTTTAATGACATCTGTACACTATGCTTTCTGGGTATGGCTTGCATGTAGCACAGTGGACTACTGCTTTAACGGCATCTGTACATTATGCTTTCTGGGCTGTGTATCGCCCAGTGGACTACTGCTTCAATGACGTATGTAAGCTATGCTTTCTGGGTAGGTCCTATGGCTCGCATGTCGCCCAGTGGACTACTGCTTTATCGACATCTGCACGCTATGTCTCTGGGTATGGCTCGCATGTCGCACAGTGGAATATTGCTTTATTGCCATCTGTACATGTATTCTATGTGACAGTAAAGTTAGCTATGCTATAAGTGCAGCATTGCAAACAAATAAAATTAGTACAATTGTATAATTGTATGAGCGCGAAACTGGTAGTCCTGAGCTTGTTAACCTGTTGAGCGCTAAACACAACATTAGTCATTTAATTAGTCTGATTACCCTATTAACCCTTTCAGTGCGGGGATCGACTTTAGTCGTCAGAATCTGAGGTCTACAGACTAAAGTTGATCCCCGCACCGTAAGAATCAATATATTTATAATGGCCGGAAACCCATAACATAGGTATTCAAAAGAATCAGAAAGAGCTATTAAACTAAGGCATTTATGATGATTTCAAATTGATCAAAAACCCTTTGGTTGCGATGTTTTTTTTACAAATTCATTCGGCACTTTAATGGTTAATTCACTTTTATTGGGGATAAAATTGGCTATTGTTTGGCAAACGTTTGACACAGAACTTCAAGTGGGTACAAATCCAAATGTTATAACCTAGCGCAAAAAGGGTGGGTTAATGGCGATAATAGAGGTGTTTGACCTTCAGCCACATCACAATATCCACCATTTATCAGAAGATCTAGTGTGGTTTCTGAGCCTTCCGTGTTGTAAGCCAACCCTGATGTCTGTGTCGGGGCTTCCTGGTTAGGTTGGTGTCTGTGGTACCCCCTGGCGAGTGGCTGAGATCTTTTGGCAGCTGTGCCTGCTGAGTCAGACTCTGTCATCTCAGGTTACCAAGCTTACTCAGAGCCACCCCTGTCTGTGTTGTCATGGTAACCAGACACCCTGCCCTGTCTGGCGGGAGGGGGCTCCACGTGCCCGCCGGTTACCCTTCCCCAGGATCACTAGGATTCACACCCTGGTGTTAACCATTGCCAGGGGCTACAGGGATCACACCTGGTGACAGCATCACATCTCAGCAACAACCAGAGGTTGATCAAATGTTGATGTAATGTTTGGCCAGCGTCGCAGATAGTGGGCCAATGGTATGCCAACATTGGCTAAGCATATTTAGCTCCCACGAAATGTTGTTCCAACACCGTTTTAACCCTTGAACCTCTAATCTATTTCATCACTCGTTTAAATGGCAGTTAGTCCTATTGGGAACAAAATCTTTGTTGAAACATACAGATTTGCAAATGTTTTGTCTCAAAGGAAATTATTTAATTTAACGGTTTAATGTTAGCTGGGACACTATTTCCCGCAACAGATGATGTAGGTCTCCGAGATGTTCGCTTAGCCAGCAATCGCCCAGTTTCCCGGTGAGTTTACTGGTATTATGAACATATTACAGTCAGTGTATGAACATTGTTTGACGTGGAGTTCTGCTTTTTCAGAAACACAAGACGTTAAGCCTCTGGTGAATTGATGTTGGCGACCTATGGCCCAACATTGTGACAACATTGGGACAATGTTGCAGCCGTTACTTGGGATAGTGAGGAGTGAAACATGTAACATCAAGGGCAGGTCCAGAAACCTGGGGAAATACCCTACATTGGTCCATAAACCAGGGGAAATACCCTATACATTGGTCCAGAAACCAGGGTAAATACACTACATTGGTCGAGAAGCCAGGGGGAATACGCTACCTTGGTCCCAAAACGAGGGGAAATACCCCATATTGTCTACATCAGTTGCTAAACCAGGGGAAATACACTACATTAGTCAGGAAGCCGGTGGAAATACACTACATTGGTCTTGAAGCCAGAGGAAATACCCTACATTGATACAAAGACCAGGGGAAATACACTACATTAGTCGAGAAGCCAGGGTAAATACACTACATTGGATGAGAAGCCAGGGGAAATACACTACATTTGTCAACAAAACCAGAGGAAATACATCACATTGGTCTAGAAACCGGAGGAAATACACTACATTGATCGAAAAACCAGGGGTAATACACCACATTGGTCCAGAAACCAGGGGAAATACCCTATATTCATGATATTGGAGAAATAGACTTCATTGGTCCAGCAAACAGGGAAAATACCCTACATTGGTCGGGAAGCCCGGAGAAATACACTACATCGGTTGCGAAACCAGGGGAAATACGCAACATTAGACTGGAAGCCACGGGAAATACACTACATTGGTTGCGAAGCCAGGGGAAGTACATTACATTGTTTGCAAAGCCAGGGGAAATACACTATATTAGTTGCGAAGCCAGGGGAAATATCCTACATTGGTCCAGAGACCAGGCAAAATACGCTACATTGGTCGAAAAGCCAGGGGATATGCACTACATTGGTTGGAAAACCGGAGGAAATACACTACATGGGATGACAAGCCAGGGGAAATACCCTACATCGGTCGAGCAACCAGAGGAAATAGACTATAATGGCCCAGAAACCAGGGGAAATACCCTACGTTGGTCGAGAAGCCAGAGGAAATACACTATATTGTTCCAGAAACCAAGGGAAATACACTACATTGTTCTAGAAACCAAGGGAAATACCCTACATTGTTCTGGAAACCAGGGGAAATACCCTACTTTGCCCCAGAAACCAGGGGAAATACCCTACATTGGTCGAGAAGCTAGAGGAAATATACAAAAATGGCCCAGAATCCAGGGGAAATACACTACATTGGTCCGGAATAAAGGGGAAATACCCTGCGTTGCTCCAGAAACCAGGGGAAATACCCTACATTGGTCCGGAAACCAGAGGAAATACACTACATTGGTCGAGAAATGTGGCAAATATCCTACATTGGATCAAAGACCATGTGAAACACCCTACATTGGTCCAAAGACCAGGGAAGTACCCTACAATGATCTAAAGACCAGGGGAAATTACATACATTAGTCACAGCTCAGAGGAAATACACTACATGGATCATTAAGCCAGGGGAAATACGCTACATTGGTCCAGCAAAAAGGGAAAATACGCTACATTGGTCCAGCAAACAGGGGAAATACACTACATTGGTCCAGTAAACAGGGGAAATATAAACTTCACCAATTGCGAAGCCAGGGGAAATACACTATATTTTTAGTTTATTGATGGTTAATCCATCTAGCAAAAGGTGTTAAACTAATTTAGTTTCAATGTTGGGTCAGCGTTGAAACAACGTTGGGCCACCGTCTCGTGTTGAACCCCCCCCCCTTCCCTGCGCGCGCACGCCTTAATCACATGCTATAGAGATTAACTTACTTACGATCACACTTAACAAGTTCAGACAGCGGTATCCATGAACACCTACTCAACAGACTCAACACATTGATTAGGTGTTGGGTTATTGTTGGGCCAGCGTCGCAGACGTTTGACCAGCATTAAACCAGCACTCGGACAATGTTTTGTGTCTGTCTAGTACACAAACTGTCAACAGCGCATGATCCCTTATATATCAGGTCCCCAACAAGTCATTATTTACTCAGTCACTGATTCAGTAATCAACAACTCCACCTGAACATCACAATCAAGGTAAGTCAAGATATCACGACACATAACTGATTGACAACTAATACAAGTAAAACTGACAAACAAGCATGTTGTCATAGACAAAACTTGAACAGTAACAGTGATATGACCTATGATATATGACTTGTTTAGCTCAATATATATTTTTTTCAAATTCGAAATAAAAAAAGAAATGAATCGGGCTTTATGCCACTTTTGTGCACACATAGGCTAAATTGGCCAAGAACACCTCGTGAGGATGGAGAGATGGCACTGCCCTCCAGACACAGGATGCGAAATTTAAACCCTGGCGATTTGAGGCCGAGCACGCTACCTTTCGGTCACGGAGGTTCCCACAACACTGATATAATACTCAACATAAACTAATAGAAATATAGCTTCGTTTAAAGAGCAGAGCAAAGCATTTGAGACCAGACCAACTCCGCATGACTAATTATGACTAATGTGACACCAAACATAGGTATCCGTCAGAATATTTGATAAATGTCATTTATAATATAAACATGACATGGTATATTTTTTATTTGTAGATTGTTTCTTTTCAACCATGAATTTCTCCAAGATCTCAGTCATCTGCTTCATTGTTGTCCTCACTTTGTGTGGTAAGGGATGGTTTTTTTTACAATATGTATAATACGACTTTTAAGTAGATGAATATATTCAGTGTAACATAATGACAACATATTAATAAACGTAATAACAGTCTTACAAAAACAATAGTCTGCTTGTTTTAAATACAGTTGGTATATATTGTAGTAATTAAACAATTATTTTTTTTAGGTTTCACAAGTGCCTTGACAACGGTAAGTCCTACTCTAATCTATTCACCTGCCCAATTAAGAATAATAATGCCGGTACACCGGGCTACATCATATATGGCCACTTTATATAATAACTGTTGGCTTGTGTGATAGCGCTTTTGTCTCCATGACGACTTAACTACATGCATGAATAATCATTGTATCATTGTGTATGACTTGTTGAATGATGCGAATAAATAATTTTATTGTGAAATATGTTTCTAATTTAAAGAGCCAGTAAATCAGAGGTTTATGTAATATATATATATTTTTATTTGATGTTGGAAACTGAGTTAATTCCATATTCAAAGGCAATGAACGCTTTATTTCCGTTTTGTGGTGAATAATAATGAGATGAAGTATGATAAATTTTTTAATGTAAACTAAGATATCGTCCTGATGAATACAGATAATAAAGTATTTCCTTTTCATATTTTAGGCTGAAACCACTGAGTATCCGGCCACAACGGAGTCGATCATGACAACCGCTGATTCTTGCAATGTGAGTGAATAACGCTAAAAAATAACATTTTAAACCCTCTTGATGCAATGCGAGTGAATTATATAGCTTTTTATTACAACCCTTTAAGCCCCCTTGATGCACCAAAGCATCATTTTGTATCCACGAAACGTGACTCAATGTCTTAAGGGTTTTGTAACAAAAAGTCATTTTCACCACTATTCGAAAATTGCATAGGCTTGTAAAGAGCATAAAAAATGCAGTGGTGAATTTGGGCTTGAAAGGTATCAATTTATTGAATTTGAGCACACACTCAAAGTATTGTCTCGCTATCGCGACCCACAATTGTTCATATTTGTTTAATTTCAGACCAAATATTTTTCATTCCCGGTGGTTGACCGCAAATTTAAATACCCAAAAGCAGAAATTGATATGCTAGTAAAATAGTGAAAAGCGCTTTGATTTGTTTAATGAACTAGCCTTGGGAACAACCAATGTCTTCTGCATAATTCCAAGCTGAGAATTGACAAGCATTGAAGAAGCAAAATTCCAAATGCTCATAATAATATTAGGAAATGACTATTTATTTTCTTCGCGTGTACCATTGTCTCTACAAGTCGTTTTTCTTTGTTTTCAGGCTGGCAGCACCGTCCTCTTCAATGTCACTTTGATGACCGTTGTCGCCCTGAATGCAGTATTGAAGTTAAAATAAGGACCAGTATTTTCACCATAGACACTATCGAATGTTGACATATACGCCTGAGAGGCTGTTGTTAAGTTTTCCAGGGCATACTATAGTACGATTGTGTACGATTATATATCTTATTACATGTGTTGTATGATGTTTTATATATGACTGATATCATGTTGTTACATGGTGCATACCGCTCAATAGTTATCAAGTTTATGTCATGTTATAAAGCACATTGTCTGTTCCTGGATAAGACATGTATTTGAAATTATCAAGGTGTTAAATGAAGGGAACAGAATTAACAATGGTATTGTTAAAAATAAAATACTTACAAATAATTTATCACCAGTTTTCTTTTAATGTCAATAATATGCTTCGGAAGTAAAAAACAACAAATTTAGTTGTGGTACAGAATTTTGTTTTCAAAAGAGCACAGTTATGTCAAAAGTCACATCTAGAGCTCCCGAGGGTGGGTGATTAATAAGTAGCTTGGTGCTCGCCTGCAAGTGGGATATAGATGTGGACACTTAGTGACCGAAGATTAAACCGGATCTCAGACAAAAAAAGACCTAAAAATGATAACATGAAACTTCTGGCTTCCAGCATGCCCGGTCACTGAACACCTTCTGAATTGAATGCGAGCGTGTGTGAAACACATCAAACTTGGCTAAAACACGATGCATATCGACGGTGGGAGCGCAAAATCACCTATCTAACAGATAGATGATGAAAGCGCAAAACCTCCTATTATTTATTAAGGGATATATTGATCCATATAAAATGGGGCATGTGCGGTTTAAACACAAGTCAACACAAAACGTAGACACAGTGTCGGCTTAGCATTGTGCCACCGTCTGCGACGATGGCACAACGTTAAATCAACGTCTGGTCATCGTCTTATGATAGCCGGAATAAAGGTTAAAGCCTCGCGTCCTGTTATTCTCAGAGGGATATGTCGGACTGCTCACAGCTCACGTATCCAGAGAAATAAATAAATAAAGTAAAGTAAACGGTAACACGCGGGTCAGGTGCTGATGCGTGCGTAGCCTGCCAGGTCACGTGTCTGGGCGGTGCGCATGCTCATCACACACCACTTCCTGTCCAGTTGGGTGCTGAGACAAGGAACAGATACTCACAGAATGCCTGGAATAAAGAGCAGAGACTCGTAGAATGCCTGAAATAAAGAGCAGATACACGTAGAATGCCCGAAATAAAGAGCAAAGACTCAAAGAATGCCTGGAATAAAGAGCAGCGACTCACAGAATGCTGAAATATGGAGCTTTTGAAATATGGAGATTTAAAGAATGCCTTCTCATTAGCCTGGATTTTTTTCTGGATATTGTCTAAGAGCAGAGCAGTATAAGATGAAACAGTGTATGTGCGGTGTAGATAATATGCATAGCCATAGAAATTGACAACAAACAATCCAATACAAATTTCTGCATCAATTCCACAATTCCAAAATTAGGCCTACCAAGGCCTTAGGCTTATCTATTGATTTTGAAAATCGGGTGAAAGAAACGAAAAAACCAGTAAGCTTAGGCCTACTTATTGGGGTATTAGAATTGCAAAATACACTCTGAATGTTTGCACAGTTTTTTCTCACAAAACCTGTTTTCTTGTCCTTGTTGACGCCGTTCACAATGACATCTCGGCCACCAGAGAAACATTATAACTTCACCCAATGTTAGATTAGTGTTGGCCCATCGTCTACGACGCTGGGCCAGCACTAATCTAACATTGGTTGAACGTCTCGTGTGTTCTAGGCATCCAGCATTACTCTGCAATCACAGCCAATACTTAGACTGACAAATGAGGTCTGAGCTAATAGGCGGACAAACACGACACAGCCCGGTCTGTTGATAAACCTCCCACCGTGTGTTACGAGATAATACGAGATCCTGATTGATTCCCTCAGAAAAATACCACCATCATAAATATTACATAAGCAAATACCATCACCATAAATAGTACATGGAAAAATACTACCACCTTAAATATTATATATTAACCATAAATATTACAAAATAACAGGGTAACTGTTTGACCACTAAGGTATCACTGGTGCTGATCTTTCTTACTGTTCAGCGCCTACCCTGTGAACACGTCAGCAAGCTCAGCCTACAGCTTCAACCCATCTGAGTGAGGCAGGCTTCAGCTTAAACCCCATAAGACGTCAGAGAGGTAGGCCTACAGCTGCAAGTGTATACAAAATTTAAATGACGTAGCGATCAAAGGGTTATTATTTGAATATTTGCCGTAATTCTAATCTCAAGTTATATAAAAACTGGAAAAGGAGTTTCCAAACTCAGAGGCTCGGCTTCAGTTTGTTTCAGTTCTATAGGCAACAAATCAGTGTGTTGGTCTTAGAATTCTAAATGTCCAGGACATAATTAAGGAAAGAACCAAGGAGACAAGTTCATATATATCTTCGACTTGTATTCCTTCCACCACCATCGCCGGTGCTGGCCAACATTCATTCCATACTTGCCTACGATGTACCTCGTACAGAGGATGTATACGTAGGCCTTCCACCAAATTCCGGTTCAATGTTGGGCCAGCATTGCAGCCCATTGCTGGTTCAATGCCGGTCAATCGTCTACGACACTGGCCCAACAATAATCTATGACCGGGTCTGTTGTATAGGGCCTACTTTGCGCAAACACGTGGCATCCAACCGATGCTGTTTCAATGTAAACCCGTTGTCTTCTACGCTGGCCCGTCATTGAAACAGCATTGTACCGTGGTTTTTAACATTATGCTGGTGACGTTTTAACATCCCGGCGCCAGAAACACCAGATAACACGATACATTGGCCCAATGCTGATGTAATGCTGGGTCACCGTGTGCGACGCTGGGCCAATATTATTCCAACCAAAACCCTTTAAGCTCTTAGCCAAAAATATAATCGTGACTATTTTTTTGATGAACACTTGTTAAAGATAAAAGTTCTTAACCTAAGGACCTGAAACGTCATATTGCACATGTTCATAAGGACTAGTGTACAGAAATGTGAACCGTTTCTCACACACAGCACCCCTCTTTCCCCTAAATATGACACAAACTTAGGCAAAATAAACTTAATGGGATACCGGCCGTAGGCCGGTCTTAATAACTCTGTATTTATGAATGTCAATTATATGAAATAAAGCTATAAGAAAATCTTTATTCGTCTGTAGCAAATAGAGGTTTTCATATTGTTAATGCTTTATTCATTTATTGTTTGCTGGAGTGACACGTACGACACTGGGAAATAGAAGCAAACAATGCAGTAACATCAGGGTTATTATGGTAATCACGTGACAGAGCAGCACCAGGAAGACTATATGCGTCATGATGGTGATCACTAATCACTTGACAGAGTGTGACAGAAAAAATATATCCATCAATGTCACGCCAGGTCGCCATGACAACATTATTGAACTCTTATCACCGTGGGCTGACTGTGTCAAAACTAATGTCATTGACCCATAATTAATTGATGATAAGCTAGCTAACATAATCCTTGTAACAAACTTGCAAATACCTTGCATTTTGTATGAATATTAATACTTTCACAACTCGTCGATCTTCATAATGTAAATTCTTAGATGATTAGTATTAAAACATGTAAAAAAATTTGGTTATGTCTTTTAAATGTTAACCTATTTCAATTAATAATAATATATATCTTTTATATATATGTTTTCCCTTTTGAATTATGACTCAAAACATGTTCTTCGTTAGTTGTCAAATGGTTATATGGAGAATAAAATATAAACAATCAAATCCACAACGTCATGTAATGATACCAATTTATGAAGTAAAATACATTGTATTAATTGAGGGGGTAATTTGAAACGAGAAGGGGTACTTTGAAACAAGGTTAAAAAAACTGCGAAAACAGTGAATTTCTGTTCGTCATATGCGCTTGTTGATGGCTCATTAGAAAGTATCACGCATGACACCATGTTAGAGAGAGTATCTGCATGCCAGGTCTACAGAGGGTGACAGTGGACTTCAGCTTTAATGACATCTGCACGCTATGATTTCTGGTTATGGTCTGAATGCCGCACAGTGGACTTATTTAACGACATATGTATCTGTATTTTACGTGACAGCGGTGGCGGCTATGTAAATGTTATCGCGTCATGAAATGCAGAAAACGAAATTGATAGTGACGGTGACTGACCATATAGCGGTGTGTGCTCTACGAGGCCGTGGATTGCTGAATTCGTTTTACCCGTAAAAATCAACAAATATACAGCTTTCTTTGGTGGGGAATTTGTCCTGAAACTGAAAATATTGAACTTCGCTAAACACGACCATAGTCATTTTTAATCTTATTAGCAGACCAACCGATCACTGTTATAAGGATTGCAATTTGTGTTTATACAGATTAGTTAATATTTGGTTTCAAATTAAACCAATGAGTATTTTCACCAACTTTAAGTTATGAGAGGTAGCAGAGATGAACATTTATAACGAGCGGATTCGTGAGCTGAGGCCCTAAATGGATGAACATTTAGGGCCGGGTTAGGTTAGTGACTGTGGTACCCCCTGGCGAGTGGTTGAGAACTATCGGCAGCTGTGCCTGCTGAGGCAGACTCTGTCATCTCAGGTTACCAAGCTTGCTCAGATCCACCCCTGTCTGTGTTGTCATGGTAACCAGACACCCTGCCCTGTCTGGCGGGAGGGGGCTCCACGTGCCGGTTACCCTCCCCAAGGATCACTCGGATTCACACCCTGGGTTTAATCGTTGCCAGGGGCTACAGGGGCTATATGGATCACACCTGGTGACGGCATCACATCTCAGCAACAAACAGAGGTTGATCAAATGTTGATGTAATGTTTGGCCAGCGTCACAGATAGTGGGCCAATGGTATGCCAGCATTGGCTAAGCATATTTAGCTCACACGAAATGTTGTTCCAACACCGTTTTAACCCTTGAACCTCTAATCTATTTCTAATCTATTTCATTACTCGTTTAAATAGCAGTTAGGCCTATTGGGAACAAAATCTTTGTCGAAACATACAGATTTGCAAATGTTTTGTCTCAAAGGAAATTATTTAATTTACCGGTTTAAGGGTTCAATTGAACATCAAACCAACAATTGGTCAACGTCTAATGTTAGCTGGGTCACCATTTCCAGCAACAGAGGATGTAGGTCTCCGAGATGTTCGCTTAGCCAACATTGGTCCAATTTCCCGGTGCGTTTACTGGGATTGTGAAAATATAACAGTCAGTGTATGAACATTGTTTGACGTGGCGTTCTGTTTTTTTTTCAGAAACACAAGACGTTAAGCCTCTGGTAAGTTGATGTTGGCGACCTATGGCCCAGCATTGAGACAACATTGGGACAATGTTGCAGCCGTTACCTGAGATAATGAGGGGTGAAACATCTAACATCAAGGACAGATCCAGAAACCTGGGGAAATACCCTACATTGGTCCAGAAACCTGGGATATACCCTACATTAGCCCAGAAACGAGGGGAGATACCTTACATGGGTCGAGAAGCCAGGGGAAATACGCTACATTGGTCCAGAAAAAAAGGGAAATACCCTATATTGGTCGAGAAATCAGGGTAAATACACTACATCGGTCCAGAAACCAGGGGAAATACCCTACGTTGGTCGAGAAGCCAGAGGAAATACACTACATTGGTTCAGAAACCAGGGGAAATACACTACATTGGTCTTGAAGCCAGGGGAAATACACTACATTGTTCTGGAAACCAGGGGAAATCCCTACTTTGCCCCAGAAACCAGGGGAAATACCCTACATTGGTCGAGAAGCTAGAGGAAATATACAAAAATGGCCCAGAAACCAGGGGAAATACACTACTTTGCTCGAGAAACCAGGGGAAATACCCTACATTGGTCCGGAAACCAGGGGAAATACACTACATTGGTCGAGAAACTGGGGCAAATATCCTACATTGGTACAAAGACCTTGGGAAATACCCTACAATGATCTAAAGACCAGGGGAAATTAAATACATTAGTCACACCTCAGAGGAAATACACTTCATGGATCATTAAGCCAGGAGAAATACGCTACATTGGTCCAGCAAACAGGGGAAATACGCTACATTGGTCCAGCAAACAGGGGAAATACGCTACATTGGTCCAGCAAAAAGGGAAAATACGCTACAATGGTCCAGCAAACAGGGGAAATACGCAACATTAGTCCAGAAAACAGGGGAAATACGCTACATTGGTCCAGAAAAAAGGGGAAATACGCTACATTGGTCCAGCAAACAGGGGAAATACGCTACATTGGTCCAGCAAACAGGGCAAATACGCTACATTGGTTCAGCAAACAGGGGAAATACGCTACATTGGTCCAGCAAACAGGGGAAATACGCTACATTGGTCCAGCAAACAGGGGAAATACGCTACATTAGTCCAGAAAACAGGGGAAATACGCTACATTGGTCCAGCAAACAGGGGAAATACGCTACATTCGTCCAGCAAACAGGGGGAATACGCCACATTGGTCCAGCAAACAGGGGAAATACGCTACATTGGTCCAGCAAACAGTGGAAATACGCTACATTGGCCCAGCAAACAGGGGGAATACGCTACATTGGTCCAGCAAACAGGGGAAATACACTACATTGGTCCAGCAAACAGGGGAAATACGCTACATTGGTCCAGGAAACAGGGGAAATACGCTACATTGGTCCAGCAAACAGGGGAAATACGCTACATTGGTCCAGCAAACAGGGGAAATACACTACATTGGTCCACTAAACAGGGGAAATATAAACTTCACCAATTGGGAAGCTAGGGGAAATACACTATATTTTTAGTTTATTGATGGTTAATCCATCAAGCAAAAGGTGTTAAACTAATATAGATTCAACATTGGGTCAGCGCTGAAACAACGTTGGGCCACCGTCTCGTGTTGAGCCTCCCCCCCTCCCCTGCGCGCGCACGCCTTAATCACATGCTATAGAGATTAACTTACTTACGATCACACTTAACAAGTTCAGACAGCGGTATCCATGAACACCTACTCAACAGACTCAACACATTGTTCAGGTGTTGGGTTATTGTTGGGCCAGCGTCGCAGACGTTTGACCAGCATTAAACCAGCACTCGGACAATGTGTTGTGTCTGTTTAGTACACAAACTGTCAACAGTGCATGATCCCTTAAATAGCAGGTCCCCAACAAGTCATTATTCACTCAGTCACTGATCCAGTAATCAACAACTTCACTTGAACATCACAATCAAGGTAAGTCAAGATATCACGACACATAACTGATTGAAAACTAATACAAGTAAAACTGACAAACAAGCATGTTGTCATAGACAAAACTTGAACAGTAACAGTGATATGACCTATGATATATGACTTGTTTAGCTCAATATATATTTTTTTCAAATTCGAAATGAAAAAAGAAATGAATCGGGCTTTACGCCACTTTTGTGCACACATAGGCTAAATTGGCCAAGAGCACCTCGTGAGGATGGAGAGATGGCACTGCCCTCCAGACACAGGATGCGAAATTTAAACCCTGGCGATTTGAGGCCGAGCACGCTACCTTTCGGTCACGGAGGTTCCCACAACACTGACATAATACTCAACATAAACTAATAGAAATATAGTCTCGTTTAAAGAGCAGAGCAAAGCATTTGAGACCAGACCAACTCCGCATGACTAATTATGACTAATGTGACACCAAACATATGTATTAGTCAGAATATTTGATAAATGTCATTTATAATATAAACATGACATGGTATATTTTTTATTTGTAGATTGTTTCTTTTCAACCATGAATTTCTCCAAGATCTCAGTCATCTGCTTCATTGTTGTCCTCACTTTGTGTGGTGAGGGATGTTTTTTACAATATGTATAATACGACTTTCAAGTAGATGCATATATTCAGTGTAACATAATGACAACATATAAATAAACGTAATAACAATCTTACAAAAACAATAATCTGCTTGTTTTAAATACAGTTGGTATATATTGTAGTAACTAAACAATTATTTTTTTAGGTTTCACAAGTGCCTTGACAACGGTAAGTCCTACTCTAATCTATTCACCTGCCCAATTAAAATGAATAATGCCGGTACACCGGGCTACATGATATATGGCCACTTTATATAATAACTGTTGGCTTGCGTGATAGCGATTTTGTCTCCATGGCGACTTAACTACATGCATGAATAATCATTGTGTCATTGTGTATGACTTGTTGAATGAGTAAATCAGAGGTTTATGTAATATATATATTGTTTTATTTGATGTTGGAAACTGAGTTAATTCCATATTCAAAGGCAATGCATGCTTTATTTCCTTTTTATGGTGAATAATAATGAGATGAAGTATGATAAATTTTTTAGTGTAAACTAAGATATCGTCCTGATGAATACAGATAATAAAGTATTTCCTTTTCATATTTTAGGCTGAAACCACTGAGTATCCGGCCACAACGGAGTCGATCATGACAACCGCTGATTCTTGCAATGTGAGTGAATAACGTTAAAAAAAACCTTTTAAACCCTCTTGGTGCAATGCGAGTGAATTATATAGCTTTTTATTACAACCCTTTAAGCCCCCTTGGTGCACCAAAGCATCATTTTGTATCCACGAAACGTGACTCAATGTCTTAAGGGTTTTATAACAAAAAGTCATTTTCACCACTATTCGAAAATTGCGAAGGCTTGCATAGAGCATGAAAAATGCAGTGGTGAATTTGGGCTTGAAAGGTATCAATTTATTGAATTTGAGCACACACTCGAAGTATTGTCTCGCTATCGCGACCCACAATTGTTCATTTTTGTTTAATTTCGGACCAAATATTTTTCATTCCCGGTGGTTGACCGCAAATTTAAATACCCAAAAGCAGTAATTGATATGCTAGTAAAATACTGAAAAGCGCTTTGATTTGTTTTTCGCGCACAACGAATGAGTGAACCTTGGTAACAACCAATGTCTTCTGCATAAGTCCAAGCTGAGAATTGACAAGCATTGAAGAAGCATAATTCCAAATGCTCATAATAATATTAGCACATGACTATTTATTTTCTTCACGTGTACCATTATCTCTACAAGTCGTTTTTCTTTGTTTTCAGGCTGGCAGCACCGTCCTCTTCAATGTCACTTTGATGACCGTTGTCGCCCTGCATGCAGTATTGAAGTTAAAATAAAGACCAGTATTTTCACCATAGACATTATCGAATGTTGACATATACGCCTGAGAGGCTGTTGTTATGTTTTGCAGGGCATAGTATAGTACGATTGTGTACGATATATATCTTATTACATGTGTTTCATGATGTTTTATATATGACTGATATCATGTTGTTGCCTTGTGTATACCGCTCATAATTGACTATTTATCAAGTTTATATCATGTTATAAAGCACATTGTCTATTCCTGCATAAGACATTCATTTGCAATTATAAAGGTGTTAAATGAAGGGAACAGAATTACCAATGTCATTGTTGAAAATAAAATATTTACAAATAATTTCTCACCAGTTTTCTTTTAATGTCAACAATATGCTCTGGAAGTGAAAAACAAGAAATTTAGTTGTGGTACAGAATTTTGCTTTCAAAAGAGCACAGTTATGTCAAGAGGCACATCTAGAGCTCCCGAGGGTGATTTATAAGTTATATGTTGCAGATCCATCTAATAGTTTACACTTAATAATGACCCAGAATAGAACACTGTGAAACCAAGCTTCCCTGCAATTGAGATATAGATGGGAACACTTAGTGACCGAAGATTGAACCGGAACGTAGACAAAAAAAGTCTTAAAAATGATAACAAGAAGCTTCTTGCTGAACCCCCAGCATGCCCGGTCACTGAACACCTTCTCAATTGAATGCGAGCGTGTGTGAAACACATCAAACTTGGCTAAAACACGATGCATATCGACGGTGGGAGCGCAAAGTCACCTATCTAACAGATAGATGATGAAAGCGCAAAACCACCTATTATTTATTAAGGGATATATTGATCGATATAAAATGGGGCATGTGCGGTTTAAACGTAAGTCAACACAAAACGTAGACACAGTGTCGGCTTAGCATTGTGCCACCGTCTGCGACGTTGGCACAACGTTAAATCAACGTCTGGTCATCGTCTTATGATAGCCGGAATAAAGGTTAAAGCCTCGCGTCCTGTTATTCTCAGAGGGATATGTCGGACTGCCCACAGCTCACGTATCCAGAGAAATAAATAAATAAAGTAAAGTAAATAAAGTAAACGGTAACACGCGGGTCAGGTGCTGATGCGCGCGCGCGTAGCCTGCCAGGTCACGTGCAGGGTCACGTGTCTGGAGATTTAAAGAATGTCTTTTCATTAGCCTGGATTTTTTCTGGAAATTTGTCTAAGGTCAGAGCAGTATAAGATGAAACAGTGCATGTGCGGTGTTGATATTATCCATAGCCATAAAAAATGAAAACAAATAATCCAATACAATATTCTGCATCATTTCCACAATTCCAAAATTAGGCCTACCAAGGCTTAGGCTTATCTTTTAATTTTGAAAATCGGGTGAAAGAACCGCAAAAACCAGTAAGCTTAGGCCTACTTATTGGGGTATTAGAATTACAAAGTACACTCTGAATGTTTACACAGTTTTTTCTCACAAAACCTGTTTTCTTGTTCTTGTTGACGCCGTCCACAATGACACCTCGGTCACCCGAGAAACATGATAACTTCACCCAATGTTGGATTAGTGTTGGCCCATCGTCTACGACGCTGGGCCAGCACCAATATAACATTGGTTGAACGTCTCGTGTGTTCTAGGCATCCAGCATTACTCTGCAATCACAGCCGATACTTGGACTGACAAATGAGGGTTGAGCTAATAGCCGGACAAACACGGCACAGCCCGGTCTGTTGATAAACCCCACCGTGTGTTACGAGATAATACGAGATCCTGATTGATTCCATCAGACAAATATCACCATCATAAATATGACATAGGGCAAATACCATCACCATAAATAGTACATGGAAAAATACTACCACCTTAAATATTATATATCAACCATAAATATTACAAAATAACAGGTTAACTGTTTGACCACCAAGGTATAACCGGTGCTGGTCTCTCTTACTGTTCAGCGCCTACCCTGTTAACACGTCAGCGAGCTGGGCCTACAGCTTCAGCCCACCTGAGTGAGGTAGGCTACAGCTTAAACCCTATAAGACGTCAGAGTGGTAGGCCTACAGCTGCAAGTGGATACAAAATTGAAATGACGTAGCGATCGAAGGGTTAATATTTGAATATTTGCCGTAATTCTAATCTCAAGTTATATAAAAACTGGAAAAGGAGTTCCCAAACTCCAAGGCCCGGCTTCAGTCTGTTTCAGTGCTATAGACAACAAATCAGTAAATTGGTCTCAGAATTCTAAATATCCAGGAGATAATTAAGGAAGGAACCAGGGAGACAAGTTCAAATATATCTTCGACGTGTATTCCTTCCACCACCATCGACGGTGCTGGCCAACATTCATTCAATACTTGCCTACGATGTACCTCGTACAGAGGATGTAGGCCTACCCACCAAATTCCGGTTCAATGTTGGGCCATCGTCGCAGCCCATTGCTGGTTCAATGCCGGTCAATCGTCTACGACACTGGCCCAGCAATAATCTATGACCGGGTCTGTTGTATAGGGCCTACTTTGCGCAAACACGTGGCATTCAACCAATGCTGTTTCAATGTTGACCCACAGTCTTCTACGCTGGCCCGTCATTGGAACAACATTGTACCGTGTTTTTTAACATTATGCTGGTGACGTTTTAACATCCTGGCGCCAGAAACACCAGTCAACACGATACATTGGCCCAATGCTGATGTAATGCTGGGCCACCGTGTGCGACGCTGGGCCAATATTATTCCAACCAAAACCCTTTAAGCTCTTAGCCAAAAATATAATCGTGACTATTTTTTTGATGAAAACTTGTTAAAGATAAAAGTTTCTAACCTAAGGACCTGTATTTATGAATGTATTTATGAATGTCAATTATTTGAAATAAAGCAATAAGAAAATCTGTATTCGTCTGAAGCAAATCAAGGTTTTCATATTGTTAATGCTTTATTCAGTTATTGTTTACTGGAATGACACGTACGACACTGGGAAATAGAAGCAAACAATGCAGTAGCAGTAGGGTTATTAAGATAATCACGTGACAGAGCAGCCCCAGGGTGACTATATGCGTCATGGTGGTAATCACTAATCACTTGGAAATATCCGAGGTTAAATACAACGCTCATGTTGTGACGTGCTGGAGAATGAATGTTGGTGTTTTAGTGAAAAGACCCCTTGCGGCCTACCGCTTGGGCGTTTTAGAATTACAAGTATCTCAATTTTAACAATGATGGCAAAGTTTGGAAAAAAGTTCTTAAATTCGCTCGTGGAATGGGCGGGGGAAGTGAAACTAGGTTTTAAATCGATAAAACGCGATGCCGACTTGTGTGCCTCTTGTATTTCTCCCAGGTACCTCTTCATTTCCCTGAGCTCTATCCAGGGACAAAATGAAATGAAATGAAATGAATCGGGCTTTAGGCCACCTTTGTGCACATATAGGCTAAACTGGGCCAGGAGAACCTCCTGAGGATGGTGAGATGATTGAGATGACACTGTCCTCCAGACACAGGATTCGAAATTCGAGCCCTGGCGGTCTGAGGCCGAGCACGCTACCTCTCGGTCACGGAGGCTCCCCACAATACTAACTTTCACACGTGGATGGGGAAGAAACAATTTTGTTTCTTTCAAACCGCCGAGACCGGGAACCGAACTCTGGCGTGAAAGGCAGCGGTGCTAACCACTACCCTAGGGCCCCCGCCCATTTCATTTCCCTGAGCTCTATCCAGGGACAACCCGTGAATCTATCCTTCTCATTTTGACAACAGGACGACTGAGAGCTGACAGTGATTCATGACCTCTGACCTTAGACTATTATAATTACATGTAACTTTCTACTGATTAGACTGTTACAATGGTTACAGCAAACCACAATGCACAACCAACCAACCAGCCAATCAACTTTACCGGACGAACTTTATATTTTGAACCTTTCTAGGGGGGTCCAGGGGCGGATTTAGGGGGGTCACAGGGGTCACGTGACCCCTTCTTAAATTGGTAATACCCCTTTAAAAATCTAAAAAAATAATTCTGTAGGCCTATATAATAATTATCTTCCCATTTGTTATTCATTAGATACCTAGAAATGGTGTATTTGGTATTTTATTAGCCAAAAAAAATCCTCGCGCCTCTGCCGCTCGTCTCTTATTTTATATGTTTGCGCCCTTTTTATCTTTCGGTGACTCTGCCCTTTTTCTGCCCTGGATCCGCCCCTGAGGTTCCCTCGAACCTGTTAGGGTGTAGGGACACGCAAACGTCAGTTTTTTATTCTAGTTTACCAATCTAAACATGCAACATATCATATAAAAGGTTATTATTTTAATGAAATTAAATAAAGATTTTATGCTGTTAACATCATGTCATGGTTCAGACATATCATGGTTTGAAAAAAGTTGGTGTGGGTGAGATGTGGGGTAGGGGGGGGTGCACGTAGGGTTGTTGTAGCCTATGGCCTATTAAGACTGACGGTGGATTTCTATATACATTGATTAATTTTAAACATCTGACACTTATAATTGGGCTTATTACTTTAACGTGCTCCAATGTTTAAAGCAGCAGTTCACACTCTTAACTATCTAGTTTATAGTAATTCACCAGGTGGCGATAGTGGTCGGATTTGAATTCTATCTAGATGATAGTTATTCACCAGGTGGCCCTTATCATAAATATTCCTATACAGTGAGCTATGAGTTTTGGATATGGATTGAATTGAATGTGGAATACTACTTTAATGACATATATATGCTATGCTTTCTGGGTATGGATTGAATGCCGCACAGTGGACAACTGCTTTAATGACATATCTATGCCATGCTTTCTGGGTATAGTCTGAATGCCGCACAGTGGACTACTGCTTTAAGGACATATGCACGCTATGCTTTCTGGGTATGGTCTGAATGCCGCACAGTGGACTTCGGCTTTTATGACATCTGCACGCTCTGCTTTCTGGGTATGGTCTGAATGCCGCACAGACATATGTATCTGTATTTTACGTGACAGCAATGGCGGCTATGTAAATGTTATCAGAAAACGAAATTGGTGGTGACCACATAGCGGTGTATCCTCTACGAGGCCGTGGATTGCTGAATTCGTTTTACCCCAAAAAATCAACAAATATACAGCGTTCCTTGGTGGGGAATTCGTACTGAAACTGATAATACACTCTAAACAATATAGGTTCTTTAGAAGGAACCCTTCAGTACTATTACCATGCAACCCCAGGAGAACCCCGCAAGGGTTCCCCTGGGGTTGCATGGTAATAGTACTGAAGGGTTCTTTTCAAAGAACCTATATTGTTAAGAGTGTATTGAACTTGTTTTGAATCCCTTCAAGCGCTAAACACGACCATAGTCATTTTTAAATCTTATTTGCAGACAAACCGAATCACTGTTATAAGGAATGCAATTTGTGTTTATACAGCAAGATTAGTTAATATTTGGTTTCAAAATAAACCAACTTTGAGTTGTGAGTGGCAGCAGCGATGAACATTTATAGCGAGAGGATTCGTGAGCTGGGGCTCTAAATGGATGAGCATTTATAGCGAGCGGACTCGCGAGCTGGGGCCCGAAGGGCCCTAGCTCACGGGAGCGAGCTCCTACAGCAACGGGTGTCAGCAAGGAAAGGCTAAAAATCTAATGTTTACAGTGTTAGATTGAATATTTCGTCGTCTGTGTTCATGGGCGCTGACATCTTGTTTCTTGACTAGTATTGTTGAGGTCAAAGTTCAGCCATCCCCACATACTTACAGGGAAAAATCTATCGTCAACGTCCCTGATTATCGCCGATGTGAATGTATACACCACCTAGCGAGTAGAAAAATTCCCTGCGAGAACATTTCCCTTGCAAAGTTATTTAAGGCCAAACTCACTGACAGTTCATTGAGTCTAGTTCAACAACATACTTGGACGACATCTAAAAAAATTGCTTCCGTTTTTATCTTTTTAGACACTGACGATGTAGATAACACTACATTTCTGTAAATAGTAGTGTAATCTAACTCAGGGCCCAATGTTTTTTGTTTGGTTTAGACTTTAACTTGTAGCTCGCAAGTCGGCGTCCTGGGCCTTCCGACAATATATGGAGCGCTCAACACCCTGCGGCAGGGCCTGCCATTTGTTGTGTAGTCTAGCCTACACGTTATCCTCACGTTACATTGACTTATACTTAGGCCTATAGCCAATGTCATTACATGAGCCCCTACCTTAGTTCATAATAATAATTCCGCTCGCTTTCTAGGCATGCCTATTCATATTATTTTCTAACTTAGCGCTTTAAGGGTGGGTTAATGGCGATAATAGAGGTGTTTGACCTTCAGCCACATCACAATGTTCACCATTTATCAGAAGATCAAGTGTGGTTTCTGAGCCTTCCGTGTTGTAAACCTACCCTGATGTTTGTGTCGGGGCTTCCTGGTTAGGTTAGTGACTGTGGTACCCCCTGGCGACTGGTTGAGAACTACCGGCAGCTGTCCTGAGTCAGACTGTGTCATTTCAGGTTACCACGTTCACACAGATCCACCCCTGTCTGTGTTGGCATGACAACCAGATACCCGGCTCTGTCTGGCGGGAGGGGCGCCACGTGCCGATATCCCCCATGGATCACCAGGCTTCACACCCCAGGTTTAACTTTTGCCTGGGGCTACAGGGATCACACCTGGTGACTGCATCCATCTAAGAAATGAATTTTTTTATGCCACATTGTCGTCTCACCACACATAATACCCGTCCATAGACTTACATGTATTATGACCCATACGCTCAGGCCTCCCAGCACTCCTAAAATGGGGAAATGTAAATAACCCTATAGACTATATCATTTTAATCATCCTGTTGTTCTCTTTCAAAACACATAATAAAAAAGGTATGTGAATATTGTAAAGTCCTAGCTTGAGACGCCAGACAACTATACTTCATAAGCTATGTAGCTTCAGACAGTGAGATGCTGAACATACCAAATACTAGAGACTAACGACGCTGCGATGTGCCGACTTGCCCCAGTCTAACATTGCAAGATAAACTAGACTTGTCAAAAACTGAAAAATAATTTGATGTCCAAAAAAAACGCTAAATTATAGTTGAATAAGCCTCTATTGACAAGACCATTATTTTCATTTGTTTATGATTAATAAAGCCACGCTAAAACTTGCCAAAAGTGTCAGTAATCTACTGACAAATGCGAGAGAACAAGTGATTGCCGGTGGGCGATATTGAGGTCTCCGACGGCTATTTCCATGACAGACTTTGCGAGTCTGTGATAAAATACACCAGAATTAATTTAAATGAACATTTTCAACTGTTAATATTAAATATAAGAGGTTTTAATATGTCCGTGTTTTTGGATGAAATGTAAAGTATTGGTGGAATTTTCGCCACTTTTTGACGATTTAATAAGTACATAACATGGGCCCGATTTTGACTGACTGTGTTGCTATACAAACATAATTTTGACAGTCAGAAGGCCAAAAGTTTAAGTCAATGAACTTTAGAAAATAATATTCTGCATATTATGACGAATTATTACATTTTATTGTTAGCATTATCTTTAAAAAAACATTCCTTTGAAAGTTTAGGCCTAGGCTATAGTCTAGTCTAGTCTAGTTTGTTATTAAATAATAATAGTTGCTATGTAAATATAACAATGAACTGTGACGTCATAAATCAAAAGCTTCCATCTGGCTCATGCATTTCCCTATAAAAGGAGTTGGGTCAGGGCTGCAGATCATTCTCAGCTTTGTTCTGAGAGTCACCACACCTAGACCTTTCTAGGCTTTTATTTTTGCCACTGCAAAAATTACTATTTTGATTTACATTTATTAACTACTGTTATATTCCAATTTTTGAGGTACATGTTACAACAATTACCGTATCTATGAAATTATATTGAATTGAAAATCCAATTTAGGCCTATCCTAAATTTTGCTCTGATGTATGATGGACAGTCTATTTTTCAAATAGACCATTAGGACCAAAACTATATTGCTATGTATGATACCCTTGAATTTGATGATATTGAACAAATAAGACACAAATATCCAAAAACGGATTAAATATCCGAAAATATTGAGGATTGATTATCCGAACTTTTTGCTGATAACCGAACCTTTTGTATATTATCCTACATTACATGAAAATCCTTGTCTACAGTCATGATGCCAATATCACATAGACCTAGACTTATCAATTGAACTAAAGAAATCCTGAAAAAAGATTATCCGAAAAATTTATCGGATTGAACATCCGAGAAAATCACGGATTGTTTATCCGAAATTATTGCAGATTGATTATCCGAACTTTTTACGGATAAACCAAACCTTTTGAAATCCTCCTCCATTACATGAGAACATTGTCTCTAGTCATGATGCAGATATCATATAAAGCCTAGACTATCTACTTATCACATGAACTAAAGAAATACTGAGATAGACTCTCTGAAAATATATCGGATTGAATATCCGAGAAAATCACGGATTGCTTATCCGAAATTATTTTGGATTGATTATCCGAACTTTTTGCGGATAACCAAACCTTGTGAAAATATTGTTCTACCACATTATTACCTTGTCTCCAGTTTTGATGAAAATATTACATAGACTATTTATTACAAAATAATATAGAAAAACCCAGATAGACTATCCAAGAAAATCTCGGATTGCTTATCCGAGATTATTGCGGATTGATCATCCGAACTTTTTACGGATTATCCAACTATTTTTCGGATTATCCAAAATGATGTAAAAACATCATTATCTGAAAAAGAAACTTCGTCTCCCGTCATATTGGAACATTTTTATGATTTATCGACAATTCTATGGATGAAATAAAAAGACATGGTACTCTAGTAGCCGATTTCATGTTGTAAATAAAAACAGTTTGTCACTGACTGACGGTGACGTTACATTTGGCGCAGTTGACAGGATTTGTTTAAAAAAAAAAAAAAAAAAAATCAGTGATACGAACTTGAAATTAAAAGAAAAAAAACTCACTAGACTATACGAATGGCTACTAGAGACATTGTTACACGGAGTAGATCTAAAGATTGTGATAGTTATTCTGATGAAAATAGCCAAAGTGTGCCTATAACTTATCAAAATGACCCTATAGAGAAAAATCCAAACATCATGGTTGTGACATGTTCTGCTCAAAGTGAACAATCTAGTTGCACTCCAAATTCAACATCAAGTGCAATTCCCAGCCCATTAGTTAAAAGATCAAGCTAGTCAAAGAACTACTGAATTACTCAATATGTAAAGGAATTCCAGCTATCAAAATCCGCCGACCTTTTCTCCTGTCAGCATACCAGTTTCAGATATGATGTCTTCTGGAGATTACATAACCACGTCAGCTCGAATGTATCCATATGAAAAAAATCAAATGCATGCAGATATGACAAGACCAAAACGTCCATAATTATATGACAGACAATATCCAATCCTCCCAAACACAGAATCAACGATGTTCTGCTGATTCATTGTTTGAAAGAGGCAATTCAAAACATCATGTTGAAACACCAGTTACCCAAAGCAGACACTGTAATACAGCACATGATACCAGGATTAGTGGTAGTGAACATTACAATTATCCACCATCTGAGAGATCAAGACCTATTCCAGATGCGACTCCAGTCTGGAATAATAGAAGGTCAATGCATTCTGGCCCATTTACCAAGACACCTCGGTTCAGTGGTAAAGAGAAATGGGACACATATATCAGACAGTTTTCAGCTATTGCACACAACAATAGATGGACACAGCAGCAGAAATTAGGCCAGCTTTTAGGAGCCTTGTTTGACGAAGCAGCTGATTTCACATTTGATTTATCACCTGATATTCTTGAAAATTATGAACATCTTGTGTATAGTTTGGAACAACGTTTCAGAGTTGTTGAAACCAGAGATTCTTTGCAATTTTCAATTTCATTCAAGAAAGCTTAAATTAGATGAAAACATGAAGCAATATGCTGCCAGTTTGAAATCATTGATTATTAAAGCATTCTCATCAGGTTTATCAAACCAAATTAGAGAAGAAATGTTGATGAAACAATTCTTTGATGGACTATGTGATGACGAAGTGAACTTTCATGTGAAATATTTGAAACATCCACAGACACTTGATGATGCAGTAGCTCAAGTAGAAAAATACTATTTCTACAGAAAGAAAAATCAATTTCAGAAGAAATCACATGTCAGAAATATAACAGAAATTCACGATGGAAATTTAGAAGAAAAAATCCAAGCAGTAAAACAGAAAGAATCACCGGAAAGTGAGCAGATCAAGAAATTGGCAAAAAATGTAGAAGAACTCACTAATATTGTTTCTCAGTTAGTAAAATCTGAACAATCCAGGCAAAAGAAGCGAGATGAAAATAAATCAAACAGAAATATGAATGATGTCAAATGTTATGCATGTAACGAGAATGGACACTATGCCAATTCCTGTCCAAACCGGAAGCTGCAGGATAAAGAAAGAAGTAGAAGTGAGAGAAACCAAACCCAACAGAAGCAGGGAAACTAGAACGGGTCGATACTGACGGCCAAGTGTCGACCCATGATAATGAAGAAAAGATTATTATAAATCAGTCAAGTTATCTTCAAAGTGGGATAAATGTCAATGGCGAAATTGATGGAGTAGTCATCCCATTTTTAATTGGCACTGGAGCAAGCAGAACCATACTGTCCAATAAACTGTTTGACTCACTCCCAAGGGAAAGGAAAATTATTGTCAAAGAAGATGCCTTGAAATTGCAACTCGCTGATGGTACTCCATTACCATTAAAAGGAACTGTTGTTTTGCCATTTAAGATCGAAAATATCCAGACAGAACAGAAGTTTATAGTAGCTGATATATCTGATGATGGAATTTTGGGACTTGATTTTCTTCAGAAAAATAACTGTGAAATTAGAGTGAAAGATAAGAAGATGAAAATATGTGACAAAAACATTGAAGCTGAAAAAATATCTATTAACAGACATATAGATATTTCTCAAATTTCTGAGAATGATGGTGAGATGCCTTCATTAGAAAGTGATACTCTAGAAGATGGAGATGACAGTAAGGAATTGTCAGATATCCCCGAGGAACAGAGGTCACCAGATAACAGTGAGAAGCTGCTGATTGGTAATGAGGTACAACACGATTCTGATGATATGGAGAAATCATGCCAGGATGAAGATTGTAAAATTACTACAGAAAATGATGTCAAGTCACATATTGAAGAAAAACGAACAAGAGTAGAAAGTGTCAGATTGTTAAAAGATTGCACTATTCCAACTTGTTCAGAAATAATAATAGAAGGATCTCTAAGAAGTATTCACAGTTTTGGAACGAATTTACTGATTGAAAGTAACCCAGCGTTTGAAAATCGATATAACCTGAAGACAGCTGCTTGTGTTGTCTCGAGCGGAAAAAGTTGCATTCCTATAAGAATCTTGAATCCTAACAGATATGATGTAAAGCTACGGAAGAACACTTATGTTGGTAACATAGTGGAAATAGCTGAGATAAACGATTTTATGAAAGAAGATGAAAACAATTCTACTGATTGTATTCGTAGAATTGGAACTGTGAAAAGCAATGACCTTGATATATCTTCACGGCCGAAGGATATATCTACAGGCATTCCAGAGATTATAACAGAGTTGAAAGAGAATAGTTATGAAAATTTGAACAACAATGAGAAATTGTTACCAAACAAACTTTTTGAAGATATGGCAAGTGTGTTTGCCAAAGATGATATGGACTTAGGAAGAACCAATGTAGCAGAGCACATTATTGATACTGGTGAAGCACAACCTATAAAACAGAGACCTCATAGAGTGCCAGTAGCATTTAAAGGAGAAGAAGAAAAAGAAATAAAGAAAATGCTAGAAAAAGATGTAATCCAAGAATCCAATTCGCCATGGGGGTCACCTATTGTACTTGTAAAAAAGAAAGATGGTACAACTAGGTTCTGTATTGACTACAGAAAACTGAACTTAGTGACAAAAGGTGATTGTTATCCATTACCAAGAATGGATGACTGTTTTGACTCTCTATCAGGTGCAAAGTGGTTCTCAACTTTGGACTTGGCTAGTGGTTACTGGCAGATACCAGTACATCCTAAAGATAGAGAGAAAACTGCATTTATCAGCAAATCAGGCTTATATGAATTTAAAGTCCCACCTTTTGGATTGTCCAATGCTCCAAGTACATTTGAAAGGTGTATGGAATCCGTCCTTCGCAATCTGCAATGGCAGACATGTCTCATATACCTGGATGACATTATTGTATTTGGTAAAACTTTTGAGGAACATATCGAGAGGCTGAGAGAAGTCTTATGTCGACTTCAGCAAGCAGGACTTAAATTAAAGCCTTCAAAATGTGGATTATTAAAAAAATCAGTCTTATTCCTAGGACATACTATTTCTGAAGAAGGACTTTCTACTGATCCTAAGAAAACCGAAGCATTACGCTCATGGCCTAAGCCTACTTCTGTCACAAAAATTAGATCATTTCTGGGATTTTGCTCCTACTACAGACGCTTTGTGAGAAATTTCTCTCACATTGCACGTCCTCTGTCAAACTTAACAAGTAAAAATGCAAAGTTTTCTTGGTCTGAGGAGTGTCAAAAAGCATTTGATGAACTAAAAAGCAAGTTACTTCAATCTCCAGTTATGGCTTATCCAAAAGAAGACTGTGATTTTATCCTAGATACAGATGCTTCAGATCAAGGTATTGGTGCTGTACTCAGTCAAATACAAGATGGTCAGGAAAAAGTAATTGCCTATGGAAGCCGAACTTTGAATAAATCAGAGCAACGATACTGTGTTACAAGGAAATAACTTTTAACAGTAGTATTTTTCATGAACTACTACCGTCACTATTTGATCGGTAGACATTTTCTGGTAAGATCTGATCACAAACCTCTTCAGTGGATTTTTAAATTAAATTGCAAGATGGTTAGAAACATTAGCATCCTTTGATTTCACAATGGGATACAGAATGGGAAAAGCTCACAATAATGCCGATGGTATGTCCAGACATCCATGTCCACCCTATGCATGTACATGTTATGAATTTGAAGAATCATTAGATTGTGGACCATGTAAAAAGTGTGAGGAAAAGATGACAATCACCATAAACAGTGTAACCACAAGGTCTACAAATACTACAGAAAATGATACTGATAGTTCATGGATTCAGAAGTATTCAAATAGTGAAATACGGGCTCATCAGCTAAATGACCCGGAAATAGCACCAATTATCTACTGGAAAGAAGAGTCTGAAACCAGACCAGGGTCAAGGACAATAATAAGTGAAAATTCCTCCACAAGACATCTTTGGTTGTGCTGGGATTCTCTCGAAATACAAAATGGAGTTCTTGTTAAAACTGACTCAGATTATCCAAGAGTAAAGAAATTGATAGCACCACAATCCCTACATAAAGAAATCTTAGCTCTGTGTCATAATTGTATTATATCTGGTCACTCAGGATATAAGAAAACACGTGGTAAAATTCAGCAGAATTTTTACTGGTTCAAACAAAAAGAGAGTGTTCTTGAATGGGTTCAAAAATGTGATATTTGTGCTATAAATCGACGAGCCCATAGAACAGCCAAAGCTCCTATGCGAGACATGAGAGTATGAAATGTGCTGGACAGAATAGGAACTGATTTTGTCGGACCTCTACCGAAAACACAGCGAGGGAACACGTATCTTCTAGTCATACAAGACTACTTCACCAAGTGGGTTGAAATATTTGCAGTGCCTGATGCTACAGCAGAAACTACAGCCCGTGTAATCCTCAATGAATTTATTTCAAGATATGGAACACCATTACAAATAATGAGTGACCAAGGAAGGAACTATGAATCCACAGTGTTCAAAGAGTTGTGTAAACTGTTAGAAATTGACAAAAATTCGCACATCACCCAGACATCCCTGTAGTAATGGAATGGTAGAACGTTTTAATGCAACCCTAGTGAAAATGATAAAATCATATCTAAAAAACGAAGAAAATTGGGATCTGAATCTTGGATGCCTAGGTGCTGCATACAGATCATCTATTCATGAGAGCACACATTTTACTCCCAATATGATGATGTTTGGGCGTGAAATCAGTCTACCAGTAAATCTCATGTTTGGAGATCCACCTGAAGAACAAAATTCATATGTTGAGCAGGTAGAGAAGATCAAAACCACTATACAAATGACCCAAAGATTAGCACGAGAAAATCTAAAGCAGAGTCAGTTAGGACAAAGTCATAACCATGATGTAAAAATTGCCCTTAACAGTTATCATCCAGGTTCTATTGTTTGGTATTTAAACGAAACCCGTAAGCCAAAACAATGTGCCAAACTTCAGTCCATTTGGAAAGGTCCATTTGTAGTCACGCGCAAGATCTCTGATCTAGACTATGAAATTCAACTATCTGCAAAGAAGAAAAAAGTTATAGTACATCATGATAAGTTAAAGGCACATAGTGGTGACGAATTACCCAATTGGGTGAAAAATTTACTAAAAAGTATTTAAGAACAATTAAAAATAAATACTAAGACATTTTTTTTAAAAACACTATGTTTCAGAAATGAAAGTCTATGCTTGTAAGAAATGTGGGTTCAGGAATGAAGCCAAGCAGCCAGTATTTAAACATATATATAAACATGTGGGAAAGAAGAATTGGCCATTTCGCTGCCCCCTGTCATGTTGCGACTGGACAGGCCGATTCCCTTGTGATTATAAATTGCATCAAAAATTGAAAAGTCATATGGTGGGACTCCCTGTCTGGAAAGAGGACAAAGAAGATGTTGTGGTAATAAATGAAGCCAGAATTGCAATAAAAGAAAGTGAGTGGATCTCTTTTGAAGAGTAAATTGATGAAGAAAACAAAGAAAAGAAAGATGATCAAGATGATGAGGAAGTAAGAAAATTAACTTCAACAAAACCAAAACTGAAGAGGACAGTTCCTACCACTGAAGAAATATTAAAATCCCCTCTAATAAACCTTTCCACCCCTATAAGTTCTGTCTCCACCCCTTGTCAAGATGAGAATCCGCTCAATTTTATGGAAAACCCAATACAGAAGAAGAAAAAGAGAACTTCTTCAGATGATACTACATACCCATTAATGAATCTCTCCACTCCAGTGAGTGCCTTCTCCACTCAAAGCCAAAAGAAACATTCTGATAAACATCAAGAAAAACCAAAAACAAAGATGACAAAAAAGACATCTTCCTGTACCATTACGTCTGATATACTTACCCCAATCCCTTCATCTATTTGTGAGTCAGAACAATATATGCCAAACCAGATTGTGCCATCTAATGATATAGTCCTACCATACGAACCCACTCCTATTGTGAAACAGCCAAAAATGGAGGAATAATTTATCAAAACTCGCAAGGACATGTCACGTCATTTTCTCGACATGAATGGTACATTAGAGAGAAATGACAGGGGAGCCGATGCTCAACATAGTGAACTAATGATGCAGATGAAGGAATCGAATGATTTAAGCAGGCATATGGTAGTGTTGGCGGGAACTTCAGCCACATGTGATGTCAAATCCCAAGTTTCTGCAAGATTAAAGCTGGGAGCAGCTATCGACCAATTCTTCAGAGTTCTGAGTCCTTTGCATAAGCATCCAGACGGTAATTTGTTCTACAGCCCGCTTTGTGAAAAATGCACTAAGATGGAGAAAATTATCTACCAAGCCGTTTCAATTACTGATGAGAGACTTTTATTACCAATGATTAATGATACCACCATCAGCGATCTGTTTTAATTTATACAAGCCCGTGTTACCGCTATTCAGATCTAGATTTATACAGTATTAAAGTTTAGTAAGTTTTACCTTGATATAAAAGGATTTTATAGACATTATTTGCTAAAAAGCAGAAACATTATACATGTACATATGTTTGTTTGACAAATCTACTGAGAAAAGAATGAAGAAAGAAAACATCGAAATGAACTAAATATGAAGATTTAAAATAATACTATGGATAATCAAATGAGGAAGGATTGACATTAGAAAAAAATTGAAACGAAACTCAAAAAAAACATTATTGTTGTTCTCTGTGTTATTATATATTATAATAAAGTTGTAGGCCTACCTGCACTAAAAAAAATATATATACAAACACACCCCTCATTCTATGAGGACATAGAAGTTGTTTAAGCAGAGGGCAATGTAAAGTCCTAGCTTGAGACGCCAGACAACTATACTTCATAAGCTATGTAGCTTCAGACAGTGAGATGCTGAACATACCAAATACTAGAGACTAACGACGCATGCGATGTGCCAACTTGCCCCAGTCTAGCATTGCAAGATAAACTAGACTTGTCAAAAACTGAAAAATATTTTGATGTCCAAAAAAAACGCTAAATTACAGTTGAATAGGCCTCTATTGACTAGACCATTATTTTCATTTGTTTATGATTAATAAAGCCACGCTAAAACTTGCCAAAAGTGTCAGTAATCTACTGACAAATGCGATAGAACAAGTGATTGCCGGTGGGCGATATTGAGGTCTCCGACGGCTATTTCCATGACAGACTTTGCGAGTCTGTGATAAAATACACCATAATTAATTGAAATGAACATTTTCAACTGTTAATATTAAATATAAGAGGTTTTAATATGTCCGTGTTTTTGGATGAAATGTAAAGTATTGGTGGAATTTTCGCCACTTTTTGACGATTTAATAAGTACATAACATGGGCCCGATTTTGACTGACTGTGTTGCTATACAAACATAATTTTGACAGTCAGAAGGCCAAAAGTTTAAGTCAATGAACTTTAGAAAATAATATTCTGCATATTATGACGAATTATAACATTTTATTGTTGACATTATATTTAAAAAAACATTCCTTTGAAAGTTTAGGCCTAGGCTATAGTCTAGTCTAGTCTAGTTTGTTATTAAATAATAATAGTTGCTATGTAAATATAACAATAAACTGTGACGTCATAAATCAAAAGCTTCCATCTGGCTCATGCATTTAGCTATAAAAGGAGTTGGGTCAGGGCTGCAGATCATTCTCAGCTTTGTTCTGAGAGTCACCACACCTAGACCTTTCTAGGCTTTTATTTTTGCCACTGCAAAAATTACTATTTTGATTTATATTTATTAGACTACTGTTATATTCCAATTTTTGAGGTACATGTTACAACAATTACCGTATCTATGAAATTATATTGAATTGAAAATCTGAAAATCCAATTTAGGCCTATCCCAAATTTTGCTCTGATGTATGATGAACAGTCTATTTTTCAAATAGACCATTAGGACCAAAACTATTTTGCTATGTATGATACCCTTGAATTTGATGATATTGAAAAAATAAGACACAAATATCAAAAACGGATTAAATATCCGAAAATATTGAGGATTGATTATCCGAACTTTTTGCTGATAACCGAACCTTTTGTATATTATCCTACATTACATGAAAATCCTTGTCTACAGTCATGATGCCAATATCACATAGACCTAGACTTATCAATTGAACTAAAGAAATCCTAAAAAAAGACTATCCGAAAAATTTATCGGATTGAATATCCGAGAAAATCACGGATTGTTTATCCGAAATTATTGCAGATTGATTACCCGAACTTTTTACGGATAAACCAAACCTTTTGAAAATCATCCTCCATTACATGAGAACATTGTCTCCAGTCATGATGCAGATATCATATAAAGCCTAGACTATCTACTTATCACATGAACTAAAGAAATACTGAGATAGACTATCTGAAAATATATCGGATTGAATATCCGAGAAAATCACGGATTGCTTATCCGAAATTATTTTGGATTGATTATCCGAACTAACCAAACCTTGTGAAAATATTGTTCTATCACATTAATACCTTGTCGCCAGTTTTGATGAAAATATTACATAGACTATTGATTACAAAATAATATAGAAAAACCCAGATAGACTATCCAAGAAAATCTCGGATTGCTTATCCGAGATTATTGCGGATTGATCATCCGAACTTTTTACGGATTATCCAACTATTTTTCGGATTATCCAAAATGATGTAAAAACATCATTATCTGAAAAAGAAACTTCGTCTCCCGTCATATTGGAACATTTTTATGATTTATCGACAATTCTATGGATGAAATAAAAAGACATGGTACTCTAGTAGCCGATTTCATGTTGTAAATAAAAACAGTTTGTCACTGACTGACGGTGACGTTACAATATGCTTGCTTTTCTGCTATTTTAGCCTATAATAAGCTCTTGCCCCCACTCTCCCCCGGGCGACCTAGAAAAAATTGACCTCGTTTTTTAGAAGAGCCTTGTTGCAGCCAGCGCAGGGACTTCCTGTTAGATCTATCTTTTATAATTTCGATGCTTTTGCTACAACAAAACATCACAAAATCGATTTAAATTGGTATCAAAATAATATAGCCGTAATAATCACCACAGGAGCTGCCACAAAGAGCCACACTTTTAAAAAAGAAACTTTATAATGATATGCGCGAATGAATTTGTGTGACAATGAATTAGATGACACGGCCCTCCAGACACAGGATTCGAAATTCGAGCCTGGGTGGTCCGAGGCCGAGCACGCTACCTCTCGGTCACGGATGTTCCCACACTTTTTAATCATTACATAAAAGCGTGGAAGAAACATTTTTGTTTCCTTGAAACTTAAAGGCGATAGTGGGGTTTGAACCCGCAACTTTCCAAGCAAGCAGCTTTAACCACTTTACCAGGGACTGTCCATAAAATCTGAGGGATTTCAGCAAAAAAGACGCACGAACCATATACACGAACCATACAGACGAACCATACACAGAAACCATACACACAAACAACACACACGAACCAAGCACAGGAGCCATACAAACAAACCATACACACGAACCATATAAAAAAACATACACACGAACCATACACACAAGCCATACACACGAACCATACACACGAACCATACAAAAAAAAACATACACACGAACCATACACACGAACCATACACACGAACCATACACAGAAACCATACACACAAACAACACACACGAACCAAGCACAGGAGCCATACAAACAAACCATACACACGAACCATACAAAAAACCATACACACGAACCATACACACAAATCATACACACGAACCATACACACGAACCATACAAAAAAACCATACACACGAACCATACACACGAACCATACACACGAACCACATACACGAACCACACACACGAACCATACAAAAAAACCATACACACGAACTGCTTGTCCCTCAGTGAGTGTGGAACCACTTCACAAGGAAACCCCTAAATAAGATTATATTTTTTTCGAGGAGGGGGGCCTCAAAACACCCCTTCGATCCGCCTCTGCTTACTTATTTTAATTTTTATAATTATTTTATAATTATCCCGGATCTTTTTAATATGGGAATATAGGCCTATACATTAAACTTGCGTTAGTTTAGTATTTTTCAGCGCTTTTGAATATTTTATCCCTGCCCAACAAGCTAGGTCGGGGGCGGATGTTAGGCCTGCACATCCCCCCCCCCCTTATCCATCACTCCGGATGTTCCGCTACATGAACTTTCCTAGGCCAAAATAGCTTTATTTATGCCTGATTTTATTTTATATATAGCTGATACTCCCCATCGTACCTTATTACCATGGTTATAGTGATAAATATTACTTATTTTACAATTAACTGTATATACAAGACTTCCACCATCCTAATTTTTGAAGTAAATGTTTCTAATAGAAAGTGTGGGCTGTGGGGATTTGATAATTAACATAGGCCTAATCTTCTGAATGTGTTGGTAGACGTATATGAATAGTCTTAGCAATAATTATAACGTTGAATAGGCCTACTACATTTATCGATAATACGCGATAAAAACAGTGTAGGCAATATAACAAAAACATCTTGGGGGAGGGGAAAACCCCTGCATCCCCCTCTTTATCCAGAACGTGGATCTGCCACTGAAAAATGTTTGAAAATAACATGCTTTCTATTTCGGTAAATCTTCTTTGCACCGATAGGCGTGTGCACATTGCTCCAATAGGCGTTCAACCAGACAAGAACGTGAGATTTGGCGAATAATTACAAAATAAAACTACCAGTTTGCTCTCCAGTCGTTTTAGTTGTACAGTCTGGTCTCTAATCTCTACCATTCGATTATATTATGACGTTCATATAGCTACTTACTAGCGAAAATGGGTTTGAAAAGGATTATAAGTCCGGAATATCAGGAGGGGTAGCCAACTGTTTTCATTCGGCTGAACAAAGTACAGTCGCTAACGAGTAAACTAAACACCAGCGGTGTCCTTATACAATCTAGTGTTCCGTGGATGGGGTCATTACACAAAAAAATTGAATTTTATGTCTTTTTTTACACTTTTTGTGTGCCGTCAGTGATCTAAATTGACATTTTGCGCCGAGAAGCGTTCATTCTCCGCCAAGAAGCGTTAACTTTGCTCCGATAGGCGTGTTTTTGATTTTGCAGTGTGACATCATAATGACGATTTTAATTAATAAAATACCACTATCATTTTTTATTGACATAATCGTGCTACTGGACAACGCAAACATTATATTACACACCAAAATCATTAGAATATGATATTTATTGACAAATTTATACCGATTTACATCATATAATAGCGGTAGTTGGCGGCCATTTTTTTTTGCTAAGGTTAGACGTCATTCCTGGGTTATTAAACTACATGTCTGTGTTTTTGGTTTGCTTGTAACAAACATTTGCCATCTGTTTAAATCATAACATATGTTGGCTGGCTGACTATATTACATCTCAGTCTGAAGCAAACAGCTATAACATATATTTTGATAGCCACGAACTTTTAAACTAAACTAACATTTATGACTTTTGTTTACTTAATTTATTGTGATTTTTTCTGAAAAGTCGATTTTAAATTCACCCATTTGTATTCTAATTCCAATTGCCTAATTCTAATTCTGAAAATGATCACAAATCTTCCATTAAAACGATTCGCACTGGAATCGAACATTCCTTCCTAAAAGAAGAACATGCTACTCTATACCCATTGTAAACTATACACAGTCCATATTTTCAGAGCTATGTTAATGAGCTAAGTCATCCATCGCATGACCGCTGCAAGCTAGATTACCGTTAGAGCAGATCTAAGTTTGGTCAACATTGTTGCCGAGCTTTCCTTGTTCATGAAGAAAGTTAGACATTGCAAATATGAAGAAGATTTGTATTGCACATCTAGCCTATCACATTATTTTGCTTCGCAAATTCAGATCCGCAAATCGAATTTGTCGATGGTAGACCTTCTGGATCCTAACTCGAAAAATTAATCTTTACTAAACTATGTGTGAAGAACAATACTTCTGATTTGTAAAGGTGGCCTAAAAAAACATTCATTTCATAATCCAACATGCAGTGCCTAATTTGTCGATGGACATTAAAGCCAGATGCCAATTATCTGTCCATAGACCTTCACAATGGTTTTATTTCAATTTTAAAAATTGACGTGACTATTTACGACATCTAAAGTATAGTGCAAATGTTATTTTTCCAGACGGAGCCATTTACACAAGATGGGGCAAGAGGTCTTGTCCAGATGACGCTGAACTCATATACTCAGGTGAACGTTTAATAAAATAAAATAAAAAGCAAACTTGCAAAATACGCAAGGGTCGCATATGATGTAACTGTAACGTGATGTAATGTAAATAATAATCAACCAATCAGCCATAAAAACAAATCAGTTTGAAAAGAAGGACATTAAGTCAATCGCCCAATATCTGCATAATTTCGTCCGAAATGACGCTTTCACTGATCGTTTCGCACACAGAGTCTGTTATTACGGACTAGCATAATTGGATATAATCCAATTTGTGTGTTATTTTGTGTGTTAGATGCACACACCTTATGGCGCATAGTTGGGCATTTAAATTATTTTTTCATGTTTATTATCAACAGGCATTACTTCTCCTATTGGTATTTATCACGCCTTATCAGACCTTACCATTGGTGAAAGGAGATTGCGTTTTTTTTTCATTGCTGATGGGTATAATTCAGTTGCCAAATGGCATTTTGTAACTCAAGCATGTTTCGCGGTATGGACGATGTTTTATGATTTATTATGGTTCTGAGGGATGTCCTGAGCAGGAATCACACGGGTGCCACTTTGGTTCCTTTGGTCGCATTTTTTTAAAGGCAAAAAGAAAATGGCCGCCAGATATTTCAAGGTCAAATATAATTTTTCAAAAAAATGAAGCCAGGAACAAGTGTAATACCTCATTTTCAAGTGATTTTCACTGGACAATCCATTTCTTGTGTTATTTTTATGACTCAATGTCATCTTCAAGATCTAAAAGTCAGTTTCAAGGTCAATTAAGCAAAAATAGGCTACCATTTTTAACAAATAAAGCTAGGAACAGGTGTAATACCTCTCTGGCATGGGATTTTTTCTGAAAATCCATTTATGATATTATTTTGTTGATCCAAGGTTTGTTTTTTAAACAAATGAAGCTAGGAACAAATGTAATACCTCATTTGCATGTGATTTTGACCGGGCAATTCATTTCTTGTATTATTTTCATGACTCAAAGTCATCTTCAAGGTCAAAGAGTCAGATCTCAAGGTCAATTAAGCAAAATTACTATTTTGAACAAGCTTGGAACATGTGTAATTCCTCTTTTTTCGTGCAATTTTGACTGGGCATTCTATATCTGATATTATTCTGATAATTCAAGGTCATCTTCAAGGTCGAGATGTCAATTTCAAGGTAAGGTAAGAGAAAATATCCTTTTTAACAAATACAGCTAGGAACGTGTGTAATACCTTCTTTTTGGGGATTTTGACTGACAAATCCAATTATAGTATTACTTGTGTGATTCAAAGTTATTTTCAAGGGCAATTTCAATTCAAGGTCATCAAAAGTCAATTCCGAGATCAAAAATACGATTTTTAACAAACATAAAAAGTGTAGTACGTCTTTTGAGTGTAATTTTGACGAATAATATCTGCTCCTATTTTGATGATTAAAGGTCATTTTCAAGGTCAGTGTGTCAATTCCATGGCCAGGTAAGCGAAAATATGTTTCTCAACACATAAAGGTGGAAAAATATCATTCTGGTATGATTTAGGTGATTTGATGTGATCCAAATGTCAAATGTCCATTTCAAGGTCAAATATGATTTTAACATGGTATGCTACAAATTGAAGCATAAGTTAATAAATTGTCTTGGTGTGACTTCAACTTGTTTATTTTATTCTAGTAGGGGTTTAGGGATTAAAAATCATCAAAGTGAAATGATCAGACAACTAGAAGACATCAAAGGGTGACAGGGAGGCGTCAAAGAGTGATGAAAAAACATAACAGATCAATAGAGAGGCGCCAAAAGGCAACAGAGAGGCAGTAAAAGACAATGGGGAGGCAATAAAGAGGCGCTAAAGAGCGACTAAAAAGGGGTAAAAGAAAATGAGTAATCATTAAAGGGCAATGAGGAGGCGTTGAAGGGCAATGACGAGGCAGTGAAAGGCAACGAGGAGGCGCTAAGGGGCAAAAAATGGGCTTTACAGAGTAACGAGATGCATTAAAAGGTGGCGGGGTGGCATGGAAGGGCTATGGATCGGGGACAAGGAAGCGTTAAATGACAGTGGAAGTACGCTAGCGAGTGATGGGGAGGAGCTAAAGGGTGATGGATAGGTGTCTAAGGGCGATGATAGGACATTAACGGAGAATCATTAAAGATCAACGGAGAAGCGTTAAATGATAACAGAGTGACGTCAAAGAGCAAAAAAAAGGTGTTAAAAGTGATGTAGATGCATTATAGTTTCATGGTTAAATGGCGATAGGAATGTGTTAAAAGGCCATGATGAGGTGTTAAATGGTGATGGGAAAGTTTAAATGACGATGGGAATACGGTAAAGGGTGATGAGGAGTCATTAAAGGGCGGCCATGAAACGTTAAACGACAATGGATAAGCGCTAAAGGGCAATGAGGAGGAGTTAAAATGTGATGGATAGGCGTGTGATGGTGAGGAGAAGGCGTTAAAGACGATAGAGAGTTGCTAAAGGGCGACAGAGAACTGGGAGAAGCATTAAATGGTGATGCAGACATCAAAGGGCGACGGAAAAGTAATAAAGATTAATGGATATGCATTAAAGGGTGAGACAGGTGCTGCAGATGCTTTAAATGGCAATGGAAGGCGTTAATGGGCAGCGAGGAGACGTTTTAAGGGCAATGATGAGGCGTTGAAGGACAACGAGGAGGCGCCAAAGGGCGAAGAAGAGGCGTTAAAAAGTGACGGGATGCACTAAAAGATGACGGGGTGGCATGAAAGGGCTATTGAATGCGTTAGAGGGTTACAAGGAAGCATTAAATGACAGCGGAAGTATGTTGACAGGTGATGGGTGTTGCTAAAGGGTGATTGATAGGTCTTTAAGGGTGATAAGAAGGCGTTAAAGACGATGGGCTAATCGCTAAAGGGCAACTGAGAAGAATTAAATCGTGACGGAGAGACATCAGGGAATGACAGAAAGGCGTTAAAGGGCCAAGAAAAAGCATTAAAGGTTGATGGAGATGTACTAAAGGTTGATGGACAGATGTTAAAAGGCGCTGTGATTGTGTTAAATTGTGATGCTAAGGCATTAAAGGGCGATGGAAAGGCGGTAAATTGTGATGGGAAGGCGTTAAGTGGCAATGGGAAGCTGGTAAAGGGCGATGAGGAGGCGTTAAATTGCAAAGAAAAATATTGAAGGGCAATGAGAGACGTCAAAGGTGCCACGGAGACGTTAAGTGGCGATTGGGAGGTGTCGAAAAGCCATAGATAGGCGTTAAAGGTCGATGGAGAGGCGTTGAAAGGCGATGGAGAGTTAAAGAGCAATATAGAGGCGTTCAGGGCAAAGAAGAGGCACTAAGGGCGACGGAAAGGCCTTGAATTGCAACAAAGAGGCGTTAAACTAAAAGGACGTTCAGGACAAAGAAGAGGCGTTTAAAGCTTTCAATTGCAAAGAAGAAGCGTTGACATGAAAGCTATGAAGACACATTCTTTCCTCCTTTTAGCTCATCACCACAGCCCTTTACCGCCTCTTGTCACCCATTAACACCTCCTCATTTCCCTTTAATATGCCTTCTCATTGCCCTTTAATACCTTTTCATTGTCCTTTAGCACCTTCTCATTGCCGTTTAATGCTTCCTCAACGACCGTTAAAGCTTTTCCTTCACTCTTTAACACCTCTCGGTAATTGCCCTTCAATGCCTTCGAGCCAATCTCCCCTCCTTGAGATTATCCAGTCAAAATCAAACCCAACACAAGGTATTATAAGTGCTCCAATTTCTAGCATGTATGTTAAAATTTATAGTTGACCTTGAAGATGACTTCAAATCACAAAAGTAATAGAAAAAATACATTTTTCACTCAAAATCCCACGAAAAAAGAAGTTTTTACACATGTTCTAGCTGTATTTGTTAAAAATCATATTTTCCTTTGCTTGACCTTGAAACTGAGCTTTTGACCTTGAATATAACCTTTTAGCATTAAAAAAGTTAAAGGGATAGATTATTATTATTATTATTATTTGACCTTGAAAATGACCCTGAGTCATAAAAATAATACCAGAAAAGGATTTCCCAGTCAAAGTCACCTAAAAATGAGGTATTACACTTGTTCCTGGATCCATTTGTTGAAAAATCATTTATGAACTTGAAATATCGGGCTGCCATTTTGTTTTTGCCCTTAAAAATGTCTGCCCAAGGGTGCCAAAGTGGCATCCGGCTGATTTCTGCTTGGGACATCCCATATCATCATATTCAATCATAAAATATCGTCTATACCGCGAAACACGCTTTTGTCAAAATCCACTGGACTAGTAGGCCTATCTTTGAATTTGCAATGTGTATTTTGCATCTCAACAGGTTTTGCTGGAGGCTCGTATTTTAATGTACCAGGAGGCGGTGCCAACTATCTCTGTCTGCGAAGTGATCCTGTCTTCCGACCGGCTGATGAAGCTAGATCTCCCCGAGCAGAAGTGCATGGAGCCGAATATTATAATCCACCTAACAGTATGCTACAACATCATGATGTACCATGTGCAGTCTGTGTGGTAACACGTAGTGTGGTATTGATGATGCCAGGAACCAATCTATGTGACGAGGGATGGACCACAGAATATGTAGGTCAAATTTCAGCAGAATCATCTACATATACCTCTCATTACCGTACAGAGTTTGTGTGTTTGGACGATAATGCTGAGATCACCACCCACAGCAGTCCGGATGCTGACAATGGTGCAATGTTCTATCCAGTACAAGTGATCTGCGGGTCTCTACCATGTACACCTTATGTAGAAAATAAGGATTTACTCTGTGTTGTCTGTTCTCGTTAATATATTACATCGATCGTGAGCTGATAGAGATAATGAACATTCTACCAAAAACAGCTTTCCATATCAAATATCATATTATTGTACCAATCGCTACAATATCTCTCTGATATATATATAATGGTAATGATGATTCGTTCTGTTTAAGCTGTTATCGCTAACATATACCCCACCCCTCCACCTGGGATATGGAAAATAGTATATATCACTTGACAGATACATCATGTTATAGTCGAGGGGACCATATATAATTAACTCTTAGAACGCTCAAACATGTTTCTAAAAACCATGGAGACCAAATCGTTTTTTCAATTTGAAATCATCCTAAATGTCTTCCCGCTTCATTTGGATACCTATGTTATGGGTCTACGGTAGCTATACATGTGTAATTCTTTCAAAGCGGGGATTGTGTTTAGGTGTCAGAAGCTGATGTCTAGAGACGTGAAATTCTCATGCCCGCATTGAAAGGGTTAATAGGTATATGATCGTGATCTTTCACTAGCTTAACCCTTTAAGCCCTCACGCTGCATTAAAGCATCATTTTACATCCCTAAAAACAGACTGAATTTTCCTGCAACAAAGGGTTTTAGAACGAAATTTCCATGAAACTAATTTACCAATACAAGGCAATTTTCTTTAATTTTTAAACCACATCATTTTCATACACTACAAGTCGAGAATTGCGACAGCAATTCGCGGCTTGTAGTGGATGAAGATGACAATGGTAAATTCAGGTTTGAGAGGGTTAACAAAACGAACACATATATATTGAAGTATATGCTCTGCAAGTTTGTTTCACAATATACATTTAACCTATTAAATTATTATTATTTTTCAAACAATTGTTTAAAATAATAACGCATTTCCTATTTAATTTAACAGTTTTCCTGCTGACAATCATATGTGGTACCTTGACTTCTATCATCTGATGATTTATGTGCCACATACGTGTTGATATTGATATTCATTTATACATTGTGTTTTAGACACAATAAACCTCAACTGAAAATGTTTTGATTCATTACTTATAATTAATAACTTGACAGTATTAACGGTAGACATTCAAGAGCACTTCAAGACACTTTAACTAGTTATAACTAATACATGATGGAAATGCGTAAGATAAAAAATGAGGTAAACTTCACTCTTGCGAAAGGATATGGTCAGTCGATATGATTATTACTATTGGATCAAGTAGATCTACTCTGTGGAATCGAGGAAAACTATTTCATCACTGAAATCATAATAATAAGCTGTAGTATATTACACTACATCGCTGAAATCAAAATAATTATAATACTGTAGATCTGGTAATATTGCAATTTTTTTTATTATAATAGTGTATTTGAAGAAAAAATAAATTTTGCGAATTCTAAACTTGAAAAGTTACAAAATCAGAAATTTGCAAAAATTGACACTCGCGAAAAATTATCAGATCTACAGTATATGACATTTCATAAGTGATATCACAGTGATATACAATGCATGACACTTTATCACTGAATAATAATAACTTGAAAAAGAGTTGCCGAACTCCGAGGCCCGGCTTTAGGCTGTATGAGTCCTATTGACAAAAACTCTTAGCTTAGTATTTTGTAAACATAACTGTGTTGGTCTTCCTCTTGGGCCAGAATCCTAAATGTCCGGGATATAGTTAAGGAAAGAACCAAGGAGACAAGTTAAAATATATATCTTCAACGTTTATTCACTCCACCATCATCACTGGTGCTGGCCTACATCCATTCAATACTTGCCAGTGAATCGTGCTGCGCGTGCCTCTACAATAGACTGCTTGCGCAGTGAACAATTGGCTGATTAAAACAGTTCCGAGTTGCTCACTGTGTGGCGTGTTGTCATTGATAAGTGTGTAACAGTTGTCTGATTAAGACAGTTCAGCGTTGCTCACCGTGTGGCGTGTTGTTATTGAAAAAGGTGTATACGCTACCCGATTTGGGCTCAATTTTGGTCCAGTGTCGCAGCCCATTGCTGGTTCAATGCCGACAAGTTGTCTATACGACGCTTGCCCAACACTACTCCAACACTGAGTCAGCTGTATACTGAGCGGCAACACCTCAGAAAACACATATCATTTACTCAGTACTGTTTCAATGTTGGCCCAACGTCTACGACGCTGGCCAGACATTGAAACAGCATCGGGTGATTGTCCCGTGTTTGCTTGAACTGTTATGCCACTACACAGATAACACAATACATTGGTCTATTGCTGATGTAATGCTGGGCCACCGTCTGTGACGCTGGGCCAACATTATTCCAACCTTATCCCTTTAAGCCCTAATCACGAATATAATCGTGAATATATATTTTTTCTTAGCACTTTTTAAACACGCAACTACTTGACCTAGCCACGGTATATTTGACATGTTCATAAGGACTGTTCCTCAGAAATGTCAACCGTTTCCCATACGTGGCACCTCTATTTTCGCAAATTAGGACACAAACATTATTGCAATAAACTTAATAGGCTCCTGGCGTTCAGCCGGGTCTAATAAACTATAGTATATGACACTTCATCACTGAAGTCACAATAATTGCACATAACTGTATACATTTATAACGGGACATCTGCACGAACTACCCGGCATAACCGGGCTGCCTAACTCACAGTGACCACCATTTTAGAAAAACTCGGATTCCTTGAAATTGAGACAAACAAAAGTATTGCCTATTAAAACTAAGCCATTTTCAACTGGCGAAATCTAGAGATCGTATTAGAATCATTCCATTTTTAACCCTTTGAGTGCGGGCGACGCTTTTAAGCGCATTTATACTGTTTTTCTACAACTAAAATTTGACAGAAATTGAACAAATATGCATGTATAAATCTTGAGTAAAGCCCCCATTGTGAAATTTAGCAGGTTTAATTTTTAAGTGAGGAGGTATTTTCCTTTCATTTGAAGTTGGCAGTTGCGTGAGCGATGCCAACTTCAAATGAAAGGAAAATGTTAAGTAGTAATGAAGCACTTAAAGAGTTAAATGGAGGTCTCTGTGTCACAGCCTTGCGGACGTATTTTGCTACTACTGGTTGATACAGATCTAGTATGAGCTACTATATATACTACATGCATAGGATTGATCTAAAGTTATGCTACTGTTTGTTACAGGTCTTATTATTTCAAACAAATTAGAACTAGAATCAATGATTCTGAATTGGATAGAAGTCAACCAGGAATATACATATGGCTTACTATAGACTATGACTAACACTGGAACAAATCAACTCCATAATTAGCACATAAACCTATAACTCCTACCCAGGTTTAATGGTCACATTCAATAATATCACTCGATTACAAATTTTACAACAATGCAATATAGTCCAGAGCATTTATGATTTGAGTTGGAACACATTTAGTCCGTGGGCCAGAATTGGTCACCGTGCACCCCCCCCCCCTCCCACTACTCACCCACACCAACTTTTTTTAAGCTCTGATATGTCCACAACATGAAATGAGATGTTACCAGTAAAACAATAGGGACGAAATATATATTTTGACCGCTTATATGGGGGTTCCCACAAACCAGTCTAAAATTAGGGGGTACGGTTACGCAGATGTATGTCGTTGCAGTTCTAGCTTGCTTTCTACACATGCAATATACCATACCAATTTCCGTTCTATTGATGTATTGCATGACGCAGTGGATTAAACCGTTATATCTACACATACGTTTAAATTTATTTTTTTATTACAAATAAATAAAATCGACAGCAAAAAAACTAGTCAACATTGTCAATCAAAACGACTTAAAATAAATAATTATTGGCCATATATATATATATATATATCTGACCTATGTTTTCTAAACCCAGATGTGTATATCCTTAAAACTGAGTGGTATTTAGATTTGTACATGGTATATATATTTTTAAATGAAAAAATACAGACCTTTTTTTTAAATGTGTGTATTTCATCGGTGTTGAAATATGAAATATTTAACTTTGCTCTGCATTTAAGTCTATATTTTTTATCCCGCTTTTTTTACATAATTAGTGTGTGCTGAATTTAAATCTGTCGGATAAAATACTATATTTGGTGTCCTTCACCTCTATATAAGCAAAACAAAAATGGCCACCAAAACCACATATTTTCTACAATTGTGTTACAAATTATTGCACGATTTCTGGTTTCGGCATGATTTGGAGTTGATAAATTTATGTCTCATGTGTTTTGATCCAAAAACCTATGTTTGACCATTAAATTATAAATGCTTATCACCAACAAACAAAGAAAACGTGTTTTATGCACTTGAACTATAATATCAAAAACAACATATATTTAATGAAAATGTATAAAAATAGACTACGTTATACGGTAGATTAGGTTAAACTGCATTCGAAACTGTGTTTAAGCACAGTATATTCTAACATGCTTTGATGTGCTTAGTATTGAGAATGATATCATTATTTATAACAGTAAATTTGTAAAATGCCGTCCATCTTGGATTTTATGATAAATAGGTCAGACGATGAACAATAAACATCAGAAATGTTTCTTTCGGACCCAAAGACATAAAAAATCATTAAATTGAGCATTTCCGTGCGACAAATAACAAAAAGAGGTTTAACTTACATTTGGATAGACGTTTTGTTTCTTGGTCATATGAAGGTGATTTTTTCATTCAAATTTACTCGTCAGTAACGTTTATTCCTAATGCACTATGTTACCACAAAATCGTCAACATGTTTAGCGGTATACTTATAACTCGGTATAATAACAGTTAATACGTCAAAAAACGGCCGATGTCTAGGATATAAAGGTCAAATAAAAGTAATTAATCTCCAAGGACACAATAAAAAAGTATCATAATTCAAAATTTTTCAAAAACCATAAATTGTGCTTTAATGTGCGACAAACTATAAAGAATATGGAATTTTCTTAACTACTGGTGGCCACTTTGTGTTTTGCTGATTTGAAGGTGAAGGTCACCAAATTTAGAATGTCATCCGACAGATTCGAATTCAGCACACACAAATTATGTAAAAACAAGTGGATACAAAAGTATACACTTAAATCTCGAGCAAAGTTTCATGATTCAGATTTCAGCCCAGGCTAAATATACATATTTTCATGAAAGGTTGCGATATTCTTTCATTAAAATATATATATGACATTTATCAATATAAACAGTGGAGTAGCCAGCATGTACGCACATACCCACGTGCGTACAACCTGGCCCAGCCTAAAAAAAATAAAAACTACATTCTAAGAAATAAAGTGCTATTTTCACCTTTTACGGGAAAAAATATATCTTAGCACAGTTACAGACGGCAGGCAAACATAGTAGGCCTAAGTTACTATGTTTGCCTGCTATGCCGTAGTAATACAATGTAGGCCTAATTACCTAACCATGGTAATAGGGCCTAGTAAAAGTGACATAGCGCGAATAACTGAGGGAGATAACTTAATCCAGTTAAAAAAAACATTGCAGAAACAAAGAATAGACGATTGAAGTTGAAGCTGAATTAGCTCATTTGTTTCGTCATATTGCAAAGGTGTACCAATGTCAAAATAAACCTCAAACTAGTAAACTCTTCAAAATTGTCGTTATATGGATTTTCACTAATTATAAAAAAAATGATTTCTTAATTAGAATCTGTATTAAAATCATTAGAACTCTTTGCGTGGGCCTACAATGTATTTACATCGTCAACGAAATTCAAAGATCAATACCGGTAGCCCTATGGTTATATAGAAGTGCTTTGCTCCTCCATATTTCCATCAACTCTTCCGTCGGGACGACGGGAATAAATAACTCCTTTTAATTCATTCTTCTGTTATTTCTCTCTTTATTGTAGTCTAGACATTTAATAGTGCACACAATTCCCAAGCGGAGTACGACGACATAACGCCATGCGGCTTGGCCCTCAGCTCGAGACAAAGCGTCCGTTCAACTCAGTGGCAGCGAGCTAAGTGAAAGTGCGCTCGGCTGGAGGAGCGCTCGATTGTGGCAGAGGCTATTCAGAGCGAGGCTGCGCGGGCACGGATACTCGTCAGCGGTCGGAAAACCCGAGCAGTCCCGAACGGGTGAGACGCTATAGCCAAACTTCAGTAACTGGCTAAAATTAAACTTCATTCTTTTAAACCCCTTTCAGGCCTGAATTAACCATTGTAATCCTCCATCCACTACAAGCCCCGACGTGCTGTCACACTTCTCGACTTGTAGAGTATGAAGATTAAAAACTGGGTGATCAGTTGTAAGAATGCCATATACTGATATAGGCCTATATTGTTAAACGGTTTCACGAAAAGGTCGTTCTAGTTGAAACCCTCAAGTGCAGAATATTATGTTAGATTTCATGGATGCAAAATGATGCTTTGAGGCATCATAAGGGTTTAAAGGGTTAATTAAATGAAGGTTTTTAAAGGTTACTTTCATATGAATTCATGCGGATGCGCCACCGCAAACCTTTTTTTTATTTGCAAAAGTAAGAATTTATACTTAGGAAAATAAATGCAAATACTTTTCATATGAAAAGTAAAACAAAGGTTTTTGGGTGCCAATGTCATAGATATTTAAATCGAGATCAATTCTATGTGAATTAGGACATAAATTATTGGGGTATGTTATACTAGTTTTAATATTTTTTGTTTAGCTATCTATACTAGTTTTTTTTTTTTTCACATGCTCACTAAAAGCTTTGCATTGTTTCCGCAATTTCAATTTTGTTGTCTGGTCTATTGACTCACTAGTGTGTGTGTTGGTTGTCTGGAATATTGAGTGACTAGTGTTTTTGGCTGCTTGTCTAGAAAATTTGTTGACTGATGTGTTTGTTGGATGTTTGTCTGACTATAGTAAAAGTCACCTTAAATTTGTCACTTTCGCGTTGCATGTTTTTCGCTCATTGCTCAAGCAATTTTTATCCGATTTTCACGAAATTTGACAAGCGTTAGTTTCTAGTCTTACGGCACCTGCCCTGAAAATTTCGGAGAAAAATATTATGTAGTTTAAAAGTTAGACCATTTGACATGTAGTTTTTGCGAATTATAACGCTCCTCTATAAACCTATTGCACGCTATCAGCTTCACGCACGAAATTCCACTACATGTCAAATGGTCTAACTTTTGAAATACTCATTCAAATTTCACAAAATTTTCAGGGTAGGCGCCGGAATAGTTGAAAAGAGTGCTTGCAAAATTGACGGAGAAATCAGCGAAAAACACCCGACGCTGGTGGAAGTTGACTGCAACTATAGTGTGCTTACTGGCTGGTTGTCTGGCATATTGAATGGCTACTGTGTTTGTTGGCTGGTTGTCTGGAATATTAACTGACCAGTGTGTTTGATGGCTGGTTGTCTGGCATATTGACTGACTAGTGTGTTTTTTTATTGGTTGGCTGGCATATTGACTGACTAGACCTACTGTGTTTGTTGGCTGGTTGTCTGGCATATTATCTGACTATACCCAAAGTCACATTAAAAGTGATCAACCAGGATTGCATGTTTTTCGCTGATTTCTCGGTCAATTGTTAACCGATTTTCATGAAATTTTGTAACCATCATATTTCAACAGAATCCTAATGTCCCTGAAAATTTCGTAAACTTATATATCGTATTTCAAAAGTTAGACCATTTGACATGTAATAAATTGAAATTACGACGTCCCTCTATAAACCCATAAAACTAATTCTAGAATTGTATTACATGTCAAATGGTCTAACTTTTGAAATGTTATATATAATTTTGCGAAATTTTTACCGCTGTTAGGATTTGAATAGAAAATGGCCTTTGCTAAATTTCAAGAAAATCGGTTCAGAATTGACGGAGAAATCGCCGAAAATCATGCGATCCTGGTTAATTTGACGGCGAGTATAGTGTGTTTGTTGGCTGGTTGTCTGACATATTGGGTGACTATAGATAGTCGGATTCACATTAGCCGTGGTGAATGATTTTCGCCGATTTCTCAATCAATTCTCAACCAATTAATAGTAGGGTAGTCACGACATGAATGGACAATATTGTGTGTAAAATTTCATGAAAATTGGTTGATAATTGACTGAGAAATGCGCGAAATTCAATAATCCTGGTTGATGAATTTAATGTGAATCTGATTATAGTGTTCTTGTTGGCTGGTTGTCTGGCATATTGACTAACTAGTGTGTTTGTTGGGTGGTTATCAGTCTGGTATATTGACTGTTAAGTGCGTGTGTCGGTTGGCTGTCACAGTGACTGCTAGTGTGCTTGTTGCCTGGCGAGCCCGGCCAATTTCATTTATGGCCGGGTATATGAAATGCGTCAGAGGGGAAATACAATACTGTGAACAACTCTTTATCCGGGGAAGTGACCTTTAAAAAATGCCTGAATTCGGGAATTACCCTATTTTCATCTAAAAATAGCAACAAGTCACAACCATTCACCACTGGGGCATACCAGAGGCTACATGAAGCTCGGCCACGCCACGTAGTGTGGCTCTGGGAACCAGAGTAGTGTGTTTGCTGGCTGGTTGTCAAGGCCCCTATTTAGTTTCAGGGTATTCACCAGGTGGCTCTTATCTTGACTATTACTATGCAGTTTTCTATGCTTTCTATGCTTTCTATTCTACAGGTTCCAAGTGTCGCACAGTAGGCTAATACCACAGTACTGCTATTCCATAGTTGAACACCCCATCGACCCGGGCTGTAACCCCGCAGATTACATTGGGTTACCCTGTGTTATAACCCGGGCTACTCCCAGGTTAAAAATAAATATCACCCGTGGCATTTTATCTGGGTTAAACAAATCAACAAAATGATGACCCGAAATTGCTTGACCCGGGGCAATCTGTGGGGCAATGCCATGGGTTACTTTTCATTCCTTTCATTTATTCATTCATTCATTCATTCATTCATTCATTCATTCATTCATTCATTCATTCATTCATTCATTCATTCACTCATTCATTCATTCATTCATTCATTCATGCAATTATTTATTCCATTATTCTTTCATTCATTCATTCATTTATTGTGTGAAATTTGCCACGGGTTGAAGTTGCCAGTGGCAGGAGCTTGTGGCTCAGTATTGCCCCGGGTTAACATGCGGGGCAAGACCCGAGTTAAGAGGCTTACCCCGCGAGCAGGTTAAACTACAAGCTGAGTGTTTATACTGTGGCACTTTTAGCAGTGCCCCGGGTCGTGCCCTGCGATGGGCTAGTTTCCACATCCTGCTTACCACGGGAAGTGCCTTGCCTGGCGAGCCCGGCCAATTTCATTTGTGGCCGGGTCTAGGCCAAGGTTCTTAGTCACGTGCTATCATGCCTGTGCTATTGAGGCCAGTGACTAATGTTCTGAGTCAAGTCCTAGGAGATGCGTCAGAGTGGAAATACAATACTGTGAACAACTCTTTATCCGGGGAAGTGACCTTTCAAAAATGCCTGAATTCGGGGACCTGAATTCGGGGATTACCCTATTTTCATCTAAAAATAGCAACTAGTCACAAACATTCGCCACTGGGGCATACCAGAGGCTACATGAAGCTCGGCCACGCCGCGTAGTGTGGCTCTGGGAACGTGAGTAGGGAAGTGCCCCGAGGGGTGTTCTACTTTAGACTGGGAGTACTGTATGGTTAATAACGTCACATGCAACACATCGAGGTTGACATTAGCGTTATTTTGTAAGGAATGCAGCGAGAATCTCATAGCGAGCTCAAACGAGCGAATGCCTGACATAGGCAGGTAGCTCTCTTCAAACAATGCGAGCGTCTACAGCAAAATTAAGCTATTGTGACATTGTTGGAACTGTTATAGCAAGGTTCTACATGTTCGTTGACATTTTGTTTTGTCAGTGATCAAATGGGATAACTTTGTGCTTACTAGAGGTGACAGGGATCTGGGATTGGGGGGGGGGGGCGGTGGATTTGTAGGTCTTCTGGTCAATGATTAGATAGCAGGGGAGCGGTGGACAGGGATGCGAGCTGGCAGACAGTTAGGCATGATGGGAGGCTCACAGACGAGTGAACAGTTTGGGGGGATGCTGATGGGTGATAGGCAGACATGCCGGCAGGTAAACAGTAAAAAGGTAGGCAGCAAGTAGGCAGGCAAGTAGGCTGGCAGACAGGCAGTTTTGTCTTGCTAACCTGAACCACAACTCCAAGTGAATGAAACTTGAAATATTTGCTAAATTTGCTACCAAACATTTGATTATCTTGATTTTTAGACACCCCTTTAATTCCCAATAACCTGCTATAACAAAACAGTTTAAACGACTGTAGTGGTTCTTGTTTAAGGGTTAAACCTTACAGCGCGGGGATCGACTTTAGTCGTCAAAATCTGACGTCTACAGACGTCAGATTCTCACTTCTAAAGTCGATCCCACCACTGTAAAAATATTTCTATTTATGGTAGACCCATTTTTTCCATATATGATGTCAAATTGAAAAAACCCTTCGGTTCCCATGCTTTATGTAAAAAATATGTCAGCGCTTCAAGGGTTTAAATCGCTCATATCACACACACTGACATAGATATGTTTAACCTGTTTAACCCTTAAAGCGCTGACAATTCTTGCATAAGCCATGGAGACCAAAGGGTTTTTTCAATTTGAAATCATCATGAATAACTTATTTAGCTCTTTCTGAGTCATTTGAATACCCACGTTATGGATGTATGGCCATTAAATATGCTTGCTCTTGCAGTGCGGGGATGGACTTTAGTCGTCAGAGTCTGACGTCTACAGACGTCAGACTCTGACGACTAAAGTCTATCCCCGCACTGTAAGGGTTGATATCCCTCGTATCACACACAATGACATATATATGTGGTCTATGTAGCCCATTTATAGAGCTGTCATATGAATCATCAGCTGGATTTACTGATTACAATATTATCCCGTTCACCCCTAAGCATCACAATAGCCGTTTTTAATTCGTTTGATCAGCTGATTAACTCACTGATATTAAGAATGAAATGACTGTTTAAACATCAAGATTTACAAATAATGATAATATTATCAATCCGTATAATAATTATTTCATTACCTTAAATTCAGATAAAGGGCTGTTAGGATAATTAGGTCAACCTCTTCCATGCCCTAAATAGATTTAATATCTACAAAATATATGAGTTTAAAGTGTTCTTGTATCAATTGGAGGTGACATTATTAGGCCTACCATGATATTTAACGTGGAGTTTGTAAGAAAATATGTTTGATAATATTTATATTTATCCTACTAGACAGGCTCGGTTAAATTAGAACCACAGCTATGTCGATATTGACTCATGTATCTGTTAGTTCAGATATCAATTTTACAATGTGTGGCCTACCTTCATGTGAGCGGGCAGACATTTTGGCAGGAGGGTTGACAGGCTGTCGACTGAGTGAATATTACTTTGCGTCGCTTTCTGCCTGAAGTCGGGAATATGTCCTATTCTTATCGAATGACTTCAAGGGTTCTTTATAGTGCATAGTACCGTGGACAATACAAGGCAGTCCAGCAGGCAAACAGACGGTAGAATGAACTGTGAGTGAGCATAAAAGAAGGTGGATAGGCAGGCAGGCAGGCAGGCAGGCAGGCAGGCAGGCAGGCAGGCAGGCAGGCAGGCAGGCAGGCAGGCAGGCAGGCAGGCAGGCAGGCAGGCAGGCAGGCAGGCAGGCGGGCGGGCAGGCAGGCAGGCAGGCAGGCAGGCAGGTGAACACACATCCAAGCAGGTAGGTAAACTTGCATTCAGGTAGACAGGTAAAGAGGCAGGCAGGCAGGCAGGCAGGCAGGCAGGCAGGCAGGCAGACAGGCAGGCAGGCAGGCAGGCAGGCAGGCAGGCAGGCAGGCAGGCAGGCAGGCCGACAAGCAGGCGGGCAGGCTATTCATATAGGGAGAGGTCATATGAACCACCAGCTGCATTTACTGATTAGAATATCAATACCTCTAGTATCAGCTTATGATAACCTTGAATGCAGCATACTTGGAATATATATTTCAGTGAATCTTTATCTATGGTTTAATTTCTAGGAGCCGCGATACGAGGGAGAAGGTTATGTGAACACAGACGGTGTCGCCACGTGTCTTCTTCTGACTTCTGACCCCTCCACTGATAACTTAGGCGTATAAATAAGACGGTCTACATAACTAAGACACATATCATCTTAACTTTACTTTAAAATTGTAAAACGGGATCGAGACAATGTGTATCCACAAGGTGGCGCCGGTCTTCACTCTGCTGCTGGTGACTGTGGTCAGCATCACAAGTGGACAGGATACGTGTTCATGTGGACAAACAGGTGTGTATAGCAAAATGTAGAGCTATAGCATCAATAATACAAGCCCACTAGATGAGATTATGATGTGATTTATAAATCCAGCGTAGAATTATAATACATATGAATACCACATATCCCGCTTAGTGTAATCTTAAATTAGGCTTCACAATGTTGGCTTAATTTTGGTCCATCATCTACAATTAGGAATAATACACTCATGTGTATGTGTTAACGGCATATATTATAAGACTGGCTTGACATTCAAACTTGTTCAGTCCATTCTAGAATGCCCAGCCCAGCTAAGGTCAATATTTGGGCCAGAGTCGTTGAATTACATTAAACAAGCTATGTGTGGATGTCACATGTTGCTTGGGAAGCTGGTTTGAACCCAGACAGCTATAAAATGCACCACTCTAAATATAGATTGTTAAGTTAAAAAAAACTACTTGCCTAGCGTGTTTGTCAGCCTGTGTCATGATGTGTTGGCTAACATTTCACCAATTGCAATAGAAATGATCAAAGATCTTGTTAACATCCTCCAGGGCAAATTACTAAAATAATTACCGAGAGAGAACTTTAAAACATTTTATATGAAACATGTCAAACATATTATATATCGTGTCAGACCAATATATATATATATATATACTAGTGTATACACTGTATACGGAACTGTTTCAAGTATCTGTATCCACGTATTCTTATTACGTTAGTTAATTTGTCCACAAGGTAGTTTACTGTTAATTGACATCGGTCTAGAAACAGTCTCTGTTTTTCCTTTTCAATGCCGATTGTTTCCATAATTTGTGTATCTTTGTTAACATATTTTATTTCGTGTATGGGCACATGCGCTGTCTCATGATTTTTTAAAATACTTGGAATACAGTTCAATATTTTAATAGGTGTACCAGGCACCACCACTGTATCATGTGCATTAATTTTATTTCAATAAAGATATGTCATAGTTTCAAATTTTTTAAAATAATTTCACTTAAATGTCACTTGAATGACCATTAGTGCCGAAAAGTTATTTACTTACTTACTATATTGTATTTTTTTCCAGACGGAGCCATCTATACAAGATGGGGCAGAAGAACTTGTCCAGATGATGCCGAACTGATATAGGAAGGTGAACATTAATAAAATGAATTAAAAACGAAATTGCTAAATACGAAAGGGTCACATATGGTGTAACTGTAACAATGTAATGTAAATATTAAACAATAAATCAGCCATAAAAAACGGGTCGATCTGAAAATAGGGACATGTAGTCAATCACTGGATGTCTTCATAAATAGAGACAATCCCTTTGTGTATTAGATGCACATACCTTATGGCGAATAGTAGGCATTTATCCCTTACAGCGCGGGGATCGACTTTAGTCATCAGAATCTGACGTCTACAGACGTCAGATTCTGACTACTAAAGTCGATCCCCGTGCTGTAAGAGTAAGCATATTTCTAACCTCAGAAAGAGCTAACTAAGACATTTGTAATGATTTCAAATTGGAAAAACCCTTTGGTCTCCAAAAATTTATCGCTTCAAGGGTTAAATTATATTGATTATCAACAGGCAATAATTACATCTCGTCTTCTAAAATGTTTGGTGTTTATCTCGCCTGATCACGGCTGAAAAGAGTTTTTTCACATTGTAGTTAGGTATGTTTGAATTTACCACTTGTGCTTTGAATCTTAACAGGTTTTGCTGGAGGCTCGTATTATAAAAATACAGGAGGAGGCGCCAACCATTTGTGTCTTCAGAGTGATCCTATCTACAGACCGACTGATGAATCTATAGGTGTCTACCGAGCAGAAATGCATGGAGCAGAATATTACAATCCATCTAACGGCATGCTACATAATCATGACGTAAAAAATGAAATGAAATGAATCAGGCTTTAGGCCACCTTTGCGCACATATAGGCTAAACTGGGCCAGGAGAACCTCCTGAGGATGGTGAGATGATTGAGATGACACTGTCCTCCAGACACAGGATTCGAAATTCGCGCCCTGGCGGTCTGAGGCCGAGCACGCTACCTCTCGGTCACGGAGGCTCCCCACAATACTAACTTTCACACGTGGATGGGTAATCATGACGTACCATGTGCAGTCTGCTCTGTGACACGTAGACAGGTGTTGATGATGCCAGGAACCAATCTATGTCAAGAGGGATGGACGACAGAATATGTAGGTCAGGGGTGCATATTACAAAGAATCCTAACTTTGATCCTATCCCAACTTTCTCTTATTTCCATTACAAAAAGTTAGGATCACCTAACTTTTTGTAATGGAAATAAGAGAAAGTTGAGATAGGATCAAAGTTAGGATTCTTTGTAATATGCACCCCAGATTTCAGCAGGTTCGGCTACATTTAGCAGTCATTACCGTGCAGAGTTTGTGTGTTTGGACGACGATCCTGAGATCACAACCCACAGCAGTCCTGATAATGACTACGGTGTCATATTCTATCCAGTACAAGTGATCTGCGGGTCTCTACCATGTACACCATATGCAGACGAGAAGGATTTACTTTGTGTGGTCTGTTCACGGTAATATGATCCCTAGATTGTGAGCTGACAAAGATGATGAACATTAAACCAAAACAGCTCTATTAATAAAATGACATTTTATTTTACAAATCGATGGAAAATATTTTGATATAGAAAAACTTACTTTCACTGTCAGCAAGGTAAACCACGAAACATTAGTCACGAGGTTTCATAGTTAAAAGGGATAAACCTGTATATTGTACCCGACCTGACCAATACCAAAAATAGCCGGGGATTTGTAGATTCGAATCTATTGTTTTAACAATAGACGCCACAGTTGTATTTTTAATAACATTCAGTACTCATTGGAGGCAGTGTCATCTGATTATGCTATAGATTAATAAAATATTTCACATACCGAGCACAAGTTGTTTCCTCTTTTATTGGCGAATATATATGAATATTGCTTTACGTCGCTTTCTGCACAATCATGGCAATATCGCGACAGATTTATTGGCGAATACAACCAGCAATTCCAATTGATCCGCTTAAATAATATGTCATAAGCTATTTGTCAATTGCATGTTAATTAAGCCCCTAATAATATGTACTTTAGTAGTCAGACAAGTTAGGCATCTATGTAAACTAAACCCCCTCGAATTACACATTTTTCAATTCTCAAGCGATTATCATGAAGTTATTTAAACATTATTTTCTAGTCATTTGGAATCTCTCCTGAAAATGCCATTATAATATATTGTAGGCCTACAGTTCAAACGACCTGACCAATACAAAGAAATAACAGTATAGCTTCGTAGATAAGAATCTACTTTTTTAACAATAGACTGGCGTCACAGGTATTTATCACATGTATTTAACAATTGAAAGTAAATTAGGCCCCTAACATTACACACTATATTTGACAGAAAGTGAGGGAAATTATGCATCTATGTAAATTAAGTCCCTCAAATAAAACACTGTAGGCCGATAACCCAACAAGGTATGTATATATGTAATCTACATCCCCCCCCCCCCAAAAAAAAATACACATTTGTCAATTCTCTAGCGATTTTCATGAAATTGATTGAACATTATTTCTAGACCTTTGGCTTCTCTCTTGAAAATTCCATTGTAATATTTTTTACAGTTCAAAAGCTAGACCATTTGACATGTGGGCCTAGTAAACATATAATTATGACGCCCCTCTATGAATCCGATTTTGTCGGGGCTGTTGCAAGATGACTAGATAAGAATAGTTCGCTTGAGAACTGACTGAGCACTTGTCGAAAAACGTACTTTCATTTTGGATCAGCCTCCACCTTCGGACAATCTATAGGCGAATAAAAGGACAAATTAGGTATCACTTTAAATTAACCTCTTGTACTAAATCGAGTGACCTACATAGACTTGCTTACACAGAACAACAGAAACAACAACTAAAACATTTGTTGTGTTATATGTTATTGTTTTTACCCCAGGTAAATATAAACAACATCAGTGATCATAACAAACAAGATATTACAGTTCCATTCACACAATCAATTTTTATCCGTTGATAATGACATTTTGCAAGCACTATTTTCTAGTCATTTGGCAACAACTATGAAAATTTCACAGAAGATCAGTGATTATTTCAAAAGTTAGACCAATTGATGTAACGTAAATTAAGAGAATCAACCGGAATAAAGTTAATGGCTTGATAGCAAAAACAAAACAATTATAATGACATCTAGATGTTAGAATGCTGGACTAATGTTTTTTTCAATACTTAAACGATTAAAAAAAACATGAAAAAAAGAAATAAAAACGTTTAAAAAACGTTTTTTCGTGAATGTTCTTTATAATTTTTTTATTTAATGGCTTAAAATGTTATGTTGACGCGACGTTTTAATATTGTACAGAAATTATAACAAAATCATATGACCTTTTAAAAATGTTTGAAAACTGTTTTGTTTGCTGGGTACATCATAATTTACTACATAACAAAGGATCAAACTTTTGAACTATACAATATTTTTTGTGGAATTTTTAAGATAGTCGCCAAATGACTAGAAAATAGGCAAATTTTGATCAAAATCGCTTGAACATCTACTGAGTAATCTGCAAAAAGCTAGCTCCCCCCCCCCCCCACTGTCAGACAGATTATAGGATTCATGACCATGTATATCATCCAAATAACACGAATACCAGAGAAGGGTCTAAAAAACAGTCACATAAAATGTGTCTTGTATAGTATATATGTGAATTGATATAAAGTGAAATTTATAAAACAGCAGCAGATGACTTGATATGACGTTATATAGATGTGTGGATCAACATAAATTATGTGGGGACATTTTTATCATGTTTATTTTTTGAAAATCAGAGGACCATGTACATACGGCAGTTAAAAACTAATGATAATGATGATGATGATGATGATAATGATAATAAAAATAATAATGATAATAATATGTTCCCGGTAAGCACCTATGAAAACAAACAATCAGCGAATTAAACAATTATTAAAAATAGACAAAAAAAACATATATCAATCAATCAATCAATCAATCAATCAATCAATCAATCAATCAATCAATCAATCAATCAATCAATCAATCAATCAATCAATCAATCAATCAATCAATCAATCAATCAATCAATCAAACTATCAATCAATCAATCAATCAATCAATCAATCAATCAATCAATCAATCAATCGATCAAGCAATCAATCAATCAATCAATCAATCAATCAATCAATCAATCAATCAATCAATTAATTGACATGACATAGATAGCAGATCAATTGAATACAAATATTGTTATGTTATTAATAAGATATACCAGGAGTCACTGGCTAAGCTAGTTACCAACGTTTGTGTTGTCAGCCACAGGCATTAACAAGATGATCTAGCAAACGATGTTGTTGTAACAAGTTTGATCATGAACAATAAAACCTTTGCACATCATTATGCACGAGTATGAACACACCCTCCACGGCTTGTTATATTTGTTATGGCTTCTAATTCAGAAAAATGTTCCTTATTTCATTTCTTTGTCAGCATATATTCATTATTTTTTATTTTCAGTTCTAATCACTGCTCATTAGGAAATAATCGACGAAATGCATAATATAAATATAAATGTATGTTTCTTAGATTTTTGTTTTAACTAAATTTGCGTTTTGAGATACATATTACAACTTCAGATGGAAATTTTACCTTTATTTTTCATTTGGGTTATCGCGATAAAAGGCATGGAACCCATAGCACCTGTTGTCCTGACATTAAACTTATATACATCATATTCAGAGCTGGATGATATAGTTATCATAGTGAGAATCATTGCACAGTCCAAGGGGATATAGTATTATGCAAAGATAGTTCACTTAGTGATATTACTTGGTGGTATCAACCGTTAAAGGGACAAGGTAATTTATTTAATTTTTTTAATTTATTCAAATTTTAACCCATTTGAAGTTGTGTCTCGCTACCGCGACCCACAACTTCAAGTGGGTGAAAATAACTCATATTTGTTTGATTTTTGAACAAACATTCACAAATTTAGATTTTAAAACACACATTTTATTCCCACTAACAGTGATTCAATCTAGAAATAAATCAAATTTAAAGCTATCACGATCTTGAGTAATGATTTAAGTGTTCAATGATATGATATAGGAATATACAATATTACATGGTGATATTCTCCATATTTCTTGGTGATGGTAATAGCACATATTGATATACCATAATATTACATTGTGATATTCATCATATTTTTTGTTGATGATGATATGACATTGTGATATGGCATGATACTTCAGTGATTCATGACATATTGATATACGAGTATATTCCATGGTGATATTCTTCATATTTCTTGGTGATGATGATATGACATAGTGATATACCATGATATTACATGGTGATATTCATCATATTTCTTGGTGATGATGATATGACATAGTGATATCCCATGATATTACATAGTGATATTCATCATATTTCTTGGTGATGATTATATGACATAGTGATATCCCATGATATTACATAGTGATATTCATCATATTTCTTGGTGATGATTATATCACATAGTGATATCCAATGAAATTACATGGCGATATTCATCATATTCAGAGCTCGCTGACAATGTGGCACGTTATTAACAGCGTCCAGATATTTTTGACCAATCACACTTCTCCACACCTGTGCCGTATTCAGGGCATTGGGTGACGCCCCCATCGCCGTCAACCTATCCTTCTGAGCCACTTTATCCATGTGACTCACAAGTCCAGCAGTGACTGGAAGGTTCAGGTATTTATAGATTTTCTCAGCACATTCTCGCGGTGAAGCAGCGAGATCCTCGTACATTACCGTCATGAAATTACGAGGATGCCGCTGACGTAAGCGTAGACTGATGTCAAAGTCATGAGCCACCCTGGCACACGTCTTTCTGGAGTCATAGGTCCACGATGATGACTTGAGGGTGTGATCCACCCTGGCTTTAGCGTAAGCCTGTCCTCGAGGGTCCCGAGTGAGGTACAGCACCTTTAAATGAGGATCTAGCCTCAGCATCGCCTCCACGTACTCCATCGACATACGTGTCTCCATGGCAACACTGACGCTTGTTGCCTTACACCGGGGTTTCAGATTGTGTACGCACGGGTGTACGTATGTGTTCTTGCGCTGTAGACACTGCCAGTGCTTAGGGAATGCCTGAGCTATACCCACCCCCTTGGGGTCATCAGAGGGGTCACCCTGTGTCTGCCGTGTCACCTCGATCTCCTCCACACAATCTGCTGCCTTACAGTAATTGGTAATCAAATCTACACACTCCTTATGACTCATCTCACCACTCATGTTACCATGGTTACCACCACTCCCCTCTCCAGCAGCCATACTCTGTTTAACACAAGCCTGAAATTCTTTCATCCCGGCATATTCCTCAGACGCGAACCGATTACTATCCAGGAAATATTCCACTGGTAATTTATCCAGGTCGCAGTTCAGCAGGTTGAGCATGTTGACGGCTAGGTAGTGAGACTCCATCTCACTTATTTCTCTGAAATATAAAATACAATTTGTCAGAGTAGGCTATATGAACACATTCTTAATTATTACACAACCCTGACGTTGGGACCCTAGTCACCATACATTTTGAGAATTGTTCAAAATAAAATGCAAATGAAATTGATACAACTTTTTTAGTAGATGATGACCTAAGTAAATAAATAAACAATTTAGGAGATGTCTAATTTTGTCTAATATCTTATATCATTTGAGTCTTCAAATAAAGAAAAATATCAACAAACAATATAATATCAACTACCACTAAGAATGTAACCCTGACAACACAAACACGACTATAGTCGTTTTCAATTTGTTATATTAGCAAATGAAATCACTGTTATTAAAAGGAGTGTTTAAGCATCAACGTATGTCAATGGAGCACGTGGGGCAAAGGTGTGGACTCGTATAAGGGTGGTCTATCTCAACCGAGATCCTCAAATAAATATGAGACATTTTCAGTCACTTGAAGTTGTGGGTCGCGTTAGCGAGACACAACTTCAAGTGGGTGAAAATTTAAATTATTTAATTTTGCGATTTAAGGGCTCAGATTACTGTGATTATGAATATATATATATCATAATCAACCCACCTATATGTATCATTGCCTGACATACACGTGGTGGCGAAGCTGAAGACTTAAATCCTCATTTAAGGTTGCTCCACCTATAGCCAAAGTCACATTAAAAGTGATCAACCGGGATCGCATGTTTTTCGTCGATTTATCGGTCAATTGTCAACCGATTTTCATGAAATTTGGTAACAATCATATTTCAGCAGAATCCTAATATCCCTGAAAATTTCGTAAAAATATATATCGTATTTCAAAAGTTAGACCATTTGACATGTAATAAATTGAAATTACGACGTCCCTCTATAAACCCATTAAACTAGTTCTAGAATTTTATTACATGTCAAATGGTCTAACTTTTGAAATATTCGATATAATTTTGTGAAATTTTTACCGCTGTTAGGATTTGAATAGAAAATGGCCTTTGCAAAATTTCAAGATTGAGAATTGACGTTGAAAGATTGAGAATTGACGGAGAAATCGCCGAAAATCATGCGATCCTGGTTAATTTGACGGCGAGTATATTCAAGTAATTTTAGGTACTTGAAGTTGTGGGTCGCGGTAGCAAGACACAAATTCAAGTGAGTAAAAAATTAATTTATTACAATATTACTGTGATTATACATTTATATTATAATCAACCCACCTATATGTATCATTGCCTGATATAATGACAGGGTATTCTAAGCTGCCTTTCACGGCCTGGTAGAATGATTTCAGAGGTTCGTTATGATGAGCCATGTTTTCCAGGGGAGTGAACAGTTCATCCATCAGAGCCGTACCACCCCGGTAATAGGCGAAGATCAACACTCTAACAGGAGGGCCATCAGCCGAGATAGATGTAACTGTGGAAGTAAAATCATAATATACAACCTCGATAATAGGGAAAGATAAGGGTATGGGAAAAAAATAATAGCACACACATGGGCATTGAGAGAATAAAATAATATAAATAATATTTGCCATGTTTATTTAATCCACTTGTAATGAAGATATATCATTATTTCAATTATAACCTGGCTAAAATTCAACGAGAAAAAGCTGAGCAAAGATATGATTTTACAAGTAGTGGATATAGGTGCTGTTTTCACTGTTGGGGAGAAATTATTCAGAGGTCTGGTCCCACATTAAAGCTATAGTCAAATGTTAAATTATGCGGCTCATGGGTTTCCTCAGAATGCAGTCATGCCCGTGGGTATTACATAATAATACTATATATGTTTCATACCCAATGCCACATTAAAAACATCATAGCATGTCCATAAACTTGAGCGACATCTATGAGCTAATAATTCCACCAATGTCCTCAGCTGAGCGTTGGGTTTGAAATCTACCTGTTCTGTTTCTGCATGGAGCTCGAAACAGCTGACCATCAAGCATGTATTGACAGGAGGGCTTTGCAGCAAACATTGAACTCTCACCCAATGCTGGTTTATTGTTGGGCCTGCATCGCAGACATTGGTCTAAAATTAAAACAGCATCGGGTGAGTGTCACGCTGGAGTAGTATCCTTGTAATCAGGTTAGTGACTCGAGCTGAATGTAATCAAACAGTACAGTATACTGAAGGCCTACAGGTGACCTGCTCATGCGAATTAACCCTTGCAGGGATAGACTTTAGTCGTCAGAATCAGACGTCTGTAGACGTCAGATTCTGATGACTAAGCCGGTCCCCGGAATGTAAGTGAAAAAATATTTCAAATGGCCGTAGACCCATAACATAGGTATTCAAATGAATCAGAAAGAGCTAACTAAGACATTTATGATTATTTCAATTTGAAAAAAAACACCTTTGGTTGCGATGTTTTTCCCAAATTATTTCAGCGCTTCAGGGTTAAGGACATAACTGGCGGCTTAATGTAGCACCCTAATCCTTACGTGCTCTGTAACCATGGTAACTGCTGCAAAACATGACTTAGTCTCAACGAGGTTCACTGGCTATTTAGATATCAATTGATGGATAGATAATATGTTTTCTTGATTCCTTATCTAGGTATCGGCAAATCTTGCCAATTGACCTGCTGTGATTGTGCTGTAATGTGCTGACTTGGGTTTTTCATACACAATTCAGTGGCGGATCCGGAGGGGGGGGCGCAGTCCATGCCCTCCCCCCCCCCCCAAAAAAAAAAAACCCGAACATATTTCGACCAAAAAATGGTCTAGAATGCGTCATTTGAGGCTTTAGATTTCAAAATATTCAGGTAGCGCATGCCCCTGGACCACCATACAGCATATACGTGTGATTTGTAGTGTGTATATATTCTTGCAAAAATCGCCACCTTCCCCCCACTCCCCCGGTCTGTCAATTATATTACGTGGTGCTGTTCAGTTTTGCAGAATGTCAGTTGTACCTGGGTTTGCAGAGACTGAGGCGCAGCACATGTATTATGTATCTCCTTATGTGTAAAATATTTTTATTGAAAGCGTCATGTCCAGTCCATCGGTCTGCAGCAATACTGCGCAGTACTGATCTGCTAGTTATATTTTAGACATAGGGCCTATTTATTTAACTCTACGCGTATTTGTTTTACTATACAGTTTAAAATCATTCGATCTTTACATCTTTCGATCTTCCAAAGACCATAATAGAAGATCGAAAGATGTAAAGATCTAAAAAAAACAGATATCTATCTGAGAAAAATACATTATACGAAAATCTCAAAAAAATTAATCGCATAGAATATAATAGTCTTAAATTTGCATAAATAACAGATTATTTGTATACTTACAATTCCTAGGTTTGAGGCGTTCTCTCATTATTTTGTCGGTGACTTTGTTTTTTTGTAGTCCACTCCTGGTCAGATGGCTGTCGAGAGGTTCTTTAATCTGTCTGTAGTCACTACTGGCCAGTAGGTGTATCATTGGACCGACCAGACACACAGACAAAAACACCTGAACCACCAAACACTTAAAGGGACCTTTCATTATCACTTTTCACAACAGGTCAAGTACAAAAGCTTGAGAGTTTTAGTTGATGACACTTGAGAGCTCAGCTGATGGCACTAAACAATTCAGACATGGGAACTTAAGAGTTCAGCTGATGGCACTAGAGAATTCAAACAGAGAAACTTGAGTGTTCAACTGATTGCACTGAGGAATCCTCACAGAGAAACTTCAAAGTTCAAACAACATAAACTTGATATCACTAAAGAATTCAGACGGAGTCAACTGAGAGTCAGGATTCAGTGATGAAGAGTTTAATCTTTTTTTTTGAGTTGAGATTTCGACTAGATTGTGTGTAGATTTAAGTTGGATCTCACACTCTCAGTCATCCACTACTGTACATGGCACGTCGTTTTCTACAAGATTCCAAAAAGCTCATAAGACCCCTTTCTTCTGTGTGTTTCGTTTGGCGGGTCATGTCGCTGTAATCATGATGTGTTCTGGTTTCCACTGATACAGTGTCCCATGTCCGTGTATGTATTGTGGAAAGATCATCATTATAATCACATGCCTGAAACACAGAAATGAATTATGATCACACAACGCTGACAGAAACACAGCGTAATGATAAGTTATACAGCTAACACAAATCACTGACCCATTGTTGGATCAAAGCTGGGCCAGCGTGGTAGACGGTTTACCAACATTGATCCAATAATAGTACAACGTCTGGGTTATTTGGAGCACAAACTGTTTCAATTAGTCAATTAATGGTTCAATCAATGAATGAATCAATCGAGCAAAAAAGCAATCGAGCTATTAGGCAATCAGTTAATTAGAAATTGGAAAGGGCATATTCAGCATATATATTAATGTTTAAACTTGTGCTTTTCCTTGTCGACGTTTTTTCAGATAGGCTGTGGCTCAAAACTCGAGGTGAATGGGTCCAAGTGCCAGTCGAGCATAACCTACTTTCGGCATTGCACTGTGCACAATGGTGACAGAAGATAATTCTGTCTACGTCGGATCGGATATTTGTCTCTGTGGCTGTTCAAAGGCCTAGATTGGGCAGTGCTTCATATGGTAATGTGCAATATAAAATAAACAATGAATTTATCCAATATGGCCGGCTTCAGGCTTCCTTCCGTTATATGCTGTTAAAATAAGATGATCGATCTATGAAACTATTAGTATACATCATACAGAAATGATACATTGCATGATGACGATTTTCCAATTAATGTCTGAAATCTAAATCGAGTATCTATTACAAGCAACTTCATCAATTCCAATAGTTTTTTATAAAGTTTGAAACATGTCTGAAAACATATAGTTATAGATTTAAGGATTAACTCCTAAAGCACTAAAATATTTGTGTATAGAGAAATTAAGTGTGTTTTCAGGGATGTGAAATGATGCTTTAATGCATCGTGAGGACTTAAAGGGTTAATGCAATGATGTGCCGACGACACCTCAAAAATGACGGTTTGGCTCCTTGACTATAACCCTTATCCTGCTGATCACGAGTTTTGTCGTTTTTTAGCCTGTTTTATCAGGTGATCAAATCACTGATATTGGGATCGAAATGTGTGTTTAAACTCCAAGATTTGCAAATATTTGTTAACAAATTAAACAAATATGCATAATTTTCAGCCACTTCAAGCGGGTAAAAATTTAAAAAAAAAAAAAGGGATAAGGGTTAAGGGGGCCACAATTCAATTCACAGGGGCGGAGGGGGGCTGCAATATTTTTGAAATAAATAATTTCGGCAGACTCTGCATGAAATAAATAATATATTTCAAGAACTGTTCTATATTAACATGTAATGAATTTTGAATTTGTTAGCGCCTTAGCGAGCCAGGTTGGAATAAATTATTTTATTGGTGTCTCGCTACCGCGACTCACAACTTCAAGTGGGTAAAATTCTAATCGAGACATATGATAATCTAGCAATTGTGATGTTTGTTTCTTCGTTAACTTTTCTTGTTTAGAGGTCAAATATAAACAACTATAGACGTGTTTAGCACTTTAACCCTTAGAACGCTAAATTATTTTTTTTAACCATAGAAACTAAAGGGTTTTTTAATTTGAAATTATCATACATGTCTTAGTTAGCTCTGTCCGGTTCATTTTAATAGCTATGTTATGGGCCTACGGTCATTAAAAATATTTTAATTATTTCAGTGTGGAGACCGTCTTTATACGTCAGCATCTGACGTCTACAGACGTCATATGCTGACGTATAAAGACGGTCCCCGCACTGAAAGGGTTAAATGGTAAAATTAACCGACAACTGCTACACATCAGCCTGATAATGTGTTGACAAGCTCCCACCTGAGTAAATGAGTGTGCTTTATCGTCCGTGACTCGAAATAATTATCAATTTGTTGTATAGTTTCAGCTCCATGCCTCAACTAATGTAGGCCCTATACACCGTAATTATCTACAGCCAGGAACTAAAGACTACTGTAGTACAATGCACAGTCAAGCAGACGGCAGACGTTGCCCAATTAGTAGTTTACATTTACAGGTTAGGGGCCACCATTCAATCTCCAGGGGGGGGGGGGTTATTATGTCTCCCCTCTACAGAGAGGGAGAGACATGTAGCTTTACTTCTCACTGCATTTCTCTGTCCGATGTCCGTGCGTTCATCTATCCTGCAGGCGTTCAAACACGAGACGTTGACCCAATGTCGGGCTTTTGTTGGCCCACCGTCTACGACGCTGAGCCAACCTTGGGTTACTGTGTCGTGTTTGACGCCACGCTGAATGTGGGCCAGCGTCACAGACGGCGGGCCAACATTAACCCAGGCCCAATGGCGCAGCATTCGGTTGAAGGTCTATTCATTGAAAGAAAGGCGGTATAGGGCTGTATTATGCTGAGCTACCCTCTGATTACCAAGGGGGTAATAATTAAAAAAACATATATCCGATAATATTTAAGTGACGAGCCAGCGTTTCAAACAGTGGCCCAGCATTGAACCAACATTGGGTGTTTGATATAAACGATTTAAAAATTAAAATAACAGTTGTAATTACAGAGAGGAATGAATTAATGCAGTTTTAGGCCAACTTTGTGCACATATAGGCTAAGCTGGGTCAAGAGAACCTCCTGAGGCTGGTGAGATGAATGATATGACAGTGGAGGAGAGTCGCAAATAGTCGCAAACCATCGCAAACCGTCGCAAACGATCTCAAACGGTCGCAAACGATCGCAACTGGTCGCAAGCCGTTGCAAACGATCGCAAATGGTCGCAAACGATCGCAAGCGGTCGCAAACGGTCGCAAATGGTCGCAAACAGTTGCAAACGATCGCAAATATTCGCTAACGATCGCAAACGGTCGCAAACGATCGCTAATAGTCGCAAACCGTCGGAAACGATCGCAAAATGGTCGCAAACGATCGCAAATGGTCGCAAAAGGTTGCAAACTATCGCAGACGGTCGCAAGCGATCGTAAACCGTCGCAAACAATCGCTAATGGTCGCTAACGTTCGCAAATAATCGCAAACCGTCCCAAATGATCGCAAATGGTCGCAAACGGTCGCAAACGGTCGCAAACGATCGCAAACGGTCGCAAACGATCGCAAATGGTCGCAAACCGTCGGAAACGATCGCAAAATGGTCGCAAGCGATCGCAAATGGTCGCAAAAGGTTGCAAACTATCGCAGACGGTCGCAAGCGATCGTAAACCGTCGCAAACAATTGCAAATGGTCGCTAACGATCGCAAATAGTCGCAAACCGTCCCAAATGATTGCAAATGGTCGCAAACCGTCGTAAACGATTGCAAATGGTCACAAACAAAGTACTCATTAGGACTGAATGCCTACTGGCCAGGACCGGCGACGCTGGCCCAACATTTAACAGACATTGGGTCGGTGTCGGCTTACAAAACATTTGCATAACATTTGTACAACGCCGGCCCAACGTCTTCGACGCATTGTACAAATGTTATGCAAAATGTTTTGTGTTTCCTGGGTTGAACGCAGCCCAGCAAACACGAGGCGTTGAACCAGTGCTGGTTTGATGCTGGGCCAGCGTCGCAGACGGTGGGCTAGAATTGGACCAGCATTTGGTCGACGTCGTGTTTGCTGGGTGTGTAGACAAGCACCAAAACGGAATAATAAATTCCGCTTAATACATAGTCTCTACTGTTCACAGGAGCCATTTAACAACATTAATTACAAAAGCCATTGACACTACATCTATTAGCTATCAACCTTTATGGTAATGCTGCTGGAGGGGAGACATCTCCAGTTTTTTGTCCTAAAAAAACAGACCCTTCTAGTTACATTTTTATATAAAACAGTTATTGAAGTAAATCATTTACTTCACGCTTGAAAATATTTCTTTCAAAAATACTTCAGCCCCCCCCCCCCTCCCTGGAGTTGACTGGTGTCCCCCTATAGTGTTACTACCTCCGCCAGGAAGATTATGTTTTTGGTGTGGCTGGTTAGTCTGTCTGTATGTCTGTCTGTCTATCAGTCTGATTACTTTAAAAGTAATGAAGGGTTTTGAATTAATTTCTTAGGTGTGTCTCGAGTCAACGAGCAATCGATTATATTTTAGCGATGATCAAGATTACGGTACGGATCCTGGGTCCGGAGGGCGGGGGCCCTAGGGTAGTGGTTAGCACCGCTGCCTTTCACGCCAGAGATCGGGGTTCGGTTCCCGGTCTCGGCGGTTTGAAAGAAACAAAAAATGTTTCTTCCACATCCACGTGTGAAAGTCAGTATTGTGGGGAGCCTCTGTGACCGAGAGGTAGCGTGCTCGGCCTCAGACCGTCAGGGCTCGAATTTCGAAGCCTGTGTCTGGAGGGCAGTGTCATCTCAATCATCTCACCATCCTCAGGAGGTTCTCCTGGCCCAGTTTAGCCTATATGTGCACAAAGGTGGCCTAAAGCCCGATTCATTTCATTTCCTGGGTCCAGATTACGATAATTAATTTCAGTGGAGGTTTCTGACTAAAATAACTGATTATATTTTGGGATGATCAGGATTACGATTCGGATCCTGGATCCGAATTAGGATCATTAACCCTTGTCCTGCTATGCCCGGATATTTACGGGGTTAAGGATGTATTAGCTCAATAAAAATATCACCTAATTTTGATAAAATAGTTTTTAGTAGATGCTTAGTTGATCCAATAATTTAATTTTAGACATGTCTATTTTTCATAAATAGTAATATTTTTCGTCATTTGAAGCTGGAAATTGCGTTAGCAATTCCAGCTTCAAATGACGAAAAATACAATTGAAGCAATTCAGCAGGACAAGGGTTAATTGGCGGAGATTTGCAGTCTCCGACTACCTGAAGTAACTCATTACAGGAAATGTAAGTCGTTACCTATATTTGTCCTTCACAGGTGTATTGTATTATAGTGCAGTCATTATAGATCAAAAGTTTGACCAATAAGGGAAAAAATGGTACAGCATTTTTTTTGCTCGGATATAGTTCATTGGGGTTCAAATAACACCAGAAAAAACTTGCACCCTTTAGGACTGAAGCTAACTTCAAACTTTGAAAAAATCTAAATGGCCGCCAAAAATCAAGATATGGAAGTTTTTTTTTTCAAAATAGTCGCATAGCTTTCATGTAAGATTTAACTTAAAGGTAATTAAATTATAATAACGAATATTGTGCACTGCAATTTATTCTTAACACTACTTTCTTACAAAATAGTACGGATTAAAAAAACCAAAAATATATAATAGGATATTATCACACAAGTAACGTTAGGCGACCTTAATAGGGCCTGCTAGTAACCAGAGTCTGTCTAAAAAAATCACTAAGCCTACAGCCTTTAGTCACTATAATATTAGACATATTGGCAATAATATTAATTGATATTAATTGTGTGTTGTGTTACAATCAAATATGACATTTATCTAGTATGTGAGCAGTCACTGCTAAATTATGATACAGTATCAGTAAAGCAGAAAGGTCAAGATACACTGAGACATGCTAATAAAATATACAATGATGATGTAGCTGGAATTATTACAGCGCTTCAAAAGAAAGGGACAGAGACTGTTCAGGTTCATGTCACATGCCACAAACAGAATACTTTCATAAAAGTAATATTAGTATAAGTCCAACAGGCCCTTCTCTAAGCTAAAAAGGCTCAGATCGATAGTTTCTGAATTTGATTTCAAGCAAAACTGTATGTTCTGTGGGGAAAATGCCGATATCGATGATGCTGAAAGCAAAGCCGTTGGTGAGAAGAGATATATGGTTAGTCCGAACTCATGGAATCCAGACTACTATTCAGAATGTTTCACAGAAAAGGGGTGATGACTGGAGTAGAGAAGTTGAGAGGAGAATTAGTATCGTAAGCGATCTGGTAGCAGCAGAAGCCCGCTACCACAATAAAGGATGTTATCTACCTTACATTAAATGCAAGTCTGCACCAATGATGTCGGTCGTCCATGCTTATTAAATGACTCCGATCATTTAAAATAATTGGTCACGTTTTTTTTAAGAAAATGAAGAGTGTCATTGTATTCTGGACGACTTAATGAGCACACTTAGTAACTATGCTTGCTCTGAAACAGATATTTGTCATTCACAAACACGGAAATCGCTCTTATCATGCTTATAGGCAAGTTTGGAGATTATAATTATCATAGCTGCAACAAAGAACCATAGGCCTACACCAGTTGTGTGTTTTTTTAGACACAGGGTATTATATATTAAAGTAGAAAATATAAAGATTAAAAGACGACATTGACGACACTACATAATACATTCCAGCAGAAACAGCTTTTGAAAAAAAACACTATCAGTAATTCCAGCAACCCTTATGTGAGTGACTGATAAAATAATTTCCAAACAGAATGGAAAGGAGGAGCAAGAAAAGTTCAGGAACGGTAATACATGTAGCTGCTTTGTCACGAGATATAATGTGAGCAGCACGTCCCAGATCATTTGTATCTATGATGGGCTTGTTGTTCATATACAACACCATTATATGCAAAGGCTGTACAAATGGTTGCTTCTTCTGATCCGAGCAATAAACTATCAAGAGCTGTGATTAATGTGAACAGCTGTGATAATGTCATTTATGGGAGCACTATGCTCCACCATCATGGGTGGAAGTGGAATGTAAGAAGTTTGGTCCATCATATCTGCAGTAATGCAAATAGCTAATGACATGGTTCCGATTAATTCTAACCAGCTTATATTTCAAGTTAAAACACATTGCTTTGTCCGACCACTAGGCCTTCATTCCAAGCCGAGAATGGAGAGTTATTGTTGATCAAGAACAGCCCTATGGTGCTATGATCAGTCAGGCGTGACCGAGCTGTTGATAATGAGGGATCCTCTTTATGGTCGGATGTGTATTAAAGGTGATCTATCACCCCTTATATAGTATGAATAATTTTGTGACAGATAAATCAAAGTTGCCACAAGATGGGGCACAAGTATTTCCTTATATGGGGTGATTGGCTATCACGTGACCCTCTGAGAGAGTCACATGATAGCCAATCACCCTATATATGGGGTGATTGGCTATCATGTGACCCTCTGAGAGGGTCACATGATAGCCAATCACTCCATATAAGGACATAATTATTCATACCATATAAGGGGTGATAGATCACAATTAAGTCTACATGCTTAGCTGTGGAAAAGGCCTTGACCTTTTCTACAGCTAAGAATGTGGAGCTCCTCAGGATTTAACTAATAATTACATAACACTAGACTCGCATTAACCGTTGCTCTTCTGAATGGTTTGTTTCTATTTTTCATTCATTTGAATTGGAATTACTTAATTGTAGGAAGACGGTGAGCCAATAATAAAACAGCATTGGGTCGATGGCTAGAATCTAGTGTGAATTAGGCCGGGCAGGATATGCATATGAAAAATAGTATGCTTCTGTAGCTGCAGTGCACAAGTAATACTGACTAGCAGTATGCCTTTGCTTGCCTCGTCGTCCTCTCCGAGGCCGTGAATGGATGTATTTGCAATACCTGAAAAATCCAACATGGCGGTGAATGAGAGCGATCCCGACCCCAAGATCCGAAAAATGTCCATAACCATTTAATGACTGTGCGACCTCTGAGCTGAGCATGCGGGCATGGAACTGAAATGTGACTGATTCTAAAAAAACTGTTTTTGACCTGATTACTCCACGATATTTTCCGATATGACAGTCCAAAGAAATGTCCCACGATTTTCTACGCGGTAAATCGGTGGCTGAAACCTGTTTCAGCCACTGGGGCTATGCCTTTGCGAGCTAAGGGTTATTTCTTCTACTTAAATAAGGACCCGGTGTAACCCTTCAAGTACAGTTGGACAATTTAAACATTTTTCAGCTCGCGTTATGGTATAGATATTATTTCCAAAATAATATTCACATGCTCCTGAACCTGTCAGTCGCTCCAGCAAAAGGATTTGTAATATGTTCTATATGTTAACCTTTTATATTTTGAGAGCTAACCAATTTCATTGATAAATACAGGAAATGCGCATATTTTAACGTTAGTAGGCCAATATATCAGGAGTTCACTGATAGCTCAGCCAACTGTAAAATATATTGGCGCATGCAGTGTCCTCTACAATGGTGTCCCTGAAGTAATTCTGGCAAAATATGACATTACCCTTTGAGCCCTTGCGATGCATTAAAGCATCATTTAACATCCCTGAAAACAGACTTAATTTTCCTACAGCCCAGGGTTTTAGAACGAAAATTTCCATGAAACTGGCTTAACAATGCATGTCAAATTTTCTTTAAATTTTAAACCACATCAAATCCTCTTCATCCACTACAAGTCGAGAATTGCGACAGCAATTCGCGGCTTGTAGTGAATGAAGATGACAATGTAAAGTCAGCCTTGAAAGGTTAAACCCCCGTTATTCAATGATGGACTATTAAGTGACATTAGCCTGTGTGACTATGCTTTGTGATGGAGACTTGCCTGCTATCGACACTTTAACCCTCAAAGCGCTGATTATTAATATAAACCATGGAGACCAATGGGATTTTTTTCAATTTAAAATAATCATAAATGTCTAGTTAGCTGAACTATTTTTGCATAAACCATGGAAACCAAAGGTTTTTTCAATTTGAAATCATTATAAATATCTTAGCTAGTATTTCCCACTTCATTTTAATGCCTATGTTATGGGTTTAGGGCAATCATAGATATTTTTACTCTTACAGCGCGGGGATCGTCTTTAGACGTCAGAATCTGACGTCTACAGACGTCAGATTCTGACGTATAAAGTCGATCCCCGCGCTGTAAGGGTAAAGTGATGAGCAGCGATGTCTGAGGTAATGTGCGTTAAAAGTAACCTAATAAGCTAAGCTTGACTAAGATCGCTTTTAAAATATTTTGTTAGCGGGATAAATCACTGTTATTGGAAAAGAAATGAACGTTTAAACATCGAGATTGCCAAAGTTTGGTCTCAAAGTAAACATAGGCATATATGATATCATTCTGTGACCAGAGCAGTCTCTCCCTGTCGCACTCGACCTACGGTCTCGTGGGTGGGGCGCTGATGACAGCATGATACGATATTTACTTGACGTTGTGGGTCGCGGTCGCCTTTGCAAATCGGCTCAGAATTGACGGAAAAATCGGCGGAAATCATGCGATCCTGGTTGATCATTTTTATTTTGTCTTTCAGTAGAAAATTATTCTATAACTTTAATCCAAGTATATAATCTCAAATGCAGCATGAAATATTTGTAACCAAAGATTTATATTTCAAAGATGAATAAATGAATTAATGGATGAATGAATGAATGAATGAATGAATGAATGAATGAATGAATGAATGAATGAATGAATGAATGAATGAATGAAAGAACGAACGAACGAACGAACAAACGAACAATCGAACGAACGAACGAACGAACGAACGAACGAACGAACGAACGAACGAACGAGCGAACGAACGGAAGAACGAAAGAACAAAAGAAAGAACAATCGACCGAGCAAAGAAACGAATAAATGGACAAAGTGATAGATAGATGGAGGGAAGAATGAATGAATGAATGAATGAATGAATGAATGAATGAATGAATGAATGAATGAATGAATAAATGAATGAATGAATGAATGAATGAATGAATGAATGAATGAATGAATGTAGCCGTATGCTTTAGACATTGGCCTATCAAGTAAACCTCGCTGCAACACTTGTCCTTTGACACACTGTAACTCACCTGCCGTGAACGAGATCTAGGCCTTATATCTATATGTATCTGAATGCACCACTGTGGCTAAAGCTCATATGCAAATAGTAGATGAGTAGCGGTGTACGTGATGTGGAATACAGGTTCCCAGTGAGCGTTGGCCCGATGTTGGCCCGACGTCTACCCAATGCTGGACCATCGTCTACGACGTTGGCCCAACATTGGGTAAACATCGGGTTAACGTATTGTTTCTGTGACAGCCTAGCAAACACAAAAGCTAAACCAATGTTGTCGTAATGCTGGGCCGACGTTACAAACGGTGGAGCAACAATAAAATATCCGTGGTGGAACATTCCGTGTTGGGTTGTATGCTATCATTCGATGATTATTTTGACTCCCACAAACTGTTCAAATGTCTAAATATTGCAGTTCTACCTATACATAAAGCACTGGAAATTATAGACATTGCAGTTTTTTAAAAGTTTAGAGAATAGTCTGAACATCTAACTTCGCGTTGCCAGGTAAACAAAACACGCTGAAGCAAGGTTGGTATACTGTTGGGCCAACGTCGCAGACGGTGGGCCAACATTATGACAACATTGGATCAACGTCTTTGCTGGTCCAAAATTGGGCCACTTCTCGTGTTTGCTAAGGTCGAAGCTAAATAAGATGTAGGTCCACACGATAACAGTGGTTTTGATCATCAGAGCTGTAGAATATTATAGATTATATTCTGTGAAACGCTGTGACGTCAATCGGTGAAAACAGGGTTATATAACACCCCCTCCCCCATACTTCATTCTGCGAAACGCAGTGATGTCAGTCGGTGAAAACAAGGTTATATAAGACCCCCTCCACCATACTTCATTGTATTAGCCAGTTCGGTGAAAACAAAGGAGGTCAAGGTTATTGAGTTTCACAAAATAGGGACATGTATGACACATGTGCAAGAAATTAGTTACATCAAACTTCTTTTGAAGTGCAGAAATGCAATCTATGTTTGACATGGCCCATATGAAGTGGTTTGGTTTTAAAGATAAAGCACGGGTTACAAATTTCCATTATAAGCAAACTATTTTTTATAGAAGCGTGCATAGTTTGTTTAAGATTCAAGACAATCCAAGACAACTTCTAGACAAATATTCCCAAGTGGATATGACAGGTGCGACGCTATATAGAATCGCCCATATCATTTCACAAAGACGCATGTTTACAGACAAAGAAATGATGCATATTAAATGAGGATATGGATGACAGAAGCATAATGGGTGACTTGTGGTGACATCATACCGATAAGCACTCTTGTATTCAAATAAACGCAATCTTGTCTATGCTTCTCATTTTTTTTGACAATGTAATTATGAGACTGGATATGAACTAAGAGCCCATTGTTGGAACCCAGTCAGATTATTATCTGGATCCGCACCTGCGTATGCTGTGGGTCTATGGCCATTATAACTGTTTAATTCTGTCTTTCTTGATATCAAAAGTCGATCCCGTATACCATGTATACTGGAAGGGATTCACTTTGTTAACCCTTTAACCGCTGGTGCCGCATATTTTCAAGTTTTCATTTTTTATTAGCACACTAAGTACCATATTTTAAATATGTTAAAGATAAAATGTGACATCAACCAGCAAGATTTGAAAACAGTTAACCTCCATTTTGTCAAATCTGAATAATTTTCACTCACTTGAAGTTGTGGATCGCATCAGCGAGACACAACTTCAAGTGAGTGAAAATTCAAATTGAATAATTTGGCGGTTAAAGGGTTAAAGGTGTTTAATCCATGGGAATCCATAGTAAACACTATACATAAGATCAAAATGACCAATAACAATATATGCGTATCTTTCAAACTCATTTAATGAATGAATGAAATGAAAACTTCTATAGCGCCTAACTCCTCGGAGGGCCGAGCTCAGAGGCGCAATCCATCCTTATGAAATTCCCAAAGTTGAGTCGAGGGAAATAAGCATGGTCGTCATCAGGGAGCCGAGACGCAGAGGATATAGGGCGGAAAAGCCAGATCGAAAAAATGCGTTTTAATCAGTTTTCTGAAAGAGGAAATATTTTTAACTACACGAAGGTGTGCAGGCAGTAAATTACAGAAAGTAGGATCGGAAACAGAAAAGGCACGAGCACCGACTTAGTTCTGATACGTGGTACGTTAAGCTTATTTGTGTTGTTTGATCGTAGGTATTTTGGGGAGTCTGCAGTAAATGAAGAAGGCTAGATAAATAAGATGGCTGACCGTCGTTGAGACAACGAAATACAAAAGTACATATTTTGCATTGTATTCTAAACTTGATTGGAAGCCAATGTAATTATTTTAATAGAGGAATAAAGCGACTGAAACGTGGAGCCTTTATCACAACCCTTGCCAAACGCGCTGCAATTTCTATAGATCTTTAGCTTTTTAGCGTGTAATTTTATACTAGATAACCTGTCACCCCATATGTTCGTTCTATAGTTTTTTTGGGCGATTGGCTTTCCTGACAATCACCACCTTCACTCGTATCCTGCATTTGTAGTGGAGCAGATGTATTGGTTCTAATCAGAGTAACTTAATTAGAGGAAATGAATTACAATCAATTAGATCGAAAATATAAAATGCATTTATATTCTACAAGTGTACAATTAAATGTTGACTAGATTTTTTTAAGTTAAGAGCAGTATTTATTCAAGAATTCAACGAATGTTACTTACAAAAAGTCTACATTTCAAACGTAGGGATATTTTTCATTTATAAACATTTGGCGATTGCGTACTGTCAGCTTAAACTAGGAAATATCATTGTAGCACTTAAAAATATGAGTAGGTAGTTAAGTATATTTACATTAGTATTACCACCATTATAATACAATTAATAGTATTAGCCTGTAAGTATGTAGGTCTATTTTAAACAGTCAACTTCAAAGTGCACTCATCCCAGCCCTAAACGGGGGGTTGTAATTTATGTTGCGTGGCAAGTCATGTAAGTACTCTAATGTGTATGTAGCATGACTACCCAGTGAACAAGAGACGTTGAAATAATGATGTTTTAATGTTGTGCCAGCGTCGCAGACAATGGCCCAGCATAAAAACAGTAGTGTTTCGTCGTCTCTTGTTTGCTGGGTAGATGAATCGGGCTTTAGGCCACTTTTGTGCACATATAGGCTAAACTGGGCCAGCAGAACCTCCTGAGGATGGTGAGATGAATGAGATAACACTGTCCTCCAGACACAGGATTCGAAATTCGAGCCCTGGCGGTCTGAGGCCGAGCACGCTACCTCTCGGTCGCGGAGGCTCTCCACAATACTGCGTTTAACACGTGGATGGGGAAGAAACATTTTTGTTTCTTTTAAACCGCCGAGACCGGGAACCGAGCCCCGAACTCTAGCGTGAAAGGCAGCGATGTTAACCACTACCCTAGGGCTCCCGCTCGGCGAGATGAGGAAGTGGCCTACTATAATCTACTTCAGGCGAATCGATTTCGTGAGTTTCACATTATAGTCTGAAGCATAATCCTCATAGGCAATAAGTGGTTTCCTTTTTTGTTGCAAATACCTAACGAGGTGTTATATAGTTATGTATGCGTGTCTAGCATCCACCCTTTGTCAGTTAAACGCTGTAGCAATGCTTGGACAGCCTTGTAGCTGCTGCCTAATACTAACATCTACGCTCCCTGTTAACTTTAACAAGCATTCGTGTGTATCTGTATCTGAATATTACGTGGCAGTACGCACTATTGTGCTATCGCGCCACGGGAGTAACTTAGCAAGGCCTGTTATCATTCATGATATCATTCATGGCCTTATATATGTGCCAAGTACTCCATGTTGTGGATTTTTTGGGGTCTCGCCGGATGGAAACTGCGCCTACGTCCATTGAGGTTCTTTTACGTCCAACTCAAAGTCAGTCAGACGAGCCATCTGATTTACGTGGTTCTCTGAGCCCCACGATAGTGTATACGGCACCTGGCAGTCCCAGGCGGTCACCCATCCACTTATGAACCGGGCGCGACGTCGCTTAACTTCAGTGATCGAGCAGATATCGATGAGAGATGAGAAATTATTTCCGCTGGCCAACCTTTTACAGCAGGCCATGTCTGTTTTCCTGAAAAATTGTGGTTTGGCTCCCTGGTTATTATTGCTGTTTGTGGTTGTTTATATTCTTACAATGATAAATAATACTTTATCAGATAAGGTATATTATATAATTTTCACCAACTTAAAGTTGTGTCTCGCTACCGCGACACACAACTTCAAGTGGGTGAAAATTACTCATATTGGTGTAATTTGAGACCCAAAATTTGCAAATTTCGATGTTGAAACACATATTTTATACCCAATAACAATTATTTAATAAATTAGATTAAAAGGACTTTAGTGTTGCTTATAGCTCTTAGAGTTTTAATGTTGATCTAAGTCGTCCAAACATTAAAACAACATTGGTTCAATGTCTCGAGTGTTAGTAGACCAAGATGACGTTTACTAAAACGATTTTTAGCCATACGATAAATACGAAATGGTGATGAAAACGCGGACATTACTCGTTTACTGACTTGGCAATGCTCAAGTGATTTTCTAAACAAGTAATGAGTTGTTACAGATGAGAGAACAACAGTGATGGGACCTATATGTGGTCTGGGTCATCACACATGAAGCTGTGTCTCGCTACAGCGACCCACCCCTTCAAATAGATGAAAATTACTCTTTATTAATTTGAGACTATTTACAAATCCTGATGTTTAAACACACATTTCGTTCCCAATAACAGTGATTTTTGATCTGCTTATAAAAAATGATCTTAGTCACTTTTGGCTACAAAAGAGTTTACTATAGTAAAAGTCACTTAAATTTGTCACTTTTTCGTTGCATGCTTTTCGCTAATTACTCACGCAATTTTCATCCGATTGTCATGAAATTTGGCAAGCATTATTCTCTAGTCTTACGGCAACTTCCCTGAAAATGTATTATGTAGTTTAAAAGTTAGACCTTTTTACATGTAGTAATTTTGAATTATGACGCTCCTCTATAAACCCATTAATTTCAATCAGCTTTATTCTCGAAATTCTACTACATGTCGAATGGTCTAACTTTCGAAATACTGACTCAAATTTCACTAATTTTTTTGTGTAGGCGCCGGAATAGTTGGAAAGAGTGCTTGCAAAACTTCATGTAAATTGATCACGAATTGAGTGAGAAATCTACGAAAAACACCCAACGCTGGTGGAAGTTGACTGGAACTATATACTCGCCGTCTAATTAACCAGGATCGCATGATTTTCGGCGATTTTTCCGTCAATTCTGAACCGATTTCCTTGAAATTTTGCAAAGGCCATTTTTTATTCAAATCCCAACAGCGGTAAAAAATTCGCAAAATTATATTTAATATTTCAAAAGTTAGACCATTTGACATGTAACAAAATTCTAGAATTAGTTTAATGGGTTTATAGAGGGACGTCGTAATTTTATTTTATTACATGTCAAATGGTCTAACTTTTGAAATACGATATATAATTTTACGAAATTTTCAGGGATATTAGGATTCTGTTGAAATATGATTGTTACAAAATTTCATGAAAATCGGTTGACAATTGACCGAGAAATCAACGAAAAACATGCGATCCTGGTTGATCACTTTAACCCTTTCAATACTGGCAGTAATGTCCCCCCCTAGTACTGGGCCCTAATGTATGACGTCATATAATTAGGCCGTTATTAGTGTACACCATTTAGGCCGTAGTGGCGACGGCCCACGTACTAAAAGGGTTAATGTGACTTTGGGTATAGTGATGACAAACTTCGATGTATCTTCACTCACAATATAAACCTCTTCTGGTGACGACCTTATTAAATCTTTCTCGGCGAGTGCCAATACTCAACAATTTTAACCCTTTGCCTGCTGTTCACGGCTTTTGTCGTTTTTGACCTGTTTTATAAGTCGATCAGATAGATCACTGCTACTGGGAACAAAATGTGTGTTTAAACATTCAGATTTGCAAATGTTTTGTCTCAAAATAAACAAATATGAGTAATTTTCATCCACTTGAAGTTGTGGGTCGCGGTAGCGAGACACAACTTCAAGTGGGTGAAAATTTAAATAAATCTGATTAGCGGGATAAGGGTTAAACATTCTATTTAAAAAAAAAACTCACTTGGTTTTCCAGTCCCATACATGACACATACACGTTATATATAATGTGACGCGTGTTTAATATAGCTACTTCTGATGGCGACTTTAATAAATCTTCCGCAACGAGAGTCAATCTTCAACAATAGTAAATATCCAATTGATTAAAAACTTTCCTGGTTTTCCAGTCCCATATGTGACACATACACGTTATATATAATGTGAAGCGTGTTTAATATAGCTACTTCTGATGGCGACTTTAATAAATCTTCCGCAACGAGAGTCAATCTTCAACAATAGTAAATATCCAATTGATTAAAAACTTTCCTGGTTTTCCAGTCCCATACGTGACACATACACGTTATATATAATGTGAAGCGTGTTTAATATAGCTACTTCTGATGACGACTTTAATAAATCTTCCTCAACGAGAGTCAATCTTCAACAATAGTAAATATCCAATTTATTAAAAACTCTCCGGGTTTTCCAGTTCTATACGTGACATATAGAGATAATGTGACGCGTGGCTATAGCTAGTACTCTATTTCTGTGGTATAACACTGATATTCTGATACACGCCTGGATGAAGTCAGATTGTAGTCTCAAGTTGGTACTGCTCCAAGAACGGCGGAACGAGTACTCTGAGGAACGAGCTGACGGGGGTGCTGAGGGTGGGGGGGGCTCACGGGGTGCCGAGGGGGGTGGGTCATCGTTGTCTCTATTGTTTACGATGATTGGATTCTAGAGCTGGTTTATCAGAGAACTTAATCAATTAAGGTGCGTTGATCATTATTTCAAAGAAGACAGTGAATAGGAAAGTGCGACTTGAAATGAAAACTTTATAGCTTCTGAAAATACAAATTAGTGACTTTCTAAAGAAAAGTTACACTCCACTGCAGCGCACATTGGAAATTTGAATTTTCACCCACGTTAAGTTGTATCTTGCTACCGCGGCGCAAAATTTCAAGCGGGTGAAAATTACTCATATTTGTTTCCTTTTAGACCAAATATTTGTAAATCTTAATGTCTAAACACACATTTCTTTCCCAAAATGCAGTAACTGTGAATTAAACGGCTAATAAAACAGATTTAAACAATTAAAGTCGTGACATTAATGCGTGATCCAACTTTAATCCTACATTCATTGAATGTTCCCCCATAGCTGGGTTGTATTCTTGAATTCACACTCCCGAAGCTCCTGATAAAAGAACCCTCAGATAGGATACCCCTCCATGTAGACCCCCTGTCATAAGCGTGACGACACGGTCTGCTGAACCGGAAGCATCAGTGCGCATGCCTGAGGCCTCACGCCGTGACCTCTAGAATGTGACCTCAACCCGCCGCTCTCTATCTGTGAGTGTATGAAAGGGTGTGATGTCACGATATAACACCTTGTGGCACATAAAGAGACACACTTTCAAAATAAAAGGTGAAATATAGGCCCCTATATAATTGTCGCACACCAAGTTATATATGCACTTCAAAAATAAAGTTTTAAGAACGTTTTATGTCGCACAGAGTAGGAAACATATAAGCAGAGTGATGAATCCAGCCAACACGTCACGTTAAACAAATGCCGATTTAAGGTTGGCATGCCGTCTCCGACACCAGCCCAACAATAAATCGACATTGGTTTAACGTATCGTGCTTGCTGGGAATGGGGCGGGGGCCCTAGGGTAGTGGTTAGCACCGCTGCCTTTCACGCCAGAGTTCGGGGTTCGGTTCCCGGTCTCGGCGGTTTGAAAGAAACAAAAATGTTTCTTCCCCTTCCACGTGTAAAAGTCAGTATTGTGGGGAGCCTCCGTGACCGAGAAGTAGCGTGCTCGGCCTCAGACCGCCAGGGCTCGAATTTCAAATCCTGTGTCTGGAGGACAGTGTCATCTCAATCATCTCACCAGCCTCAGGAGGTTCTCCTGGCCCAGTTTAGCCTATATGTGCACAAAGGTGGCCTAAAGCCCGATTCATTTCATTTTTACTTTACTACTGTGAGTGTGATAAAGAGTGAGGTGTAGGTAAATTTACTCCAGGTACACTCTGAGAAAAAGAATATGTTGAAAGCTCTACACACATAGGGCTGAGCTTATTGTAAGCAAAGGAGGATAACATCACATTGACCCGTCTGACCTTCAGTCCTCAAAGTAAACAGTCAGAAATGTAAAGTCGAGATGGATATCTTTCCCTGCCTAGATAATATGCATCTCTCATAATATCATAGTAAATAGGACATCAGCCCATCGTTGTTCCAATGTTGGCACAGCGTCTCCGACGCTGGGTCAACATTGGAACAGCGGTGGGCTAATGTCCCGCGCCACATTATTGAGGTAGAGATCGTTTTAAATATTATGGCAGCCATTGAATAGAAAACGATATAATCCCTGAGAATGAGGACAGTATGAATGCTCAGCAGCCCTTTTTGTTATTGGGTATTTTATGAAATTAGACCAATTTCTTGAAACTCAATAGCATTGACCTCTTATGTTTTCACCGAGCTAGGTAATACAAGGAAATATGGGGAGGCGGTCTTATATACTGTTGTTTTCACCGAGTAGCCATTCAAAAAGATTTCATGTGACATCACTGCGTTTCACATGCACATTTCTCAACATGACCTTAACGTGAATCAACCTGACCTCAAGGTTAAATAAAACAGGAGGAGATACACGGAGTTTGAAATGTGTGCTTCTTTACAAATACTGATTCCATCCTGTGTATTTGTAGTGTAGCCCTTAAAGCGCTAAAGTAATTTGTAAACAAACATTGCAACCAAAGGGTTTTTTCAATTTGAAATCATCATAAATGCATTGGTTAGCTCTTTCTGATTCATTTGAATACCTATGTTATGGGACTACGGCCAATAGAAATATGTGTACTCTTACAGCGCAGGGATCGACTGTAGACGTCAGATTCTGAAATTTGAAAAAACTCAGTATCGTGGGGGCCTCCGTGACCGAGAGATAGCTTGTTCGGCCTCGGAATTTCGCATCATATGTCTGGAGGGCAGTGTCATCTCGCTCATCTCACCATCCGCAAGTGGTTCTCCTGGCCCAATTTAGCCTGTATGTGCTAAAAAGTGGCCTAAAACCCGATTCACTTCATTTCGTCAAATCTGAATAATTTCCGCGTCAACTGGTTAAAAATTCCAATTTTGGCAGTTGTAGGGTTATGGGTTAGCGTACTTTGGTTTGGAGTTCGATCCCATATTATTTATATTCACGTTTCAAAAACACAATTTTTTTCTTCATCCATTCGTGCAAAAATAGTATTGGATCCAGAAGGGGGGCAGGGGCTTCCTGACACCCCCTTTCAAAAATAAAATGTTGTCCTAATATTACCCCGGTAATGTTTGCGGGCGACGCCAGAATCCCCATTTATTACGTCAGAAGACAAAATGCATCGTCTGAAATCTAAATTAAAAGAAAAATTACGGCAGGCTGATCAAATTACCGCCAGACCCCCTCTTCTTCCCTCAAGGTCTGGATCCGCCCCTGATTGTGGGAGTTTCCGTGACCGAGAGGTAGCGTGCTCTATCACGACCTCGGAGTTCAAATCCTGTATGTAAGGGTCTATCATTTGATGCATCTCACCATGGGACAGGGACAGGGTCAGCATGATCATTGTTTCTCTATAAGTAAAAACATGGCAGCGATTGTCACCGCATAGACATATATCAATTTACCGTGCATCTCACCATCACCAGGAAGTTTTAAATTCTACTCAGCTTAGCCTGTATATGCACAAAAGGGCCTGAACTACATTAAAAAATATGTAATCAATTTCATTTTGCAGAAAGCGACGTAAAATAATATTCACTCACTGAGTGTTAGAGAAACAGCCATGTAACCGTGTCATTTATTGCAGTGATAGTATCACGACTAAACGAATTATGCTTCACCCACATTGATGGCAGGTCCCTTTGAGCAGTGACAATGAGAATTAGACGATATCACTACCCTGGCTGTATACGTACATCTAGCATCTATTATGGTCTGTATTCTGCGTCAACCAACCAGAAAATACCACAATTGTCAACCAATTAAACGCTTCAGTGGCCAGGCCTGACTCAACGCAGATGGGCAACATCACAGCAATCATGGAGTATTCATTATTATTAAGTTTGGACGTCATCGTCCAAGCTTTTTAGTATCCAAAAGAGACTTTCTTCATCTTATTATTATTATGTTTGGACCTTATGGTCCAAACATGTTGGAGTCGCAAAGCAACTTTCTTCATCTTATTATTATTATTATCTTTCTTAGTCCGCGATTACAGAGTCAGTTTGCAAGTAATCTACTTCAAACCTCGGCACAATGGTCCTTAGGTATACATCTTCCAGACTAGACCTTTCTTTCATTTATCGCGATAGTGGATCTGGATTTGATCCAGATTTCATAAATCCACTATATGGATTACCACTGACCATTTTTGCAAGGGCTATTTCTCCTTCAGTTTAGGAGTAATCGACGTCAAAGTTTGGCACAATGATCCTTAGGTATTCAGGTATCAGGCTATAGCTTTTTTCAGTGATCCCGCTAGTGGATCCAGAATTGTTCAGGATTTAGTAAATCCACTATGTGTACTAATGTTGGTAGAGTGATTTACATGTCGGTTGATCAATTCAATAGGAGAGTCGGTCAACACAAAGCGTCTTTGTTATGTGGACGCCGCGTTATGGTGGTGGCTTGTACGGGCTTCCCGACCGTCTTGACCCTCTAATTACCAGGGGGTAATAATTAAAATACATATGTATATCCAATAATGTTTCAGTGATGGGCCAGCGTCGCGAACAGTGGCCCAGCATTGAACCAACATTGGGTGTTTAGTATCAATAGTAGCAACAATTTAAATGCTAGATTTAAATATCAAAATAACAGTTGTAATTGCAGACAATTGTTCTAAATGTCTCAAATGCCCGAAATGTAAAAATGTTTCAAATGTTCCAAATGGTCTAAATGCTCCAAAATTTCCAAATGTGCCACATGTGCCATATGTGCCATATGTGCCAAAGTGCCAAATGCGCCAATTGTGCCAATTGTGCCAAATGTGCCAATTGCGCCAAATGCGCCAATTGTGCCAAATGTGCGAATAGTGCCAATTGTGCCAAATGTGCCAATTGTGCCAAATGTGCCAATTGTGCCTGATGTGCCAAATATGGCAAATGTTCTGATTGTGCCAGTTGTGGCAATTGTGCCAAATGTGCCAATTGTGCTAATTGTGCCAAATATGCCAACTGTGCCAATTGTGCCAAATATGGCAAATGTTCTGATTGTGGCAATTGTGCCAAATGTGCCAATTGTGCCAAATGCGCCAATTGTGCCAATTGTGCCAAATACGCCAATTGTGCCAAATGTGCCAATTGTGCCGAATGTGCCAATTGTGCCAAATGTGCGAATAGTGCCAAATGTGCCAATTGTGCCAAATGTGCCAATTGTGCCAAATGTGCCAATTGTGCCAAATATGCCAACTGTGCCAAATGTGCCAATTGTGCCAAATATGGCAAATGTTCTGATTGTGGCAATTGTGCCAATTGTGCCAAATGTGCCACATGTGCCATATGTGCCAAATTTGCCAATTGTGCCAATTGTGCCAAATGTGCAAATTGTGTCAAATGTGCCAATTGTGCCAAATGTGCCAATTGTGCCAATTGTGCCAAACATGGCAAATGTTCTGATTGTGCCAATTGTGCCAAATGTGCTAATTGTGCCAAATATGCCAACTGTGCCAATTGTGCCAAATATGGCAAATGTTCTGATTGTGGCAATTGTGGCAATTGTGCCAAATGTGCCAATTGTGCCAAATGTGCCACATGTGCCAAATGTGCCAATTGTGCCAAATGTGCCAATTGTGTCAAATGTGCCAATTGTCCCAAATGTGCCAATTGTGCCAAATGTGCCTAATGTGCCAATTGTGCCAATTGTGCCAAATATGGCAAATGTTCTGATTGTGCTAATTGTGCCAATTGCGCCAAATGTGCCAATTGTGCTAATTGTGCCAAATATGCCAACTGTGCCAAATGTGCCAAATATGGCAAATGTTCTGATTGTGGCAATTGTGCCAAATGTGCCAATTGTGCCAAATGTGCCACATGTGCCATATGTGCCAAATTTGCCAATTGTGCCAGATGTGCCAAATGTGCCAATTGTGCCAAATGTGTCAAATGTGCCAATTGTGCCAATTGTGCCAAATGTGCCAATTGTGCCTAATGTGCCAATTGTGCCAAATATGGCAAATGTTCTGATTGTGCCAATTGTGCCAATTGTGCCAATTGTGCTAATTGTGCCAAATATGCTAACTGTGCCAAATGTGCCAATTGTGCCAAATATGGCAAATGTTCTGATTGTGGCAATTGTGCCAAATGTGCCAATTGTGCCAAATGTGTCAATTGTGTCAAATGTGCCAATTGTGCCAAATGTGCCAAATTTACCAATCGTGCCTAATGTGCCAATTGTGCCAAATATGGCAAATGTTCTGATTGTGCCAATTGTGCCAATTGTGCCACATGTGCCTGTGCCAATTGTGCAAAATGTGCCAATTGTGCCAAATGTGCCAATCGTGCCAAATGTGCCAATTGTGTCAATTGTGCCAATTGTGCCAAATGTGCTAAATATGCCAATTGTGCCTAATGTGCCAATTGCGCCAAATATGGCAAATGTTCTGATTGTGCCAATTGGGCCAATTGTGCCACATGTGCCATATGTGCCAAATGTGCCAATTGTGCAAAATGTGCCAATTGTGCCGAATGTGCCAATTGTGCCAAATGTGGCAAATGTTCTGATTGTGCCAATTGTGCCAATTGTGCCAAATATGCCAACTGTGCCAATTGTGCCAATTGTGTCAAATGTGCCAAAAAAGTCACAAAAAGTAAAAAAAAGTCACAAAAAGTCACCAAAAGTCAAAAGTTACAAAAAGTCACAAAAGTCGCAAAAAGTAAAAAAAAACTCAAAAAACGCCACAAAAGTCAAAAAAAGTCAAAAAAGTAAAAAAAAAGTCAAAAAAAGTCAAAAAAAGTAAAAAAGTAACAAAAAGTCACGAAAAGTCAAAAATGTTAAAAAAGTCAAAAAAATCAAAAAAGGCGCAAAAAGTCACAAATCGAAGTCCAAACATTACTGTTACTTTTTTCATTTGTCCCGCCAGTGGATCTGGATCCTGATCCCGATTGCGTCGATCCACTGTATGGATTACCATTGACGATTTTTGCAAAGGCTATTTCTCACTCAGTTTACGAGTAATCGACGTCAAACTTTGGCACAATGATCCTTAGGTATTCAGGTACCAGGCTATAGCTTTTTTCAGTGATCCCGCTAGTGGATCCAGAATTGTTCAGGATTTAGTAAATCCACTATGTGTACCAATGTTGGTAGAGTGATTTACATGGCGGTTGGTGACCTATTGATAAATTCTATGGGAGAGTCGGTCAACACAATGGCTCTTTGTATTGGCCGGCAGCCTCTCACAATGGGTCATTGTATTGGCGACTTGACCCTCTGATCACCATTACCATTTAATAATAACATTTTAAATGCTAACTATTAAAATAACAGTTGTAATTACAGGGGGAATGGATCAATGCAGTTTTAAGCCAACTTTGTGCACATACAGGCTAAACTGGACAAGGAGAACCTCCTGAGGATGGTGAGATGAATGATATTAAAGTGGAGGAGAGAAAGGAGGAAGAGCGTAGGCAAAAAGTCAAAAAATCAAAAAGTCAAAAATCTAAAAAAAAAATCAAAAAAAGGCACAAAAGTCAAAAAAAGTTAAAAAAGTCAAAAAAGTCAAAAATCTTAAAAAAGTCAAAAAAGTAAAAAAAAGTAAAAAAACTAAAAAAAAAGTCACAAAAAGTCAAAAAAGTCAAAAAAGTCAAAAAAGTCAAAAAAGTCACAAAAGTAAAAAAAAGTCAAAAAAAGTCAAAAAGGTCACAAAACACACAAAAGTCAAAAAAGTCAAAAAAGTCTAAAAAATGTAAAAAAAAGTCAAAAAAAAGTCAAAAAGTAAAAAAAGTCAAAAAGTCAAAAAAAGTCAAAAATGTTAAAATTTTTTTAAAAAGTCAAAAAAATAAAAAAGGCGCAAAAAGTCGCAAAAGTCAAAGTCCAAACTTTTCTGTTACTTGAAAAGTAAAAGTCATTTCTAGTTATTATTATTGCTACAAATTGTTTTATAGTGTATTGTTGGTATATAATAAATGCATACATGTACACAAAATTAGTATAAACTTCCATATACATACAAATCTACAGTCGTGCTATAAAATATTGTATTCAGTATAAGTGCTGAATACAATATTTAATAGCACGACTGTGTATTTGTATGTATATGGATGTTTATACTAATTTTTTGTACATGTATGCATTCATTTGTTGTATATAAATATAAGTGCGCATGTATTTATATATATGCATTTGTATGTGCGTATGCATTTTTATATGTGTGCATATATGTGGGCCTTTGCATGTGTGTATATACATGTCTATTTGCTATGATAATGTGACTATATATTGTATTTCAACATTTGGGAGGCCCTCGCGACACCAGTTATTTTTAATCTTAGCGAGGGTCTCCCAGCCATGTAATTTTTGGTGAAAAATAAACGTACTTCTCTCTCTCTCTTCTCTCTCTCACCCAATGTTGGGTTGATGTTGGGCCACCGTCTACGCCGCTTTCACAACATTCACCCAGTATTGGTTCGTGTTTGCTAGGTTAGATTCCATCTCAGAAAAAATGAATACTTATTTCTATAGAAAACACTATTTTGTTCTGTAACACCGAGGATCTAGGCACTATAGAAACAGCAATGTGATCATGACATTCTTTGCCGTGCCAAATAAAATGAAATGAATGGGGTTTCAGGCCACCTTTGTGCACATATAGGCTAAACTGGGCCAGGAGAACCCCCTGAAGATGGTGAGATGGATGAGATGCGTGACACTGCCCTCCAGACACAGGATTCGAAATTCGAGCCCTGGCGGTCTGAGGCCGAGCACGCTACCTCTCTGTCATGGAGCCTCCCCGCAATATATAAAATCTTTACTAGTGAGCGTGGAAAAAACATTTTGTTTCCTTGTGCCTTGTACCGTAGCCCGATGTTAAAGTGTCTATATTACAGGAAAATTCGACTATTAGACCGAGTGCATATACCAGTAAGCACAAAACGTCCATTCAATGTTGGTACAATATTTAGGCCATTGTCGTAGTCGTTGTGCCAATGTTGAGCAGACATTTGAGGAATGTTTCGTGTTTGCGGTGCTGTATGTTGGTCCACATATCAGTATCCCAGCAAACACGATATATGAAACAATATGGTTTTAATGCTGGGCCAGCGTCGAAGACGTTGGGCCAACATCAAAACAACATTTGTTTCAGTGTATCGTGCTTGCTAGAATATATGTCTCCTAATCGCCCGCGAGCCATTTGTTCTGTTCATACTGCTAGAGCGGTAAACACATCACGCTAGGTTAATACTGGACCAACGTCGCAGGCGTTTGTCCAACAATAAAACAGCGTTATACGTACGCATACTACGCTCACTGTAGAAAATCCCAACATATGGAACCTATGCGCGTAACGTAACATATCTTAAATATGAAAGTATATACAAGGGTGTATATGCCACTTTGCGAATTGTCAGATACACCCTTTCATATCAAAAGGGGGCGATATTTTATGAAATTATCAGTGTAAAAAAACCAGACACAAGACGTTGATGTATTGTTGGTTTAACATTGGGCCGGCATCGCAGACAGTAGTTTAACATTCAACCACTAATATGTCTGCGTAACTTGTTGACTCAGAGGTCAAACATAATAATATGAATAAACTCACCTGCGATCAAATGTAGTTGTAGTATACTATCATATCCATGCGAACCTCACGATTAAACTATGTTCTTCAGGAATTTTGTAGGGTATAGTTTAGCCTACACGTGCTCAGAACTGACCTAAAATCCGATTCGTTCAGTCCAAGTCATAAATATGTGTATATAGAAATAAGTGAATGTTCCAATTTTTTTTATATATACACGTACTCTCACACGATTCACTCACATGGCGTTATTTGATATAGGTATTATACTGTTTTTCGATTCATTTTACACTCACACATTCTAAGCAATGGGCTCTCAATGGAATCTATTTAGAGTAAAATGTTTTCAGATTTATTGCCGTTTTCGTCATTTCACCCTCACGTACACCAGACCGACCCTAAGTATTATTACTCCCACAACTCGTGGTATGAACTATACGAATTCACCAGGCACATGTCATACTCCAGCTACCACGAAACGTTGAACCAATGGTGACTTAATGCTGGGCCAGCGTCGTAGACGATGGCCCAACATCAAGCCATCATTGGTTCAAAATCTTGTGTTGGCTGGGCCAATGTATTTATATCTACACGATTATTTCCGCTGTGAACAGATCGATTGTAAAGGTAGGAGGGCCATATTATTTACACAGTGCAGCTCTGTTCATGACGGGTGTGATACCACAAAGCTAAGCGCTCACGATAAAATCAGCACTTATAGCAATGAATCATGATCGACTATTGATATCTTGAAGACACTCGCCCAGCACGTAGTTTTAGTCACGGTTTTCACAATGTCATTCTTATCAGGTGCTTGTAAATTATCAACCATTAAATAACACCCATTATTATTATAATATGTAAATAATTTATATCTAGGTGCATCTAATCTATCGTAATGTATTATTTCTTCGACTTAAAATACACATAATATGCAGAATCTCAACAGACACGAGACGTTAAGTATAGGATAAAGCCATGAGGAGCTCTACATTTTTAGCTGTGAAAAGGGCCGAGAACCTATACGCGTAACGTAACATATCCTAAATATGAAAGTATATACAAGGGTGTATCTGCCACTTTGCGAAGTGTCAGATACACCCTTTCATTATCAGTGTAAAAAAAAAAAATTATCAGTGTAGAAAAAACCGACACAAGACGTTGATGTATTGTTGGTTTAACATTGGGCCGGCATCGCAGACAGTAGTTTAACATTCAACCACTATAATGTCTGCGTAACTTGTTGACTCAGAGGTCAAACATAATAATATAAATAAACTCACCTGCGATCAAATGTAGTTGTAGTATACTATCATATCCATGCGAACCTCACGATTAAACTATGTTCTTCAGGAATTTTGTAGGGTATAGTTTAGCCTACACGTGCTCAGAACTGACCTAAAATCCGATTCGTTCAGTCCAAGTCATAAATATGTGTATATAGAAATAAGTTAATGTCCCAATTTTTTTTATCTATACACGTACTCTCACACGATTCACTCACATGGCGTTATTTGATATAGGTATTATACTGTTTTTCGATTCATTTTACACTCACACATTCTAAGCAATAGGCTCTCAATGGAATCTATTTAGAGTAAAATGTTTTCAGATTTATTGCTGTTTTCGTCATTTCACCCTCACGTACACCAGACCGACCCTAAGTATTATTACTCCCACAACTCGTGGTATGAACTATACGAATTCACCAGGCGCATGTCGTACTCCAGCTACCACGAAACGTTGAACCAATGGTGGCTTAATGCTGGGCCAGCGTCGTAGACGATGGCCCAACATCAAGCCACCAATGGTTCGAAATCTTGTGTTGGCTGGGCCAATGTATTTATTTCTAAACGATTATTTCCGCTGTGAACAGATCGATTGTAAAGGTAGGAGGGCCATATTATTTACACAGTGCAGCTCTGTTCATGACGGGTGTGATACCACAAAGCGTTCACGATAAAATCAGCACTTATAGCAATAAATCATGATCGATTATTTATATCTTGAAGAGACTCGCTGAGAAAGTAGTTTTAGTCACGGTTTTGACAATGTTATTCTTATCAGGTGCTTGTAAATTATCAACCATTAAATAACACCCATTATTATTATAATATGTAAATAATTTATATCTAGGTGCATCTAATCTATCGTAATGTATTATTTCTTCGACTTAAAATACACATAATATGCAGAATCCCAACAGACACGCGACGTTAAGTATAGGATAAAGCCATGAGGAGCTCTACATTTTTAGCTGTGAAAAGGGCCGAGGCCTTTTTCACAGCTGAGAATGTAGAACTCCGAGGGTTTTAACTGACTTAAAACACATCCGACGATAATGAGGATCCTCATAATCAACAGATCGGTCACACCTGACTGATTTTAATACCATAGGCCTACCATGATAATAATTGGTCAGTACTACGTCAATAAAAACTGTCCATTCCCGGCTTAGAATGTAGTGATCGGACAAGGAAAATAATGTAGTGGTGTGTTTTAACACTTCGTGGTCAGCAATAAGTGTAGATTAGTAGATCTGAATCTAACGTGACTGTTTTAATAATAGCCTGCCGACGTCACACGTGCCAAATAAAATGAAATGAATGGGGTTTCAGGCCACCTTTGTGCACATATAGGCTAAACTGGGCCAGGAGAACCTCCTGAAGATGGTGAGATGGATGAGATGCGTGACACTGCCCTCCAGACACAGGATTCGAAATTTGAGCCCTGGCGGTCTGAGGCGGAGCACCCTACCTCTCTGTCATGGAGCCTCCCCGCAATATATAAAATCTTTACTAGTGAGCGTGGAAAAAACATTTTGTTTCCTGGTACCTTGTACCGTAGCCCGATTTTAAAGTTTCTATATTACAGGAAAATTCGTCTATTAGACCGAGTGCATATACCAGTAAGCACAAAACGTCCATTCAATGTTGTTACAATATTAGGCCATTGTCGCAGTCGTTGTGCCAATGTTGAGCAGACATTTGAGGAATGTTTCGTGTTTGCCGTGCTGTATGCTGGTCCACATATCAGTATCCCAGCAAACACGATATATTGAAACAATATGGTTTTAATGCTGGGCCAGCGTCGAAGACGTTGGGCCAACATTAAAACAACATTTGTTTCAGTGTATCGTGCTTGCTGGAATATATGTCTCCTAATCGCCTGCGAGCCATTTGTTCCGTTCATACTGTTAGAGCGGTAAACACTATGCTCACTGTAGCAAATCCCAACATATGGAACCTATACGCGTAACGTAACATATCCTAAATATGAAAGTATATACAAGGTACACTGCTCACCCTACGGCAGCACAGTGCTCTGTGTAATAAAAGGGTGTATCTGCCACTTTGCGAAGTGTCAGATACACCCTTTCATATCAAAAGGGGGCGATATTTTATAAAATTATCAGTCTAAAAAAAACCGACACAAGACGTTGATATATTGTTGGCTTAACATTGGGCCGGCATCGCTGGCAGTAGTTTAACATTCAACCACTATAATGTCTGCGTAACTTGTTGACTCAGAGGTCAAAGATAATAATATGAATAAACTCACCTGCGATCAAATGTAGTTGTAGTATACTATCATATCCATGCGAACCTCACGATTAAACTATGTTCTTCAGGAATTTTGTAGGGTATAGTTTAGCCTACACGTGCTCAGAACTGACCTAAAATCGTTCAGTCCAAGTCATAAAATAATTTTCCAATATTTTTTTATATACACGTACTCTCACACGATTCACTCACATGGCGTTATTTCATATAGGTATTATACTTTTTTTCGATTCATTTTACACTCACACATTCTAAGCACTGGGCTCCCAATGGAATCTATTAACAGCAACAGTTAGACTGTTTTTAGATTTATTGAAGTTTTCGTCATTTCACCCTCACGTACACCAGACCGACCCTAAGTATTATTACTCCCACAACTCGTGGTATGAACTACACGAATTCACCAGGCGCATGTCATAGTCCAGCTACCACGAAACGTTGAACCAATGGTGGCTTAATGTTGGGCCAATGTATTTATTTCTACACGATTATTTCCGCTGTGAACAGATCGATTGTAAAGGGAGGAGGGCCATATTATTTACACAGTGCAGCTCTGTTCATGACGGGTGTGATACCACAAAGCCAAGCGTTCACGATAAAATCAGCACTTATAGCAATGAATCATGATCGACTATTGATAGCTTGAAGAGACTCGCCCAGCACGTAGTTTTAGTCACGGTTTAGACCATGTCATTCTTATCAGGTGCTTGTAAATTATCAACCATTAAATAACACCCATTATTATTATAATATGTAAATAATTTATATCTAGGTGCATCTAATCTATCGTAATGTATTATTTCTTCGACTTAAAATACACATAATATGCAGAATCCCAACAGACACGCGACGTTAAGTATAGGATAAAGCCATGAGGAGCTCTACATTTTTAGCTGTGAAAAGGGCCGAGGCCTTTTTCACAGCTAAGAATGTAGAACTCCGAGGGTTTTAACTGACTTAAAACACATCCGACGATAATGAGGATCCTCATAATCAACAGATCGGTCACACCTGACTGATTTTATTACCATAGGCCTACCATGATAATAATTGGTCAGTACTACGTCAATAAAAACTGTCCATTCCCGGCTTAGAGTGTAGTGGTCGGACAAGGCAAATAATGTAGTGGTGTGTTTTAACACTTCGTGGTCAGCAATAAGTGTAGATTAGTAGATCTGAATCTAACGTGACTGTTTTAATAATAGCCTGCCGACGTCACACGTGCCAAATAAAATGAAATGAATGGGGTTTCAGGCCACCTTCGTGCACATATAGGCTAAACTGGGCCAGGAGAACCTCCTGAAGATGGTGAGATGGATGAGATGCGTGACACTGCCCTCCAGACACAGGATTCGAAATTCGATCCCTGGCGGTCTGAGGCCGAGCACGCCACCTCTCTGTCATGGAGCCTCCCCGCAATATATAAAATCTTTACTAGTGAGCGTGGAAAAAACATTTTGTTTCCTTGTGCCTTGTACCGTAGCCCGATGTTAAAGTGTCTATATTACAGGAAAAAATTCGACTATTAGACCGAGTGCATATACCAGTAAGCACAAAACGTCCATTCAATGTTGGTACAATATTAGGCCATTGTCGTAGTCGTTGTGCCAATGTTGAGCAGACATTTGAGGAATGTTTTGTGTTTGCCGTGCTGTATGTTGGTCCACATATCAGTATCCCAGCTAACGTGATATATTGAAACAATATGGTTTTAATGCTGGTCCAGCGTCGAAGACGTTGGGCCAACATTAAAACAACATTTGTTTCAGTGTATCGTGCTTACTGGAATATATGTCTCCTAATCGCCCGCGAGCCATTTGTTCCGTTCCTACTGTTAGAGCGGTAAACATTTCACGCTAGGTTAATACTGGACCAACGTCCAACAATAAAGCAGCGTTATACGTACGCATACTATGCTCACTGTAGAAAATCCCAACATATGGAACCTATACGCGTAACGTAACATATCCTAAATATGAAAGTATATACAAGGTACACTGCTCACCCTACGGCAGCACAGTGCTCTGTGTAATAAAAGGGTGTATCTGCCACTTTGCAAAGTGTTAGATACACCCTTTCATATCAAAAGGGGGCGATATTTTATGAAATTATTAGTGTAAAAAAAACCGACACAAGACGTTGATGTATTGTTGGTTTAACATTGGGCCGACATCGCAGACAGTAGTTTAACATTCAACCACTAATATGTCTGCGTAACTTGTTGACTCAGAGGTCAAACATAATAATATGAATAAACTCACCTGCGATCAAATGTAGTTGTAGTTTGCTATCATATCCATGCGAACCTCACGATTAAACTATGTTCTTCAGGAATTTTGTAGGGTATAGTTTAGCCTACACGTGCTCAGAACTGACCTAAAATCCGATTCGTTCAGTCCAAGTCATAAATATGTGTATGTAGAAATAAGTGAATGTTCCAATTTTTTTTATATATACACGTACTCTCACACGATTCACTCACATGGCGTTATTTGATATAGGTATTATACTGTTTTTCGATTCATTTTACACTCACACATTCTAAGCAATGGGCTCTTAATGGAATCTATTTAGAGTAAAATGTTTTCAGATTTATTGCCGTTTTCGTCATTTCACCCTCACGTACACCAGACCGACCCTAAGTATTATTACTCCCACAACTCGTGGTATGAACTATACGAATTCACCAGGCGCATGTCATACTCCAGCTACCACGAAACGTTGAACCAATGGTGGCTTAATGCTGGGCCAGCGTCGTAGACGATGGCCCAACATCAAGCCACCAATGGTTCAAAATCTTGTGTTGGCTGGGCCAATGTATTTATTTCTACACGATTATTTCCGCTGTGAACAGATCGATTGTAAAGGGAGGAGGGCCATATTATTTACACAGTGCAGCTCTGTTCATGACGGGTGTGATACCACAAAGCCAAGCGTTCACGATAAAATCAGCACTTATAGCAATGAATCATGATCGACTATTGATAGCTTGAAGAGACTCGCCCAGCACGTAGTTTTAGTCACGGTTTAGACAATGTCATTCTTATCAGGTGCTTGTAAATTATCAACCATTAAATAACACCCATTATTATTATAATATGTAAATAATTTATATCTAGGTGCATCTAATCTATCGTAATGTATTATTTCTTCGACTTAAAATACACATAATATGCAGAATCCCAACAGACACGCGACGTTAAGTATAGGATAAAGCCATGAGGAGCTCTACATTTTTAGCTGTGAAAAGGGCCGAGGCCTTTTTCACAGCTAAGAATGTAGAACTCCGAGGGTTTTAACTGACTTAAAACACATCCGACGATAATGAGGATCCTCATAATCAACAGATCGGTCACACCTGACTGATTTTAATACCATAGGCCTACCATGATAATAATTGTTCAGTACTACGTCAATAAAAACTGTCCATTCCCGGCTTAGAATGTAGTGGTCGGACAAGGAAAATAATGTAGTGGTGTGTTTTAACACTTCGTGGTCAGCAATAAGTGTAGATTAGTAGATCTGAATCTAGCGTGACTGTTTTAATAATAGACTGCCAACGTCACGGGTGTATTTCAATAATGTGAAATTATCGCACAGAAGAAACCACGGTAAAGTTAGACACATCAGCGCTACGTTGTGCGGTTGTCGTTTGTATGATAAGTCAGCTGATCTTTATCATTTGTATATTTTGGCAGACACGTTTTGCCGATTATGCCATTCATTTAGCCGTCATGGAGGTACACAATGCGGACAGACATATATATGCGTCATGCACGTCATAATAATAGAGTAGCTGGCAAAACATATTACCTTATATAATATCGGTTATTTATAGTAGGGGCCCACCCAGTAAACACAAAACATTTGTATAACATTTATGCAATGTTGGCCCAACGCGAAGACGCTGGGCCGGCGTTGTATAAATGTTGTACAGATGTTTTGTGTTACACTGTCCCCATTTAAACACTGTCGCGTTACGCTGAAAATCCTGCCCGAGCGGCAGTTTCGTTTTTATAATGAAACAAGTAATCATTTCATACAGGGGGAGGGTGGTGGAAGGGGTCGGGGAGGGCCACTTGCAGTCGGCATGAATCAGCACACGGCGTAGCAGTGTGTAGGCACACACACTGCTACGGAGTGTAGTTTTGTGTTTACTGGGCAGAGCTTCGTAGAGCCCCATACTGATGTGTTGACCCTTTCAGCACCAGTACCCGAATACTTCGACACCCACAGGTCTAGTTTGCACAGCCGGTGTCGGATATATGGGGCGCCAAGTCCGCAAAAAGTCAACATTTGCACGAGGACAGTAGAACAATTATGTGAAACTTAATGACCCCGAGCTCCTATCTTTTCACCGAGCTGGCTAATACAATGAAGTATGGGGGAGGGTTCTTATATGACCTTGTATTCGCCAAGTGACGTCACTGCGCTCGACAGAATGAAGTATGGGGGAGGGGGTGTTATATAACCTTGTTTTCACCGAGTGACGTCACTGCGTTTCACAGAATGAAGTATGGGGGAGGGGTGTTATATAACTTTATTTTCACCAAGTGACGTCACTGCGTTTCACAGAATATGAGGACAGTAAGAATCTGTTAGATCACTGTATACATTGCCATTAGGAAAATTAAACACAAATAACGACAATGCTAAATTATTCTGATTAATGCAATATAGAATCGGTCAATATAAATGGTGTCATTTGGACAATTAAAACATGATGAGGACAGTGCAAAACTGATTAGCTCAATGTAAGATGTGATACATTGTCACGAGAACAATGTAACTTTACTTTGATCATAATATACATTGTCATTAGCACTATGTAACTAACAACAGGACAGTGGAATTTTTTTTTTCGATGTATCTGACATTTGGACACTATAACTACCACGAGGACAGTACACTATTAGTTTCATCAGAGTTCCACTAGTTGTCTGCTTATGAGGAAATTGTTTTTTTAGTTTTCTACGCTTTCCAGAGTGTGTTTTTTTGCTACTATTTATATCAATATGTAGTTATTTTATCTTTGGTTTTGGCGCAGGAAACATATATTATGTATATTATTTTTTATACTTTTATGCTTATACCTTTTGTGTACATAGATGAATATGAATATAGTTGCTTCATAGCTTGCTAAGGCTTCTATAAGCCTGTTATAGCGCAGCACAACCAATGTTGTATATAATATTATAATGATATAATGTGTATATTTTTTGTATCTGTTTTCAAATATATGTATTGGTCAAAAGCTAAGTAAAATAAAATGAGATTTATGTTGGTTCTTTCGCGTGACAGCGTGACATGGGTCGTTTCGTCAGGGGGGAGTGTTGAATATTGTGCCAGCACTGCGCCGTGTTCGGCACAGCTCTCTGACTGGAACAGCCCTGGTTCGTAGGCCGCTGGTGGCGCCGCTTGATGACATGCAAACGGTGTTCATTTGAGTGCGGTATTGGAAAATACAGCACTCGTCCAAGGAATATTCAGGCGAACACCTTATTCCTTGGACATGAGCTTTATTTATCCATAACGCACGAAAATGAGCACCGTTTGTATTTTCTCACACGACTGTCCAAATATTTCAACGGTGCACACAAGTGTACAGTCGACCAACATGACTACTGCCCGGGGACGACTGATGACAGACGACCATAAAGTGGTGAATCGCAGACGTTCAGTCAACAGCATTCACTTGCTATACAGCTTGTACGTATACATGTAGTACAGAGAAGTGCGGTATTGGCTGATCCCGCTATACTTCTCATAGTGGAAACACCACCAGTGAGTGTGAGAAAGACTGAAATTGTATTGATGATTGGTCAGAATGGCGGGCTCTGAGTGAGCTGGTGGTTCTGAAGACGACACTCGCGCTGAGGAAGGTTAAGTGAAAGCTTGTGGAGTCACAGCACTTGATATGTATGAAGCACTGCACGATATGAATGTTTTTAAAGCACAGCACTATTCTTATGACACCCTGACAACTGATTCAATATGGACATGAATAAAGATCAATTAATCGGCTGTACCGGATGTCTTGTTTGTGAGGAGAGGTTCCGCAAAGTTAGAAAACTTTAAAGTTTGTATACTATACCAAGACCAGCAAACACAAGTGTTCTGTCGTACATCATTATGTACCAGGCCTATGTCAAAATTCTGACGTCTAAAGTCGCTCCCGGTATTGAAATAATGAAATATTTACAATGGCTGTAGATCCATAGCAATATATTCAAATGAAGCGGAAAGAGCTAACTAGGATATTTGTGGTGATTCAAAATCGAGAGAAGCCCATTTGATTTCTTGGTTTACATAAAGACCTTTTAGCGCCTTAAAGGTTAATCAAATTCGGCACGGTAAATGCAAAAGTTGTAATCCAACAAAGTAAGGACGTTTCGAAATTTCATTTGAAGCATTATACTTGTGTTTAATAAAAATCATTATGATAGCCTATGCACACGGTATAACTTTGAGTGTGATAATATATGCACACGGCATCATTCGTAAGGCGAGATGGGCTCATGAATCTCAGCACCAGGCTGCAGACGATCGAGTGTTGAGATCAGCCCATCTCACTGTTCCCAACGATGCAGTATGTATTTTCTCATACGAATATCTCGCTGAAACTGCAAAATCAAACTGTGCAGTGAAGTGTTTTGCGCTCCAATTTGTAATAACGTTCCAATTTGTAATACATTATTACAAATTGTAACGCATATGTAATGCAATTGCGTCCAAATTTGTAATAATTTATTACAAATTGGAACGTTATTACAAATTGGGACGCAAAGAAGCGTATCTAAGTATAGGAGAGAGTGTGTGATGGGCTCACCATATACGTCTCGTAGCAAAAGCCAAAAGTGTGAGAAGGGAAAATACAACACTCGTCCAATTAATAAGGTGTGCTGTATTTCCAATATCGCACGGAAATGAACAACGTTTGTATTTTCTCTCTCAAATATGTTGCACATGACATAACATATACATTGTAGCAAAAACTAAAACTAGGGTGTGAAATGGGCTGATACCAATAGTGAAAACCAATGCACGTACATAGGCCTAGTGTGAGAAAATCAGATCATTATTATTCACATTAATGTAAAGATGCGTCGGTAATTCACAGGCCTACCGCAAAGCGAAGAAAAATTATAACGACACAATCAGACCAAAATCATCATTTTTAATTTGGCTCCTTGATATTTCCATAATATGTCAACATGTACATAAACTATAATTGAGTAGGGCGCCGGGGGCCTAAGTTTATTTTTTAATTGTGCGTTGTGCATTTACCAGTTGAAAGAGAAATAAGGACCAGATTTAATATCAGACATGGATGTCCAAAATAAAATGTTTTTTTAGCCTATGGATATGTTCACGTATGTTATGGCCATGTTAAAGACCCAAAATAGAAATGATGATTTTTTAAGATTTTTGATCTGACGGAGTCGCGTTAAATGAGAAATCTGGGTACGTGCTACATTATCAGATTATGGCGTACTGCACATAGCCACGACTTCATATTTTTAAAACAAACGTTTATAGAACGACAAATGCAGCTGCTCAACACATCTGCAGTCTCCAAATTGCATTATTTTAACAGCACCACATCAATTATAATACAATTTTATTGTATCACAATTATGTGTTTAATTTCAGTTAGTGGTTTGGCCCTCGACACTTGTGTTCTGCAACTATAACCGTACTAACTTTATACTAATTGTGAAACTCCTCATACCAATATTATTGTGTAGGCCTAGGCCCTATATGAGTTATATGGGTATTAGCGGCCTATATATGCACGTGGGCTATATAGTACAGCAGCAGACACCAAAAAAAGAGCCATATTTGAGGAGTTACCTAAACCAGCGGTACAACATCTGTCCACATGAATTGTTCCCAGGGGTCTCTAGATGTAGAATCTGGTTGATGACATTGCCGGAAATGGGGGCAGGCTGAGAATTTGACACCTTTGTACACCTACCCAATTTTCAGAGAAAATATTCTATAAAATATGATTTTCTCATTCTATTATAATGTTGGGCCATTTAAGTGAAATATTGTTGGATTTGTTTTTTTCTATTGATCAGGTCATATATCTGTGGAGATAAAATAGTAAACAACAATATAATTTTGCACTAGCATCCTACCTCTAAAAGCTATTTTGGATATTTTAAATATGTCGCAAAATGCAATTTTTTTAAATTGTCAATTTTTTTCATTTTTTTGCATCCGTTAAGTCAGAAGTAGGATACCAATGCTTGATTAGTCGAGTAATTGCTCATTAAGGCCAATTTCCAAATGGCCGCCGTAAAGCCGTGTTTTTTCACGAAATGTATTATTGAACATGGTTTATCTTAAATTTCGCATCACAAACACGGTTTGAATGTCTAATCTTACATTTTATTGGTCGTTCAGGTATTTAAAAATGTTTGAATGTGACATTGAAGATTCAATCCAAGATGGCTGCCAGAAATGATCAAGAAAATGTTCAAAATTTCACATTTTCTTGCAAATATGTTTCATCTTGTAAGAAAACCCCCACGATCGGTGTCATTTGCTTCATAGACAACCTTTGAGTGAAAATCACATGATTAGTGCTTGATTTGTAAAGTAATTAATCAATATGACCGATTTTAAAATGGTCACCGTGAAATCAATGCTTAATCTTCAAATGCATAATTAAACATGGTTTGTTTATTTTTTATCTCAGAAACACGTTTTTTATGTCCATTATGTTCTTATGTTTTAATGCTGAATGAATCCACTGAATATATCGATGTATGTTTTAAGTGCTAGAATATGTTATTTAGGAACCGATCTAAGATGGCCGCCGTAAAAATGGCAAATAATATTTTCGAAACTTTTCAATGAGGGGTATTATTTGGTTCAGAGGCATATATTAAGTCAAAATCAGGTGATTATTTCTTGAACTGTCAAGTAATTGATCATTATGGCCGATTTCAAAATGGCCGCCGTTAAATAAATGCATTATTGAACATCATTTACCTAATAGTCATATCATAAGCACGGTTTTAATGTAATATCTTAAAGTGACACAATCAAGTTAAAATCATCAAACAATCGGTAATTTTCTTTTGGCTTCCTAATATGACCATAGATTAGAACTGCAAAAGTTTTTTATTCGTGTGCTGCGCATTTGCCAGTTAAGCGAGATATAGAGACGAAATACCTGTATGAATTTCTTACTTTGGACATGCATGTCCGAAATAAGAAATCGGGAATGTCGATCTGGTGCTAAAAATACAGTGACAAAGATCACTTTTGCACTGGCTTACATAATTTTCAAGGTGGCTGTTATCACTTCTTCACTGGCCAAGATCACTTTTGTAGTTGCTGAGATAACTTTCAAAATCGCTGTGATCACTTCTTCACTGGTCAAGATCACTTTAGTAGTAGCTGAGATGACTTTTTAACGGGTTCTAATCACTTCTTCGGTGGCAAAGATCATTTTTGTAGTTTCATTTTTAGAATGGTTGTAATCACTTCATCAGTGGTTAAGATCACTTTTGTAGTGGTTTAGATAATTTTAAAGTGACTGGGATCACTTATTCAGTGGCCAAGATCACTTTGTGGTGGTTGACATAATTTGCAAAGTGCCTGTTATCACTTATTCACTGGCCAAGATCACTTTTGTAGTGGCTGAGATAAATTTAAAAAATGGTTGTTATCATTTCTTCGGTGGTCTAGATCACGTTTGTCATGGCTGAGATAACTTTTAGAATGGTTGTAATCACTTCTTCCGTAGTCAAGATCACTTTGTAGTGGTTTAGATAATTTTTAAATTGACTGTGATCACTTCTTCAGATTATTTTGTAGTGGCTTAGATAACTTTTTCAGTGGCTGACACCAGTTTGTTAGTCACTAAGATCACCTTTGTAGCGCGCAAACATAACTTTTAAAGTGGCTATGATCACTTTTTCAGTGGTCAAAATCACTCTGTAATGGCTTAGATATTTTTTTAGTGATTGACACCAGTTTGTTAGTGACCAAAATCACCATTGTAGTGGCTGACATAACTTTCAAAGTGGCTATGATCACTTCTTCAGTGGTCATGATAACTTGTGTAGTGGCTGAGATAACTTTTAAAGTGGCTATGATCACTTCTTCAGTGGTCATGATAACTTGTGTAGTGGCTGATGTAACTTTTAAAGTTGTTATGATCACTTATTTAGTCGTCAAGATCACTTTTGTAGTGGCTTAGAACATTCTCAAAGTGGATGTGATCGCTTCTTTAGTGGCCAAGATCACTTTTGTAGTGGCTGAGATAACTTTTGTAGTGGCTGACATAATTTTAAAAGTGGCTGTGATCACTTATTTAGTCATCAAGATCACATTTGTTGTGGCTAAGATCATTTTCAAAATGGGTGTGATTGCTTATTTGGTGGCCAAGATAGCTTTTGTAGTGGCTGAGATAACTTTTAAAGTTGATGTGATCACTTCTGCAGTGGCCAAGATCACTTTTGTAGTGGCTGAGATAACTTTTAAAGTGATTGTAGCTACTTCTTTGGTGGTCAAGATCACTTTTTTAGTGGTTTAGATAATTTTTAAAGTGGCTATGATCATTTTTTCAGTGGCCAAGATCACTTTGTAGTGGCTCAGATAACTTTGTCACTGGCTGACACCAGTCTGTTAGTGGCCAAGCTCACCTTCGTAGTGGCCGAGATAAATTTGTAGGTGGCTGTGATCACTGGAGTAAACACCAAAACAGTGTTTCTATAATGATTATTATGTAGTACATGTTAAACAATTATAATAATTAAAGGGAACTGAATGTTAATTTTTTTAGGAGACAAGGCTTTATGTCACCGGGGCCAAAGCTGAACAAACGCATACTTTCTTGTCATTTTCACTGCTGCCATCTTTGATTCTATCCTCAACTACCTAACATGTAAAATTAAAATTAAATACCAAGACCGTGTTTGTGAGATGACTATTATATTATGCACAACATATTCAATGAAGCATTTTAGGAGTATTCATTGATTTTATAGCGGCCATTTTGTAATCGGCCATAAGTATTAATTACTTAGCAAATCAAGCATTAATAATCTGATATTGACTCATAGGACGTCTCGGAAACAAAAATACCGCTCATGGAGGTTTTCATACAGATATAGAATAGAGCATATGCTGATATATTATTTGTAAATTGGTGCGTCATTTTGACAATGGCGTGGCGTCCATCTTGAATTTCTTAGTAAATTTCTACTTTTTCCCATATTATTATACTATTTTGTCCCATGTTATTATACTTTTATTGGACATGATGAGGATTAAAAAGTAAGATTAGACACTAAAATCGTGTCTGTGAGATAACTGTGTAACAAACATGTTCAATAATACATTTTACGAGAATCACCGATAATTGATTTCACAGCGACTATTTTTAAATAGGCCATAATTATTAATTATTCAACACATCAAGCATTCATCACCTAATATTTGTTCATGGGTACGTGTCTCTCAATGAAATGATACCGCTCATGAAGGTTATCGTACACCATTGGAACCTGTGCTCATAAACTATTTGCAAAAAAAGTGACATTTTGAGCATTTTCTCCACCATTTTCTGGCGGCCATCTTGGATTCTGGGGTAAATATCACATTACAGCCTTTGTAAATACTCAAGCGAGCGATTACAAAACTGTGATTGTGATGTGAAATTTAAGAACACCATGCTTGATAATACATTTCAGGAGAAATCATGGATTTTACGGTGGCCATTTTAAAATTTACCAATTGATCAATTACTATCGAAATCAAGCATTGGTAACCTAATTCTGACTTAAGGGGTGTACCTGAACCAAATGGTACCGCTCATGGCGACTTTCGTGCAGAAGCGAGCCTGTTGTCATAAACTATATGCCAAAAAATGGAAAATATTGACAATTTTGAAAATTTACATTTAGCGACATATCTACAATATCCAAAATAGCTCTTCGAGGTGGGATGCTGCTGCAAAATTATATTTTTTTTTACTATTTTATCTCCACAGATATATATCATATTTAAGCAAATATTTTCTCTAAAAATTGGTGTACAAAAGTGTCAAATTCTCAGCCCACCCCCATTTCCAGCAATGTCATCAACCAGATTCTGCATCTAGAGATACCTGAGAACAATTGTAGACATGTGGACATATGTTGTACAGCCAGTTTAGGTACATCGAAAAGTTGGTCCCTCTGCTGCTGTACTAATAAGCTGAAATATATCCAGTATATTGATCCAGAATATTTATTTATTTTTTGTCACAATGTTCCTGTTTTTATGATACACTAGCGCACACCACCCACCAGAGCAACTAGCCTTCAATCGAAAGTTTCTTCTTCTTGAAACACAGCAATCACTCTGACACAGTGTATTATTTGCCGGTAATGTTGGTTGCGCGAAATTGAAAGTAAAAAGGTGAACTTTGTGCAGTTAACTGTAACAAAAAATAGTGCAGATTAAAAACTGTGGTTATGTAGTTTACTTATCTGAGAGTACCTCCCTGAATTAGTTCAGGGAGGTACAGTCAACAACCACTGGGGGTAACGCATTCCATGCAATAATTGTGCGTGGAATAAAGGACATTCGCTTGTGTATAAGGGTCCCACACCGTGCAGGCATACTCAAAGTGTGGTCTAGCTAATGTCTCATAAGCTTTTTCAGCTTTTGAAGCTATCCTGAGGTTCCTTCTCAAAAGCCCTAACACTGAATTAGCCATATATGTCACTTTCTGAATATGGCTATTCCATTTCAGATCAGAGGTGATGGTAATTAATAAGTCCTAGGTATTTTGTGGTGTCTGTAATACAGAGCACCTGGCCATGGAGTACGTATATACGTGGATATACCTGGGTGGATCCATTTTTTATCTACCTCTCTCACGACCAACCCTTATAGCAAAACATTTACCAATCTTGAAATCCATCAACCAGGTCTCCTCCCACTTGGCAATTCTGTAAAAATCCATTTGGAGCCGGTTGATGTCGTTCTTGTCGGCAACATGTCTATACAGAATACAGTCGTCTGCAAAAAGGCGGACTGTACTGTGGGTGACGCCATCAGGTAAATCATTAATGTAGATGAAGAAGAAGAGATGGCCCAGAACCGAACCCTGATGTACTCCTGACAAAACAGGTCCCGTAAGAGACTCTGTACCATCAAGAACTACCCTCTGTGTTCGATCTGTCAGGAAGCACTCAAGAGTCCCACCCCTGATCCCATAACACTCAAGCTTGTATAAGAGTTTCCTGTATGACACCTTATCAAAAGCCTTGCTAAAGTCCATTACTATCATGTCTGTTTCAGTCGGCACACTGGCTAAGTCATGGAATAGTGACAGTAGTTGGCTATTAAGGAGTATGTCGTTTTATAAAGCCATGTTGTAGCGGATTGATCTACAATATATAAGCTCCAGGATATGAGCTATTTTCTGACTCAACTCCTTCAACATTGTTGCAGGGAGTGAGTCAGAACCAGCTGCCTCATCAGGTTTTATATTCTGTAGCATCTTCTCCATGCCTTCCTCACTAATGCATATATCTAGAATAGTAAGGTGGGGACTGGGGCCTTTGTCCGGCAAAGGCTCAGGAGGTTCTTGTGTGAATACTGAAGTGAATTGCTGATTCAGTATGTCAGCCTTTTTCTCAGCTGAACTGTGAATTTCACCTTTACTGCAGAGGGAAGAAACACATGAGTCCTTTCGCAAACTCCTGAATAATGACAAAAACCGTTTTTGTTTGGTGGCACGGTCATCTGGGTGTTGTATATGGTTGAGGAAAAATTAATAATAGTTTCCATATAAGCCCAATAAGCCTGTCTCTTCTGTTTCTTTAGTCTATGTCCGATTAATGTTGCTTTTCTCAAAGCCGGGGGCTTTTACTACGTTGTCATTTGACATATACCTTATTTCTTGTTTGTATTAATTTTTGATGGCTTTGTGTACCCCAGGTAATTTGTGCTTCGGTGAAATAGGTTTTTGTGGGATATATTTATTCTTCTTGAATTGTTTCCAAAGGCCATTTGAAGAGTACTTTGGATCAGCAAGACACACTGTTTGAAAGAGGGTTTTTAACCTAGATTTTAAATCATCCCATTTTGCTTTTCTATATATGAAAGACTTTCCTAACAGGTTTATGAGGGTGTTGTACACTGATGTCTATATATACCTTATCATAAATTATGTCATGATCAGCATTTCCCAATGGTGGAAGAGTTGATACTTCATTTAATCCTGATTTATTGTTTTTTTACACGAGATACAATATGTTCTCACCCCGTGTTGGGATATTCACAACTTGTTCGACATTATGGTCCAGGGATAGGCCTTTGTCAACTGTAGCTGTTCGTAAAGGGCTTTTTTACCACCTGCCTCTTGTTTGATCTTCTGGGTTTCCAATTTCACATGTGGAGCATTGAAATCTCCTCCTAACCATATATTAGTTATTTTTATGTGTCTAGCTCGATTTGATGGTAATTTTGATCTTATTGCTAATATGTATGGCTCACTTGGCACAGATTTATTTCAATCTAAATTAATCCTACAGTCGACCTATCTGACAACATAAATTGGATGGCGGATTGTGATAGTAATTTAATCTGTTTCCACCACGTGTTGCTCTGCACACAAAGAAAAAGAAGATAGGCCTACTAAATAATATCCTTCTAAATATATTGGGGTGTATAGGTCTATATTTGACTTGTAAGCCTATGGCATTTTGGCATTTCATTGGTCAATAAAAATATTATTTTTTAAGGTAGATTCCACCATAAGTTGTAGGCCTATAAATTTCACCAGGGCGTTGACTCGCGACAGGAGCATGCGCATCTTTCCGATATGGGGTGTGTAGGGTGCAGATCGCAAGGTAGGCCTACAATTTAGGAAAATATGGGGTTTTTGGAGTCCCCGGAAATCCACAGAATTTTTTTAAGTCGGCAGCTCAAGGTGGGGTCGAGATAGCGCTGACCGGCCTACGGCGCTGAATTGAGTAGACCTACAGCAGCTGTCCTGCCACGGACATTAACGATGCCCGGTTCACTTTTAGATCGCACTTGACTCACTTACCTACAATGTATACGTCTTCGCTGCCGTATTTGTCGCATATCTGTGAGGATTTTGATTGTTAGAAAAGAAAAGTATGTTTATATTCCAGTTATTTACCCGAAACTGAACTTGAAGGCTCCATGTGTTCTCGGTTGGAGTGGGGTGGAAACGCGAGACTTTGTGAGATAGGTAACATAGCAAGTAACAGAGTCGGACGATGAGGTCATCGCGCATATGTCATCTGCGTTTTCCGGCGCTTATTGCACATGTTTTCTGGGTTATCAACAAATTCAAGTCGTTCTGGGCATACGCACTTATGGACGAATTCTCCTCACACAGATGTCGCTCATGTCGCACCAGCAAAGATTGGTGCAAAATATTCAGCAAACATGAGATGTTGGCCCAACGTTGGTTCACTGTTGGCCCACCGTCTACGACGTTGGCCTAACAATAAACCAGCGTTGGGCCAACGTCTCATGTTTGCTGGGATATATATCTCCTTGAATTATAGTTGTATTTTTATTGTTTTCAGGTCCGATATGTCAAATATCAACTCAAGGATCAGAAGGAAATTAAATGTATTTATTATGTCTCCCCCTCTGAAGAAGTGGGGACATGCTGGTTTACCTTTGTCTGCTCAGTTCGTCCGATCAATTTTGTGTCTGTGTATTCGCTCCTATAGTAAAGGCGGTCAAATACGAGACAATGACTATAGACCTAGTACTATAGTCTGTGGAGTATGGTCCAAAATAAAAGTTTTCGGTATCCAGTCAGTCAATTCTCAAGCGATTTTCATGAAATTTTGAGCTCCTGTACTTATGTAGTCTTGTTTCTTTGTAGCTGTGGATTGCAGTATTACAATTGAACAGTACACACCACAGATAAAACAAACTTCATTGTGTTCTATGTTTTTGTTCTCTAGAGGCATGCGAAGGTTCATATAAGAACATAAAGACAAGGGACGTGCATGAGGAGCTAATCGAAAGAAGCACCCCACAGACTTGGGGGCTCCAAGGTAAATTACTGCTTGTGCTCTGTGTGCACTTCTGAAAATGATAAGATGCCTTACTACATCATCCATGTATATGCATCAATGTAAACTAGCGCTTCGCAAACTGTCATAACTATGTTACATTTTTGTTGTTGATTGAAGGCTATACATTTCTTATAAAATAGTACATGTTTATCTACAGACATTTACATGTAGTTAATGGTTTAAAATGTATTACCCAATTTTATGGTATTAAATTTTGTGTAAACAGTAGAGCCTGTTATGAGCAGCCACTCTTATTAGCAGCCAACCTCCTATGGGAGGCCACTTGACCATCCCCCAAAATGGCATTTTACATACAAATGACCATTTTATGAACAGCTCCCCTGTGTTAAAAGGCCACTTTTCCTGTGTGTCAAGGGTGGCTGCTCGCAGCAGGTTCTACTGTAGTTCATATTTTTATATTTTTCCTGCAATTCAGAATTTTTCTCAAGTGTGTAGGGTAGCAAATTCGTATCTCAATTCTATTAGACTGGAGCAAAATTCAACTATCCATATCTCAGAAACCCCCACTAGCCCTTAAAATATTTCACTAACTACAGGCTACAGGATTTTTTGCAGGAGTTTCTATGGGCCACCCATGCATGATCTTTTTTTCAAAGTAATCTGAGTTGCATTTAAACAAAATCTAATCATGTTAGATAATGTTACTGCCTTTTGCAAGACTGACTTTTGTTATTTTCATTGCAGAAAATAAATATGGCAAAGGCACGAGAGGGAATCAGACAGAGAAATTTGTATAACATGTACAAGAAATGTTTATAATAAAACAATAATCATATTCACTACTAGTTTTTTTCTTTCCGAAATAAATATTGAAAAATACCTAACGTTCCCATAGACTAGCAAAAACGCCACAAGACAACGTTCCCATAACATTCCCAAAGACCATTCATAGAATGGTACTAGAAACGTTCTCTTAATGTTCTCCTAACGTTCGCAGAATGTTGAAAGAATGTTCCCTTTATGTTCCATTAAAGTTATTTTCTAACGTTCACACCTAACGTACTGGGAACGTTCTCCTAACGTTCTTAGAATGTTGAATGAACGTTCCCTTTATGTTTCATTAAAGTTTTTGCCTATCGTTCACACCTAACGTACTGGGAGCGTTCACCTAACGTTCGCAGAATGTTGAATGAACGTTCCCTTTATGTTCCATTAAAGTTTTTGCCTAACGTTCACACCTAACGTACTGGGAACGTTCTCCTAACGTTCGCAGAATGTTGAATCAACATTCCCTTTATGTTCCATTAAAGTTTTTTCCTAACGTTCACACCTAACATGCCAAATGGTCTAACTTCGCAAATACACAAACAAATCCACCAAATTTTCAGGGATGTTGGGGGAAGATGAAAAAATGATCCGTGAAAAACTTTGTTTGAAAATTTTAAAGATAACCGAGCAAATTGGAAAAAGGCTACTCCCAGGATCTGGTGAAACAGATTTTTTTTTGTAGGCTATTATAAAGTAGGCCTAATTGAACTTTATGTCTTTTTTTACACTTTTTGTGAGCCGTCAGTGCTCTAAATTGACATTTTGCGCCGAGAAGCGGTTATCCTTCGCCAAGATGCGTTAACTTTGCGCCAATAGGCGTGTTTTTGATTTTGCAGTGTAAACCTTTAAATTTATTATATATTTATTTTATTGACTTTCAACAAAATGTCAAGCTGACATACAAGTCAAAAAATACATAGTCATATAGTAACTTATATATATTAACTTCGATGAATATAAATATATGTTAATATATTATTATTATATAACTGTATCATAAATAATAGATAAATAATTATGAAGTGGCAATATAACTTATACATGTTTTGTACCCTTTTAGTTTTACTGAAGTAAACAAATTTGGCCAAGGCTGAAATAATATGCTAATTTTGACTTGATATTATAAATCAAATTTAAATCCATGAATAAAACTACAAACAATTGAAATTAAAACTGAAATTATAGTCCAAAAATACAGTATAATACATTATAAGTAGGCTATATGATAACTGCAGTGGATATAAATATATCTTAATATATATTATGTAATTGTTTAATAAATAATACATGAATAATAAATGCCCTTTACCATGTTTAAAAATGACAATATAATTTATACATGTTTTGTACCCTTTTTACCAAAGTAACATAATTTGGCTAAGGCTAAAATGCTATACTCATTTTGACTTTACATAGATCTAATACGCTTAAAGAAATAATTTTAAATCCAATAATAAAATTACAAACAAGTGAAAATAAAGTATGTCTGATTATTTCATATTTCTTACATGTTGAAAACAAATAAATAAATAACCCTCATGAAATTATGCATTTTATATATGATAATATAAACGGAGAAGTGTCAACACTGCGAATTTAGCTAATCTGTCTAAAGTCATGTGATTTACATCCACCCCTGATCATGTGACTTCAGGATACCACAACAGAAAATGTCTTGACAAAAAATGAAAATGTTTCGTTTTCACAGGTTTATTTTCCAGGTTATGAGCTAAATATACACACTCTCGTATAAAATTATCAAAAAGCGTGATCTTTACATCGACCACGGTCATTCTCAATCAATGTTTTGTTTTATGTTTTTTTCAGTGTTTCTGGCTCTGAAAAAAGTTGGGACTTGGGAGTTAGTCTACTGGGCGATAAGATATGCATAGCCTTAGCCTAGGCCTATGCCATATGGTCTCACCACCCCCAAATGCCAGTCCTATTGAAATACATGTAAAATGCCTCAATTCCACGGGCTGATTTTACTTCTTTTTCCCCTCCCCCCTCATTCTGACCTCGTAGAGAGCGGGGTTGACCTGAGCGACATCTATGTGTGGAGAATGCTCCCCCCTATCTAGTGCCGCATATCATAATGAAGCCCATCTGCACCAGTCCAGTCTTAATACACGCAGAGCATGGCTCAAGCCTGGACAACTAGTGTGTACGGGACCTGTATATTAGAGAGGGGTTATCTTAACATGAATATTCATTAGTGCCTGTGAATGACGTCAGCGGTGACCACTCACAATGCGCAGCACAGATTTCCGAGACAGTCACACCCGGGGTCAGACGATTTGTTTACGTTGCTTACCAATGTGATTGGTCCGAAGATATTTGTATCAGGGCAGATGACAGTATAACGTGAGACCATGGGATTGCGTGCCGCAAATCACATGGCAGAGTGAAGATGGATGAAGCCTAGACTGTGAATTTTCAAAAACAGCTCCGATAAAGGGTTGCCACCTAGACAGATTTTGAGCTAGGCCCCCTAGTGTGCAAAAAGGTCACCATAGTTCAAATTACGCTTAAATTCATACCCTCTTTCACAGACCAGACACACATCCTCTTAACCCACTGTATCCCTGTCAGATTATCACGAAACAGTTATATCTGATATCCGGGATGAAGGAGACATCGTGTACTTATTAATTATTTACAGAAATATAACTTCTTTGTATTTGTTTTGAATACAACAAAGGTTGAAACAGCCGCATTGAAAATATTTTGTGTGATGATTCCATCAGTATACACCTGCCGTGATTTCGGCTTATTTAGGGTGGTGACACCATATGGCACTGCTTTTTGGTCGATAAAGGGTCAGATCGGTACGCGTCGCCAGAAACAGGCCGGGCGTCAAGTACCGATCTGAGTCTTTATCGACCAAAAAGCAGTGGTATATGCATTTTACCGTACGACCACCCACATGTTTAACTGATAATTAAAATATTTAGGCTACAATGCGTCAGTATCACGTAAATAATTCGCAACCGGAGCACAAATTTTGGTGGATACAGTAAGTTATCAGCACAAGTCTCGTGGTCGATAACACCTGTGAGAGTACGATAATAAAGATTTCCGTCATTCAGTATGGGCGGTAAAATCATAAATATGTCAACCGGAAGAGCTCCAGTGAAAAGGGAGAGGGACTGATCCAAGGCAGTGAAACCCATTGACACAATATAATAAGGGGGAGTAAAGTAGATATAAAAATTCGAAGATGGGAGGGGTCGGCAGGAGTGGCGAAGTCAGTGGATGCTCGCTTCTCGGAGTCTCCGGCCCAGCTACTTTATTAAGGGAATAGCTCGTAGTAGGTCGATACTATTCTATTCTTGACCATTGGCAGTGTCATTGAATGACTGAGGAGTAGGCCTACAAAATACAATTTGAATGTCAATTAATAGAAACTCTTAACCTCCAGAATTTTTATTCTAAATTCAGAGCAGCTGGTTGAAAAAAAATGTAATTTGTTTTATTATGTTAGTGAACTTATGCATACACATTACAGCGATTCGAGGGGGCTAATAGGAAGAAGGCAGTGGCTAATCTTACGTGATTCTTTATAATGTAACTCAGAGCAGCCTCGTGTATGAAATGACGAGGCTTCCATTGACTCCCATTATAACTTTCCCGTACGAATAGCCACTCAGTACAAAAGAAAACAAGTGTTAACTTATTTTAATTTTAAAATATGCATAATTTACATTATTTTTTCAATATGGACTGGCTACATGACGGGTTGACCGTCATTCAGTTGCTAACTTTAGCGATGACGACCTGAGTTCCATGTTCACGTTTTATCGCCCACACTAAATGATAGTCAATACCGGTTGAGCAGCCTTTTCGTTTTCAATAATATATCATCTGATTATAAATAGATCTAGTCTATTCTGTGAAACTCAATAGCCTTACCCTCCATTGTTGTCACCGAGCTAGCTAATAAGATGACGTATCGGGGTATATAACTTTCTTTTCACCGAGTTCCTATTCAAAACGGTTTCTGGTGACGTCTCAGTGTTTTCCAGAATATATTTGTTTATTATATCTCTAAATAGCATGTCGGCGGTATAATAAAATAAAAAATAAAAGAATTCGATTATTTTTTCATATTGAGTGACTCATTTTTCAGACAACCTTGCAACTACAGGGCACTGACCATTAACCAAGTCCTGGGCTACTGCCCCGATGATCCCTCATATAAAGCCCTGCTAAGTGATGGGTATAACATGGAATACCTTGACTGTGCAATGGTAATGCACCACTGTGATGTAGGTGTGACATACAACCCATGATATTGTAGTGATTTTATTGTTCCAAATAATTCCATCACATTTTTCGGCCCCAGCCACCAGAACTCGGTATTGGAAAGTGAGACTCTGGTCGGTTGTTCTCTAGTCCTAGTCCTGTGCAGCTGTGCCAGTTTTGCTCCCTACCATCAGTGTACATGAGACATTGGGAACAACTCATCTATTAGCAAGAGCTAAACAAGCTCAATAATATACATGAGACAGACACTATTGAGAAAATGAAGATCGTTGAATTCTAGCCTGGGCATATTCTGGTAGTATTATTAAAAGGGATTTGGGATGTATAGTTATTCACGACCATATAGCATGATGATAAAGAAATAGCCATGATAGACGTGACATGATGCAGGCTCATCTATGAGGTTTGTATTTTCATTCTAACTCAGGATTATTCTAGGATAGGCCTATAGCCAAACATATAAAAGAGTGAACATCATGTTATAAGAAAACTGAAATATAACTCCTTTTTTGCAGGTCACGTTTCTGGTTCTACTTATATGCGATGTCACACAAGCAACAACAGGTGAGATTTATTGTAATTTACTCAGAGATTATCTTACTTAACCCTTTCAGGATCGAGTGACAGGGCTGGAAATTAGAATTTTATTCTTGAAGCCAGTTGGGCTGGTAACAAAATATTCCTATCTGCCCACAAACAAATTGACCTGCCCATTTTTTTATTACTACGCCTTTAAAAGCTTATTCCAATTACTTTTTGGTCATTTTTTATTGTAATATGAACAAAGCATTCTAGATCATGTAGATTTACCGGCCCGAAGCTAAAATCACCGGCCATTGGCTGGCAGGCCGGTGCTAATTTCCAGCCCTGCAGTTTACCATCGTCATCTTCATTTACTACGAACTGCAAATTGCTGATGCAATATACCGACTTGTTGTGGATGAAGATGACTTGAATTGGGTGACAATTGTCGTTCTTAAACTGCTAGGTGTAGGAAATTACATCATTTTTCAGAGATGCAAAAGAATGCTTTGATGCATAATGAGGTTTTAAAGGGTTAAATTTATTGACACTCGGCCACTAAATACTCAGGAATAACATTTGTAATTCTTTGATTTATATGACCTGAGAATGTTAATTTCCTCACAGAATCACAAATGCAATAATTATATTTAAAAAGCATTGACGCTTTTTGCTGCTGTGACCATATATTTAGGTTATATATGGCGGTTGCCCGATTGCATGGGGCAACTGATTTTAGGTGGGGGCAAGTGCTTAAATTTGAAATTTGAGTGCCTTGGACAACTCTCTACACATTTTGTGGGCAAGTGATAAATTGGGAGGGCAAATATCCAACATTTTGATTTTATTTTTCAAGATAATAATTTTGCTGTAGGCCTATAAATGATTAAGTAATAAATAGTGTTATTGTAGGTGGATTGTCATGAATCATTGAGTATAGATTGAAGGCCCACCTGCATGCCAGGGCTCGAACTTGGGACTAAATTTCCACTTGTCCAGTTGGACAACTGGCTGAAAAATTGACTAGTCCTTCCCTAAAATATCACTTGTTCTTCGTAATAATTGTCAAGCAGGGGCACTTGACCGGTGCTACAAGCTCAGTGAAACTGAACTCGGCCTTCCAAGATTGTTGGTCATCTCGGACGATCGGACAGGACCAATTTCGAGCCAGAAATGACTGACCTGGTTTAATGTTTTCAGATTTTCCTGAATTGGATCACATAGTTCCATCAGAATGGCCATCTACTCAGGCGAATGCTGTGACAGCTTTGATTAAACGCCTTGTACCATATAGAGCAGAAGAATTTTCTGTACTTGTTGACCCAAATATAGGACCTGAGAACAAAGACACATTTGTAGTATGTTGATTGTATGTGTAGATGTAAAAATAGAATGAATGAAATATGTACAGTAGTTTTTAAATTTATTTTGTATTTGTAATATTTTTATGAACTTTTTATCATTTATAATTATTTGAACAAAAATAATTTATATATATTCATTTGATGTGAAAGTTAAAAACAATCGTGATATTCTTATTTATTTTAGTAAAATTGATTTTATATATACAGGTAGATTGAGATTTATTGAGTCCCTTTTCTACCAACATTAAGTAAATGCATGTATATAAAATAAATCAATTGGATCATATATTTGTACTTATATGTTTATCAAAATGTTAATATAATTCTTGCTAATAATATTTGTTCCATGTTTTAACCAGCTGCTGACAGTAGACAACAAGTTAACGATAACGGGGACGTCTGGTGTTGCTGCATCCATGGGATTTTATTACTATCTGTCACAATACTGTTACTGTCACATCTCCTGGGCCGGAAATCAAGTGAATCTACCTGCGATCTTACCTGTCATTCCCGAGCCTGGTGTCACAATCACTAGTAATGATAGGTTAGTAAATCAACCGACGCCTGTTATATTATAATCTGCATATTCCTAACCCTTGTCATGCTAGACCAGCATGTTTACTATTTCAAACAAGTGTCAATCAATGACAAAGTACATTGAACCCTCAAATGTCGTTCACTGGCAGAAAAGTATGAAAAAAACTGATGTAGATGGTGCATTCTTTTACATCTACATCAGCCTTCTTCTATGATATTCTGCCAGTGAACAACCTTTTTGGGTCCAATGAACCCACTCATTTTAATTGTATAACCAACCTTCCATCAACAAGAGCGATCCTTAACTGAGTGCAAGGAGAGCAATTGACAGTGAATCTGGTTATCACCAGAAGTTAAATTTTAATTAAATCTAAAAATCACCTCGAGGAGAGTTCTCCTAGAAATTTTCAGGAAAGTATTTTATAGGCAGCACTCCTCCTATTTCCTCAGGTGGAGGACTGAATAACAGCAGGCAACGCTATGTTTGCCTTCACTGCCCAGTATCACAGCAGCGATTCACCTACAGTGCCTGTGTTCAACTTGATAATTTTTTCAAATCCAGTTTAATTTCTCCGATTTTTTTAAATATTGCTTATATATTTAAAAGAGTTTTTCCTGCTTACAGGTATCTTTGTTCATGAATTTCTGTTTGTGTTTTAGGTTTCGATATTACCAGAATGTCTGTACAGTCAGCTACTCGTTTGTTTGGTGGGACTGGCCTCGTTGGGAACAAGAAATTGATTGGATGGCAATGAATGGCATTAATTTACCACTAGGCTTCAATGGTGCAGAGGCTATTTGGCAAAGAGTGAGTAAATAATAGAATATATTAACCCTTTAAGCCTCAAAGCACTGTATTTTCTTTGTTTTCACTAGCATTTAGTTACCGTACATTTCACATATTTAATAATTATCGGTCACCAGAATTTTTTATTGTTGTAACCCTAATTTGTTGAGAATTTGAATAGTTTGGAGCTCTAATGGTTAATCAGGTCTTATTTATTTTTCTTGAAACAAGAAATTTGAGGCAGAAATAAAGTTTGCTAGATGGCATATGTTTTGATTCTAATTGTGTATATGTAAGTAAATTCACCCTCTTGAAGTTGTGTCTCCCTACCTCAACTCACAATTTCAGGTGGTTGGAAATTACCCATATTTTTTTAACTGGAGATCAAACATTTTCAAATCTTGATGCTCATTTTTGTGATTTGATCGACTAATAAAACAAATTAGCTGTCACAACTCCCACTTGTAGTGGTTAAAGATGACTTAAAGTGGCCGATTATTAGCCGATTAAATCACAGTTATTGGGAATGAAATTCTTCAGGATGCAAAATTATGCCTCAAGGCATCATGGGGGTTTATAGGGTTAAATAGAGTTCACTAAAAATAAAATTGTATCTGCAATTAAAATAGCATTTGAATTTTCAGCTCTTCCGGCCTTTAGGCCGAAGATGAGCTTATGCTATCGTGTGGCGTCTGGCGTCTTGTCGTCTATTGTCTGTCATCTGTCCACAATTCACAAGAAATGCTTCTTCTCCCTCAATTCTTATCCAATTTCAATTTTGTTTGAAAAAGCTCGGGCCTGTGCATAGAATTTGCTCACGGATTTCAGAAATTATAATTATTAATTAACTTATGAACTAATTAAGGCCTTATTAGGGCACTGTGTCCACAATTCACAAGAAATGCTTCTCCTCCCTCAATTCTTATCCGATTTAAATTTGTTTTGGTTTGTTTGAAAGAGCTCGGGCCTGTACATTAAACATCCTCACGGATTTCAGAAATTTTAATTATTAATTAAGACCCAATTAAGGCATCCTGTCCACAATTAACAAGAAATGCTGCTCCTCCCTCAATTCTTATCTTATTTCAAGTTTGTTTGGTTTGTTTGAAAGAGCTCGGGCCTGTACATAGAACTTCCTCATAGATTTCAGAAATTTTAATTATTAATCAACTTACGACCTAATTAAGGCCCAATTAGGGCACTCTGTTCACAATTCACAATTTTTTAGCTCATCCGGCCTTTACGCCTAGATGAGCTTATGCCATCGTGTTGCATCTGTCGTCTGTTATCTGTCGTCTGTCCACAATTCACAAGAAATGCTTCTCCCCCCTCAATGTTTATATAATTTCAGTTCTGTTTGGATTGTTTGAAAGAGCTCGTGCCTGTGCATTAAACTTCCTCACATTTTAAGAAATTTTAATTATCAATTAACTTATGACCTAATAAGGGCACTCTGTCCACCAATCACAAGAAATGCTTCTCCTCCCCCAATTTGTATCCGATTTCAATTCTGTTTGGTTTGTTTGAAAGAACTTGGGCCTGTGCAGTAAACTTCCTCATGAATTTCAGAAATTTTATTAATAATTTACTTATGACCTAATTAAGACCTAATTAGGGCACTCTGTCCACCATTCACAAGAAATGCTTCTCCTCCCTCAATTCGTATCCGATTTCAATTTTGTTTGGTTTGGTTGAAAGAGCTTGGGCCTGTGCATTAAAAGTCCTCATGGATTTGAGAAATTTTAATTATTAATTAACTTATAACCTAATTAAGCCCTAATTAGGGCACTCCATTTACAAGAAATGCTTCTACTCCCTCAATTCTTATCTGATTTCATAATCAACTGATCACCTAATTAGGACCTGATTACGGCACTTTGTCCATAATTCCCAAGAAATGCTTCTCCTCCCTCAATTCTTAACCGATTTCAATTTTGTTTCATTTGTTTGAAAGAGCTTGTGCCTGTGCAATAAACTTCCTCACTGATTCCAGTAATTTTAATTATTATTTAACTTATGACCTAATTAAGGCCTAATTATGGAGCTCATGCATGTGCATAGAACGGCCTCACGAATTTCAGAAATTTTAATTCGTAATCAACTTGCCCTAATTAAGGATGAGTTTGTATATCATTGACACTCTGTTCATTGGTGTGTTTGAAAGAGCTTGTGTCTGTGCATAGAACTACCTCGCGGATTGCGGAAATTTTACTTATTAATTAACTTATCACCTAATTAGGGCACTCTGTCCGCAATTCACATGAAATGCTTCTCCACGCTTAATTCTTATCTGATTTAAATTTTGTTTGGTTATTTGAAAGACTACCTCGTGGATTTCAAAAAATTTAATTATTAATTAACCAGGGTTCACCACAGTGCTGGAAATGCCGGCTGCCCGACCGGATGAATTCTGATTTTTTTTTTTTTTTATAGTTTTTTTTGTGGTGTCCTTCCATTTGCGTTTTAACCCTTTCACCACTGAAGCCCGTTTTTATGTGCTGAATGCCATTGAATGCTATGGCATTCAGCACATAAAAACGGGCTTCAGTGGTGAAAGGGTTAAAGATGGCTAACTGACAGTGACTGATTTTGTAATTTATTGGCTTTTAGTATCAGTTTTTCATCAGATGAACATTTTTTTTAGAAAAAACGTGCCAGATATTACTTAGTGGGCAACCGCACATGCTGCAAATTTTATGCAGCAGTGTAAGCGTTAAGCTGCTCGCGCGCGCTAAGTTAATATTTTTGAGAGAACAACCAGATGATTTTTTACCTTGTAGGGAACCCTGAATTAACTTATGACCTAATTAGGACCTTATTAGAACGCTCTGTCTGGTATTCACAAGAAATGCTTCTCCTCCTTCAATTCTTATCCGATTTGAATTTTGTTTGGTTTATTTGAAAGAGCTCGTGCATGTGCATATATAACTGTCTCATAGATTTCAGAAATTTTAATTTATAATCAACTTGCCCTAATTAAGGATGAGCTTCTGTGTCATTAGCACTCTGTTTTTAACTACTTTTGTTTTTGTAAAATTGGGTAATTTTCATTCACCCTGAGGTGGAAGTTGTAGAAGCAGTTTACATTTAGAAGTGAATGGAAATAAGAAAAAATAAATATATATAAATTGCTGTTAGTAAACCTGCAAATTTCATAATTTAATCATTTTAGGTGAAGATAAATTTAGGAATTTTTTTTGTATTAATTTGTATTTTCTAAATTTGTATTTCTAAATTTTTAAAATTAAGAATCTGAATATTCTAGTAGAGAATATTCTATGATGCATCTCAACATTTCATAAATATTGTTTTATGTTTGAAACTGCAATTAACATTGTATTTACTTAAAGAATGTTTAATCGTAAATATTTACACACTAAAATATATTTTCATAATTAATTTTGATGATTTATGTTTTATCATTGTAGGTCTATATGACACTTATAATAATTTGGATGTGACTTCATTACTCATTTAGTCTATATGAAGTTTGTCTGTGAAATTTATATTTTGTTATTATAGGTCTATACTGAGCTGGGCTTGACACAGAAAGAACTGGATATTTTTTTTCCTGGACCAGCCTTCCTTGCTTGGTAAAAAAACAATATTATTTTGATTTCTTGTTCTTAGTCTCATTTTAAATGTTGGGTATGGGTAAAAATGATAGTATGAAAATTCAAATAAGTGAAAAGGACTTCGTACTTCCTAGAAACAGACTTTATAAATTCTGTATAATTACAAAATTTGTGCATGCTGGGCTTTCACTCACCACGGCTATGTTGGCTAAAAGAAGTGGGTTGTGCCGAAAAGAATTATACTCGCCGTCAAAAAAATGCGCAGCGCATGTTTCCTCTCAATTTCGCAGTCAATATTCTCAACAGATTTTCAGGAACTTTCACAATTATTATTTATTAGTCCTACAACAGCAACCCTGAAAATTTCATGAAATTGTAGTGATTATTTCAAAAGTTAGACCATTTGACATGTGATGCACATCAATTTTAACTAATTTTATGGTAGCGGCATATAGAGAAACGTTGTAATTAGCAATGTACTACATGTCAAATGGTCTAACTTTAACCTTGCAAATTTTAATGAAAATTGGTTGAGAATTGACTGAGAATTCTATGGAAAACTTGTTGAGGCCCAATGTGGTGACACTGGGCTAATAATAACAGCATTGAGTGAATGTGTCATTTACTGCCAGGCTTGCTGCACACATACCTCATGGTCAGATTAGAACAGCCCATCTACATTACAGCGAAAATGTGATAACACTAGTTATACCACTAGTTGAAATAGACAGTGTTCCATGTTTTTGGAAGTTGGCAAAAGCTACCCTCCACTACACTGTGGAAGGCGAGATCTTTCTAACCACCATTTGGCTGATATCTCGTCCATTCTCTGATCAGATGTATAAGACACAATTTTTTTTAACACACTTATGAAGGCTGGTGTGACTTATGCTCCAGTGTGCGATGTATGTATAGTTTTTGAAATATTTTCAAGGTTTCGTATGGGTAACATGCATCGCTGGGGTGGCCCGCTATCAGACGCTTGGCATTCACAGCAAGTGGATTTACAACATAAGATCTTGGATCGTATGCGTAGCTTTGGTATGATTCCCGTCCTGCCAGCGTTTGGAGGATATGTCCCGCAATCTCTCAACCGTATCTTCCCCAACGTCTCACTTTCCAGGCGCCAAGATTGGGGCAGATTTAACTCCACTTATTGCTGGCAAGTATTCTCAATTTGAAATTTTTGAATGTTAATCATTTAAAAAAAAAATTTGAAGAGAAAAAAGTGAGTTGTCTTGAACACTTTTAAAAATTGAAGCACAAAATGTCATAATTTCAATTGCATATTTTATTATGTAAATCATCATTATATAAAAAAATATGAAAATATGTATATGGTCGATTCCCACGAAAGTGATGCATATCGGCAAAAAACGACTTTGTTGCACAGTCCTGAATTCTTCAGTTTATATCGCAGACATATGGAACTTTCACAAAAAATATATGCGAGCTCTTAATATATGATAGTTGCAACAGGAATGGAGTTCATGCTCATTATTGAACACCAGAGTAACCCTACGAATGCATATTATGTAATATGTAAATGCCATAATGTAACTAAAACTTTGGTCGCAAAAAGTACAGCAGTTCAAGTGGTAACAATTAGGTGGTAATGTTTGGAACAGTTTAATAACAGTCTCGAAAATTTGATACTGCACATAATGATTTGTAGTCAACTTTTACTCTGCTGCAAATATTCAATATTCAGAAAATATACAAAAAAAGACATGTCAAACATAACATTTCTTTCAATTCAAGGCTTAGAGTGGAAATAGCAGTTGAATATTGAAATGTAAATGGAGCATCTTGTTTAAAATCATGATTTCATATCATTTGTTCATCTAAAAGTTTTTCTGATAGGTTTTAAAAGTGTATTCGTAGGGTTACAAATTTATATTTTTTTAAAAAATAAGGCTAATAATTAACATAATTGTTGTGTTATGAACCATTTGTATCGATAACTAACATTACTTTGAAAGCCACATTAATAAACAATCAGAGAAAGATGGAATAAAGAGATTTTAGCAACAAGGTGCACGAGGATCACGAGAATAATTTATTTATTGTTTGTCACTGAATTAATAGTCAACCTGAAAAATATACATACATATACACGTATCATTCACTTGTGAAAGGTATTTGACAGATAGAGCTGCAATGAACAAAATAGGGTAAAACTGGTTGCTCTACGTCGATTCACAATGCTTATAACAGCTTTGTTTGTAGGGTTACGCTGTCATTTGTAGGGTTACTCTATCTAGGTGGCCTATGAAAAATCATCACAATACTGCAATATTGACGGCTCATTATATTATTTAAACAAATGTGTGTTCTTCCGTATGATACTGCTCAATATCCAATAGATTTACCGCGCTATAATTAACTTTACATAAATCATTGAACAAAATATCTAATTTGTCAAATAATTGTATGTATTTCCAACTGGTGAAGTTAGACAGTGATTATGGCGCTATTGCATCACACACGTTTTAAATACCACTTGTTTTTGCTTGCTTGTATATATTGTTTTTGAAAAATACTGTGTTTTTAGAGAAAGGTCTCGCAATGCCAATTAAACTCGTATTGTGTTATACAACATAGAAGCTATTTGTGAAATTGGTAACCCTACGAATACACAGAGTGGTGAACTCTTTTAGATGCTAGATATGCTTAAATTAATATTTCCAATATTTGTAATACACAAAAGAATACACGTTAGATATATTTTCAATATAATGTATAACAAAGTATATTAACAGTAAATTTGCCTTTGCATTGGTGAGTTAAAATAATTTTCAAACGTTTTGAAAACATGTATTTTATTTTTTGGATATAAATATTTATTAGCTTGTTGAGTTTTACACCTTATAAGTGCTCACTATGATGTTAGCTTTATTCTTGGCCTGTTTTGCAATGAGAACAACATATATTTTTCAATCATTTAACGTTTTTCTCTTGTAGATAGTAACCCTACGAATACCTAACATTTGTGTAACCCTACGAATGACAATATCATCAGTCTCTGGTGGCTCTTCTATTGCATAAGGATACTTTAAACGATATCGTCCACATATTGCCATATCATGACATGATAATGCATCATAGATATTCAATTAACTCCTGTATTCTCCACACCTACACAGTGAAATATAGCACTGTGATAATTTGTAGGATATCTTAAAAATTCGAACATTGCTAACGTTCCAAGATATCTATGTTAACCACTAAAATCTGACTGTCACGTACACTGTACCTTGGTTATTCTGTTAGACGAGGTTGTAAACCCCATCTGCTTTCATGGAACTCCACAGGTGCCATTTCTTTATTGAAAATTCGTAGGGTTACACAAATTAAAAAAAACCGTAGTGTTCAATGGAAGAAATTAAAAACATTGTATAATTTTCCGATATTTTACCTTGCCCATATTATACATTAGTACCACAAGTGTATTCAGAGAAAAGAGCTTGTATTAATCTGTAGTAGTATTCGTTTTATAGAACATGGAAGCGCATTCGTATGGTTACAAAAACGCACTTAAAATTATTGCACCTATTTTGCTATTAGTTACACTATTTTGTGGACATGCTCCACAATGAATTCGGTTCAGCAAATAAATAGCAAGCACAGCTTATGTCATAGATATAGTGTGTAAAATATTTATTTTGTGCAATATTGATTTACTCAGATATCATAACACAAGCTGTATTCGTAGGGTTACACGAGTTTTAAATTTTCAAAAAAATTATATTAAAAAAAATTGAATTTACAAAAGCAAACAAAGTGTTAGCTATTGATTAGGTGCAGGTGCGGCGCTTCAGAATGCGTAAAATAAAGGCGCTGTTTATTTTGAATATTGAAAAAATGAGCTTTTTCAAAATAAGGTCCAAATGCATCACTTTCGTGGGAATCGACCATATATGCATCACTGGCATGTAAAGGGTTATGCTTTGAAGTGTGGTGTATATATTGTGGTGTATGTCACATACCATTTTTATCTGTTATTAACCCTTTACCTGCTAGTGACGCATAGCATGTGGCATATTTTAAAAAGATTGTGTTTCCTTTTTAAAATAATACATATCATTGAAGTGAGGCAGCTGTAATCTTTAGATAAATTTAGTAAATTTAGTAAATTAAATTCAATGTGAGATATGAATTGCCAGAGCAATTGACAGCTCCCAAAATTGAATCAAAATATGTTGATATCTGGTAATTAAAAGGTTACTATCAAAATGCATGGATGGATGACAGTGGAAAATAATTAACACTGCAGAAAAAGAATTCCGGTATGACAATTACTAAGATGTAACAATAACATCATTGGATCCTTGAAAAATACAAACTTGCCTGTATAATAAATATGATCGAATGTTTTTAGTGATGCACTTTTAGACGTCACAAGTCCTGTCTTCAGATTGATCGGCAGAATGTTTGTTTCTGAGGTGAGTTTATTTTTCAATTTGCACATTTTTTTATAAAATGTACATTTGTGTTTATTGGATTTTTCTCATTTGACGCTGGATTTGCTAACACAATATCCAGCTTCGAATGACGAAAAATATTTCTATTTTTTGAAAATATTTATCTTCTAATAGAATTATTTGATTAATTCTACCAGCATCTACCACAAACTATATCCTTTTCAGTGACATATCATTTAGTTTCATATTTGCTTGAAACCGTATATATATGAGCGTAGCACGACAAGGGTTAACATACATGGGTCACTAGCAGGTAAAAGGTTATCTCTTTGCCGGCTAGTGACTCATATATATGCTATCTCTTGAATAATATTAACCCTTGTACTTCTAGGCTGTATCAGTCTTAAATAAATCTCGTAACAGATAAACAATCAATGCAATTAATAATTTTTCTTGTGATAAATGCTTAGTTAATCCAATAATTCAATTAGGAGATGTATATTTTGCATAAATAACGATATTTTTTCAACATTTAAACGTAAAAAATGTTTTCAGAATTCCATCTTAAATGGATAAAAAATGGAGCAAAACATTTCCGCAGCTTCTAGTCATTCCAAGCTTGTTTAATCTGTTTTATTAATAGGTTAAATAACATATATTGGGAATAAAATGAATGCTTAATCAGCAATATTTTCTATTTGTTTGTCATATTATACAAATAATAGTAATTTTCAGCCACTTGAAGTTCTGGGTTACGGTAATGAGACACAACTTCAAGTGGGTGAACATTTAAATTATTTAACTTAGCGAGGGTTAATAAAATGCAGCTATTTAATAAAATCATTATTGTTGGAGCTTCAATTTGATATAATTCACTTGGATATTTGATGAAATTGGTTAATTTGCATTCAATCTGAGATCAGATAATAATTCACATCCCACAGTTTATGAAATATAATAAATTCTTAGGTGGATCAATTGTTTATGTAGATCATGTTTAGATTTCTCATCTATAGTGGTTTGTAATTTGTTTTATTACCAATTAAAGCAGCCCCTTGGGATGACATCAATTTTTGTTTTTAATTCCGTACTGAAGTAGTGTATCCCACGGATCATGTTTTTATTTTTTTCAGAATTTTCATATTTTTACAAATATTTTTAATCAACATTTCTATGAAACCAGAAGTAACCCAAACAAACTATTTGTATACCGTCTCATACGTGGAAATATGTGATGTAAAGTGCTGAATATTGCTGACTTGATTTGTTTACATGGCAAAATACGACCTGGAAATACAACTATTTCACTCTTTTCCAGTGCTTTAAAATTGTTTTTTGACTTTTTCGTATTTTCAGTTAAGATCAGTAGGTTAAATAGCTCCATATAAATTAAATTTTCAAAATTGACAACATTGAAAATGTCAAGGGGTCCCTTTAAATCTCTGTTATTTGGAACAAAATTAGCACTAGATTGGCAAATTTTTAGCCTCAAATAAAAAAATTGTGTTTTTTTTCACCCGCTTGAAGTCGTGTGTTGCGGTTAATATCACAGTGAGATCTAAATAAGATAATAATTGATTTTCTTTTTTTTTTGAATCAGTACACCAAAGAATTTGGAACCAACCACATATACAACACAGACACATTTAATGAGATGACTCCACCAAGCAGGTATGTGCTTTGAGTATCTGTTTTTCAATTGATGTTTGTTTAACCATTTCAGCGCGGGACCGTATTTAGACATCAGAATCTGACGTATAAAGAATCTGACGTATAAAGATTCTGACGATTCCCGCACTGAAAGAATTAATATATTTGGTCACCATGAGCATAAGGAAGAATTGGTACATGCCACGCATACCACATTCCCCCAGACCAGGGCCCGTATTCTCGTACAAGTTACGAAATATCTTAGGCTTCTGATTGGTCGAGATGGCCATCTCGACCAATCAGAAGCCTACGATACATTGTAACTTGCACGAGAATACGGGACCTGATGTTTAACCCTTTCAGCGCGGGGACCGTCTTTAGGCGTCAGAATCTGACGTCAGTAAACGTAGACCCACAACATAGTTATTCTAATGAAGCAGAAAGAGTTAACTAAGACATTTATGATGATTTCAAATTGAAAAAAAACCTTTGGTCTTCATGGTTTATGCAAAAATAATTCAGCGTTGTAAGTGCTGGAGAAAACAGGTGAATAAGATCAGCACTGTCATACAGTTATCAGTATTGTGACATTCACTGTGCTTGATGGGATAAAGGTTATTAACTAATACTTTATAACCAGTGTGTATGACTTTAATCTTGATAATTCTACAGTTTGTTATTTTTCAGACCTGAAAGTTCCCATTGAAATTTAGCTTAATTATGTAACTTTCTTTATAAAACAAAATTTAAATGCAATTAAATCAAACTAATTAGTGAAAATTATAGTATGGTCTGATAATTATATTATGAATTGTCTTATGAGAGGAAATATCTTCCATTATCTTTCAGTAATTCTAGTTATATATCAGCAGCTTCTAAGGCGGTGTATAGGGGAATGAAGGACGCAGATGAGAAAGCAGTCTGGTAAGACACTTGTAATCTCACATTTAGTCTTTTAAAACACCTTATTCTTTCATTGTGTTGATGTATATAATAATACTGCCCAATCTGATTAACACTTTCAGCACAGGGAACGACTGAGACGTAGTCTAAAGTCAATCCTCCACTGAAAGAGTAAAATATTTATAATGGCCGTAGACCCATGATCGTATTCAAAATAAGCCTAAAGAGCTAACTAAGACATTTATGATGACTTCAAATTGAAAAAAATTATTTGGTCTCCATAGTTTATACAAAAAAGTTCAGCATTGTAAAGGTTAGGGTTTCTACATATAATCATTTGTCAAATTGAATATTATTTAAATAAAAATTGTGAGCCCTATGTATATTATGTATAAAGGCCTTTTTTTCTTTGTGTTAAATACACAACTGAAGCCATAAAAAATATAGCAATATATAGAAACTAATTATTGATGTTGATTTGAATTTACAAGTTTAATGTCCCTATTTTCATTATTTTCCATGGTATCTTTCAAATTCCATGATTTTTAGATCATGGAAATTCAAAAGTGATTTCAAATTTGATGATATTTTATATGCTCTGAAACCCTGTTACTATATATTATTTATCACGCAGGTGTATCTGTATTAAAACTGTAGCTCCATATAAAAGCTTACCATATACATCACTAAATACTGCCCGTCAATAGGTTGATATCAGAAACTTCAAAAAACACTCGAAAAATCTTGATAAGCTATGAATTTTATCCGCTTTGGTTTGGATGAACTATCTACTGGTGTAGACTGTAAAAAAAACTTGATAAGCTATGAACCCTTACAGCGTGGGAATCGACTTTAGACTTCAGTATCTGACGTATGACTTTGGACGTCTTAAAATCAATCCCCGCACTGTAAGAGTAAAATATTTATTTTATAATGACCATAGACCCATAACATAGGTATTCAAATGAAGCAGAAAGAGCAAAGTAAGATATTGATAATTTTAAATTAAGAAAACCCTTTGGTCTGCATGGTTTAAACAGAAATATTTCAGAGCTCTAAGGGTTCCACCAGCTTTGGTTTGGATGTACTCTCTACTGCCGAGTACTGGTGTAGATTACATATTTTTTTTTTTGACACACAGGTTGATGCAGGGATGGCTTTTTCAAGAAACCTATTTTTGGACGCCACCAAAAATAAAATCCTATGTAGGTTCGGTGCCAAAGGTAAGTGAATTATGTGGTTACATCTGTTATTCTTCAGACAAAAAAGAAATATAATTTTCTCACAAACCTTCCAGATATGCCATGCCATTCAGCTGATAAAAGTGTTTAACAAATTTTAAACCTTTAAATGGGGATCACGCTGTTTATAGTCTTTTTTCATTCAAAAAAAGATAATTTGTAGAAGAAATTTGCACAAAATGCAAAATTTGCATATACACGTGTATTGATTTAATTTGTACAAATAAATGTAATTTTAAACCACTTGAAGTTGTAGTTTTCAATAGTGAGACACAACTTCAAGTTGGAAAAAAATTAAATTATATAATTTTGTGCATTCAACACTAAAGCCCATTTTTGTGTTCTGAATGCATTCAACACATAAAAATGGGCTTCGGTGGTGATAGTGTTAAGGCTCCAGCTCATATGGTTTGAGTGGTAACACTAATACAATGTCCTGCTTCAAATGATAAAATATTCATATTTATAAAAAATAGATATCTTTCAAATTAAATTATTTGATTAAATGCACGTCTACCACAAGCTTATTAATTTCAGTCCTATTTTATTTGGTGTGTAAACTGTTTAAAAATGCATACAGTGCAGCCTGTTCATAACGGACCCTGTACAAGCTGGAATCCTATCTATACCGTAGTAATTATTTGTTCCCGAATTAATTCCACTCAATTTAACCTGTGTGCTGCAAAATCGTATGTATGCGTTTCACACAAATTTCAAGTGAAATACCGCCAAAATTTGTAACATAAGTTATGGTAGTTTCTCATTTAATTAACAACCCCGATAATCCAATTTGGGTGATGACTTTTTTTATAAATAATAATATTTTTCATTCATTTGAAGCTGTAAATTTGAATGACTGAATGAATGAAAAATAGAAGCAAACAATTCAGCAGCAGTTAAAACTGTATACAGTATATACGGTCCTATCAGCACAAGTTGTTCAAATAAACAGTTAAATAAGACATTTATGGTAAAATTGGGAATTTATAGAAATTAAAACCCAGTATCAATATTATAAAATCTACATTTCTCTTTTTGTTTTTACTAAACTTTTTAAATTCAAGCTTCAAATTCTTTGTTGACTTTGTGATCTGTCTATCTCATAACTTGTTTTTTTTATCACACCCATTGTCTTTATTATTTCAGGGACGGCTGATCATTCTCGATCTAATGTCAGATATAACACCAATTTACACAAAAACTCACTCGTATTATGGACACCCTTTTATTTGGTGCATGTTGCACAACTTTGGTGGCTCGAATGCTATGTACGGTGCTTTAGAATCAATAAATCAGGTAAGTTTGGCGATGTTTATGTTGTAATCACACATTAACCCGTAGAGCAGTGAGATATTTAATTTAAATTTCCACCCACTTGAAGTTGTGTCTCGCTACCGCGATCAACAACTTCAGGTGATTTGCGAAATTTAAGTCACAACATGTATCAGTGTTTCAAGATTGAAAACATTTTACTTTTCACAACTGGTTATACCGGTGCTAGTAAAAACACAGAATGTGTACTGTAGTCGACATCAGTGTTCTGGCCATTAACTCTTACACTGCGGGGATACACTTTAGTCGTCAGAATCTGACGTCTGTGGACGTCAAATTCTGACATCTAAAGTCTATCCCCGCACTGTTAAGGGTAAAAAGATTTATAATGGTTGTAGACCCATAACATAGGTATTCAAATGAATCAGAAAGAGCTAACTAAGTCATTTATGATGATTTCAAATTGAAAAAAAACCTTGGGGTTCCATGATTTATATAAAAATAATTCAGTGTTCTGAGGATTAACCTCTGATTCTCTGGGCTATAAAATTTACATTTTACTTGTAGTTGTGGCACAAATTCCAAGTGACTGGAAATAACATAGAAATGTGAAGGTTTCAATGAATATCAGTGCTTGAATATTTAAGATGGATTTTAATAAATGATAGCACTACTATGGATTAAACTGTCCAGAGTAATTCAAAAGGCACATTTCTTAGATGAGCATACATTTGATCAGAAAAAAAAGGAGTATTAATCAAACTATTTTGTGAGATACTGCCTGTACATGTATTATTTTTTTTTTAAATTGCCTTTTTTATTTCTTATTCAGATATAGTACCTTCAGTAAATCTTAATTTAGAAATACAATAACCATTACCAAAAGCACTGACCGGCTTCAAATACTTTCTGTTAGTGAATAGGCTTGAGAACAGGTGGTCACAGTCACCTCCACCAGTGTTGCGAATATGTCAATATTTTTCATTATTTGTTTTAGGGTCCGTTTGAGGGGAGAGCTTTCCCTAACAGTTCTATGATAGGAACAGGTCTCACCCCAGAAGGAATCAACCAGAATAATGTGATGTATGAGTTTATGAATGAGAATGCCTGGAGGCCTACCCCCAGAGATATCAACAAATGGTATGCAAGTGATTAAAAATCCAAATGGAAAAATACTCCTTATATTTAGACTTGTGGGATGAATTATCACCCCAGTAATAATCTACTGTATCTTTACCCAAGAAATATAACACATTGAATTGTATGATTGTATGATTTTACTGCTATGTTAAAACCCTTTAAAGCCTGAATTTACCATTGTCATCTTCATCCACTACAAGCTGTGAATTGCTGTCGCAATTCTTGACTTGTAGTGGATGAAAATGATTTGAAGTGGGTGAAAAATTAAACAAAATTGCCATGTATTGGTTAACCAGTTTCATAGAAATTTTCATTCTAAGACTTTTAGTTGAAGGAAAATTAAGTATGATTTCAGGGATGTAAAATGATGCTTTAACCCTTTAAGTCCTCACGATGCATTAAAGCATCATATTACATCCCTGAAAACAGTCTCAATTTTCCTACAATTAGGGGTTTTAGAACGAAAATTTCCATGAAACTGACTTACCAAAACATAGCAAATTTCTTCAATTTTTGAACCACATCAAATCATCTTCATCCACTACAAGTCAAGAATCGCGACAGCAATTCGCGGCTTGAAGTGGATGAAGATGACAACGATAAATTCAGGCTTGAAAGGGTGTATGTATCGTGAAGTTTCAAAGGATTAATTATCTGTTTGTCCATGTAACTGCTAATCCTTTCAGTGCGGGGGCTGATTTTTACATCTAAAGCCAGCTCCCGCGCTGAAATGGTTAGAGAAAAAAGGTTGAAAATTGCTGTAGGCAGGGACAAGTTTGTCTAGCAATATTCACATCCGAGTTGTAACTTGCTAGACATCCTTATCATTAATGTATAAATAATTTGCTAATCAATTACCAATTTGATTAGCAAATAAGGAGAATTGCATAGCATTTTTGTATGCGATACTGAACAAATTTTTCCCTGGTAGGGCTAACTAAACAGCTTTAGGGGAAGTTTAGGGCTTACTATAATTGTAATATTTACTAATCATGTGTAAGTGCATGTTGCTTATATAGCACAGCTTAAGAAATTGCACATTATGACTCATTTTGTTGTTGAAGGTCACATTTTATCAATTTCCAAACTTCCCACTGTATTTATCATATCAACTGTTTCTTTTGTAGGATGGCAAATTACGCTACAAGAAGATATGGGGCTTTTAACAGTTACGCTGAAAAGGCATGGCAGCTGTTGGGAGTAAGTATAAACACAACTGTAAACTGTTCAAACTTTTTATTATTACTTTAAGATACATGTTTAAAGTGAAGTGTGTCTTATTATGTTGAAAATTTAACTGACTAAATTAATATATTAATATTGGAAATTAATTATATCCAGACCAAATATTTAACCCGTTACCCCCTGGGAAATCTAATCATATTTTCAGTCACTGTGAAATGTGGATTCCCTCGACACCTATGGCTATGGTTTTGAATGTCTGTCTGTCCGGTCATCTGTCCGAGTTTTTGTTTCCGCAGCAGCAAACTGTGTTGGTAACTTGTTATTTCTTTCAGAATTATTTTCTGAAAGTAATTCAGAAAATCTATATCTTGTACGTAGGAAGTGGCAGAATTGCTTATTTGTATGTACAAGATAGTACCTTGTACATACAAGATAGCAAATATCCTACCTTGTATGTACTACCTTGTATTTTCCATTGAAATTTGTTAGTACATGTACACAGAGCTTAGTAGAAATCTGCACTTGGCGTACATTTAAATCAATTTCAGCAATACGTTGATGTTAGAATACAGGTAGACTGTGCATTAAAAGCATGAGAGGGTGAAAGCAGAGACAAAAACACAACAAACAAGTGGCCAGCATTTATTCAGCCTCTTCTCTTTGTTGTTATATGTATGCCTTATTCTATTCTTAGTATATGCCAATTATATTTTGTGGGGTTGACTCAATTTACCTTTATAAGATTTGTGTTTTCCTGCATATTAACCCTTAGAACACTGATGTCGACTACAGTAAACATTATATATTTTTATAAGTACCTGTAGAACTAGGTTTCAAAAGTAAAATATGCCTTCAATCTTGAAACACTGATATATATGTCAGGACCCAAATTTCACAAATCACATAAATTTTCAGTCACTAAAAATTGTGGATAGCGGTAGCGAGACACAACTTTTATTGGCTGAAAATTTAAATTTTTAAGTTTGGTGTTCTAAGGGTTAATTATATTATTACTTTTCGAACCAGGTCTCCGTATACAACTGTACAAATGGCGTGAGGCACCAAGTGAAATGTGTTACCCTGAAGCGACCCTCCAAACATCTGAAAACTGGAGTAAATCATTAGATATTATCCCACTGTCAAACTGATACTAAACCCACTCTATTTTCTGCACTTGTTTGTTGCATCTTTCACCCTTGTCCTGCTGAATGCTCAGCTTGAATTTTTTATTTCTTTGATATGGAATTATTTGATTCACTGAAAATTCATTTGATGCTCACATATTTCAGCTTCAAATGACAACATTGTTTCTATTTCTGAAAACTATGATATCCCAAATTGAATTATTTGATTCATTGAACATTTAATCCTTAGAGAGGTTAATGTGAATGAATAACATCATTTGCAAATGATTAGTCTCAAATTTAATCAATATAAGCAATTTTCATTCACTTTATGTTGTGGTTCACCATCTCCAAGCGCAACTTCAAGTGGATGAAAATTTAATATTTAATATTTTTAATGTGTCGCTTTAAGGTTAATACAACTCTCTTTTATCATTTCATTTTTTTTTTGTTGCAAATTTGCATGACCCTGTACATGCCTAGCAGGACTGGAGGTAACTAACTACAGTGGTACCTCTTAGATTACATCGGCAAAGCTTGGATGTGCTGGCTAACTTGATATTTACATTTCTTTCAGAATTATTTTATGTCATAGCGCAGGCACATAGCTGCAGTGGCAACACAACCTAAATAAATGCTGTTAGTATTTCCTACTACCCCTGTACTATTTGAGATATAGATATTATCCAAATTGTAACTATTTGTTTTACCATATTACGTTTCAAGAAAAGAAGGCCTCGTCTGCACAATGATAAATCCGTGTCTAATTCATCGCTTTCTCTTGATTTCCAATAAGAACCAAAAATACCCCAACACGCTAATGGCAAATTTTATTACCATTTTCTACAGCACTTTCTTTTACATGATTCTGTTCAAGCATGACATCAGTTATTTTCCAGCCAATAGTTAAACTAATGATTTGAAGAAATGAGTTGAAAATGTTTTTTTCTTGAAGAAAGGCGTTTACAATGACTCGTCAGTTGTCTATAACAATCATAATTACGAGGATCCAGTCAACATGAGGCCTCGACTTAGTCTAGTATTCAAACCTGCTGTGAGTTCTTAATCAATATTTTGTTGAAAAAAAAAATTAATTAATGTATTTTGTATTTTTCTTGAAGAGAGGCTTATACAACCACTCGTCAGTCGTCTATAAAGATCATAATTATGAAGACCCAATCAACATGAGGCCTCGACTTAATCCAGTATTTAAACCGACTGTGAGTTTTCACCAAATCTTGACTAAATCTCAGTGAAGTTACTAATTAAATAGATGTTCTATTTCATCACTTTGATTTACATATAATTTATTGTTGCCGTCACCTGGGTGGACACACTGTATGGCCTAAAACCTTCGACAATAGATTGCTAGACATTTACCATAAATAAAAATATAAGAACTACACCATTGCATTTTATTTATACTTGACCAAACTACAAAGAATTACAAAATAAATAATGAAATGTTTAGAACTCTGGTTGTAAGGTTTTTGCTGTATAAATATATAAAAGATATATTTTAAAAGGCTCACAAGAGGTGATTAGTTGATGTGTTAGTAAAGCTGTTTCCGAAAGAATTAAAAATGTATAATGACCGTAGACCCATAGCATAGGTATTCAAATGAAGCAGAAAGAGAAAACTAAGACAATTATGATGATTTTAAATTGAGAAAACCCTTTAGTCTCCATTGCTTACACATAAATATAGTTTATATAAAAAAAATCAGCACCTTAAGGGTTAAGAGCCATTGTGGTGATGCTATTTGCCAAACATCAAACATTCTAAGACATGTACATATTTTAATGAATCAATATGAGAATGCCACCTCACCCAGCACATCAGCCTAATTTAGAGTAAAAGCCAGCAAATTATCTCTGATGCTGGCCTAACATTAACACAGCTTTGTGTATGTTTGTTTTCGAGGTTATCAAGCATATGGAAAGTGATGGAATTTTAAATGATTTTTGTCAGGCTTTGAAAATAGTGGAAATTTGTGAAATACCATGATTAAACACACCAACATAATATGTTTGCTTCCTAATTTTCAATGATCGGGAAATTTCAAAATACATGTACCTGATATATTGCTGAAATCACCCATACATGATCCACAGCCAAATGGCAGAGCAGTGACTATGAATTGTTTTCTCAGACACTGACACAAGCGTGCACGATAGATACCCATAAATTTAATTGTTGCCGTCTAGGCCTATATATCAAATTAGCGAAAAATCTAGCTTGGAAAATACAAAAATATCTTGGAAAAAAATCATTAGATATAATGGAATTGGAAAGACGATGGTATGTAGGAATCCTGGTTATGTTGCTGGGTAACGAGAAATATCTATAAAAGTCTACCACATGTGCATGTATCCTAGGATGACAGCACCTACCACCCAGCTTTTACCCACTGTGTCCACCACTGATATCCCTGTGTAGATTCCTTTTCACTACTATCCTATTACTAATATACGCGGTATATCTCCACGTTTTTCTACCTGTTTGCATGAATAGTTTAGTAGCATGTTTCATCTCTAATGCTGTCTATATGTGTATAGCATAAGGTGTTAACAATCTGTTTTAGTTTTGTTTATGTTCTGTATTTTTACATCCCTCTACCAGCCCTACCTACCATATTCTTAGAACTAGTCGTATTGACAATATTCATTGCTGATTGTAGTAGAGTTTATCAATTGACATTAAGTGGAATATTGTCTCTCATTTTATTAACTAATAAACTATGGCATAGCTTTTTTTACATTTTTCTCAGTATCCATAAGATTGAGCTTGATGTAGTCATGTGAGTTGACATGTTTGATGTTTACTTCACATTTGTCAGTTAGAAATAATTTAATTAAAAATTGTTTTCCATTCAATTTGAATTTAAATATAACCCACATTTGCAATGCACTTTTGAAAGGTGCAAATCCCAATTTGATTCAACAGGTGATCTTGGGTAAAAACAAAATAATTACAGGAATGAATATTCAATATATAACAAATTCATTCCTGTAATTTCCTTGGTGATTAAATTTAAACTTAAAACTAAAATCTCCGTTCAAATGTTGTGTAGCAATCCTGTAAAGAATGATCACTGTAATATTTTATTATCCTGTTTGTTTAGGTTTGGTATGAACCGGAGCAATTATTCCAAGCCTGGGACAATATATTAATGGCTGCAGAAGATCTGCCTCACTCTAAGTTATTCATGTGAGAGTATTACATTGTCTGTACTGACTAGTTGTAGTCATTATTGTGAAGTCTTATCCTACAGTAGATACATTTATTGGTAAAATATTAATTGACTTAGGTATTTTAACCCTTAGAGCACTGAGCCAAGAAATTTAAATTTTCAGTCACTTGAAGATGAGTCTCGCTACCGCGATCCACAACTTCAAGTGACTGAAAATTAGTTTAATTTGCAAAATCTAGGTTGAAATTTATATGATTATCACAGATTTGAGACATATTTAATTTTTAAAACTTGTTTATGCAAGACAATTAAAACATGAGAAAACAATACTATAGTCAACTGTAGTCGACATCAGTGTGCTAAGGGTTAACATTGAAAGTGAAAATTCAGTAATTGTTGGCGCACCTGACTAATTTGGACTTTATTAAATAACTTTTTTTTCAACAGCTCCTTTAACTGTTTTAGTGTGGTGACTATCTTTATACGTCGTCTATAAAGACTGTCCTCGCACTAAAAGATTTAAAATATTTCTTCTGCCCATAGACCCATAACATAGGTATTAAAATAAAGCGGGCGCAGCAAACTAAGACATTTATGATGATTTTAAAATTAAAAAAACCCTTTGTTTTCTATGGTTTATACAAATATATTTCGGTGTTGTAGTGGTTAAAGACGTGAATTATCCCAGCTTGATTTTAGATGCGGTATTATTTTTATGCTATAGAGACAGATGATCATTAAATTGTCCTATTTGATTCTTAAGTAAATGATGGTAAATTAAACTTACACAGAAAAAGGTACACAATTTAGATTTGTGTCATGCTGAATTGTACTTGCTCTTTAGTATTTTTCATTTATTTGATTCTTGAATTTTTCATTTATTTGATTCTGGAATTGCCAACAAAATTCACAGCATCAAATGTCGAAAAATTAAAATATACATTATTCCGCAAATTGAATTATTATGTTATGGTCTCAGCTACACATGGGTTAACACACACTGAAACTAAAAGACACAACAACATCAATGTGGGGCCAAATTGAATCGTTACGAATATAGGCCTACTATGTCGCATACTCCATTAATTTATTCTATCACTTTGCAACACACATATTGTTTAGGCCTTTCGTTCTCTGCCGTATAGCCAGATGCTGTTCTCTGCAATACTGTATTTCTCACTTCATTCATGTACAGCAGAATCTGCTATGAGCAGACACCGTTGAGACACAGGAGAAGTGGCATTTCAAGACAGGTGGCTGAAGGCTCATTAGTGTATGAAATTCAATTTTTGTGAATGACTGACCGGTCTCCCATATGAGCTTGGCTGCCCATAATGTTGGCTGCAGGTTCTACTGTACATAATTATTTTATTTTTAATTGATGCTTCCAGATATGACCTTGTTGACATCACTCGACAGTCCCTAGAGATCATTTCTTCACTTTATTACACAAAACTAATAAAGCACTACAACAAAACGGATTTGGATGGGCTTCAGTAAGTGTATTATAGCATATTTATATAACTTTAGGTATTTTATATAGCAAACTAGACAAAAATCCTTATTATTTTAAATACATTACAATTTGTTTAGTATTTAATGGAAATCTGCAGGCTACTGACCACACTCAAAATTTAGTTTAAATTTTACTATTTTACTTTTCCTAATTTTTTAATAAACTATTAACATACCTAAGTAACATTTTATATTTTATAAGTCACAAATATACTGTTGGTAAGCGGGACCCATTTATCTTGAATATTGCATGAAGTTTTCATTCACAAACTAGATTTATTCATTTTTATGCTGCGATTCATCTGGTAAAATCATTTTATTTTTAATGTATATTTATTGTACTTGAATGACTATTATTATGAACCCTTTCAGCGCAGAGAGCGTCTTTATACATCAGAATCTGACTCTATAGATGTCAAATTCTAACATATAAATTCGGGTCCCCGCACTGAAATAATTGAAATATTTATAATGGCTGTAGACCATAACATTTGTGATGATTTCAAATTGAAAAGACCCTTTGGTAGGAGGAAATTATATTGTTATAGTTATTTCAGATCCTGACATATATTATTGACCTTCACGTAGACATCCCAGTAAACACAAAACATTTATACAACGTCGGCCCAATGTCTTCGACGTTAGTCCAACATTGTATGAATGTTATACAAATGTTTTGTGTTTACTAGGAATGATATTGTTGTATCTATTTCAGATCCTGGGGTAAATCATTCACCGACCTTCTGGTTGACATGGACTCTGTACTGGGGACTTGTGAACAGTTCCTGTTAGGACGGTGGATCAGTGACGCCCGCGCTCGTGGAAGCACCGCCGCCGAGAAGGACCTGTTCGAATATAACGCCAGGAATCAAGTCACATTATGGGGACCTCATGCAAATGTAAGCCATTCTGGCAAACATGAGCATTGAGACAATGTGGGTTTATTGTTGGCACACCACCTGCAATGTTGGCCAACAGTAGACCAACATTGGTTCAATGTCTTATGTTTGCTGATATTGCACTAACAGGGTTCATACAGGTGCCTAACCCTTTAAGTCCCCACGAAGCATTAAAGCTTAACCCTTTAAGTCCCCACGATGCATTAAAGCATCATCTTACATCCCTGAAAACACACTTGATTTCCCTACAACCAGGGGTTTTAGAATTAAAATTTCCATGAAACTGGTTTACCAATACATTATAATTTTCTTAAATTTTTCACCCACTTCAAATCATCTTTGTCCACTACAAGTCGAGAATTGCGACAGCAATTCGCGGCTTGTAGTGGATGAAGATGACAATGTAAAGTCAGGATTGAAAGGGTTAAATCTTACAACGCTGACATATTCTTATATAAACCATGGAAACCAAAGGGTTTTTTTATATTGAAAATCGTCATAAATGTCTTGGCACTATGTTATGGGTCTACAGCCATTATAAATATTTTATTCTTTCAGTGCGGGCACCGCCTTTAGACGTTAGAATCTGACGTATAGAGACGGTCCCCACACTGTAAGGAATAAGTTCTACAAAGCTAGTCAAGGCCCCGTACGTGCTCAACAAATGGAATATTTAGCAAAAGTTACTTGTAAGTCCTTGCATTTTGACAAATGATCCACAGTGGAAAGAGCTGACTAAGCCATTTTATGATGATTTCAAATTGAAAAAAAACCTTTGGTCTCCATTGTCTATACAAAAATATTTCGGCGATGTAAATGTAAACCCTTATCCTGCTAAGGTAATTAAATTTTCACCCACTTGAAGTTGTGCTCGCTGCCGCGACCCACAACTTCAAGTGGGTGAAAATTATTTTTGTAAATCTTAATGTTTAAACGCTCAAATATCATTCCCAATATCAGTGATTTAACCAGCTAATAAAGAAGATTAAAAATGATTATAGTTGTGATCAGCGGGCAAAGGGTTCAGTGATATTATCCAACGTAAATCACTGGGTATTGCTCCCCTGAAGTGATAAAGATGTTATATAGGTCTCGACTGACATTCTTTACTACAAAATATCACCCTGACTATTGAAATCATAATAAATAATTAATTATTAGCAATATTGCAAATAAGCTTTATATTCCAATTCCAACTGAAATTTCTGAATTCATTTCGGGACGTTGAAACCAAACTGTCAAATAGTATGCCGTGATATTTCATAATGTATGTTTCAGATATTAGATTATGCCAATAAGCAGTGGTCAGGTCTTATAAAAAGGTAAATCTTTTTACATTTCTTGTGATTAATGTCTTCACAGCTTCAATTTTCTATAATTACTATACTAAACAATTGTGGACATAGTAAGCATCCCCTATCATATCCGATACTATCAGAATGCTTATAGTGTTTAGTATTACTCTGTCTACGCCGCTGCGGGCGTATCGGTAATTTAGCTAGAAGTTAATTGATGAATTTTGTTTGTTTTTTTCACAGACATGACCTATGTTTCTGTGCAATTCTTCCAATTTTTTTGGGCACCAAGCCATAAGCAGCCATTTTTCCAGATGGCCGTCCAAAGACCTTGTGGGCACGATATCTTATAAACTGCTCAATGGACCACATTCAAATTTTATAGGTTTGGTTATCTGGGTGTTTCGGGTGATCTCAATAATTTTTGGGAATAATCCATTAAAGAATCATTCAGCTTCAAAACGCGCATGCCTGGGACGGTCAAGTGTAGGCCAACAGTAGCCTATTGAGTACAGATTGACGGCATTAATATAGCCACTGAACTGATTACAAGATACTACTCAAACGAGACATTGATCCAATGCTGTATTAATGTTAGGCCAACGTCTGCGACGCTGGCCCAACATTGAACCAACATTATATAAATGTACAATGTTTGAGAGGAAGTCCTCTTGCCCAGCAAATGCAAGACATTTGTATGACATTTATGCAATAACGGCCAACGTCTTCGACGTTGGTCCAACATTGCATGAAGTCATACAAATGTTTAGTATTTACTGGGTGACAATACACAATTGGGGGTCAAGCTGTTTCCAAATCCACGCAGTAATACAGTCAGTTTGTTTGCAAGTAGGCGACCAAGTAGGGGCAAAAGACAAGGGCTTTGAATTATTAACTCATAGCTGTCGCTCAAGTATATATGAACTTGCTGTGATTTGAGAACTTGCTCTTAATGAGGCTTTTGGTATGAAACGCATATTTAGTATTATTATGGAATAGGGCCTTGGCTTACCCACGGGCACTATTGCCTTCTGGGGGACCCTTGTCCTGCGAATTTTGACAGTTGACTACACCTTTAAAAACAAGATGGCAGACTGAGGATAGTTTGATAAAATTGCTGCTCTTGCTATTTCTGATGATCTTAGGAATAATCTATTAAAATCAAGATGGCTAGTGGCGGGCAATTTAAACAAAATACAACCCCAAAAAGCTTGTGGATGCGACATTATATGAACTTTTGGTCGGATCACATGCAAATTTGATGTGGTTGATCTCTGGGTATTTTTGATGATCTGATTAACTTCTCGGAAAAAATTATTAAAAACAAGGTGCCTGACGAGGACATTTTATATAGTTGTTTGTCCTAAAAGATTGTAAAAGATAAGATAAGTTTTATTTCAAGTCGCAAAAAAGTATAAAAAATATAACATCAGCTCTAATTAGCTAGTCCAAGCGACATGTAAAATAAACAATAGAGATAACAACTAAGACAAGCAGGTTGGCTGGCAGGAAGTTAACATTCAATATGGGCGTGATATCTTATGAAACGTTAGTTGGATCTCAAGCGAATTTAATGCAGTGGTTCTCTGGGCATTTCTGATAATCTGATTAAATTTGAGAATAAGTCATTGAAACAAGATGGTTGACAGAGGACATCTTGAAAAAATTATCTGGTGGTGTAATTTTTTACCTAAATTATTTCATTGTGATATCCTCTCCAAGTTTGAGTTTCAAGGAGTGTCATAGAATTTGGATAATTAGAATAATGTTTCTGTGATTGTCCTAATATATAATGTGCTCGCCCCTGTCTATTTTTCAGTTATTACTTGCCGAGATGGCAGCTGTTTATACAAGAACTACAGATATCAGTAATCGAGGTAAGTATTCTTTTTAGCATACTGGATCCTTCAATCCTTTTCCCGCTAAGATTAATTACAACTGTTTTATTAGCTGATTAAATCACTGTTCGTGGGAACGAAATTTGTGTTTAAACATTAAGATTTGCAATTTTTTTTTAATTTAGCAAATACAAGCTATTTTCACTTACTTGAATTGAGTGAAACTTGAGATAATGAGTAAAGTGATAAAATCACTTGTCATAAATATTGTCGAGCTGTATAAAATGTGTGCGTATTCATAAAAACCAATTGTGGTAGGACGTTTATATGCAAAATCACAGTTTATAAATTTTACTTGTTTTTAAGGCAGGACCAGTTGGATGTGTTTCGCCTGTTGACCTTTTTATTTGTTTTTAGGGCAGGTCATTTGATAAGAACCAGTTTAACCTAGATGTGTTTCGTCTGGCTGAAGAACCTTTTACATTTGATAAAACAGTGTTTCCATCTCAACCACAAGGTAGGTATATACTTTTATTTGTTTCATCTAGCCCTTTCTCGAATGGTGCAGCGTTCTTATGCTTAGAAAACACAGCGCATTGAATCGCTGCTAGTTCAATGTTGTGTGCGTGGTGGTCTTAATAAATAGTGGTGTTTGAACATTTGACAGAAATTTGGCTGTTATGTTTACAATATTATTGGAAGAGGGTGAATGTTTTGTGCACAGCCGCATGCCCCCACTGACATGTGGCCTCCTGCCTTTCCTCTGATGTACACATTCTCGAGCACCACTGACATGTGACACCATGATTTTTTTCATGATGTGCTTGTTCGCGTGCCCCTCTGGCATGTGCGCCATACCTTTTTTAGAACCCTAGCTCAAACAATAAATAAGTATTTTTGTCTTTTTCATATATTACTCTGATCTATCATCATAATACACTAATGAGTATAGCCACATCTCATTGTGTTTAGCAAATTGAACACATACAATTAATTTTCACCCACATGAAATTGTGAATGACGAGGCACAACTTCAAGGGGGTGAACATTTAACTAACATGGCAGGTAAATGGTTAATAGTTTATTCTCTTCTTTCACAGGAGATGCTGTTTCCACTGCATTCTCTCTCAACTATAAGTACAGACCAGTGACGAGAAAGTTTGCTGATTTCTTCCATTCGCTTGTGACACAGGAAGCGGAAGAGGTTCATTCAGGGATTCATTCAGGGATAAGCGGTGACTGGTTCAACCAGAACCCGGTGAATAAGAAGTCCGATAAACAACCCTCTTTTCATTGGTCAGCTGACGATCATGCAAAAACTCATACAAGAATGTAGATGAAATAGATCTCTGATCAATTGCCATAACTGATAAGCTCATAGGCTGTGAGATTTCATTTAAATTTTCAGTCACTTGGAGCTGTGTTTCGCTACCGCGATACACAACTCCAAGTGACTGAAAATTAGATTTATGGAATTTAAATCGCAACATATCAGTGTTGCAAGATTTCAGACAAAATAGATATATTTTTAAAACTAATATACAGGTGTTAATAAAACACCGAATTGCTACTCTCGTCGACATCACTGCTGTAGGTGGTAAAGTGATGTTTCATTTCATAAAATATTGCCTGAAACAGTTAATTATATGCTCAAATAATTTAACAATATATACTGTGGAGGGGCTTAAATAATCCAAAATTCAGGTTGGTGGATGTCATCAACATTTTTCATCAACACATATATTTTTCATTCATTTGATTGTCGGAAATCCTTTACAGGAAACAATAGAAGCGAAAAATCATCAGTGCAAGGGGTTAACCCTTTCACAGCTACGTTATATTATTTAAATTTTCACCCACTTGACATTGTATCTCGCTACCACAACCCACCTTGATGCCTAAACACTCACTTCATATCCAATAACATTGATTGAATGTGCAAATGAAACCGATTGGAAAGGAGTATTGTCATGCTTTGCGCTTAACCCTTAGCCATTACATCGCGGGGATCGACTTAAGTCGTCAGAATCTGACATCGGTAGACGTCAGATTCTGACGACTAAAATCGATCAATGCACTGTAATAGTGAAATTATTTAAAATGGGCGTAGACCCATAACACATGTATTCAAATGAATCAGAAAGAGCTGACTAAGACATTTATGATGATCTCAAATTGAAATGAACCCGTTGGTCTCCATGATTTTACACAATTATCCCAGCGCTGTAAGGGTTAAAGCGTTTTTTTCAATTTGAAATTATCATAAATGTCTTAATTAGCTCTTTCCGATTCATTTGAATACCTATGTTAGTGGTCTACGGCCATTATAAATATTTCTACTCTTACAGTGCGGGGATCAACTTTAATACAGACGTCAGATTTTGACGACTAAAGTCCATCCCTGCGCTGTAAGGGTTAATAAATGTCAGTAATTATAGAAAGATGAATGGTGTGCCACTTGAACGTGTAACAGAGCTGCAATAATGTTGACTCGACATTTATTGATCTTTTTTTTTGTGTAAAAGGTAGTTCGGAAATGCCTGCAGTTAAATTGTTCAAGCTTGTGTATGTTATATGAAGTATGTGTAAGATTTGTAAGAGAAAAACATTCTGTAGGGTGATAAATATTCAAAGAAAACCTACACACTCAGGGTGAATGTATGATTACTGTTATTAAGTAGAAGAACTTGCTTTGCTAATATTTATATTTCATAAACACACTTTCTTATTAACCCTTTCAGTGCGGAGACTGTCTTTAGAAATCCGATGTCTAAAGATAGTCTACCCACTGAAATAATTAAAATATTTCTAATGGCCATAGGCCAATAACATAGGTATTCAAATGAATCGGAAAGACCTGAATAAGACATTTATGATAGTTTCAAATTGTAAAAACCCTTTGGTCGCCATGGTTTATGCAAAATTTTTCCAGTGTTGCAACGTTTAATGTAGCAAACTTTGTGACATTAAAACAGCGGCCAAAATATTGCTAATGTGTGGACTAAAACCTATATAACTAAAACTATAACTCGTCTATACAAGTGAATTTTGTAGTTTTTTTGTGAATTTTATCAAAGGAAAGGTTATAGTATTGTACAGAGATATTCTATATTTGATTATCGGTTTCAGTGATCAGAAATCATGTGCCATATAAAAAAGACTCATACTCATTCTGTTGAAGTTGAAGAGGATCATAGTATAGTGTATTGTCATCGTAATTTGTGATTATATCTTGCTGAAACACATATCTGGATCGTTTAACTAGTATGTATTTTCAACAAATGGAAGTAATATATGGATAATTTATTTTGTTTATTGAATAAACTTATCTAAAATATTTGAGAACGGGTGTTGCGTTGTTTATGTAGAGTTGCTTGACCCTTCAATTACATACTACATTATGGCGAAGGTCACCTAAGTGGGCCGTGATCGCCAAAATATTGGGTCAATGTCATGTCAGATGATATATTGACTGTGAAGCGAGGGGTTTCAATTTTTTATCTTAGATCTATGCCCATAACCCAGCAAACAAAACATTTATACAACATTGGCCCAACGTCTTAAACGTTGGTCCAACATTGCATAAATATTATACAAATCTTTTGTGTTTACTGGGAACTGCTTTTAATACATTTGCATTTATATATTTTTGCTAAAAAATTGTACTTTTCACTCGCATGGCTTAGCAACATCTAGCGTTCGCCCCGTGCTACCCTTGTATTCCGGCTTAAAAAAACGCAGAATACGGCCGATAGGGCTTAATACTCTTAGGGGACTTGTCAAGTTAAAAAAAATCCAATAATACGAGAGAAACTCGGATTGGTCAGACTACTACCACCCACCCCCCTATCCAATTTTTTTTTTCATTTATTTGGAAACTTGAAAACAACACAAAAACACACAAATTTTCCAAAAAAAAATCAAATCCGAGCTGTGGCTTGACCCTCCCACAAGCACTTCCGAGTTTTTCTCGGATTTTTAGATTTTTTTTTAATTTGACAACGACTCCTTACACTGGTAAATATTCAGTTTTTACCCCTCAGCCATTAAGGCTGTGGGGTATAGTGATCACCAGCGGCGGGAAGGAGGGCGGGCGGACGGGCGGCCAATCAGAAATACAGCTCTTACTAAAAAGTTAACTGATGAATTTTGTTTATTTTTCACAGATATGACCTATGTGCCTGGGCAATTCATCCCATATATATTTTTTTTTGGTACCAAGCCATAAGCGGCTTTTTTCCAAGATGGCCGCCTAAAAAGCTTGTGGGCACCATAAGTTATGAACCGTTGGTTGGATTGCATTCAAATTTAGTATGGTTGTTCTCTGGGTATTTCTGATGATCTGACTAACTTTTGAGATGAATCCGTTAAAAACAAAACGGCTGCCGCAGCCATTTAAAAAAAGATGACCGCCTAAAAAGAATGTGGGCACGATAACTTATGAACCGTTGCTTGGATTGCATTCAAATTTGGTATGGCTGTTCTCTAGGTATTTCTGATGATCTGATTAACTTTTGGGATGAATCCATTAAAAACAAAATGGCTGCCGCAGCCATTTAAAAAAGATGGCCGCCTAAAAAGCTTGTGGGCACGATAACTTATGTACTGTTTCTTGGACTGCATTCAAATCTGATATGATTGTTCTCTAGGTATTTCTGATGATCTGATTAACTTTTGGGATGATTACATTTAAAAAAAGTTGACATGGTGGTAGTTTGGGGCAATTTGTCTCATTACTTCTTGATATTGATGGACAGAGCCTACGGCTGAGGGGTCCTGCCATCAATTGATGGCTATTTTTGTATGAACCTCTGTGCTCCTCCTTAACCCTTTAAGCCCCCACGATGCATTAAAGCATCATTTTACATCCCTGAAAACATACTTAATTATCCTGAATCTGAGGGTTTTAGAACGAAAATTTCCATGAAACTTGTTTACCAATACGTCGTAATTTTCTTTAATTTTTAAACAACATGAAGTCATCTTCGTTCACTACAAGTCGAGAATTGCGGCAGCAATTCGCGGCTTGTAGTGGATGAAGATGACAATAGTAAATTCAGGCTTGAGAGGGTTAAACCGCTAGGGCTCAAGTTTTCAATCATGTGTCTGTGGGCCAGTGTCATCAGATCCATCTTAACATCCCATTCATTCATTCATTCATTCATTCATTCATTCATTCATTCATTCATTCATTCATTCATTCATTTATTCTCTCAATTATTCATTCACTTATTCATGCATTGATTAATTCATTCATTCCTACATTCATTCGGCCGGGTCTGATGGCTCATTCGTATCGACCGGGGCTTGTAACCTGGATGTACCAGGTTCGAATCCTGGTTGAGCCGGATATTCGTCATCGTGGTTGTGCATATAAAGTGCTCCAAACTGTTCAAAGTGTACAAGGCTGCCTATGGTACTGTTCACGATAAAGAACTCTTGAAGTCATTCGAAATAAAAGTAGGGCATAATCCCGGCTTCGGGTTTCCTTCAGGTTTATTGCTATGATTATGCAAAAAGCGATATGAAACAATATTCACACACCTATACATTCCTTGATTCATTCGTTCATTCATTAATTTATTTTTGTGTTTATCCATTCATTAATTTATAAATTATTCCATTCATGTATTCGTTTATTTATACATTTGTTCATTCATTAACATTCATTCATTACTTCATTCATTCATTCATTCATTCATTCATTCATTCATTCATTCATTCATTCACTCACCCACTCACTCACTCACTCACTCACTCACTCACTCACTCACTCACTCACTCACTCACTCACTCACTCACTCACTCACTCACTCACTCACTCACTCACTCACTCACTCACTCACTCACTCACTCACTCATTCATTTATTCATTTATTCATTCATTCATTCATTCATTCATTCATTCATTCATTTACTCACTCACTCATTCACTCACTCACGACTCACTCACTCACTCACTCACTCACTCACTCACTCACTCACTCACTCACTCACTCACTCACTCACTCACTCACTCACTCACTCACTCACTCACTCACTCACTCACTCACTCACTCACTCACTCACTCACTCACTCACTCACTCACTCACTCACTCACTCACTCACTCACTCACTCACTCACTCACTCACTCACTTATTCATTCATTTATTCATTTATTCATTCCTTCATTCATTCATTCATTCATTCATTCATTTATTCATTCATTCATTATTCGTTCATTCATTCATTCATTCATTCATTCATTCATTCATTCATTCATTCATTCATTCATTCATTCATTCATTCATTTACTGGTTATATTACATTTCTTATTCCTTATAATCTCTGTCACCTGTCATACCTCTCACAACACCTAGCTGCTATTATCTCCGGTGTGAGAAAACCGTATGTCCCAATACATCCTAATGTTGTTTTATTGTTTGGGCCACCGTCTCGGGCGAGCGAAGGAAAACGCTCTCAATAACCCACCATGCCCTATCACCCCCACCCTCACATCATCATCTGTACATCATTCATCTCATCAATTGACTACAACGTTTTTATCATATTATAATGTCACTTAAAAGACCTTTTGTGCCGAAAAGTGACGTAAAGCAATGATTTACTACTACTACTACTACTTGGGCCACCGTCTAGGACGCTGTCCCAACTAAATCAATTATGGTTGATTTGTAAATCTGAATATACTCTCGCTGCGCACCTCGTACATTATTTCACCTTGTGGTAGAAACAAACCAAACGAGAAAACCATTTGAGGAAAACACTTGCTTTGACACTGACATCAATCGCTATGCGGAACCGACAAAGAGTTTTTTTCATTCTGCGCATGTGTATAGTTATTGCTGTCCAAACCACCTAACACGAATAACAGCCGAGCAGAATACATGTATATCTTATATATTAGCCGATAACGCGCGAGAACAAAACACACAAGAATAAAGTACATTATCAATTTGCTTAGTTATTGATCATATGAGTTGGTGATTGGTACGGTTTTAATAGTTAGCCTAACTTCAGTAATGTGTTTGTGTAACAATACCAGCTTGAGAGTCCATTGCCACTAACACTAACTCAACGCTAACTCAACGTTGTCCTGGTATTTCCGGCGCTGACCCAGCATTACACCAACGTGTCGTGAATAGTTATTTCCGTAATTGGTATTACGTAACTAAGGGTGAAGTGGGCTACGCCTATACTTCTGATAACTAAACGATGGATAAGGGAAGTTTTAACTTTCACGGCTGAGTAGGCTAAGTAACTCAGGCGTGAAAGGTGAAACACTAAGCGTCAGTTGAAGGTGACCTTCCACAACTCAGTCACTATAGTATAGGCTCATCTGTTAGGCCTAAATACCAAAAAAAATAATAATAATAATATTGAAAATTGTAGACTTTACGAAAAGTCCTTAAATAAAAAATTACCCTGAAAATTACCATATTATATATCCTAGGCCTACATATATAATATAATGGCTGGAACCCTGTCAGATTTTTTTCTGGATCCGCCCCTGTACCGAACAGTTTTATCGTAGTAGTATCATGCATCAATGTTATAAATTATATAAAGGTGAAATTAATATTATTATATTGATATAAAATGTTTTTTCCAAAATTTGTTAACATTTTTCCAAGATTTTCCTCTCAATTGTTTCGATGTGTGTGTTTTCATCTATTTTCGTATATCTTTTAAAGTATTTGATTCTTTATGATTTCTTTCTGGTCGATAAAACCTGGCCTCCCCAGATTGATTGATTGTTTCGTGGTAAATATAGAGCATAGAGGGCTGTTGATCTGTGGAGTTTGACATTGGATGCAACAGCCTATTATTGTGTCTGTAATGTTATATCAACGAATACGAAAGTGATGCAGTGTTTAGATTCATATATTGTTATTGTAATGTTTATAGTCTACTTGAGTTTGTAACTATAAAATGATATTGCTCTAGACAAATGCTCTGCTTTGTTTTTTCTACATTCACTGTCGTTTGTGTCCGTTATTTTGTTGTGTATGGGTGCAGGTGATGTTTCAGGTTTTTAAGAGTACTTGGAATAAAGTTTATTATTTTTATTAAAGAGGTGTCCCAGGCACCACCATTGCATCGTTTTCTTTTAATAGAAATATGTTATACTGTGAAATATATTTTCACGGATTTCACTTTAAAAATCACTTGAATGGATGTCCCTGTCGAAAAGCGACAATAAACAATAATATACATACATATACATTAACAATCAAGAACCCACTAATGTAAACGTACAAATATAAGTTAACTTTATAACAATCGGGTAACAGAATCGTTGTGAAGTGTCTGTAAATAGTGTAAATGAAAACGAATCGGGATTTAGGCCACTTCTGTGCGCATATAGGCTAAATTTAGCCAGGAGAACCTCCTGAGGATGGTGAGATGACACTGCCCTCCAGACACAGGATTCGAAATTCAAACCCTGGCAGTCTGAGGCCGAGCATGCTACCTATCGGTCACGAAGCTCCCCACAATACTGAGTTTTATGAGTGGATTGGGAAGAAGCATTTTTGTTTCTTTCAAACCGCCGAGACCAGGGAAACTAACCCCAAACTCTAGAGTGAAAGGCAGCGGTGCTAACCACTACCCTGGGGCCCCCTAGAACCCTATCATAGATTTTTTTATCTGCAGAATCAATCAAAACATCATCTGTTTCAGTTAAGTTTATAAATATGCTGGCCCTAATATTTTACTCAAATATTATTATTAAGTTACACATAAATAGCGTATCGACACCTGAGAATGGTCATGATCTTCGATTCGTATGATAAGCTTTGATATATTAACCTTGTGGCATGGAATCGACACATATGTCAATTTACAAGTGTCTTATGTTAGAATATGCCAATAAATATATCAGACTTTATCAGGGATGACATTTTGGATCGATTACTGTATATATCACTTCCTCCTTAATGTACTGTTATAAACATTCATTCTCAATCCTCAGCACTTGATCAGGCACACGTGTTTTACCAGCTACACGGTGATTATACAGCTATCACACAATGACACTGTTCTTATGAGTCAGGTGGGTTGTTTAAGTTTACATTTAAACTGAACAAACTATCATACCTTTCAATGTATAAGTAGTTTTTAATGTACAATTATACATGCCTTTGATCAGCAACATAGAGACTACCAAATCCACCCAACGTATTATACAAATGACATATGAGATTAGAAATTGATAATTGAAGCTAAGACAAAACATCACAAATACACGAAACAAATTCAAGTAAAACCATTCTTTCCAAGCAAGGTCTAAAGCACACATGGCAAACCTCTAACTTTGGTAAGCAGAGTGGCTGAGACAAGTATCACAGACGGGATGAAAATCAGTAAAGCAGCTCACCCAGAAAATACGTTATAGGAATGATAACGGAGTTTTACGCTGCACTGTGTTTTATTTTGTTATCACTATATGTTATAATACATTATAAAATATGTGCTTGTGAATCCGATCTGATCTAATTAATTACACCTCATCTTTGCATGAATCTGTGTGATTTTACAAAATAAACCTGATGACGTGGCTCTAAATCTCCGGCGCTATATCTGGGGTGCGAATCTGAGAAATGTCATTAGGCACATGTGGTATCAGACTAAGAATATAATAATATAATTATTTTTGCAGGTGGAGATCGAAACAAACATCAGCAGATATGGACGTCCCAGTTTCAGATCAGATTGTTTTGACGGTAGCCATTGATTTTTGCACCACGTATAGCGGTTATGCCTTTGCCTTCGCTGAAAATCAATATAAGATTCTGATAAACTCGAACTAGAGCAGCCAAGCAGGGATGGTCTCCTACAAAACACCAACATGTGTGCTTACTCGCTACTCAAAGGAAACTGATCAACACGAGTTCCTAGAATTTGGATTCAAGGCCCAATATATGTATGTGAACGAAGCCAAGGATAAAAGCCTGTGTTTGTTTGACAGATTTAAAATAAAACTACATGAATTGGATGACCAGGTATGAGTATTCAATAACAGTTGTGTTGAGAAATGACCTTTAGTTATAACTATATTTCACTCATTGGCCTTGTTTGATGAATACATGACTATATTGTACTAGTAAGAAATAACCAATATTTTGCTCATCCAAAAGTTACGATAAATATATAGTTAACAAGGGTTACTAGAATCAATCTTGAGATTCCCAAATTATAAAGATAACGATGGCTTCTTGGGTATAATACTCCTTGGCAGAAAGCAAAGGTGATAAAAATATGGGATAAGCGAGAGACAATATCTGCAAAAGCTTCAACTATTTTCTGCATGGCTTTGAAATACATCAAACAACACGTGATGTATCATTTTATCGAAAAGGGAAAGTAAGTAATATTTATTTCACAGTAAGTTGAGTGAATGTTAGAAAGACATAATAAGTAAGTCAGTGAACGTGTTGCTTAACATCACTGTGGCAGTCATATAAGTGACTTTGTAATATATTAAAACTGCTCCATCTGGAGATGAAAAATGAATGATATACAGGTGTGGACTTGACTAAAGCACACTGTATGGTGTGTTTATGTTATCTCTACTTTATTTAAAACTTTAATACAAATATTTATGTTTATATAGATATTAAAAATTCCAAAAATAGCAGTCTCTACTACTTCGCATCAAATTAATTTTTAAAATTAACATATTAGCTCTAACATATTAACTTTAATTTGAAAATTATTGATGTAACAATATTTATTTTGAACATACAGAACCATTAAACTGAACTACATACGTTGGGTGTTGACTGTGCCAGCAATATGGAGCGAGTCAGCCAAGGCGTTTATGAGACGAGCTGCTCTACAAGTATGTCATTATAAGCATGATAGCTTGAAGACACTTTTATTGGTGAACCTTTGATTTGATTATTATTATATGGCATTATGTGATGGTATTTATAGTTTAAGGTTTCCATGCCGAAATGTTTTTTACTATAACCGGTTCCATCATTGCGCATTAAGTCCAGTTAACATACGTGTTTGGGTTATGAGAAGGCTTCTCAAGCTGACGACAGCCGACACATTTTTTAGATATTATAAACGTTGTAAATCAAATAATAGCCTTTGTTTTTTTATGGATACTCTCATAGACTATATAATTCTTAGGTTTCTACTCTTTCCAGGGTTTTTTCGATATGTTGTGGATTTTTTATCTCCGGTTTTGGTGCAGGAAACATACAAATATCAGGACAATGCTGTTCAACTGTATTTTAAGTAGGTATGCTGCATATTTAAATCTATCTGGCAAGCTGGGTTTTATGTTTACCTATCATTCAAATGCCGATTTCTATGTGATTTTACTGTTCATTATAATGACGTATACTCGTCGTCAATCCATCCATCCATCCATCCATCCATCCATCCATCCATCCATCCATCCATCCATCCATCCATCCATTCATCCATCCATCCATCCACCCATCCATCCATCCATCCATCCATCCATCCATCGTGTGCATATATCTAGTAGTAGTAGTAGTAGTATTAGTAAATTATTGATTTGTGTCACTTTTTGGTAATAATAGTCATTTAAGTGACATTTTAATACGAAAAAAATAATGCAGTCCATTGATGAGATGAATGATGTTAGGTTTGAATGATGATAGGTTTGGGAAGGAGTTTGGGCATTTCTATGGGATTTACACCTAGGCATGCCCAGACGTCCAGTCTCAGGTTTTTTCTTCAAAACAGGGCTCCGCTATTTTCGGGTGGTATAGTCCACAGAATAACAATGGCTGAGGGTAACACTATTCACCCCACGCAAGGGACCTAATGTCACACACTCTGGTGCCAGCTGTTTCAAAGCTCCCATGACCAACATCAGTGCCGGCTCTTTAGTGACCCTGCACAGGTAGTGCCTGCACTGATACGGGAACTGCATTGGCAACGCTGTTGAGTGGAGTAACCGGGGTGGGCTGCTGGCTATCCGCCCTAAGATTATGGCCAGACACGTGGAGGCCGCTGCATCTCTTGGATGATTGTAGTAGACTAGTGCTACTGGACCATGCAATATAGCATGAAACAGACGAAACAGATCGCAATGACCCTCCCAGGTGGGGGCGAAAATTACTAACTACTAGCAATCATCTAGTAGAGTATCTGTCGTTTACACACGACAATGACTAATTTAGAAATATTACATAACAGTGTATATACTATTTAACGTTTACTTCAAACATTATTAAGATTAGTTAGTAACTTTATCCACAACAAACATATATTGTTTCAGGCCGGTCTCATTGGGACAGAGGAATCTGACAACCTATGGATAGTTTTGGAACCAGAAGCAGCTTCTCTCTATTGTAGAAATCTGGATAGAACACATTTTGACACAGGAGGTGACTGTAGTGATGCAGTTATGTCGGCTGGTACGGTCTATATGTTGGTGGACTGTGGAGGTGGGTGACTTAAGTAATTCTAATTATTTTTTGTTTCTTTTAATATCTAAATTGACAGTAAATATAAATTATGATCCCATATCAATCACAAAAAAATGAACGTTTATTTTTATCTATACTTTTTTGAGGTCTATTATCCAATCGTTTTGGTTTTGATCTCCCCCTAAATTTACTTATAGGCCAGTAGATCTAACTAGAACTACATGTGACTATGTAGATAAGTATGTTTGCTCCGTCAAATGTTTGCTTTGAAATGTTTCCTTTAAGGCTCTAATGTAGTGGTTGATGCTACCTCTCTGTATCGCAGAAGCTCACGTATTTCGTTCGTTCGTTCATTCGTTCGTTTACCCCCCCCCCCCATCTTCAGCAGGTCAAGTTTGGTCTGAATTTGCACAATACTTTAGTATTTTACAATTTCTCCTATGGGATTGTGAATAGCAGTAGTGGGAGACTGCTAGTTCAAAGAACATTTTGAAAAAAAAAGTATTTTTTATTATAATGAAGTTAAGTAACTGATATTTTTGTCCAGAAGTATTCAACTATGACTGTTAAAGTTAGATTTTTCACTGTTCAAACCAACCCCACACTCGTGATTAGGTGTGTCTGAACAGTGTTGTATGTACCAGATATGTTGTGGGGTTATTCTGACTAGCCCCATTTTACTTGTTTTTTGTTCGCAAAAAAACCCACATGGACGTATTTAGAAAAAAAATCTATTTACAAATAACAGCATAGATGGCAACCTAACATCTATAACGGATTATTATCTTGAGTTAGGGCACTACATTTATGAGTTAAAACTGTCAGGCTCAATGGAAAACATTGAACAAAATAACATTTTGTGCCACAGCAAAAAAAGTACTTTTGACACCTCAAAATGGAAAAAAAAGTGTTTTTACCTGTCATAATTTGTTAAAAAAAAAACCTTCGAACATGAAGTCAAGGGTACAGATAGAGTCATTCACTAGGAGGCCACAAATAACGAAAATACATTTACTTTCACAATTATGGGCACTGTTCGGACTAACCCCTGTGCGAACTAGCCCCTGTCTCCACCGCGTATCCCAATAATGTATTCATGCTTCTCAAGCTTATAAAGTAGTATATTCTCGACACGTGATTTCGTCTTGTGGTCACCTGTTATTACGTTCAAGTGTTTTGATTGTCAAATAATGCCCAGATTAAATCTTGAACGTTGAGCTGTTTTTGTCAAATCTTTAGTAGATTATTTAAGTGGCAGTTGTCGTGTTCTGTGAAGATATATATATAACGCATATAAAGTCCATGCACGGATTGTGTTACTTTAGAAGACAACAAAGCTAATCTGTAACAAAAAAAATAGCTTTAGTGTTTAGAATGGTATCACTACTTTTCGTACCATTCTGCCATGGCATTACTTTTTACTATTTAAGGAATATATCACCTGTACATTCAAAAATAATTATTATTTTTTCAGGAGGGACTGTTGGCATAACGATTCACGAAGTTCTTAAAAATGGAAACGTCCAGGAGGTAGCAGCTGCGTCAGGTGGCGCCACTGGTGGCATCGATGTGAATGCTGCCTTCAAATGCCTGCTGATCGAATTATGGGGTGATAAGTTTATTAAGACATTAGAAGAAGACACGTCATTATCCCGTCTATGGTTAGGTGTGGAGCAAAGCTTTGATAGAGCTAAAAAGACAGCGTCTCCTTCCCACAGAGAAGATAAAATTAACGTGTTTACTGTAGCCGCGCAAATGTATAATAAATATCAAAAGACATGTGGTGCAAATATCCTACAAAATTCAGAAAATAACGACAAGCTTGGTGTACTATTCGATTAAGATGACTACACTGTTGCGCTCAACCATAAGGCTATGGATGGTTTATTCAATCCAACTGTTCTGATCATTGTGAAGCATATCGATGAACTGCTAAGAAAGAGGCAGAACCTTAGCTACATCTTTATGGTAGGAGGATTTAGCACTTCAAAATATTTAACCAATGCTGTCAGAAAAAAATTGGTCAGAAGGTGAGAGTTCTAATTCCTGAAGATCCAGCTTTAGCTGTTCTTAAAGGAGCCGTACAGTTTGGTTTTAGACCAGATTTCGTAAGAACAAGAATTACCCACAAGACCTATGGAGTAGGCATCTCAAATATATTTGATCCTTCAAAACACAAGATACAATACAAAATTAGGGTGGGTAATTTCGATATTTGTGACAACCTTTTTGATACGTTCATACGTAAGAACAACCCAGTGGAACTAGATAGTTGTAAACTTAAGACATATACCCCTACTTTGGCAAACAAAACTGAGATCATTTTTCAAATATATTCATCTGATTTAGACAATCCCGTATTGATGACATATGAACACATCAAATTGGTGTTTTGTCTGTACAATCGCCTGATATTTCAAGAGGTTTAAATCGTGCATTTGATGTGGCTTTTCACTTCGGTAGAACTGAGATTAAAGTAACAGTAATAGAAAAAGACGTTCCTGGAGCATTGGCAAAAACTCAGAGGATAACATTTTTGGCCGGCTAGTTAAATATCCAACGACACAATATAAATTTTACTGACTAGTTTGTTGTGAAAAATACAAATCTGCTTTCCCAATAGATCTTTTGAATGTTTATGTCACTTATAATTGTATACATACCTTTGGAATGTTCTATAACATTTTTGATAAAAATGAACTATGTTTTTTTAGTGTATGAGATGCAATTTGTGTCATATCTTTAATCTCTTTTTAGATGAAGATAACTAATAAAAAAACTTATATTAACAATGAATACCTTATATTAACATTGAATACCCTGATTGTTAAACCGTATTATATTGGAAACTTTTTTTAGTAAAACGTGTTTTACAACTTTTCTTCCTCAGTATGTTGACATTTATCACTTATATGATAATTAATGATAATTTAAATGTATATGTATATGTAATGATGTATCAAACAAATAAACATATTCCGAGAATAAGTGGCGTTAGTTTGTCATTCTGTGTTCCAGCAATGTTCAACCTTCATTTCATTTTTACAATCTATTAAGTAATGTAGTCTAAAGAGTGAAGGGTGTTGTGTTCTTGTAGGCTCTCTCTATGTGGTGATAATATGGCGTCACTGTGTATTGAATATAATGTGTAAGGCCTACTGTGTATGCCTATTTTGGTTGTATACAGACTGTGACTTGTGGGAATCCCAAGTGACTGTGTTGAGATTAAAGGTATAGTCAACTGTCAAAATATCCGGGACAATGTGGTCGTCAGAATGCAACAGTGGCCTCTCGACATTCCACAATGACATATCACCCCACATCCACAGTTATCAGCCAAGATAATTATACTATATTAGTTTCATACCCATCGCCACATTAGGAGAAAGTTCCAAAAACGTATAAACTCTACATACTTGAGCGACATCTATGAGGAAATGATTCATCATTTCTCTCATGTTGGCCATGTGTTGAGACACAAACGGTTGTGTTACCCTAGGGGTCTGGAAACAGTTGACCTCCAGCATATTAAAAGTAAGAGCTTTCCCAGCCATCACGGCACACTCACCAAATGTTGGTTTAATTTCGGCCAACGTCGCAGACGTTGGTCTAACATGAAAACAGCATTGGGCCAATTTCTCGTTAGAGTAGTATCTTGTAATCAGTTCAGTTGCTGATATTAATGCCCCCAAAGTGTACTCTATCGGCTAATGTAGGCCTACACTTGACCGTCTCACACATGCGCATTTGATAGTTGCATGAATCTTTAATGTAAGTTGTCTTATCTTTGATTAATGTTCTTGTAAATTTGTCTGTCTAAGAAATAAGGAAGTTTTGTAAAATATTTATAATCATTTATTTCATCAATGGATCAGATCGAAAGTGACGTTAAGCATTAATTCACTCTTACATACTACTGGGGTCACTAATCGGTCACGATTGGCTGCACATCGCCCTCCCCTTACACACCCAGACCAATTTTCTATGGAGGGGGTTTACGTGTCTACCCATGCCTATTATTTTCATTTTGGCAGCATTTCACCTTGCAGCATTATCCATTGCGTAAAAGATAAGGAACTAATTCACAAGTATGACCATGAATAAAGAGTGTAAACGTTAGATAGGACGATAACTTATTCGCTGGGTAACCATTTTTGATAATTGTTTGCAGGTAATAGGCCTAGGCTCTCAAGTGTGGTCATTGCTAGATTTGATAACAAATAGGCTGCTGGTTACCAGGGCTATTAGAGGAGTTACTGCGCCACTGGGCTCCCGGATTGTAGACATAGCACACCGAGTGCACCATGCGAGAGGAGTTAATGGCGACTTAAACTGTACGCCATTTACATGTGCTAGATCCCAATCAATTTTGACCCGTAAATTACCTAATTACCAAACATTTTACATAAGTATAGCATAATATCGCGGATGTTTCATTAATTACATCACATAGTGATATAAAATAACGAATAGCATGATCAAACGGTAATGCAACGGGTCATTTGGGGTCATTTAAGGTCATATCAGTTGATGGAATATGTCACAGTGAGTTAAAATGTGTATAACACAAGTTCCACGTTAATATTTCTTAGCCATACAATAACATCCACTAACATGCAAACACATCCGCATTTGCTTGCTACAAATGTAAATCTACTTAATGGTGTTCATCAGCCTGTGAAGAATTGCACACTCCAGGTGTTTAGATAGTTGGATGCACTGTATGTGCACAATTACAAACATTCAGCCCAGTCAAGATTTGAGCCCAGTTCACATGGTACATGAAGACTACGAGACCACAGCCGACGAAATGATTCCTGTGTCCGAAAACTACACACATTGTACTTGTCGAATTTATAATCCCACATTTGGGGGGTTTGATCCTACTATTAGCTTTTTTGAGTTAATAATTGCTAAATGTGATGTTGTTCTTATTATTGTTGAAGGTCATACAAAGCTGGGATTTAGCCCCCAATCAGTGTTGTGTTGCAACATTCATGCCATGCAGTTTAGCCTACATTGCTTGGACAACTTCTCCCATATCCTTAAACATACCTTGTGACGATGTATTGCATAGAGAGTTTGAAGAGCTCAGAAATAAAGAACTATATGACATATGCAAACACATGGGTTGCTTTATATATATAATATAGGCAGATGATAAAACATGAAAGAAAAAGTGTGCTTCGTGTTTTTTTCCTGTTAAATCATTACATTTTGATAAATCATTTAATCTTTAGATTGTATCAATTCAATTCTCTTCGACATGCCGTATAACATCTCGTGTGGCGAAATAAGTCGAGTGCCCAAAATTTGAGTTGTTTAATGAACGAATGAAGAAAAAAACATTTAAGGCCAATTAAACGACTGAAATGTCATAGTGGTCATTTTATTGTTTGTTAGATTGTAGGATAATAGTTCAATTGAAGCTGAAATGCAATTGTTATTAGACAATATAATTGTGATCACTAAACGTCTATTCACAGTTCTCTCTCAATTTTCTCCCAACATGAAGCGGTTCTCACCTACCGTACCATATCATTGACCACATAATAAAAATAAAGTGTTCTGACAATACATCTGCATTGATAATATTGTGCTAATTGTGGGCAACCTTTTAACAATATATCGTCACCTTGGATATGAAAGGGTGTATCTGCCACTTTACCAAGTGGCAGATACACCCTTTCATATCCAAGGTGACGATATAAGCAGCTGCACAATAGTGTATGCATAAGATAACAGTTATTATAAATAATAGCTGAGTTATGTAAGGTACGGCTATGCAGCTATCCTTTGGAAACATGTTATTGTAGGCCTACTAGAGATATATAATATGTGGATATCCATGAAAACACCCAAACATAGTTCTAATACCGCTTACATGTAGTTCTCTTGTTGTGGAGTAACATGTCATTTGATGTGAAATTAATCTTTCGCATCTTGTCAAAGTTTATTTAACAACTTGAACTTTATGTATTGTTATAATTGCTCAATACATATATGTATTGTGAAGGCAGAAATGAAAAGTCGTTAATTCAGTGTGTGGTTATTCTTCACATTGGCATATGATCAATAAGTTCAAAAAATTAATACATAATCTCAGAAATGAACGTATCGCCAAGTTATTTCAACATTAATTAAATATAAGGAAGTTCATAATCGGAATTTGATACATTTATTGATGGCTGTTTTGAAATATATTTTTTTAATTTTGTTATAATTCAATTTGTGAAATACCCTGAGCCTTTCATGAATCATGATCGATGTATATATGGGGCATCATCTTGTGTAACTTAATCAATAATTTCCGGAAAAAGTTGTCATTTGTGAGTTTCGTTTGATGATCATATTTTCTCATGTCTACTCTCATTATTTTTTAGATCAATCAACTGAGAAATAAATTTAAGTCACTTATATGTGGCATGGACTCGACTATATTGATAATATCAAGAATATATAATAACAGAGAATGTATCACTTGAGATGCTGTAAAATGCCAAAAACTTATGTCCCCTGTGATAAAAACTATACAACGCACAGCGATATCAAACATATCCACTTGTAGATTATCATCTTGTCTACATATGGAAGGTATTTTTTGTCGCTAACTGATACATCGGAGGGTATAACTTCTCTGAAAGGGGACTACTCTCAGCCGTTTATTCCATCAAAAACTAAGGGTGTCGGACGCTGTCTTAGTACGCTAGTTTTTCGCAACGGTGCGCTGCAGTCTCTAATTATGCAGCTGTGCCAAATTTGGCACATGTTGATAAACAGAGTTGCTGCTGTTGGATGTTATTGTCAGCAGCAGCATCAAATCAGTCATAAAAACGCAGAGCTCCAATATACCGCTAAGATGACCCTGTGATGCTCCCTCTTTGACCTGTGCTGATAGATCATAAAACACATACTGTAACTGCTAGTCTCCAATGTTGCCCAGCAAACACGACAGATACGTTGACCGAACGTTAATATTTCAAACTCTGTGCCAATGTGTTGCAAACGGTGGCAGGGGGGGTTATGGCAACCCAGCAAACACCAGACCTCCACCCAATGTTGGGGTAATGTTGGGCCACCGTTGAAGACGGTGGGCAAACATTAACACAACAACGGGTCGACATGTTAACTGGGGAAGTGTAAAGCACATCAAAGAAATTTAATTGAAACTCATTAGTCACTTAGTACAATTATATTAGTGGATAGGCCTACATCCACCGACAAAATCTGTTTAGATGTTCTCAATTTTTTTATGATTCTGTAGCAGACACTAATAATATATATATAAGCCCACGTTAATGAAATGCTCAGTCTGTCAACTTGGTAGTTTGAGACAGTTCTCGATCGTGTATTTAATAATCCTACCTGTAAACCGAATTCATTATTTTTCTTTACATTGTCAAAACTATTGTTGGATAAGTACTTGGTGTATTTTGTTTTTGAGCGATGGACCGTTCTTGTCAAACTGTGGGACTTCGAAAAGTTCATATAATTAATCCAGGATTATGCAAGATCGCCGCTTATGTTAGTGTCAACTTTCCCGTTCTACAAGTGCACTCTCTAGTTTGGGGTCAGTTTGACCAGCATCATGCCATTGAGATTTCGCGCATAAAGGCCGACATTCCACCTCAGCGTGCTGGACCAGCAACTCTTACTGTTATACGCGTAACTGACGAGAACAAGCAGATCTAATTGTTGCTGGTGACGTCATAGAGTTTGTATCAGGTCTCTTTAATGAAGGTAACTTTGTTAACTCGGAAAAAAACTGGCAAACTTCTGGAAAGACTTGGGCCAGCTTATGTATTCTGTGCTGGTGTGTCTAAAACGGAATTTCAGGCTGTTTTTTCTGGTGTGAGATATGTTCCCAATTCAGTAGTTGAGAAAATGTGCCAGTCAATCGAGTTGCCAGTAAAAATGTTTAAAATGGTACACACTTCGCACAAATGCCACCAGAGATGAGAGGAACATTGTGCTAGAAGGAGATAACAGGTGTGCTGAATGTAACCAGATGTATCACCGTGCAAGATCTACAAGTAAACAAAATCTAGACATTCCGTTAAAAGAGCGACTACAGAGGACAAGACCATCTTCCAACTATCCTATCCACCTTTTGAGTCCACGTAGCAAGGATATACGACTACATAATCTCCAAAAAAAACAAGAAAACAGTCTGCCCAACTACGCAGGTATGAAAAACAGATGGAGGCTATGAGCCTGGAGGCTATGGATCTGAGTGACCAGCAAAGTCAGGAACTACAGGAATTTGTTCAAGCCATACCACAGAAAGCACTAGAACAGGTCTACGAACAGGCAAGCAAAGAAGCTGGAGACGACATGTCAGGTGCTATCCAAAAGTCATTTGAAAATGATCAAAGGAAGAAATTTTATTCCGTGTAAACATTCAGTCACAATAAGGTCCTGAGCGAAGCACCAACATATTGAAACAATATCTAATGGGCCATTCCCACTTAACACAAAACATATGTATAACAATTATTCAATATAGGACCATCGGAAGACGTTGGGCCAACGTTGTATAAATGATATACACATGTTCTGTGTTAACTGGGTTGCCTCGTCAGAAAAACTTGTGAATGTCGTGTATTAAAATCGCGCATCTTGTTGTATACTTATATAAGTACGTTTTTAAATCAAATTGTAAACGTTTTTGAAATGTGTATGGCCAAATGGATTGCAAACAAATGATCCGAGGAGCAGCGAGCCTTGTGTGTGAAGATGACCACGACAAGCCTACGCTCTTAAAAATAAAGGTTCTTTAGGGTTCTTCCCAGAACGTTGGCCATTACTAGGGTTCTCAATTGGTTCTTAATGGGTTCTTCGTGTTATAAGGTTCTTCACAATAGCAAATGATTATCAAGGGGTTCTTTACCACAAGAAAGGGTTCTTTCTATTCACTTGGATATTTAACAAAACTGCTTACCCGGTCAACAGGTTACACACAATCCCATTCACTGAATCCCACTGTTTGATTATCCAAAATAAATTTGCGTAATTTAAAATCATGTCATACAAAACTATTGAAAAACTTTGTTTTCACATATGTTTATGACAGTTCATGATCTACATGTTTTACTTAGCTGAACCATGTCTTAATTACGATTGTCGTATAAATTATATCGGGCGCCGCCGTCGCGCTTTCCGTAATTTATATGACAGCGGTACTGGCATCCACTATAGTTTAGTTAGACTTACAATTATTAGCAAAACGTTTTGGAATCAGTGTTTTCTCCCTTATATCCCTTGTGTGCGTGAAGTTACCGATATTGCGTTCTCGTATACAAAAAAAATATATTTAAAAAACGGTAAGCGAACAATAGAATCGTGCTCGCCAAATTATTTTCTCTCAGCAAGCAGATACACATTTCTTGAGACTAGAGAGGTGGAGGGGATCATAAGAAATGAAATGAAATGAATCGGGCTTTAGGCCACCTTTGTGCACATATAGGCTAAACTGGGCCAGGAGAACCTCCTGAGGATGGTGAGACGATTGAGATGACACTCTCCTCCAGACACAGGATTCGAAATTCGAGCCCTGGCGGTCTGAGACCGAGCACGCTACCTCTCGGTCACGGAGGCTCCCCACAATACTGACTTTCACACGTGGATGGGGAAGAAACATTTTTGTTTCTTTCAAACCGCCGAGACCGGGAACAGAACCCCGAACTCTGGCGTGAGAGGCAGCGGTGCTAACCACTACCCCAGGGCCCCAGGGATCATAAAAAGAAAAGAAAATTTCTAGTAAGTACACTATCGTTATTTATTATAAAATGTCACCCTAATACCGCCTTAATTATTGATGTTCAACATTTTACAGCTTTGCTGTCCGGTTTTTATCGATTATGATAGTTGTTGGATATGTCATTCTTACTACTTTCAGCTTATCATACAACCAAGTAGGCCCACATAGCGTATCCAAGAATAGGGGGTTCGGACGCGCGCGCTCTTTGCTACATTTAGGAAATTTTGTGCACATTCTCGCCATTGAACCCATCATAAAAGACCTAGCACAGAGCCCGTTCCGGCTATTTTCGTGGGAAAATGATTTAAATTTAAAATTCTGCTGAAAAAGTGGGGGGGGGGGGTTACCCTGGATCCGCCACTGCTGGTGACAAGGTGTGGCCCAGTGCGGTTACCAGTAATGACCATTACTGGTGACAAGTTCTGCTCCCAGTGATGGCACCAGTAATGGCCACTACTGGTGACAAAGTCTGGTCCCAGTGATGGCACCAGTAATAGCAACTACTGGTGACAAGGTCTGGTCCCAGTGCTGGCACCAGTAATAGCAACTACTGGTGACAAAGTCTGGTCCCAGTGCTGGCACCAGTAATGGCCACTGCTGGTGACAAAGTCTGGTCCCAGTGCTGGCACCAGTAATAGCAACTACTGGTGACAAGGTCTGGTCCCAGTGCTGGCACCAGTAATGTCCACTACTGGTGACAAGATCTGGTCCCAGTGCTGGCACCAGTAATGTTCATTACCGGTGACAAGGTGTGGTCCCAGTGCTGGCACCAGTAATGTTCATTATCAGTGACAAGGTCTGGTCCCAGTGCTGGCACCAGTAATAGCAACTACTGGTGACAAGGTCTGGTCCCAGTGCTGGCACCAGTAATGTCCACTACTGGTGACAAGATCTGGTCCCAGTGCTGGCACCAGTAATGTTCATTACCGGTGACAAGGTCTGGTCCCAGTGCTGGCACCAGTAATGTTCATTACCAGTGACAAGGTCTGGTCCCAGTGCTGGCACCAGTAAGAGCAACTACTGGTGACAAGGCCTGGTCCCAGTGCTGGCACCAGTAATGTTCGTTACCGGTGACAAGGCCTGGTCCCAGTGCTGGCACCAGTAATAGCAACAGTTTCTACTGGTGACAAGGTCTGGTCCCAGTGCTGGCACCAGTAATAGCCACTACTGGTGACAAGGCCTGGTCTCAGTGCTGGCACCAGTAATGGCCACTACTGGTGACAAAGTCTGGTCCCAGTGCTGGTACCAGTAATTGCCACTACTTTTGACAAGGTCTGGTCCCAGGCCCGGTACCAGTAATGACCACTACTGGTGACAAGGGCTGTTCCTAGTGCTGGCACCAGTAATAGCCACTATTGGCGACAAGGTCTGGTCCCAGTTCTTGTACCAGTAATGTTCATTACCGGTGGCAAGGTCTGGTCCCAGTGCTGGCACCAGTAATGTCCACTACTGGTGACAAGGTCTGGTCCCAGTGCTGGCACCAGTAATGTTTATTACCGGTGACAAGGCCTGGTCCCAGTGCTGGCACCAGTAATGTCCACTACTGGTGACAAGGCCTGGTCCCAGTGCTGGCACCAGTAATGACCACTACTGGTGACAAGGCGTGGTCTCAGTGCTGGCCCCATTAACCTCTTGATTGCCACTATACTTTTGTCGCTCCCCAGTGCCGCGATGACGACTTAAGTCCAATGGCCCCCCTGGCACGAGTAGGCCTCATAATTCATTTGTGTCTGCCTCAGAGTAGAGGGTGGGGAATTCCCGGGGATTCCGTGTTCAGCGTCACATGATCACTGCATTGATCACACAGCGATCATGTGACACACTTCTTCTCCTTGATAGGCCTATGCTTATTTGCATAAATTCAAAATGGCTTCCGTCGACCGTCTTGAATTTTTAACATTGACAGAATATCCCTAGAATATTATGTAATACCTCATTTTTGACTAGTTTGAGTTCACTGATTCCATTGGTAGTCTATTGATCTTTTTACGATTCAAGGTCATCTAGAGGTCAAAACCAATACGGTTGCCGTCGCGGCCATCTTGATTTTTTAACTTTTCACAGGATAGCCCTAGAATCTTGTGTAATACCTCATTTTTGACTAATTTGAATACACTGAATTCATTGGAATAGTTATTTTTACGTTTTAATGTAATATAAAGGTCCAAAACAATATGGCCACAAATAACCAGAAAATACATGGAAACTGTGAAAAGTGTTTTTATTCAATAATGTATCAGTTTTGCCCTTGAAATGACCTTAATATGATATTATCCTGACCCTGGAGTAAAACCCCAGTAAAGGGCAACCCCAACCCATGTCACCGTTCCACAATACTCCAATTGACCATTATTTTGCACTGATTTTAGTGTTGGTAGACGGTCTGATATAAGAGGGGACGGGTGATATAAGAGTGGGGTATTACCCCTCCAAGCTACATAATAGTCACTGTACCCCCCCCCCCCCCCTATGATGCGTGTTGGAAGGCTTCCCAGTCACAATATGTCAATTGCAGCTCTGTCGAACACTTTCTTGCAACAAAAAAAACCAACAAAAAAGTTTTTTATTCAATATTTTAGCTCGTTTGACTTTCAAATGACCTTGATATGACCTTGACCTGACCTTGGGGTAGTACCCCTGTAAAGTCTCACCCCAACCCAAGTCAGTTTGTAACCAGGTGTGGGCCCATTACCTGTAGGCAAAGATATTTCACATGAAAGATGGTTGCCCTAAAACTCCCAGTATTGGCCTTATGTTGCGTGGCACAGGGTAGCACAATAGGCCTGGCACTCAATAGGTTAATGGCCACTACTGGTGACAAGGTCTGGTCCCAGTTCTTGCACCAGTAATAGCAACTACTGGTGACAAGGTCTGTTCCTAGTGCTGGCACCAGAAATGGCCATTACTGGTGACAAACTCTGGTCCCAATGCTGGCACCAGTAATAGCAACTACTGGTGACAAGGTCTAGTCCCAGTGCTGGCACCAGTAATGTTTATTACCGGTGACACCACTGACGATAACGAAATTAAATATATTGGTGTAATTAAATTAACTTATGTCGTCACAATCGCTTCACGAGCGCAAATGCTGTTCAAAGCATAGACGTATAAAGCCTAGGCCACAGAGCAAACGGTCCATTTTATAAGTGCAGCTCTTGTCTGAACAAGACTGTCACCAATGTCAAGAGCCCCTTCTGCCTTCATACTCATACTTGCTTTGACGTGTTGACGTTAAATTAATTAAAAGTAACTTCTACTAGAAGTAGACTAGTATAGCAATGCCAATGGACGGTATGCTATGTGTACTAGATATATTAATGCTTAGACGATTAGACCCGCACTGACTGACTCCCTGTCACCTGTGACTGTATGTTGATCTACTGACTGTAGACTATTTTTTTTTAGCGCCCTGGGCCTAGGCTAGCTGTGACATCAACATTTGCACAACCACAGGCCGATTTCTAGCCTTCCGCCCTCCCGGAAACATCCGTGAAAATGTTGGATCATAGCATAGCCCTAGCTTTATAGAGTCTATAGTATAGGATATAGATCAAGTCTAACGTTATATATATAACAGTCCGTCTCACATTAAAAAGACGTTTTTGTAGCGCATGGTTTTGGCTGATTTCTCAGTCAATTCTCAACCGATTTTTTTTATAGAAAAATATTAAAGGAACTGGCCCAGGCTAAAATCATTAAAAAATCGGTTGTCGCCAACTAACGGGGTAGTAAGGCTGACTGCTGAAAACTTCCCTAATGGAATTATTTTGCTAAACACACTTCTACCTGCTATTACGATATACATAATAGGAACTTGACAAAATGTATGCAGACTTCTTTTTATATGTAATTATCATATTGGTTAGAAAATGTCGATAATTCAACATATAACATGTTTTTGTTTATGTGTTTAGGAGCCAGATGTGGGCACTCCAACTATTCTCATTGACGGGGGATTGGCAAGTCCACGCTCGATATCAATAGTGATGGATGGACATATAGTTGTTAAAGACAGTGGCTTAAATGGCACTTTGGCATTTGCCTGTGTCTTTTGTTTGTATTGGGTGTATTGGATAGAATACCCCAGGAAACTGAAAAATACCATGCTATTTTCGGAGAATTACCTTTTCAAAGTAGCACAGGATAAGCCTCCAATTACAGTACAAAAAGTATTCACAATGTTATCAACTTAGTTAATTATTATCATTATTATTATTATATCACTCTATAGTATGGGGCTCATTCACTTTGTTTTGTAAGGCTGTACAGCCTCACTATTCATGTAGAAATTTCCTTTCAACATGAATAAGGGGGTTCAAAGGCAATTTGAAACCGGGTATTATGGAAAATATAAACTGTAAACTTGAATGCCGATATAAATTCACATTTACATTCTAATGCCCGGTTTCAAGTGATGATAATAAGCGAGTGTTTCGGCAGTGCGATTTGAGCTTGGTCATGTTCATTAGAACCCATCCTCTTCGCATCATGGCTCAGATGAACATTATAAGGTTCACATCTATCAAGTCTGGTTCCACATAAACATATTACTCTAGAAATATGATATTGTTATATCGACCTGCCAGAACCATAACGTCATAACTGTCAGATGTGACCTTTTGGCTTTATTTGACGAGAACACGCCCCTAAGTCTTGCCCTTCTTGTGTGAAAAAATAAATTGCCTATCTCTAATAGTTTTGAAGTTATAGAGGTTTTCCATAAGGTCATAACTTGTTTTCGATAAAAAAATCGGAACCAAAACGTCAGAACTCATAAATGTGTAGAGGCAGATAGTCCTATCTGTCACTTGATATTTTTCAATGTTTAACGAAATGAGTGCCAAATAGTCAGAACTGACAGATGAGACATTTCAGGTTAACTTTTTCATATGAGTGGCTTGTGAATATGTAACGTCACAAATGGCAGTTATGACAAATTTAAATATTTTGGCATGAGGGCCAGAACGTCACATATGTCAGTTAAGACGTTAAAAGTTTCATTTTCATCATGTAACTCATATTTGCCAGTTGTGACTGTAGAAATACTTACTTGAATGTTTATTACAAATCACAAAAAGTACTGTGAGATTATAGTCTGGATAAAATGACGTAACCTTGCACCGATACATATACAACGGTTTTTTGTGTGCTTTTGTTATTGTCCATTGGGGTATACTGGTCACAAAGCAACCGCATGCCAAGTTGGCATGCCTGATGATTTTTTTTAATTTGCGAAAATTCAAGATGGTCGCCAAATACTCATATTTGCCTTAGATTCTTACTCATTTAGGGGTCTTGTCTAGTTGGAAAAAAAAACAAAAAATCCGAGAAAAACTCGGATTGGCCAGAACCCACCCACTGACCCCTCTGTCAATTGTTTAATTTTTTTTTGAAACATGTACAGCAAAAAAATAACACAAAAAAACAAATAATTTCCAAAAACAAAAACAAATCCGAGTTGGCCAGTGGCGTATCCAGAAATAAATTAAGGGGGGCGCTCTGATTTCCAAGAAACCATTCAACAGCAAGGGCCTATGAGGGGAGGGGGGGGGGGCATGCCCGTCGCAAAAGTTTGAAAAAATAAACATCAAATTAGAAATAGTGCGATTTTGTGGTATTTTTGCTGTAAAACGAAGATATGGTATACTGGCTGAAATTAGTTAACATAATCACAGATTTATTACAACTTAGCCTAGACAACTACTAGTCCAACTACTTAATCAACCATAACCACACAATGGAAAAACCATAAACATGATCAACATTAGCTTATTTAATATCGAGAGCGAACTACGACGCATATTGAAGGCCGTATCCAGGGTTACTTTGGGTGTCTGTAACCCCCCTCCCCCTCTCCTGAATATCTCCAAAATGCCTTGTTTTTTCAAAATTCCCAGGTGGCATGCCCCCAGCCCCCCTTTTACCGGATGGTCGACCTGTAACCCCCCCTTTGTCTTAGTCTGGATACGGCCCTGATATTAAATAAGCTAGATAAACAGCTGTCGACCCAATGTGGACCAACATTAATTTTTAAACAAGTGTTGGGTCACCCTTATTGTGATAATAATTATGCAGCATTGCTTGCGGAATGCCGATTATACATTTATGTAATTATGCAACAATCATCTATTAAACGTGATAACATGTCATTGAAAAAAGTTGTGGGCCATTAAAATGCCTACGTTTACTAATGATCACTTAAAATTCCTGAGATATTTATTTTTATTTCATCTTATTAATTTGCCACCTTCCCCTATAACATAATAATTTTTAATGCAAATATTATCAGCTGTGGGCCATTAAAATGCCTACGACGTTTACTAATGATCACTTAAAATTCCTGAGATATTTATTTTTATTTCATCTTATTAATTTGCCACCTTCCCATATAACAGAATAATTTTTAATGCAAATATTATCTTCCAGTTCATCATCAGTTAGGCCTATATCAGATATTCTTGTTAGTATTGGTTGTTCTTCCACATTGTTAAAACAACTTTACTGCCCATTTCCAATTATTATCCTTGATTTCGTCTCTAGTAAAAAAGAAACTATCCAAGCTGTAGGGGGCCCTCCGAATTATTTCGTGTGAGTGGCTATACTAGAGTAGATATACTATAGCACTGAGAAAATACGACGATTTCAAATAAGCCCTTAAAACAAATGCAAAGTCTATGAAATAACATAATACAACAATGAAATTTTGGAAATAAAAAAGCGATCCTGTTTCTATCTATTTGTTCTCAAGACCGAGTCTCAGAAATGATATATCTTGAGAAATAAATTCGCCAGCAAGCAGGTTAAAAAAATATGGTAATTGGGGAATATTCTTTATATCGTGGTCCTTATTCTTTTTATTTTATGCAGCGTTAAGTGCTTGGGAGAGCAGCACGCCCAACTCTAAGTCATTGTCCGTGTCAAGCGATCCCCATAGCCTACTGTGTATTGTGCCTGTGGTGTGTTATAATTATCATAGGGTAGAGTAGTCTATTATAGCTACTATCAATCTAAGCATATTTATTTTTACATAACTCAACGTTTCAATTATTAGCCAAAACTAACACAAAGTTTGACATATTTTTTTTTCTTTTCCGAAGAAATAAATGAATTTTTGAAAAATGTGAGTCACACTGAGGGTGGGCAATTTCTACTTTGAGGTGCTCTGAATGGTCAATTTTAAAGATTTGCATTGCAAAGATTTTGCTTCTGTCGCCACATGAGGCTATGTCATTGTGGGGAGTACTTGCCTACCCCGTAACAGTTCATTGTCTACTCTGAGTCTCTAATGGCACTAATGATGCATCCCAGACACCAGCCTTTAAATGGGATGACATTTAGGTGTGAAGGGGTCTGGCACCAACATGCCGGACACTGGTGAATTAATTTTATAGAAAACTAGCTCCGAGGCCCGGCTTTAGTCTGCTTGAGTGCATTAGACAAAAAATTGGCCTATACTAATATATTGTAAACATGACAGTGTATTGGTCTTCCTCATGGGCCAGAATCCTAAGTGTCCAGGATATAATTAGTGAGATAAACAAGGAGACAAGTATATCTTCAACGTGTAAGCCTATTCCTTCCATCGCCGGTGCTGGCCAACCAAGTATAACATTTGTACAACGTTGTACAAAGGTAATACAATGTTTTGTGTTTGCTGGTCAACATCCATGCAACACAATGTACCCACTCAATACCGGTTCATTGCTGGGCCAGCGTCGCAAACCATTGCTGGTTCATTGCCGGTCAATCGTATTCCACGCTGGCCCAACATTGAAACAGAATTGGGTGATTGCCCCGTGTTTGCTCTGACTGCCATACGGGTGACACTTTCTCCCCCGAAAGGCCACTATCCGGATAACACGATACATTGGGTCAATTATGAAATAATGTTGGGCCAGCGTCTGCAACGCTGGGCCAACAATATTCCAACGAAAACCCTTTAAGCTCTTAGCCACGAATATAATCGTAAACATCTTTTTTCTGAAAACTTTTTAAACACGAAAGTACAAAACACACAGCACCCATCTTTCCCCTAAATAGGACACAAACTCAGCAAAATAAACTTAATAGGATATCGGACTACGGCCGGTCCTAATTATTGAGATGGAAAATTATCACTCTGGAAATTAAGGGGGGTGCTCGAGCACCCTGAGCACCCCCCTGGATACGCCACTGTTGGGGCTTGACCCACCCACTTCCGAGTTTTTGGATTTGTTTTAACTTGACAAAACCCCTTAATCGATTTGAAAGATTTTGGTATTACATTGTTGGAAAGCTAAATCTAAAAATATTTAATATAGTTTTTCTTTAAATCGGCGATGCGAATGTGATTGTGTATGAAATCCAAGATGGCCGCTATTAGCCATATCGTATATATAACTTTGAACCACTTAACTTAGAAACATGTGTAATACCACATTTCCTGATGTTTTCACGTGATAAACTAATTGTTCGTGTTAGATTAACATTTTCACTTATTACTTTCGATATCATCCAATATGGTTAACATTGGCCAAAACTGGGGTATGCCTAATGGAATGGATGCTAGTAATGGCATGTCATTAGGAATCTATTGCATGAGATGGTACGAAAGCACCAGCCTACAGTGATTATTCAAGGCAAGCTGCAGCCTCCACGTGTGTGGCCACGTGTCAGTGAAAACAGTTGATGCAACATTTCCCTGCAAAATTATCTATCGTGACTCGACGCGAAATATTGGAGTCATTCGGGACATAGGGGCCTACGTTGCCTGTGTCAGTCCTTGATATCTGAAGCATAGCTAATACTACACTGGTTGCAAGTAAACTGGACTATTGCAACAACCTCTTCTATAATGTCACAAATCGAGAAATTCACAGGCTCCAGAGAGCTCAAAACTGTCTGGCTTGAGTAGTGAGGCACTCTCCTCTGCCAAGGTCGTTATTGGCTTCCAGTGTCTAATAAAATGAACCAGTTATTACGATTTGTTTAGTTACCTATCAAGTACTATGCAACAATCAGTCCTTTAACGCCTCCCCATTGCCCTCTAACCCTTCGCTCCCCGCAATTAAAATATTTATAATGGCCGTAGACCTATAACATATGTATTCAAATGAAGCAGAAAAAGCTAACTAGGGCATTTATGATGATTTCGAATTAAAAAAACAGCTTTGGTCTCCATAGTTATAACCTTCCGATCATCATTTACTGGTAAAGTTTTCTCGTCGCCCTTCATTGCCTTCCTGCCACTCTTTTGAACGACTCTATTACCCTTTAATGCCTCTCAGTCGCCCTTTAACGCCTGTCCATTGCCTCTCCATTGATGGCCTACCTGTTGTCATTGACCACTTTTCCGTCCCCCTCTAATGCCTCTTCGTCGTCCTTTACCGCCTCTTTGCCACCCTTTATCACAACTTCACCGCTCTTTAGCGACTCCCTATTACCCTTCAATGACTCTTTGTCGTCCTTTAATGCCTGTACATCACTTTTCAATGTACCCTGTCGCACTTTAATGATGTTGCCATGCCTGTTATGCATATATGTCTCCTTCAACGCCTCTTCATTGCAATTGAAGGCTTTCTCGTCGTAGTTAAATGCCTATCGGCCAACCTTGAATGTCTCTTTGTCGCCATTAAACTACTCCACATTGCTATTTAGCACATCTTTGTCTTCTGGCGTCTTTTCGTTGCCTCTTCATTGCCATGTAACGCCTCCTTTTGCCTACTGACGCCTCTCCGTCGCCCATTAATGCTTTCCGCCGCCTTTTAACACATCTCAGCTGCCCTTTAAAGCTTCCTCGTCACCATTTAACGCCTCTGGGCACCCTTTATTGCGTCCCCATCATCCTTTAATGGCTCCCTGTCGTCACCATTTAACGCCTTCCTATTGTCATGTAACGCTTCCTCGTCGCCCTTTATTGCCTCCCCGGCACCTTTTAGCGCACCCAACTACTCTTCGATTTAAAGTTTCTCTTTGCCCTTTAATTTTCGATGTCCTTTATAGTGCTTCTCCATGACCCTTTAACGCATCTCCGTCACTTTTAAACAGACCCCCCATCGCCCTGAAGTCCCCCTAGAGATGGAATGGTACCCCCTAGCTAATTTATTCAATGTTAAAAATAACCAATGTTCGCTTATTTATTTTTTTAATTGACTCTTTGACCTTGAAGATCACCTTTGTTTAATAATCGGAATTGTAGGCCCTACCATAGAGTCGAAATAACATGAAACAGGTTAGGTCCACTATATCTGACTACTAAATTATTTTTTAATAAAAAACATGTTTAACAAAATTGTTTCCTTGTTAAGTTGTTATTTCTCGTTTCTAAAAGGTGTTTATCTGCTACGCTTTATCCATTCTTCATAGTCGCATTCCACCAGATACGACATTTCAGATGATGAATAGTAGTGAGCTCAGAAATGTCAAAACGTCATAACTGCCAGATAAGCCATTTTGTCATTTTAGATTTAAGAAATCAAGTAGTCATAACTGTCATTTCCGACATTATGTGGCAGACATTAGTCATGTGAAGAGCAAAGGCAAAAGGTATCAACAAATAAAAATCGTTTTTTTACATTGTTTTTAAAATCTGCATAATTTGTGATCATCAATATCAAATTTTGTTCAACACATGTGTCAACATGGCATCACTGTGGGTTTTATATTTTGTGTATCATCTGTGAAAAACAGTTTTTTGTCTCTCCTGAAAAGTTGAGAAAAATGAGTTATGCCGTTATGGTTCTGGCAGGACGATATGATCGTTTGTTTTTTATGTCAGGGCTCAAATGGCCATTTTCAATTGCAAATTTCTCAAGTTTGTTATGAAAACATGCTATTGTTATAAAAGATTATAGATTCCATTAAATTTCAGAGCACTACGGCTTCAAAGTAACAAATGCTACGGTACTTTTTTTAAACTATAGATTATTCACTGTTCTAAGATAAAGTAATTATGTTACAAAACAAAATACATCAGTTGTTTTAAATTGTCATATGGTGTGAATTACCTCCGTACGAAAGACTTAATATGTGCATTTAATTTTCAAATATGTATTTCGAAATTCAAATTTATTGCGCATATTCAATTCCTTCTGTATATTGGCAAGATACGATGCATATAATAGTTAATATCATAAGGCTTACATACATAATAATGGTTATATCATCATAGTGATATCAGTTTGTTTGTATGAAAGGCGATGTTTGGTAAATAAACATGTTTCTATAAGATTGCCTTGTATTTATCTTAAAAGGTTAATGTTTCAAAAATATTTCGATTTTCACGGTTCGATTTAGCACAAAATGTGCCAACAATTTACATCACCAATTGATTGATTGGTTTATAGACCGGATGACCGATTCATTCATTCATTTATTAATTGACCAGATGTCCGCCTGCGATAGATATATGTCTGTGAGACCTATTCAACAAATATTCAGGCAAATTGTGTTATCATAAAAAAACTCTTTTTAAGAATAACTGCTTCAAATTAAGCCACGTGTGCCACCGAACACACATTCCTATAAGAAGCTCTTATTTACAATGGATATAGTTCCTCTAAGAACCGCTATAGCACCCGCGAAAAGAGTTCTGTGAAGAACCTGTCAGTGAATCATCAGTTCCTCACTGCACCCTTATTCGAGTTATGTATAGGTTCATTGAAGAACCCTATGTCGGAAGAACCGCAAAATTTGATAAAGGTTCTTCTTAGAACACAAATTTCATCGTCATTAAACATTCATATAAGAGCCTTTTAATTCTAATGGATATCGTCCCCCTAAGAACCGCTATAGCGCCTGCGAAAAGAGTTATGTGAAGAACCTTTCAGTGAATAATCAGTTCTTTACTGAACCCGTGTTCATGTCATGTCTAGATTCATTGAAGAACCCTATGTCGAAAGAACCTGTAAATATAATAAAGGTTCTTCACTGAACCCACATTTTTCGTCATTAAACGTTCTTAGAAGAACTCTTTGGGGTTTTTCGTGAAGAACCTTTATTTTAATCACGAAGCACCCTTATTAAGAACCCTGCTATGCGTTCTATGTGTGGCAGACTAAAGAACCCCAATAAGTTCTTCGAGGCACCTGTGGTTTTAAGAGTGTAGGGTACAAATGCGCTATGCTATACCCAGCAAACACGTTGAGTTGACACAATGTTGTTTTAATGTTGACCCACCGTCTTCGGCGTCGGCGCAACATTAAAACAGCATTGGGTCAACACCTCGTGTTTGCTGGGATACCTATATTAAAAGATCCAATCATCTATCTTTCCGAGTACAAATAAGTTTAATTAATAATACATATTGTTCAAATTCTTGGTATAAATGTGACAAGAAGTCCCGAACATAATGCATTAGCGACTTTGTTATTGATCTTATTCATGTTTTGATTGATTTCCTGACAAATAACACTGCCACATTGTGTCCGTGTGATCCGAAACAATCCCGAAAATACTAAAATTAAAAATGTCAGTAATAAATAAATATTTTTTGTTGTCTTATCATAACACTTCGAGTTTTCAATATTTTTCAGATTCTCTTCTCTGTATCTTTAGTGGTTCAATCTTGTTTATACGATGTTCCCATGTGTCATGTAGCTCTGATAGTCACAGCGCTACTCGGCAAACACGAGACGTTGACCCGATGATGGCTCAATGTTGGCGCACCGTCCGCGACGCTGGACCAACATTAAGCCAACATTGGGTCAACGGTTCGTGTTTGCCGGGAGAAGACATGGTAATCGGCCTAATTTGATTGTTGGCCGAGTGGTGTATGAACGTTGGCCTACTTATTCAAGGCGGAGCTGAAGTCATTCGATATAATAGTAAAGCATAGTCCCGAATTCGGTCTTTCTTTTCTCGCAATATAGCGTCATATGTGCAGAAAGCGACGTAAGCAATATTCAAGGCAGAGCTGCTCCATGTGAAATACATTTACCCCCCAGCAAGCACGAGAAGCTGTTCCGATGCTGGTTTAATGTTCGGCCAGCGTCCGAGACGGTAGGACAGCATTGACCCAACGCTGGGACAGAGCTGGCTGGGTAGCTTGTTTTTGGAAATTTTGGAGGCCTATAGTGTGTCTTTGTTAATATGTTCAAGCTCTTTATGTCAATAATTTCGTTTCTCAAATAACCTTTCATGGATTTTGAGCTATGTATATATGTAAACAGCGGGGGGGGGGGGGGGGTACACACATTGGCAATGCATTAGTGTGTTTCGAAAACGCTCCATCACGAAAACGGAACGGAGCCTCCTACATTAAATCGGGTCAAAATTTGTGTTGTTGGGCCAACGCTGGGCCAGCGTCGTAGACGGTGGCCCAGCGTTGGCACAACGTCTCGTGTTTGCTGGGGATGTTCTATAATCATATCTCCAATCTATTCTATTAAACACCTGGAGAATAAATATGTCTTCGAAGAGAAATAAATGTTGAGTATTTCCGGCTCACAAGTCAAGTACGACTATATATTCCAAGCGGAACATAACCATAATCAGGGGTGTGCGGCACTTGCAGGCCTACGTTGCGTAATTTCCTGTTGCAACTGGTAACTGACATTGCTTGGTCTACAGGTACAGGTACAGGTAAGTTTTGAAAATGAGCGATTGACTAAAGATGTGTGTGTCATAAATATGCGGCCTGTGCGCTGTGACATAATACTATGCCTGAGCCGATTGGTGGAAAAATGAGCTGAACGAAACAAATCCCTGGCTGATTTCAACAACCTACTCCCTTAACATGTTAACAGACAAGTCCATTCAACCCCCCCCCCCCCACCGCCCCACCCCCCCCCCCCCCCACATACACACACACGTCTCCATCTCGACCACTGATACCTATAAAAAAAATCCACACAGATACGCTGTTGTAGGCACCTCAGCGAAGGTGCAGAATGCCAACTTGACAATGACCCTCTCAGTACAAGAATTGTTTCATTAAAATATCTATGAAACCACATTGAATTTTCTAGAATCATTGTGCACAAAAGAAATAGCCGTATTTGGTATTCACCTAAAAAACAATAAAATAATATATTTGTAGAAGTCCATGTGTGCAATTCGTCTCCAGCCCTCCAACAACCCCCTCCTCACCTTCTTAGTAAAACACGATAAGTTAACCCAGTGTTAGATTTATGTTGGGCCAGCGTCGTAGATTTATGGTATGGGTCTACAAGCTCTGGGCCTTGGCATAGCCCTAGATGTCATCGTATTTCACTAGTGGTAAACGGCCTCCGATTTAATGCTGTACTATGGACAGACAGACAATATTTTGTAGACACAAAGACAAGTCATCACCGACTTATTCTTCGTCTGTACCTACGTTCTAAACATTAATTCGATGTGGAACAAATATATTATAATACATATTAAAAACTCACTATTTCTGTGAATGACATAATTATACCTTCCTCATGTATTACATTATTCTTCTTCTATTATTACTGATTTTGCATTACATCTTGCAACTATATGTATATTCTAAATATATTCGTATTCGAATACATCAAGCACCGATCAAGTAACCTCAATTTAATTACATAACCCACTGCACTATAGAGTACAGCATTACTTTGACTATGACAGCCACAGCTGTATTGATGCTAGACCGTTGTAATCAAAGGCCCAGTATTAATGCAACACTGGCGCAATGTTCTGCGTCTGCCAAGAGATTTGTAAAATTAAAATTATAAGCTATTCAAGAACTATCCAGCAAACCATTGGTCCAACACCAATCCAACAGCAGCCATGTAGTGATATACGTGACAGAAACGTCCCTGGACCTTACTGTTCTATATATCATGATGTCTCAGGTGCCAGTGCATGGCCAGCACTGGGCCATTGAGTGGTAAACACAGAAGTGAGGTATATTTGTATAAGACAAATAATATCACCACAGCTATGATGACCTTTCTGACGGACAGACAAATAGGCTGAAAAGTCCATTCAACAAAATACAATGGTTGGGAGACCTTGAGATAAATATTACCATTCGTCAAGAAGGCGGCATAGATGTTGTTGGATGTAAATATTAGAAATGGTGTACATAATTCACACACAGAGTCAAATTCAAAGGGACTGCCTCTAACGCCGGCTGTCTATGTACATGTATAAACATGGCTCAACCCGTCAAGCAACAAGTTATCTAATTTATTTTCCACCAACACGAAGCTGTGTCTCATTAGAACGACCCACAACTTCAGGTGGATAAAAATCACTCATATTTGATTAATTTGAGATCACAAAATTACATATCTTGATGTTGAAACACATATTACAGTGATTTATTATTCTAATAAAATAGACGGCTATAGTGGTGCTTAGCGTTTAAAGTCTGAGATTAAAGTACTTATTGTGACTTCTGTGGACATAATCAACACGTCTGTGATCTCTGTATTATTGACATGCTGTTTTCTGTTGACTCGCACTTCAAGCTGGTAATAACAAGCTGTGTCATGTTTGTTGAGCTCATATCGATCTATTTAATCTTCACAGGGGATCTCAGCTCATGTGACTACACCGAGGTCATGTGACTGCTCCCAGGTCATGTGACTCATGTTAACGATCGCCAGGCATTCAGAGATTATAAATTGGATGTTATATTCACCAAGACACACACCATCTTTGCATTTGCTGGGATATTGTAAAGAGCCACCAACAACATGAATATCATCCAGATAGCGTCAATCTTCTGTTTGCTGGCGATGACCATGATTGAAATGACAAGTGGAACTTGTCCAGGTATGTGTTACAAATAGACATCACAATATATTATACATATAGATACCAAGTAATTCTTTGAGAAAAAAATTAAATTCTTTCCAAGTGGTCCTACGGTATTTCGGACATGTTTCATATTGCAATTGTGAAAATATGTGTATTATATTTCTAGCATCAATCCATTTAGCTTCTTCATATAGTGTTGTTATTGATGATCAGAATCCACTTTAACTGCTCATTGCACGCACCAAGCTGATCACATTACTAGCAGCAACCTATTGCTTATTACACTCTGTGTACATATAGTATGTACATATATTACATGATTTCCACACTCAATATAATTGAATATCTGGTCAGAAAAGGACTTATCTGCTTCTGGGGAGTTGATTTTACTGCCGGATTACTTTAGTTTACATTTTACATTATTTCATGTTGTTTTTCATATTACATTTCATGACACATAATTCTAGTCTGCCTGCCTGTCTGACTGTCTGCCTGTCTGACAGGGCTCCCTTGCTGCTTGCCCGCCGCTATGTATGCTCACCTGTCTGCCTGCCTGACAGGGCTGCCTGCCTGTCTGCCCGCTGCTATTATTGCTTGCCTGTCTGCCTGCCTGCCTGCCTGACAGGGGTGCCTGGCTGCTTGCCCGCCATTATGTATGATTGCCTGTCTGCCTGATAACACAGACTACATAATCTCACGGAAAAGGTTTCCTGTCTGGTGTCCTAAACAGCTGTCTGTAAATCCAGATCAAATTGTTATATCTTTCTTTTCAGGTGAAATGACAACTGGTGCTGACTGTATCGCGAGCTGTGTAGGCAGACCTGAAGGAAGGTACCAGTCATGTCATGGCTGTGACGTCTATGTGATCTGTAAAGAAGGCGGATTCATGAGAGATAACATTCCTTGTGAAAATGACAACGGCCAAAACACCTACTTCGACCCGATCCTAAGAACCTGTACCATCAATGGATCACCTTTGTGTTTATTGACCATCACAGAAACACCACACCCAGGTAATTAATGGTCAGTTTGCTCAATATAAGGTGACATAATTATTCTGTGAATCTTGCATATAACCAAAGATCATTTACAATGATATGGACGACATTGCTAAACGTTAACTCCCAATGCAGCCCCCCCCCCCCTCCCCGGAGTTGGAACTGTGGCCTCACTACTCTATGCAGTATGTTTTTGCCACATTGCGATGCATAGTTATGACATTGATGCTATTAAAACCAATACATAATTTGCTTCAGAAAATCTGACAAATAAATATTTACTGTTCCCTTTCATTTTTTTATCCAATAATTTGTTTTTAACAATTTTCATTCATCATATTTCATTTGGTGCTGCAGTGGTTAAGACACAACATAAACAAATGCTGTATATTCATTGCTAACAGATTGCATGTGACATGCAGGTGAAGATGCTGTCCAAATTTTAAATCAACATTGGTTCAGGATCTTGTGTTTACTGTCCTGTCACTACCCCATCCTAGTTTCTGTTTACATAGTTGTGCACGTTGTGTACATAGCTTTTTTGTTATTGAAATAAAAACATATACATCGCTAAAATTATATTTTATTATAGGCCTAAGATGACTTATCTGCTGTATTAGTTGTTAAGTTTTTACAAATACAAATAGTGCAAACATAGTGTCATGACTGTCGATCCTAGAAAAATATATTTTGAGCTTAAAGGGGTACAATTTGCATTTGTTTTATATTATGATTTACTTGAACTTGGCTCATTTCCAACCCCCGTTGATAGGTGGCACCACTGCATATCGTATAGCATGCATCTGTATGATAAAATTCGGAAGTTGACTATCTTATTGTACATGATCTTTGATATAACTCGGTGCTGTGGTTTTACTTTGATATATATATTGTAATAAATCCGCATCTCACTATGAGACACATATGAGACATATGTCCATATACCATTGTCTGGTGTGCTTTTTCGTGTTAGTACCAGTTCGTGTCGAATTCTGCCATGTGGCTTTGATATTGATGTGTGTCCATAATTGTGTGTGTTATTAGAGAAGCATACATTCCTAATGTCATAGTCATTATTACTGATAGCTCAAGACGTGAATTACAGGTAGTGAACTGCCAACTCCAACAAAGTGCGTATATTTTTTTGGTATTACCATAATAATTATAGTCAGTATAAAACTAGATTACTTATAAAACTCATACACCAGAACTATCCAACTACATTTAGTAATACTAATTGTATTTGTTGTGAAATAATTGTTCATGTATTATGGTGATTGAGGGCGTAGGAGACTGCGGACTCCATACTCCCAACACATCTCGTTGGCCCTTATCTCATTGAGACGGGTGGTCTAGTGGGCCTGGCTAGATCAATCGGCTGGTCTTGTTGATTTGGTGTTTATACTTGTTTATTATTTATCGTTTTGCCTAATCTCATCACCAAAGACGTATGTATACAGGTAGCAATCTTTACTATACACACAAATATGAACACCAAATCACGTTGCTCAATGACTAATCAAGTAAAAGGATGTGTACTGTGGTTATTGCAACTGCTGTTCTTGTGCTATGAGTATATCACTCTGACAATTCTAACGGGGGTTGCCGCAGACAGATTGTCCCTGTTGATGATGTCTGCAGATGAGGACAAATCCTTCTCCAGACTCTCAATATTTGATATACAAAGAGGCATAGAGGAATTGGTTGGAGATCCTAAGAACATCAAAAGGCTCAGGTCTGGCGACCTCTTAATTGAGGTCAATAGAGAAACCCACTCCACCAAGTTCTTGGCAGTCTCTAAGATTTTCTGTAAGAATTTCTGTGATTTTAACCACTTTAAAAAGTGTCATTCGAACTCAAGAAAAAAAAAGCACCAATGAAGAACACAATTAAAACGACAGGGAGTATCCGATGCCAGAATTATCACGATAAAAAAGAATGGAGATACAATTAAATTAAATACAGCAGTGCTGTAACATTCAACTTTCCAAAGCCACTGGCTGATATTAAGGTTGGATATGAGTTATGCCCTGTACAATTATACATGCCACACCCTTTGAGGTGTTTCAAGTGCCAACAATTTGGACATCATCGGGAAGGTTGCAAGAGGCAGCATGTCTGTGGACGCTGTGGTCATTTAGTAGAACATCAAGACTCCTCTTGCACCGATGCAATACAATGTGCCAACTGTGGCGGGAAACACACAGCTTATTCCAGAGATTGCCTCCCATGGAAAAAGGGGAAAGAAATCCAATGTATCTGAACGGAACGGAATATTTCTTTCCCAGAAGATCGCGAAATTGTTGAAGGAGTAACTGGATACAGCATCCATAGAACCTACACTCTTAACAATAACCATTTTAGCACAGTACGGTAACAGGACCAGTCTTAAGCTTGACAAAAACAGAAGGAATGTGGATAGGCAAATATAGAGAAAGCAAAGAAATGCCATCTGGCATGTCCTGGCCATCTAATCCAATAAAAGCACTTGGAATATATTTTGGTAATGACTCTACGAAGATCGGTAATATTAAGAAATTACTAGATATCTGGAAAAGAAGAAAAATGACATTAATAGAAGAAATTCTTATTTTAAAGAGCTTAGTTATACCAAAAATCGTATATACTGCATCAGTCTTATCCATTCCGGACGAGACCATATCAAAAGTAGAATCTATCCTATATAAATTTGTGTCGGATAATAAGCCTGACAAAATTAAAAGAAATACCCTGATAGGTGACTACAATCAGGGGGGTTTAAAAATGCCAGATATTAAATCACTCAGAACAACCCTTCTAGCAAAATGGGCTTACAGATTAACCAATCACAGCTTCGAAAAATGGACCATTTCACCTAGATATTTTTACAATCATATGGAGAAAATTTAGAAGTTTTTAAAATGAATTTAAAATGTGTGAAACATTTACATTTCTTTTCATTAGTACTGTCATTTTATCAAGCAGTTGTGAAATCCTGGTTTTTGATTGGATGTGGTAATGTAAAAACGCCTCTAACTTTTGGAGATGTTCGGAAACAATTTATCTGGGGAAACAATTTTATTACTCTTAACAATAAACCAATATTCAACAGTAACTTGGATGTCGCAAACTTACATTTCAATTAATGCGCTGTCCGATCCATGGAAAAAAATGTTAAGAAGTTATTCATCCACACAGACCTTTGTAAACACCACTAATTCCTCATTGTGGAGGCTGGATGATTTTAAAAATAAAAAAATAGAAAAGCATGAAAAAAGTGTCAAAACATTATATACGTTTTTAATGTGCCACAAATCTGCCATTAGTCACGTCGAAAAAGCGTGGTCCAATGATTTTGGAATAATATATAGTAACACTCAATGGAATCACATATTGTCTTTTCGGATACATTTACCTGACACTAAATTAATACAATTCAGATATAAACTATTGCATAAAATTATCCCAAACAAAATATTGTTACATCGCTGGAAATTAAGCGATAATCCGCTATGCAATGTTTGTCATATACAAGAAACTTATAAGCACTTGTTTGTCGAATGTAATCCTATAATGAATGTATGGAAACATTTTTGTAACTGGCTTTTAACTATTGGCTATAAACTGCAATTAAAATACATTTACAAATACCTAATTGTTGGTTATAAAATAATATATAATGAATATAAAGAGTTCAATGAGTTTCTGACCATTATTTCTTACAGTATTTTCAGGTGGTACTGTATATCTGATAACTGGACAAAAAATGTGAATGTTTTAAAAATTGTATTAAATGACATATCAGAACGAATTCAGATTTATACAAGTATTAACCTACCATGTTTTTTTAATGACCAAAATTATTACTATTGCACAAAGTGATTAGGCTTTTAATTATTGTTTTCTTGAAATAGATATCTTTCTTCCGCCCCCGTGGGTCACATCACCTTTTGTTCAAAGATATCTATAACACTAGACTAAAAACCACTCTAGTATCTAGAACGCTTTCTGACCTCATCACTCCTTTTACTTTTTCGTCAAGAAAAGTGATGGGAGATAACTGGGCATGTCCTCGTGTTTTTTAGCCTAAGCAGAGCGCCACGCCAAATACCCACGAAGACACAAAAACGGTACAAGATACCTTAATCACTTCTCATTTAAAAAAAATGAATTTTCAATCACATCATATTTATATTTTGTGCATGAAAATTGTAATTTTGAATGTTTTGTATGAATAAATAATATTTAAAAAAAAAAAAAAAAGGTTGAAGCTGAGCTTGCAATTCTATATGAAGATGGAAGCAAATCCTGATATCCCGGCATACTCATGTGTTGTGAACCCCAAGTTCAAGAGACAATAGGGACTATACCTACTTTGGGTATAGGGACTATACCTACTTTGGGTATAAGACTACAACCTTATCTGGACGACATAGTGGTGGATCTCGACGCAATTAGCATTGTGCGCCCACCATAATGTCCACCTTGTCTTCTACAACAGCCTAATATACTTTTTAACCTCTCAGATCTCAGGAAGGGATACACTTGTCCCCTTGTCTTTGAGAGCATGTTGCTGGAGTTTTTTGTAGATTTCCGAGGCACCGGTATACTGACGGATCAAAAGAAGACAAGAGGACAGCTATGTCTTTTGCCTATGATGATCATGAATTTAGCTGTCGTATCAACGATGAGGCTTCAATCTGCACAGCAGATCTATCAGCTATCAGCTTACATCGTGTCTTTATACTCCGTCACAGAGTGACATCGTGTCCTTATACTCCGTCACAGAGTGACATCGTGTCTTTATACTCCATCACAAAGTGACACCGTGTCTTTATACACGGTCACAGAGTGACATGGTGTCTTTATACTCCGTCACAGAGTGACATCGTGTCTTTATACTCCGTCACAGAGGCACATAGTGTCTTTATACTCCGTCACAGAGTGACACCATGTCTTTATACTCCGACACAGAGTGACATAGTGTTTGTATACTCCGTAACACCGTGCCCATGTTGTCTTTATACTCCGTCACAGAGTGACAAAGTAGTCCTTATACTCCATCACATAATGACAGTGTTATCCTCAGGGGCGGATTTAGACCGGGTTGACTGGTTCTGGCCATTTTCAAATCGATCAGATAATAGGGTTTCAGACATAAAAAAAACTGTATTTTTTAGCTTTGTAACCTTGTCAGCGTTAGACAAGCAAAATGACCGGGTTCCAAAACGAAAGTGACATGTATATTTCGTTAATATTAATTAAGGAAACAAGTAATTTAAAGTGATTGATAAGCCTAACCGTTGGCGCTAGAAGGTTTGGAGGGGGGTGGGCTGCAGGACCTTAATAGATACAATTAGTTGTCACGCTTCATTGTTGTGTAAACAATGAATCACGCCGACGGTGGCGCCTTGACCATTACATAACATCCACACCACCCCTCTAGTCCTACGACCCACATAATTATATACTAGTCTATAAAGTTGGCGATTTTCCCATTTAAATTATTTCCTTTTTTGTCCATTCACCTTTATCACTTTATTTATAATTAGGACTTAAATAAATTATAGGCCTATATTGTAATATAATGATACAGACGCCGCTAAACATCAGAGTTGCCTAACACCAGCGTGTATACATACATATACAAGTGTACGATATATATAATACATAGGCCCTATATGATACACATAGGCCCTATAACATATATGATACATATATGTATATAGAATATGAGTGAATTTGAACCCTGTCAGATTATTTTCTGGATCGGCCCCTGATCCTTATACTCCGTCTCAGCGTGACAACTTAGTGATAGTAAAATAATGTTTACAATCACTTTTTGGCCGTAAGTTTAAGTGACAGTGCAATCAGTTGATGAAATAAAAGATGTAGATATGATGTCACGAGGGTAGGGTGATAGGGTATGTTGCTTTATTGAGTGTGTCTCTTTCACTAACCCAATAAAGAATTCTGGGCATATCTAGGGGATTTACCCCCAGATATGCCAACTTGGAGACTGGGGAAATTCAAGGTGGCCATCCTTATATTATTGTCATAGTGTATGGTGTGGTAACGTTATATGTATTGTGAGCGTGCACGTTTCGGGGTATCTCTAAACTAGTATTGTGCATTTTGTTTCCCACAACCATTTAGTTTTAGTCATATGTTGTTAAACTGGCTTAAATTTCTGGTACATTGGCAGTTGGTTCATTTCATGGTTATTGTTTGCTATGACTGAGCTATATTACCAATACACAATAATATTTAAAGACAGATAACCTGCAAATCTTCCCGTACATGACAATATGACTTAATCTATGTGGTGAGCTAGTCTCTTTAAGCAGTACATCTAGAGATGGGTTGATATTCGATTGACACGTCTACTGTCACGCTTGTCATATGTTTCAATGATTGTGACTCCCCCAGTACTACCACTGAAATATTGTCAGATTTTAAATCTGTTGTGGATGAAGCGAAGAGGGTAGCTACTGACAATGTGGTTATTTCGAGCATTCTTCCACGAATGATAACCAACATATACCAACAGAAAGCTGACACCATCAACAGCGACTTCGCTAAATTGTCAAATGACTTGAACTGTAACTTTATTGATAACGACAGTAACATGCGCTTTGCGAGTGGGTCACTTGATGATCCATATTTGCAGACAAAGTCCACCTAATTCATAGTGGCACTGAACGCTTAATTCAAAACCTTCAGCTCCATGGTCTGATTCGTCCCAAAGGCTAATGCTTAAAATCCCCCAGCTCCAAATCGGCAAAAATATACTCAGCTTCTAAAAAAACTTCTCAACATACTCCCCAACCTGACACATATGACCGACCTACGCGCTGCTGGTACTGTGGCATCACCGGCCACGTAACCGATTCCTGCCGATTTGGCTGCGTGATTACCAGCTTGAAGTGCAAGAATGACGAACACAAAGCCAAATACTGTGTGTACTAGGGGTGTGCCTACGAAATGGAGGCCGTCACCATGAATATGACTCTAAATAATGACACCATTAGTAAATCGAAACTGTTCCATATTCCTGACATCAAGCGTCCGCAGCCAATTTGTAATATAAGTGTTTCAAATCATGTCTCATGGAGGATTAAAATTAATACACTTTAATGCTAGAAGTCTAAAGGGTGTGAACTCTTGTAAAATTGATCAACTACATATACTCTTCGATGACAAATTTATTGATATTTTAGCAGTTTCCGAAACGTGGTTTAATTCCACCATATCGGATGATGAAGTAGGAATAACTGGATACAACCTGCATAGAAAAGACAGAGTATCTGGTGGTGGAGGCGGTGTGGCACTTTATGTTAAATCTACTATCCCCCATGAATATTGCTCAGAACTTACAGATAATTCTAATGTCGAGTCTGTTTGGGTATCTAATAACCTAGCTGGCCGTGCTTCGTTCGATGTATGCTCCTTCTATAGAGCCCCTTCCTCCACCACTTCGACTACTTCAATGATATGATATGTAATTTTGAAAAGTGCAATGACACACAGTGAAATTGTCATATTAGGTGATGTTAAAGACAATTATGTACTTGACGAGACTAACAAAATCCAGCTCATCTCATTGAACTAATTTTAAATTGCTCCCAACCCATAACTGAACCAACTCTGCGAACTTTAAATACTAGTACAACCCTGGATTTATTCTTTACATCAACCCCACAATTACATCGCTCATCAGGAGTAATTGAATGCTCTATAAGTGATTATGATTTTATTTTCACTGTTATAAAGCCTAGTAATCAGGTAATGTTAACAATTCATCTCCCAAATGCATCACCACCCGTTATTTAAAACACTTTGACATTCAGCTATATAATAAAGATCTAATTGAAGCTGACCTTAACTCATTCGTGGAAAATCAAGCTGACCTAGACATAGCATGGCATATATGGTCTGAAAAAAAAGTAACTAATATTATGAATAAGCATGCTCCTCTCAAAACCTACCGAGTCAAGGCAAGGAATAACTCCTCGATGAACCGTGATATCTTACTTCTAATGTATAAAAGTGATTATTTGTATAATCCAGCCAAGAAAACAGGCAATAAAGCACCTTATACAGAATATAAGCAAGCAAGAAATAAAGTTGTAAATGACATACGAAAAGCCAAATCTGATCATTACACTAGCCAAATCAATCAATCTAAATCCGCTAAAGAGTTGTGGAAAGTAATTAGGTCTTTGATAAAAATTAACAAATCAGCGCCTTCCCCTATATCTGCCGAAAATTTTAATGATTATTTCTCAAATATTGGACCCAAAATTAACAAGAAATTTCCTGGGGATCCTATACTTCACTGGTCACTACTTGAATCTATTTACACCTTCAAATTAAGACCAATAGGGGTCAACGAGGTTGAGTCTTATATTTCAAAATTATCAACCGAATCAAAGGAAGACGTTCTAGGGTTTGACTCAAAACTGATAAAAGATGGGTCACATGCCCTACTGACCAGCCTCGCGTCCTTATTTAACAAGTTAATCCAAGATCTTTAATCAACTGATTTTCTCCCTGAGTTCGGGATTGTTTTCCCTTCCAGTCTATTATTGCATATGTGGTACTTTTCTGTTGTCGTGATTGAAATATTGTGATCCAAATATACGTAAATTGGAATATTTTACCCATCTATAAATGTATGTATTACGTTTTATGTGCAATTGTATTGTTTCGACAAATAATACATTCATATTTTTATGGCACTATAAATGAATCTATATTTTATATCCTATACATGTATGTTTATGCCTATATGATGACGTCTTTCAAATATTGTGCACTTTAAAGTACTTTTCTTTCTATAGCATCTTTTCATAACTTATATTTTGTTAATAAAAAGCTTGTGTGTACATATATATTATCATCCTGTGTAAATGTCAAGATGTGCTAATTTTACATAAGTTTCTACGCTTTTCCACTTACCATAATGTGTTTTTTTATGTCTGGTTGTTGGTGCGAGAAACTGGTATTTACACTTCTATCTATCTTTTAACATTAAATTGATCTTACGTATTATCAGATATCCATATAATAACATGTGCTTTTTAAAAGCTTCATATGACAGTGGTAATTAATTGATTTTAAATGTAGGTATGATTAGATTATGAATATTTTAATCTGTATATATTCCATTTAAAATATCAAATATTTTAGACTGCATTGTACTGCATTGAATGTATGACAGGGCACATATTTTAAAACTAGCATCTTTGCAAATATGTATACACCCTGTACAAATATATTTTAATAAATAAATAAATAATAAATTGTTTTACAGATGGTGTTATTTACACACGATGGGGACGAACAATGTGTCCTGAAACAGCAACACTTGTTTACAAAGGTGCGTCTGTCTGTCTGCATATCCGTCTGTCTGCTGGTGGATTTATTTGAAATAATCTCAGGGAAGGATATGTAATCTGTAATTATATTCTCTGAACAATTTCTCTCGAAATTATCGGTGTCATAAGCTTGAAATAAAACACACAATAATAAAATCTGCATCTTTTAAAATGGCAACTTTGAGAAGTGCTTACTTGTTTTCTAATACACTGGTCAAAACATTGTAATGATAGGAGATTATTGTGTCTAAATGAAAAGTTATCATTATTCCTATGTTTTTTCGACCAGGGATTGCAGGTGGATCATACTACAGTCAGACAGGAGGAGGAAGTAATTACCTCTGTCTGCATAAAGACCCTATCTTCAGAGAGAATAGAGCACCACCAGGGACCAGACGTGCTCTTGTGTATGGTGCAGAATATCAAAATACTCCTATAGATGGACTAAATAACCATGACGTACCTTGTGCTGTATGCCAAGCCACACGAAGATCCGTGCTGATGATTCCCGCTAGAAACCAGTGTGAACTTGGCTGGACAACAGAATATACAGGTTACCTCTCAGCGGCTTATAGTGGACATCAGCGCACTGAGTTTGTGTGCATGGATGGTGAAGCAGAACCTCTCCCTAACAGCATAACTAGTCACGATGGCACCCTTTTCTACCCAGTGATTGGTAAATGCGGCTCTCTTCCATGTCTTCCTTACATAAATGACAGAGAGTTACTCTGCGCTGTCTGCACTCGTTAATTAAACAGTTTGAAATCGGTTCACACTGGACACCAATATATGGGAATGTGCTACTCTTTTACTTTGTTTCACATTTATGCTTTCAGATATCGGTTCAATTTTACTTAAGAAATACTAAGAAATATGTTTTTAATGACCATTTGTCATGCTTAACTGATGATAAAACATTGAGATTCCATGGTGGTTGTAATCCACCTACGTCATAGGCAAGCATACTACACATAGTACATGGGATACTGCTTGTTAACAATTATTGGATGTCAGTTAAATTGATTTTGAAATGATTGGTATAATTATTCTGAAACTTCCGTGAAATTATAATATCAAATACAGGGAATACAAAAGTTTGTTCATAAACCATGCATTAGCCATAGGTCAATTACTATAATTATTCTACAACGTCCTTGAAATGATATTGTATAATACAGAGAGTGGGCAAAAGTTTGTTCACCCCAATTCATAAACATTGCATTAACCACGGTTCAACCATTATTGAACTGTCGCTGATATATACTACACCCACATTCGCTCTCAGCTTTTGACTTGTACCAACTGAACTGAAATTAAATATCCGGGTTAGAGTATAATGCGATACAATGCAAGGTATTCACCATCGTTTGAATATACAGCAGTGTGTGTATTTTAAACAGCACAGTGTACACTTTGGGGTGAACAATTTATCGTGATTTATCGTAATTTATTGTAATCAGATTAATTATGATTTATGCTGAAGAGGTGACGGGATATGAAGGCTACTGAATCAATTGTATGTATTTATTTGATGGCTAACGAAGAATTGCATGTTTTTATTTTATTACTGATATAAATGTAGCTATAATATGATACAGATATTTTTTATACAGTACATATTTCATATTTAATACCAGGAAAAGATTACTATGAGTTTTGTTATAACTGTAGTCAGAAACCAGAATTATTGTAACAATTTACTTGCAAATGTATGTGAATAAAGTGACGATCTAATAGAATATGTATACATGTGCATATCGAGAAATCAATAATTCTCCAAATAGATGACGAAATAGAAATACACAAATATTGTAAATGTTGATACGGCATTATTATATTGATTGTTTTCATATTGTGAAACTTATATTATTTTGTAGCTTTATCATGATGTATGCACAATACTGTTGATCTGGGAATATTCGCGAGGTTTAGGAGGACAAATTCGCGAATTTTAGAATCTCGCGAAAAATTATTATTTTTATAGCGCTATCTATCATTGAAATCGATAATTCACGAATTCTAGACCTCGCAAAAAAATACAAATTCGCGAGAAATCCAAACACGAAGAAGAGTAAAATACAATTTAAATTAATAAATCGAAAACATTAATTTGTATGTGGCTGTCCCTAATAAAATGGTGAAGTTGATAACTTTGTTTTTTATTTTTTCACACCTTTTACTTATCGACATCAAAAAAGGAACTTTCATCATAATTATTCACAATCAAAGTTATTACTACAAATTAGTACAATAATTGTCCTATGTGATCACAACATACAAGTGGATGAAAATTATCGAAATTTGACAAAATGGAGCCAAATATTTTAAAATCGTACACTTATTTTATAACAATTGTTTACTATTTAAAGTGCCAATAAAACGTTTAAAAAATGCATTGTCGTGATTGAGGCTCAATGAGTTAACAATAATATATATTCTAGGACCGCTTTCTGAGTTGATCATAAGAGTTATCTATCGAAGTCCGTGTTCTGAGACGATTTTAAAAGTTATCTATTCAAGTCTGTGCTCAGAGACGAGCTTAAGAGTTATCTATTCAAGTCTTGTTTTCTGAGACGATCTTAAGCGTTATCTATTCAAGTGTGTTTTCTGAGACGATCTTAAGAGTTATCTATTCAAGTCTGTTTTCTGAGACGATCTTCAGAGTTATCTATTCAAGTCTGTTTTCTGAGACGATCTTAAGAGTTATCTATTCAAGTCTGTTTTCTGAGACGATCTTAAGCGTTATCTATTCAAGTCTGTTTTCTGAGATGATCTTAAGCGTTATCTATTCAAGTCCGTGTACTGAGATGATTTTAGGAGTTATTACTGATATAAATGTAGCTATAATATGATACAGATATTTTTTATACAGTACATATTTCATATTTAATACCAGGAAAAGATTACTATGAGTTTTGTTATAACTGTAGTCAGAAACCAGAATTATTGTAACAATTTACTTGCAAATGTATGTGAATAAAGTGACGATCTAATAGAATATGTATACATGTGCATATCGAGAAATCAATAATTCTCCAAATAGATGACGAAATAGAAATACACAAATATTGTAAATGTTGATACGGCATTATTATATTGATTGTTTTCATATTGTGAAACTTATATTATTTTGTAGCTTTATCATGATGTATTCACAATACTGTTGATCTGGTAATATTCGCGAGGTTCAGTAGGACAAATTCGCGAATTTTAGAATCTCGCGAAAAATTATTATTATTATAGCGCTATCTATCATTGAAATCGATAATTCACGAATTCTAGACCTCGCATAAAATACAAATTCGCGAAAAATCCAAACACGAAGAAAAGTAAAATACAATTTAAATTAATAAATTGAAAACATTAATTTGTATGTGCTTGTCCCTAATAAAATGGTGAAGTTGATAACTTTATTTTTTATTTTTTTACTTATCGACATCAAAAAACTTTCATCATAATTATCCACTATCAAAGTTATTACTAATCATAAGTGTACAATAGTTTTCCTATGTGATCGCAACATACAAGTGGATGATTTGACAAAATGGAGCCAAGTATTGTAAAATCGGACACTTATTTTATAACAATTGTTTACTATTTAAAGTGCCAATAAAACGTTTACAAAATGCATTGTCGTGATTGAGGCTCAATGAGTTAACAATAATATATATTCTAGGACCGCTTTCTGAGATGATCTTAAGAGTTATCTATTCAAGTCTTGTTTTCTGAGACGATTTTAAGAGTTATCTATTCAAGTCTGTTTTATGAGATGATCTTAAGAGTTATCTATCGAAGTCCGTGTTCTGAGACGATTTTAAAAGTTATCTATTCAAGTCTGTGCTCTGAGTCGAACTTAAGAGTTATCTATTCACGTTCGTGTTTTGAGACAGTCAAAAGAGTTATCTATTCAAGGACAGCTTTCTGAGACGATCTTAAGAGTAATCTATTCAAGTCTTGTTTTCTGAGACGATCTTAAGAGTTATCTATTCAAGTCTGTGCTCAGAGACGATCTTAAGAGTTATCTATTCAAGTCTGTGCTCAGAGACGAGCTTAAGAGTTATCTATTCAAGTCTTGTTTTCTGAGACGATTTTAAGAGTTATCTATTCAAGTCTGTGCTCAGAGACGAGCTTAAGAGTTATCTATTCAAGTCTTATTTTCTGAGACGATTTTAAGAGTTATCTATTCAAGTCGTGTTTTCTGAGATGAGCTTAAGAGTTATCTATTCAAGTCTGTGCTCAGAGACGAGCTTAAGAGTTATCTATTCAAGTCGTGTTTTCTGAGACGATTTTAAGAGTTATCTATTCAAGTCTTGTTTTCTGAGACGAGCTTAAGAGTTATCTATTCAAGTCTGTGCTCAGAGACGAGCTTAAGAGTTATCTATTCAAGTCTTGTTTTCTGAGACGATCTTAAGAGTTATCTATTCAAGTTTGTTGTTTGAGATGATCTTAAGAGTTATCTATTAAAGCCTGTGCTCAGAGACGAGCTTAAGAGTTATCTATTCAAGTCTGTTTTCTGAGATGATCTTAAGCGTTATCTATCGAAGTCCATGTTCTGAGACGATCTTAAGAGCTATCTATTTAAGCCTGTGCTCAGAGACGAGCTTAAGAGTTATCTATTCAAGTCTGTTTTCTGAGATGATCTTAAGAGTTATCTATTCAAGTCCGTGTACTGAGATGATCTTAAGAGTTATCTATTTAAGGATCATGTTCTGAGATGATCTTAAGAGTTATCTATTCAAGTCCGTGTACTGAGATGATTTTAGGAGTTATCTATTTAAGGATCATGTTCTGAGATGATCTTAAGAGTTATCTATTCAAGTCCGTGTACTGAGATGATTTTAGGAGTTATCTATTTAAGGATCATGTTCTGAGATGATCTTAAGAGTTATCTATTCAAGTCCGTGTACTGAGATGATTTTAGGAGTTATCTATTTAAGGATCATGTTCTGAGATGATCTTAAGAGTTATCTATTCAAGTCCTTGTACTGAGATGATTTTAGGAGTTATCTATTTAAGGATCATGTTCTGAGATGATTTTAGGAGTTATCTATTTAAGGATCATGTTCTGAGATGATCTTAAGAGTTATCTATTCAAGTCCGTGTACTGAGATGATTTTAGGAGTTATCTATTTAAGGATCATGTTCTGAGATGATCTTAAGAGTTATCTATTCAAGTCCGTGTACTGAGATGATCTTAAGAGTTATCTATTTAGGAATCATGTTCTGAGATGATCTTAAGTTCTGCGCTAATTTGTTAATACACTACATGAATGCGCTGGCTACGATGGACGTATTTATCATTTATGGTAAACATTGAGGATCGTATCAAAACACGACTCCTGGAGGATGAACAGTAATCCCTCTGATGAGACTTAAATTGGCCCAAGGCCGGTATAATGTTGGACTTCGTCTGCGACGCAGGCCCAATATGATACCGTTACTTGGATGTATTATCTGATTATGTTTGCGGATCATCTCACATTAGTTATTCACGTGGACGAACATATAGTGTGACATTTTTAAATCAAAAGAAAATATAAATAAAATATAAATGAAAATTTAAATGAACTTGAAAAATAATATGTTGGTAGACAATGCATATGTATACAGGGGCCCTTTTAATTGCGGGCGATTTCAACTTACACTGGACTATACCTACCAAGACAGATGTCTGTATTTTCCTGTCCATTCTAGAATCCATGGATATAATACAACATGTAAAATCTCCAACTCACAGCATGGACACACTCTTGACCTTGTGATATCACGGGGATAAGACCATCTCCTCAATGCTGTTCAAGTTGAAAAAAAATATGCTTGAAAAAGAGTGCGACCATTTCCCTGTATCCTGTTCCATCTATCTGAAACCAACTGAGCCAGCTGTGACTGAATGTAACATAAGAACATTTCGCGAAATTGAACCAGTAAAGTGTGCTGAAAGCGTTGCTGTCTATATTGCAAAAACAAATGCTGACAACATCATGCTGACTGGTTTTGATTTGTACGACACAGCTTTCAAGACAGCTGCTGACGAACATACCCCTTCTATTAACACCAAGAAATGCAGTGCTCGCCGACACCTGTGGTATACAAATGAAATTCATGCTCAAAGAGTTACCAGAAGAAAATATGAAATGCGGATCAAATCAGGATTAGAAATACACAAGGAGATTTATCACACTCAAAGTTGTAGATATGATTACCAAAGCTAAAGAAAAATATGATATGGAAGCTCTTTAAGATACACAGCAAAAGGTATGTTCAGTGTGGTGGGTACACTACTCTCCAGACAAGAAACGGTATTGCCCAATATCTCCGACTCAGTCGAACTTTCCAACACATTGGCCATTTTTTCAGTGAAAAGGGCGTAAGCTTTGAGCAGGCTTAGATGAAACTGACTATGGGACCCTATGTAATAATGATACCAGAGATGTTTGTGCAATCTTTGTGAGTTTCATTCCATTTCATCTGATATCATGCTTAAGTTGATAAAACAAACACCCACTAAATCCTCTATCTTAGACCCTATTCCAACAACATGAATATCAGCGCACTGAGCTCGTGTGTATTGATGACGGCACAGAACCTGTCCCTAACAGCATTGCTAATCTCAACGGTGCCCTTTTCTACCCAGCTGCTGCTGCTAAAAGTGGCTCCCTTCCATGCATTCCTTACATAAATGACAGACAGTTACTACTATGTGTTGTCTGCACTAGTTAATTACAGAGTTTGCAATCGGTTAACACCGGAACCCACTAGTATGTGAACGTGCCGCATTTTTGCTTTGTTTTACATGTATGCTTTCAGATAACCGTTCGTTCAATTTTACTTAAGTAAAACTAAACAATATTTTGTTTTAATGACCATTTGTCATCAATGACTGCTGATAAGACATTTAGAGTCCATGCTGATTGTAATACACCTACACTATAGGGAAGCATAATATACATAAGACACGGCTAATGCTTGTAAACAATTATATTGAACATAATTATATTAATAGCTAGCAATACTTGGATGTCAGCTAAAATTGATTCAGAAACACAATATGTATAATTATTCTACAGCTTCTGTGAAGTTATATTATCAAATACAAAGAGTGGACAAAAAACGAGCGAAGCGTAATGTATTACAAATTTGCATTGCTTCAATTGGTCAATAAAATATGTTTTAAACAAGAGTGGACAAAAGTTTGCTCACCCCAATTCATAAACCATGCATTAACCACTGTTCAACCATTATTGAACTGTCGCTGATATATACTACACCCACATTTGCTTTCAGCCTTTGATTTGTACCACCTGAACTGAAATTAAATTTTGGGTTTAGTGTATACTGAGATACAATGCAAGGTGCTCAGCATCGTTATGACTTATGCTGAAAAGGTGACGGGATATGAAGGCTACTGAATCAATTGTGTAATAAATACTGATATAAATGTTGCTATGATAAGATAAATTGATATTTTTCTTCTGTAGTATATATTTCATATTTTTATACCTGGGACCGGTTTCTTTGATTTTTGTTATAACTGTATTCATGAACCAGAATTTTTTGTATCAAAAAATGTAAATCTAAGTGAATTAGGTGACAATATAATAGAATATTTGTTTATATCATGTTCATATCAAGAAATCAGAAGGTTATTTTAATGTCTAGTCTTATTTTAATAAAAGAAGAAAAGCAGAAGAAGAGGAATGTTTATTGAACAAATAACACTGAAATAATACGAATTAGATATCATATCAGGATGACTCCCATTACGATTCAAAGAGTCGCTGGCATGGAAGCCACCTTATTATAAACAATATGAATATTAATTACTAGTAGTAAATCAGAATACAAAATTATTATACAAAATAAACCAGCTTGCAAAATCAAATTTTAAAAAGGACTGTGCAAATGAAGACGAAAAGTTTGGAGAAATATGGGATATGATTTAAATCAAACATACACTCATTTAAACGTGTTGAAGATAAAAAAACATGACATTAAACGCTAAAATCATAAAAAAATCGGTGATTTTATTCCGGGTTCTTAATAGGACCATATGATGTAAACATGTACATAGACTAGAACTGCAATTTTTTATAATTTTTGTGCTGCGCATTCACCAGTTAGGCTAGATATAGAGACGAAATTCCTGATTTCTAATTATTGACAACCATGTCAAAAATAGGAAATGCGGGAATTTCGTCTCTATATCTAGTCTAACTGATGAATGCCCAGCACAAAAATTATAAAAAATTGCAGTTCTAGTCTATGTACATGTTTACATCATATGGTAATATTAAGAAACCGAAATAAAATCACCGATTTTTTGATGATTTTAGCCTGGGCCAGTCCCTTTAATCAGCAATATTTGAAAATCGTTAACTTAACATCAATTCATAAGATCCCAATAATCTTCACCCAGTCGAGCCTGTGAGTCGTGACAGCGTGACGCAGACACATGACAGAATATTAGATTGCGTTTAGTATAGTGTCCAAAGCTGTTTAAACTATGAGTAAATATATGTTCTAATGTTGATAAATGTGTGTAGTCTTTAATAAATGTGGCTTTTGGCTTCTGATACAATTACGAGCTAACTGATGTTTGTCCCCCCCCCCCTTTGGTATAATCTTGAATGTCGGCGTGTGTAGTCCGGCAGCAGAATACTCAATATTGGCCTGACCCATAATCCTCTAATATATTTTTTTTCTCTGCTGATCATTTATCTTTGGTGTCTACATAAAGATATCCAGGGTGGTGTGGAGGTGTCACCTTTGAGAAATTGTATTTATCCAAGATAGCCGCCATGGACCCGAAAAAGCTCTGAAAATGCCTCAGCTATGATGTACTCGAGTCTATAAAGGGCAAACACTCGGTTAATATGTCTTGTAACAATGTATGTTTGTCAAATTTTATTCACATATATCTGTATATATCACTGTTTGAAAATGCAATAATGGAGACCATTTTGGATGCCAAAATGGATGCTGTATGGCTAAAAGTACAGTTATAATCATATGAAACAAAATTATATAGGCAAACGATAACATTTAGGCGATGGGCTTTTTATGGCTACCACGCAACCCCCCCCCCCCCCCCTCCCCCTCCATCTCAAACGAATGTTTGTTTGGAGCCCTGGGATATACTGAACACAAAATACATGGACATGAATATGTAATATTCAAGTCATTAACATTTCAATTTAAAACAAAGCTAAGTTAATATATTCTTAAATTGTTGACAAAATTCAGAGGATATCACATTTCAAGGATAAACTTATAGAATAAATACGAGACGTGGAACTAGCATTAGTTTGATGTTGGCTTTTTACATCTGCAACTCTGGCCCAACATTAAGCCAACGTCTCGTGCTGCTGAGCTGCGGGTGGGAATGTTTCTTCCGCCATTATATCAGAAGCTAATGCTGTTTTAATGCTGGACCACTGTCTGAAGCAATAGCCCAACATTTATCCAACATCGCCGTGTCAGTAGGCCTACTTTAATATAAGGACCGTTGTGACGGAATGGATGGTACGTGTTTGTAGTGTGTAGTGTAGTGTTCACCTTATCACTGTTATCAGTGAGTATCTCCATCATATGTCGTAACTCCCACAACCTAGACCTGCTGTATTAAATATATCAGACCTCAGCAAAGACATTAGCTGCAAAAACGACATGCTAACCCGATGCTGATTTAATGTTTGGCCAGCGTCGTAGACGGAGGCCCAGCTTTGAACCAGCATCGGAAACAAATATCGTGTAAAGAGAATGACATAGGCATACATGTCATAACCCAGCAAGAACACCATGTACACCCGGCGCTGGTTTAACGTTGGGCCAGCGTCGTAGACAGTGGACCAACATTAAACCAGCATTCAGACTATATCGTGTTTTCGCTACCTCTCGGTCACGGAGGCTGCCCACAATATTGAATCTTTACGAGTGAGCAGAGAAGAAACATTTTGTTTCTTTGAAACTTGAAGGCCAGAGTGTGGTGCGAACCCGCGATCCTTCGACTTTCCAAGCTGGCAGGTTTAACCACCTCACCGGGGCCCCCGCTCTCCTACATGTAACAACATGACAAAAACAAAATATTCACCCAATGCTGATTTGATGTTGGGCTAGCGTCTGAGCTAGAGCTCCGGTAATAAATATGGCCTATAGCTACCCCTGTAAAGACAATGGCCTACGTGGCCTCTTCCAGCAAAAACTACATGTTCACCCAATGCCGATTTAACGTTGTGCCAACGTCGTATACGGTGGACCAACATTAAACCAGCATTGGGACTATATCGTGTTCTCCGGGAAGGTCATTGAAGTACCGTATTCAAAAGCTTAGGGTTTGGTAATGCTCACTAGAAAAAAGTGTTTTTCGTGAGAAGTAGGTAAATTGCATATATTTTAGTGTTTTATGTTGCAATTTTGACAGAAAAGGGGTTCGTTTTTACTGGTCCCCATTGACAATAATATATAAATAACGTTCGTTCGCGTCCCCTCTCCCATAACAGGCCTCCGTTGGCAAGGATAAATAAACACACATTCATTCAGTAAAGCACCCTTGTCCCAGTTATACACCACATAACGTATCGGCTGCGAAGAGAGCAAACAATATTATACGATATTGTGAATAATTGAATATCCAGGCATAATGCCTAATAAATAAAAATAAAAGCCTTTTAAGCCAGCAATAATTTTGAAAGAATGATTGTCTTGGAAAAAGGCATATTCAATAAATAAAAGCGTTTTAAGCTGTCATATAATAGTTTAACTACACATAGGTATATTAATTAATTATCTACTTTATAAACAGTATGTTATTAAAATACATGAACGAATACATGGGATTTAGAGCTATGAGGGTTCTGGGAAGTGACCATGTGTTGTCTATATCTTATCTGATAATATGCGCCTCGTTTCATCCATAAATAGGCGCTGTATATAGATATATATATATTATATTCGTTTCAACAGGAGGACTGCTATTTAATACTTAGCGCTAAACCACAGTAAATACTACTCATCATTCCGATGACGGGAATGACGTCTTTTTACGGTGAGTGGATACTTGTAATTTAATGATTTGGTTTGTTTATCTGTTTTATTTTAGTTTATTTTGTATTCATAAGAGCCCGAGGAAGACTTAAAAGTGACTATTACCCAGGAATATCAAAGACATAAATAATAGTAATAAATATTAGCTTAAGTTCCAGTTGTTGTCTCAGTTCGATTATTTACTAAGGGCCTCCACTTCTGGGCTTTTTGTGAACAACTTTTGCATACTAGTCGTCAAAAGGTTTATTACATGTAGGATATTTTAAACATTTTCACATTACCATTCGATACTTCAAATCACTTTCGTAGACTTATATTTTGCACTTAAGCAAGTCATATGCGGTAAAAATAATTATATTTTGGAAGGTACATTTTAAATGCCTGGTTCAAATGACAGATTCAAATGCCTGTTTTGAATGTTTTGCTTAAATGTTTTGCTTGAAATAAAGTCTGGCTCAAATGCTTGGTTTAAATATCAGGTTTAAATGCATGTTTAAATCCCTGGTTTAAATGCCTGGTGATTTAAATGATTGGGTTAAATGTCTAGTTTAAATGCATCGATTAAATACCTGGTTTAAATGCCTGATTTCAGGAGCCGGTTTTAAATGCCTGGTTAAAATTGCTTGACCTAAATTCCAGATATAAATGTTTGGTTTATATTCCTGGTTCAAAAGCCCAGTTTAAATGCATGGTGTAAATACCTGATGTTAATATCCCGCTTAAATTTCTGCAAATTTCTGGTTTAAATTGCTTGATTTAAATGTCAGTTTTGATTGTCTGCCTTAAAAGGTGGTTTAAATGCTTACTGAAATGTACTAAAGAACACCACAGTTTGTTTTACTATTTTTTCAGTGTGCCTCATATGTGTGTTAATGCCTACCGATGTATTTGGTGAGTTTTTTCTATATGTATTTACTTTTTTTCATACGTTGTCATTTTACTTTTTTTTATTGTAATATATTATTTGGAAAGTCTGTGGAGTGATGTCCTGCTTTCTAAGCCATATGTGTAGTACTAATAGTAGTAGCAGTAGTAGTAGTAGTAGTAGTAGTAGTAATAGTAAATTGTTGTTTCACATCGTTTTTCGGCAATAATGGTCGTCGTAGTTGTTTCAGCACTAATGGTCATTTAAGTGACATTGTAATCAATACGAACAGTGCAGTCCATTAATAAGATGAAATGATTTACAGATGATGACGTAAGGGTGGGGTGATAGGACATGGTGGGTTGCTGCTAGTGTTTTCCTTCACTCGTCTAATGAGGGGTTCTGGGCATGTCTAGGAGATTCACCCAAGGCATGCCCAGATGTCCAGAAACTCGTTTTTCAGACAAAACACGACTCTAACACTCTAATGCCGGTTGTTTCAAGACTACCATAGCCAACATCAGTGCCTGCACTGTAGTGACACTGCACTGACAGTGCCTGCACTAATACAAGAGCTGCATTTGCACCGCTGTTGAATAAAAGAGCCAGGGTACGCCACTGGCAATCCGTCCAAGCTTTATGGCCAGACACGTGGTAGCTGCAGCTTCCCTTGGGTGATTGGTATAGATCAGTGCTTCCGTACCATGCAGCAAAGCATGCAACAACCGGAACAGATCCCAGCAACCCTCGGCGGATGGGGGCGGAAGGTAAGTAAGTAAGTAAAATGCTTTACTTCACTTTTCGGCCAGTATGGCCATTTAAGTGAAAATTCCAGTATAGTTAAAGTATTAAAGAAAAGACAAAGCCAATAAAAGCATGATCGTACTAAAATATTCAGTTTAAAATGTTTGATATGATAAGATGACGATGCTCCTGGCACCTATATGTAACGAGTCTGATGGGGGCGGAAGGTACTACTACAAGCAATCATCCCAGTACCACGTCATCATGTGTACATCATTCATATCATCAATGAACTCTACTGTTGTTATTGTATTGCAATGTCACTTAAATAACCATTAGTGTAAAAAAATGGCGTAAAACAATAATTTACTACTATTACTACTACTTCTACATAACCAGAATCCACTGTATGCATATATCACTTTGTTATCCACTCTGGCGTCTGATAGGTAATGCTCATATTGAATGTGCTCACAAAATATCAAAGCAACCCCCAAAAAATTACAGAAAAAAGTACCGCATTTCCCATATAAGGATATTTACATTATAAAGTATCAGTCTGGAAAACGAAATAAATATTTTCTCATCCTTTAGTTTTGAGCGTAATTTATATGTTTATATCGCATGTAATTTTGTGATGGCGGACTCAACGAACAGTTACGCCCACTCACCTTCCTGAAATATAATTTCACATATGGAATCATTGAAATTCCAATGTTGTTGCATCTATGAGCATGAATATCATTCCGTCACCAATTAGTTACTCATACACATGTTCTTGTCTGCCACAAAGTGACTCACCCTTTTGAGAATTTTAATCTGTCTATAATCGTTACATAATAAACTCTCAATAATGTTCAGAACAGCATGATTTATGCTCATATCTGACCTTGAACTTGGCATATTTGGCATGTGATGTTATTTTTCAGTGAGTTAGCTGTATTCTAAATAACGTGTTTCTAACAGGTGGCAGTGAAGGCACAAACTTTGTCTTCTCTTTCCCTCGAGCATATAATGAAGACACGACTGAGATAAGAATAGCATCACGAGTAGAAAACAGGGTGTCACTCTCCATTGATGGTTTTATGTACGTGTACGAAATACCGGCTGGAGGGAGCATCACTCATAAAGGGGTCTCTTCCACAAGGGTGACTTCTGGACTTGAGAATAAGGGTTTTGAGCTGACGTCAGATTACCCTGTAACGGCTACGTTAGGCTCTTCATCACATGATTCTAACCGTAGTCCAGATGATAGACTTCTCAGACCACTGACTTCAGACGATACAGAATTCTTCATCATCAGCTTCTTGGGATCAGCCGTATCTGACGCTGATTTTCCTCTATCATTCTTCACAATCACAGCGTCTAATGATGATACATCTGTATCTATATTTAATAGCGATGGGCAGAGCTACTCAGATCAAGTACTTGACAGGTAACATACCATACAGCCAGCTTGCCATTCAGAGAGCCATTGATGTTAAAGTGGTTTTACATTAATGCAACGATATTGGAATTCCTGATTTACAATAATCTACAAAATAAGAGTCGTTCTATTTCGCGTGAAATATATACAAATCTATAGTAAAACAACACCAGGATTAGATAATAAATTTTTAACAGCTCGTTTCTGCACGCACGTGAAAAAACACATTTATTATAATTACTGTATATTAATCAATTTACATAAAAGTTCGCTCACACTGTACTAACTTCTTGTACATTATTCAGTCATAGACATCTTCGTTTTCAGATATCAGGTTTATACGGTAGATGCTTATGATATGGGTTCCTCTACTACAGACTACACCGGTTACTCCATTACATCCGACAAACCAGTCAGCGTCTGTGCTGGACACGGACATGTCAAGGTAAGAAAATACATCCTATGCCTGTAGTAAATACTGTTTAATGATACTTTGAAAAAAGGTAAGTCAATGTATTATACAACGTGCATGATACATGTAAGATATCTGCTAGAGGTTAAGGTAAGTCGATACCAGCACAAAATATTGTTTACTACTTGCAATGCGCTTACAAATCCAACATCAGTGATATTGTTGATGAGCTGCCAAACTGATCAAAAAGTACTGCTACTACTACTCAGACCAGATATTATTATAGATAGGTATATAGATATGTTGTTGATGACAGACCTCTAAATAACGTGGGCTTTTCTATCATGTGTTACATGTGCTATGAATGCAAAATCTACAAAAACAAACTAACCATATATATTCCGTCACTATGGAATTCCAAGACACGTTATATGTGACAATGGCGTCAGTTGTCATGCTTGGAATTAAAAACAGAAATAAAGAAATGGATAGTTTTGTAGTTTGATAGCAATACCTATCAATACTTTATAGATGGTAAAATCATAGTTCTGTATCTGCAGGTTGGAAGTTATACTTTTCAATACATCATGGATAGCATTCCTAACACATCAGACCTCGGACTGGATTACACAACTTTGCCTGTTGGATTCGGTGATGTCACTGATGGTTACTTTATCCGAGTTGTGGCTACAGAAGACAATACATGGGTCCTTATTGCAACTCGATCAGAGCGGCTTAGAAAAGGAGAATATTTGGAAGAAGAAATTAATATTGGGCAAAAGGTTGCCAAGGTATGTGTAGATAATATTAAATTAGGTCTATTATACCACCATTAATTTCTAGTGTATATCCTAAAAATCATACTTTGAATCATTAATAATTATGTCCTGTTCATAATGTTGTGTTACTGACTCTAATATATGTTTACAAAACAAAGCCAGTAACAGTGGGTTGTTTGTTGAATCAACTACTCAATGTAATATTATGTTACAAATGCATACATATTTTTTCGACTAAACTTTGTGTATTTCCCCCTTTGAGCCCTCACGATGCATTAAAGCATCATTTGATATTCCTAAAAACACACTTAATTTTCCTACAACTAGTGGTTTTAGAATGAAAATTTATATAAAACTGGTTTACTAATACATGGCAATTTTCTTCAATTTTCTACCCCCACCAAATCATCTTCATCCACTACAAGTCGAGAATTGTGGCAGCAATTCGCGGCTTGTAGTGGATGAAGATAACAATGGAAAGCTCAGACTTGAAAGGGTTAAATTGTGACAATTGTGTCATTTTCTTCCAAAACAGAAACCTCCAAAAATAACTGCATGACTTTTCTTTATTTGAGTAGATTATCTGTACCAATCCATGTTTGGCGGCACAGTTCAGTAAGAATGAGGCATCACTTGGTGACATGTACCAGGGCTGGGCTCAGATGGGAGACACCATGACAGTGCTCACTCCTGACACTGACTTATCTACCGATCTAATGTTTGTCACCCCAGAACTAACTGAAGAACAACACCTGGTTAAACTGAGTGTGATTGTGTCATCAGAAGAAACTGACAGTCTATACTTGAATGGAGAAAAACTGAATGTGAGTGTTAATATGAATAAGAAACTGACAGTCTGTACCTGAATGGAGATAAACTCAATGTAAGTGTTAATAGTAATAAGAAACTGAACGTCTCTACCTCAATGTAAGTGTTAATAGTAATACGAAACTGAACGTCTCTACCTGAATGGAAATAAACTCAATGTAGGTTACGATAAGAAGATTATGACAATGTCCATTAATAGAGATACACTTGATGTAAATGGATTATCAAGTAATATAAGGTACGTAGCAATATGTTTTTTTGTTTTAAATTTATGTCTGTTTTTTACATTGACACAAAATCGTGTATTTGTTTTAAACATTGATTGTTTTAATTATAAACACTCACTGGTTAAATATTTCATATAGGTGTCAGGAGCACCATCATATTAACATCAAATTTTATAAACTTAATATTTTAGTGTGAACATGCTGCTGTTAGTTTGGTTTTTACTATACAAAACGAGATTGTTCTACTATTAATTGTCACTTAAATGGCCATACTGGCCGAAAAGAAGTGACGTTAAACATTTTTTTACTTATTTACATATGCATGGTTATATTTGTAGAAATTTAAAAAAGGTAAACAACGGTGTGGTAAGTAAAAGATATCTGAACAAATGATCACATTCACCATATATGTTACATTTATTATCATTGTATACGCGTTATATGTGTTGAAGTCTTCAAAGTTAGTGTAGCTGTTGAGAAATTAGTAGTTTGATAAAAACGTGAAATACAAATCATATTAGATCACAAAGCAAACTAGAGCATAAGACCAGATAAATTCAAGCGCTACCACTCGATATGAAAAATATTATTCATATCATTTTGTTTACACTGCTACTCTATGATACATTATTTTATGCAAGCGAGGAGGTCCTTCCCTGGCCACTAGCATGCTCCTAAGAAATATTATTACACAAAGGAGATGATTTGACATAACGCACTTCACAGTGTAAGTTGTTCTAATTTCAAAACGTACATTTAACCACACATCGAAGAAAATACCTGGTATGTTTGATGTGTATAACCAGAATGTATTAATTTTATAAAACATGAAGTCACCCATTTCGTCAAACAATCATCACATTTGACTTAGCACAGCTCTGAAAGGACACACCTTTATTAAGTCTTAGATAGTGGCCGAAAAGTGATGTTGAAAATCAAACTTACTTAATTACTTTGTGGGAGCAGAGATAGTCACGATGAATGAAGTCAGGCTACCAAGTGAATATGATTTATGCCAATCATGTCTTCAATAACCAAACACATATCAAAAAAAAGAAACATGTGGCAAATACTATCCTTTGTATTAGCATAATTAAGTGCTACTTGAAAATCCTAATTCAGATATCCTTTGTATTAGCATAACTATGTGCTGCTGTGTAATCTTTTTAAACACGTTTAAACTAAATAATATTACCTCATCTATCATTTGGTCATTATATGAACTAAACAAACTTGTTTCCAATCATTATTTAATATCTCGATGTTAACTTTCCATACATAGCTATTATTCTATAACCAATGTTTTTTTGTTATTGAAATGTTCTCATTGTTGCAGGATTTAGCAATCATGGGAACAGACCAGATCAATGGATTTAGTCACACTACCCTGTCCTTGTCACATGATACTGCTTACAATCTTCTTGCAGTTGATTCAAATCAACGTTTCTCAGCACATCTACACACGACAAACCACGGGGTTGAAAAAAACTATTACACAAAGGCCACTAGCATCGGGTATAATGGTAAGATGTATGTCTGTATGTCTGTAAATGCAATTTAGATAAATTTATCACTAAATGCTTTAATTCTGGTTATAAATTTAATGAAGATAGTCTACAGTTTTAAGACATGATTGTGTTGCAGGAACAGAAAGCACAAACTTCATATTAGCCATGCCACCATCTAGTGAAATCCGATATCCATACATTGATATTTCTTCAAACGTAGAAACCATTGTGACTCTTCACCAAGGAGAAGACTCGTGGGAGATATATGTACCAGCTGGAGGTTCTGCAAGACATAACTTATCGGATTCTGACAGGGTAATTAGCGGTGTTGAGACAAAAGCTTTTGAAATTATATCAGATGTGCCTGGTTCAGTGTTATTGAGAACAAGTGGCCATGCAGGGTATGGCTATCCTGACGATATACTTGTGAAACCTATTCATTTTGACGACACTGAATTTGTCATCATGAGTTATATCGCAGAAACCACTGACGACCGTGGACCAGGCTCTTACTTCATGGTAATGCCTAAATTAGCTGGAACTCGTGTCGATATTTTCAGATATGAAAATGATATGTGGGTAGAACAGTTTTCTGATATCATTCAAAAATATCAGGTTCTAACTCAAGATGCATATTATACCAGTAACATACATGAAGATTTTACCGGTTGGCGGATTGTGGCTTCCCAGCCGATAGCGGTGATATCGGGAAGTGGACGTGCTCACTTTGGAAATGAATATCATTCTCAACACGTTTGTGACGCTCTACCCAGCAGAGCTGCCTCTGGAACTGAATATGTTACTTCTCCTGTTGTACTTGGTATTGATCCCACTTTCTACAGATTAAGAATAGTATCTGCCGAGGATGATGTGACGGTGACAAGACCTGAACTTGGCATTTCGCGACGTATCCCGGTGGGAGAATTTCTTGAATACGACAGCAACTCCTTAACAAGCATGATGCGGGTACATTTACTATAAATGTTTAATACATCTCATACAGGCAGCAACCTAATACTGTGTATATTGGTAAATGCAATTTATATCGTTTTATATGTATATGGATATATGCAATATATTGTTATATTGTTGGTACTATTATTTTAATGTTTACTTTTTTAGATTTCATGCACGTCTTCGTGTTTAGTTTCTCAATTTACCATGGACTCAACTGAAAATAATGCACACACAAGAACTGGTGGTTCCATGATGACGTTAACCCCCACAGATAAATTTTCAACTGAGCAGATTTTCAAGTCGTCTGGTTTGAGTGCCACATACGGGATAGGTGTGTTGATGGTTATAGTCAACAGATACCCTGTGGAGGGTCTTTATATCAATGACCAGACCCTGGATGTAAGTATTAATAGTAGTAGTAGTAAATTATTGCTTTATGTCACTTTTCGGCACTAATGGTCATTTAAGTGACATTGTAATACGATAAAAAATAGTGCAGTCCATTGATGAGATGAATGATATATAGATGATGACGTGAGGGTGGGGTGAAAGGGCATGGTGGGTAGTTGAGAGTGTTTTCCTTCACTCGCCCAATACAGGTTTCTGGGTATGTCTAGAGGATTTACCCCCAGGCATGCCCAGAATTCCAGAGATTATTTTTATTTTCCTTCAAAATACGGGTATATTTTAATAATCAAACCATGGATGTGAGTATTGATAATCATACCCTAGATGTAATTGGATATAATGCCATTATTCAGACATTGGAGTTTTAATAACCGGACATTGAAAATATGTATTAATAACCAAACAATAATAGTGTGCAGTGATTACATTATTGTAAGCAACTTACAAACAGTCATTAAAATTAGTATTTTTGATTGCCCTGAGAAAGTTTAGACTAGCACAACCTGTTTATTGCAGGGATAAAAGAACAGTTGCTACTATTAGAACTTTTTACCCACATTGATTGCAGCTCATTAGATAGGTGTTACATCTGTTGCATGGTGTATATCATGGTCCCTATTTAATTAGTCTGCTTCAAACATCCACGACAAGCTGCAGCCTTCTGGAGTCCCATGATCGTCGCGAGATTATAAGCGGTGTACCGGTATCAGCAGAGGTAGTGCAGTTCTGGCGTCAGTTATATCACTGATGTGGCTGCGGTGGAGCCATCAACTACCGGAAAAAACTGTGTTTCACCTTAACCCCTACAACTCTGAAATATTGATCTATGGCCGTTATAAATATTTTATTTTCCACAGTGCGGGTCTAACTTTAGACATCAGAATCTGACGTCTACAGACGTCAGATTCTGACGACTAAAGTCGATCTCCTCGCTCTAAGGATTAAGTCTATCACTATTGTTATCCCGGGGACTATCACATCCTATTTTCATACATACTAGAAAACATGAAGATATTGATCCACTTGCGGCTGGAATCAAAATAAATAGTCAAACAACAGACACTATTGTCCCCATCACATGACACTTATGTGTATTGTGTAAACATGACAAACAACATTTCACTATATTAATAAATTATATATTATTATATATCAGTATTTATGTATTCTACCAACACCTTGTGGATCGTAAATATATGTGTGGCATACATGAATGTAGGCCAATATTAAAATAATTGTATAATGAATATATTAGCATCACAAGAAAAAGTAATATTTGAGGTATCTTTTTGCAGAGTTTAGTTTGTAGTATTTAACATTTATATGCAGATGACATTTCGTAGCCAGCTACATAATTACAAAACCCTATTTGAGAATACTGTAGTTTGTGGTAGCAGAGTAACACATTGTGTGCATCCAACATACTAGAATTGTCATACACAATAAATAATATGCAACTAAATTTTAAAAAGTATAATCAAAGGAAAGTATTTGGTACTTACCATGCTAATCTATTGTTTTGTGACGAAGTCACACATGTGATATTTTCAATGGCAGTTTTTATATATTTTTTTTCTTCAGAACTACCCTTGGAAAATATACGAAGAGTTTGCCAGCACAGCATACGAAATGCACGATGGTGTGACATATAGACTGTATACAGACAACCCAGATTTGAGGTTCGCTGGGTATTTGTTGTCGGCATACCAACAAAGAGATACCACCTACTCTCCGTCATCTACGAGTAGCAACATTGGATATGGCAGTAAATCTTATTCAATTCAATGATTACAATAATACATTTCATAATACATCTCATATCAGAAGCTGATCAGAAATTACATCTGTATCCTAATTATTTATTCAACGAGTTATGTGAAGAAAATATTCACTCACTTCTTACAAACAAATACATTATATTAGTCAAATTGATGATGATCAAGTATTTTTAAGCTTGATTATGAGAGAAATATTGCAAAAGTATTTCTTAAGTGCTAATGCAAAGATCGCAGACTAAAGTCATTAATGAATAGATGGTTAGCGTGTGTTTGCAGTATTAATCCAGATGATGTATAGAGTGATGCATAAGTCATAAGCGTTTTTTTATTTTCATTTTTCTTCAACAGGTACATAAAGTCACATGAGGAGGCTGAAACTGTCATTCAGGGATTTGATGTTGCTATGTTATAATGTTATAATAAAGTCGAGTATGCAAATATTTTTGTATGTGTTACAACATTGCTACTCCACAAGTATCTGACAATAATCTTCAAGCGGGTTGCCAGGGGCGGACCATGGTTCCTCCGCTTATGGGTGAAGATAATGCAGCTCGTTCATAAGTGAATCGTCATTGATGTGACCACGGTAGGGAATTAGGCTATAGGCAATATGAGCCGGGCCACTGAGGACCTGAGGTAGGAAAGACAGATCAAATAGATAACATTTAGGTAATTTCTGGGATGTTAAAATTGTTTGGGCATTACGCATGGGCAGAGCATTCCATAAGGCTGGGTCATCTATAGCGAAAAACACGTATTTAAAATTAAATAGAAATATATTATACATATTTTTGTGGAGACTTATAAAACAACTACAATCAGAGCAATTTTTAAAAACATGCAACTTTATACACGGTAATTCCAAAATTAATTACAAAAATATATTATTCCTAATTTTTGTTTCCCCCGCTAAAACCTGAGATAAAAAAACTAAGTGATAGTATAAAAATAACAAAAAAACCTCTGGAAAGCGTAGAAACTACAAGTGGAGCTATTTTTAAAAGCACGCAAATTTATAACATCATAATTATTTTAGTTTTATAAGGGCTTCACAATTTCAACGTTGTATATATTTGCTTGACTGTGGAGCAAATAGAAAGTGACCACACAAGTTTAGTTCATTATGCACTCGGGCAAAATACCATATAATATCATGATAATGCAATAAAACTATACTATATTAAGAGTATTTATAAAGACAATAATACAATTATGTGGTAATAAATAGAGCCCTCGACACGTAAATAACGTTATTCCCTTTAGAATAAAAGTACTTTGATTAGTCTAAATTGCATCTGCTGGCGTCAGCTCGCATAGCCGTCGCTCAGCCGAAAAAAGCCATCTATACTATACTATACTGAGTTGGACTGGTGGCTCTCGCCTGCCAAACACATGAGTATCGACACATGAGAAGCCACCTTCATTCTTAGGAAACATAGCGAAAAAAACCCAGACTGGAGCAGAATATAAAACAATGGGTTGTATTAAAGCTTTACAAAGTTTAATGCATAGCGGGAAGCTTTCTACCATCAATATAGGTTGCGGGAGTATGGATGATATGCCATGCATATTGAATTATTGTCTTACGGGCATTCAAACATAATGTGATATTGAAATATTTTGATTGTGATGATTTAAATATCACACGCACGCCTGACATCCACAGTTGCTTGTCCAAGTACAAACGTTACCACAGTTAAAACTGTCCTTAAAAATAATAAAAAATACCGTGCAAGCACTCAAATACCCCTCGGCTCATGCAGTGACTCTATATATGCCAGGTTTCAAGCCAATTAATTGAAAATGAGAACGATTTATTAAAATTGATAAAACCATAATGGCCGCCACAGCCTCGTTTTCAGTCTCATATACCTGGTTTCGAGGGAATTCTGAAATTATTTTTTTTTTTAAAATAGTCGCCAGGTGGTGGCCATTTTGATTATCGGTGGAAAGATGAAATTCTAATCAGGTCATCTCCATACTCATGGGTAACTTCACATAAAAAATTTGGAGAGATCCAATAATTATTTTTCAAGTTATTGCTTTAACAAGGAATTATTGAACTAAAAAATCAAGATGGCCACCATAGCCTCGTTTTCAGACGCACACTAAAACGGACAATGCCAATAGACTCGCAGACCCCGAAAACCTATATATACCAGGTTTCGAGGAAAATCTGAGAAAAAAATATATATAAAAATTTAATCGCCAGGTGGCGGCCATTTTGATTTTCGGTTGAAAGTTGAAAATCTAATCAGGTCATCTCATACTCATGCGTAACATCATAAAAAAATTTGGAGAAATCAGATAATTATTTTTCAAGTTATCGCGTTGACAAGGGATTTTGTAAATGAAAAATAAAGATGGCCGCCATAGCCTCGTTCTCGGTTGCACGCGAAAACGGACAATGCCAACAGACTCGCAGACCCTGAAAACCTATATATACCAGGTTTCAAGAAAATTATTTAAAAAAAAAATTAATTAAAAAAAAAAATTAGTCGCCAATTTCGATTATCGGTAGAAAGCTGGAAATATAATCAGGTGATCTCCATACTCATGGGTAACTTCACGTAAAAAATTGGAGAAATCCAATAATTATTTTTCAAGTTATCGCGTTAACAAGATTTTTTTTTAATCTTCGACCTTGACCTATGACCTTGACCTTGGGTAAAAAAAAGTGCAGGGAGGGGTTGAATGTTTTTGTGAATTATGAATATAATCTGTTGCACCATGTTGTTGTAGTAGCCAAAAGTGTGGACGACAATACCCCTTCGGGCAGACGCACAAAGCTTGTCAATTTTTGCTCCAGGCGCAAGTCCTTTGGTAAACTATTCCAAATGCTAACTACGCGATTAGAATAGAAATGTTTGAACGTCTTAGTTCTGACTTGTCTCGGATAAAAGAGTGATCCGTCCTGACTTGACCGTAGTCTTCTGTCAGGTTCGTAGTATCTCAATAATGATGCAACACTATTAGAAAAATCAGACACAAATAGTGATTTAAAAAGTTTGATGTCCATCATCTCTCTGCGAAAAGACAGTGGTGAGATAAATTATGTAAGAGCTCACAGCGTTCCTTATAATCAATAGTTGGATAATGAAGGGCATATCTCCGTTTAATTGACTCTATTTGAATTTTGGTGAACGGAGACCAGACTGGAACTGAATATTCAATAATGGTGTGTATACTTTAACAATTGGGAAAATCATATTCTTGCGAAGCAAGAAAATGAATGGAGAGAGGCTTTACTAAATAAACCAAAATTAAGAACTTACATCACTTTCAAAGCCAATTTTTATACTGAGAAATATGTTAAAAAGTATACATGTAAACGTGAGAGATTTCTGTTCGCCCAGTTACGTATAGGTATCTAGCTCTTGAAATTGAAACTGGAAGATACAGAGGTATTGCAATTGAGAAGAGGCTATCTCAATTTTGTAAATCTTTGGTAGAAGACGAGGTTCATTTTTTGTGTATTTGTCCATTATATGTCGCAAAAAGATTTAAATTATACACCAGCATCATTAAAATAAACGAACTTTTTGAAACGATGGAAATTAATACAGAATTCCAGTATTTAATGCAACTAAATTCAAGAGATGTTCTTCACTTTGTCGATAAAGCATGGAAAATTCGCAAAGAGTTTATGTATAATTAACAACTATAATATGAAGATGTACTCTTACAATGTTTTTATAATTTAAAATATGTTATAAAAATGTATATATTTTATAGAACTTTCTATGTCGCATCACGCATATTGTTTAAATATTGTTACTCTATTTGAACTGATCTATAAGCCCATGTCGGGGCTGGGTGTGCATATATTTTTGATGTTTGTTATGACTCAACGAAGTTTTGTAACACAGATCAGTATAATAAACAAATAGTAGGCCTACTGATTGGCAGATCAGTAGAGAGAAGTGGCTGCGATGTTTATGATTATGAACCACCTAGTGTGAATACACCAAACTTGATCAGCTTTGATACTTTCTGTCCTCTAATAGTTGAAGAAATTGCAAAAACATCATGTGCTGCCCCACAACATCATGTGTGCTAGACCCACTTCAACGCAATTGTTAAAAACAAATGTTGATATTTTATCACCTGTTATCACACGACTAGTCAATTTATCTCTAACCACTGGAATTTGTTCTTCTTCACAAAAATCAGCAATAATAACACCATTGCTAAATAAGGCCTCACTCGATCCGGTATCATTGAAAAATTATCGTCCTGTGTCTAGTCTAGCATTTGTTTCAAAATTACTAGCAAAACAACTGCATGATCATTTTTCGCAACACAAGCTGTATGAGAAGCATCAGTCAGCATATCGGAAACGCCATAGCACTGATACGGCATTAACACGTGTTCAAAATGACATTCTCAGAGCTATGAATGACAGTAAGGCGACAGTCTTGGTGTTACTTGATCTCTCTGCAGCTTTTGACACTGTTGACCATAATTTCTTGTTGGAGAGATTGAAGCAATGTGGTATTTCAGGTACACCTCAGTCTTGGTTTAAAAGCTTACTTGGAAGATAAATCTGAAAAGGTTCACCTTCACGGAAGCAGCTCAGCTTCGTCATCATTAGGATTCGGTGTTTCACAAGAGTCTGTGCTGGATCCAATTTTATTCACAATCTATACCATTCCCCTGGGTGCGATAAGTCGTCGTCATGGTGTCCAATATCATCTCTATGCTGATGACACTCAACTGTATGCATCCTTTAAGGTTGGAGATGCAGTGGATCTCTTGGAGGCTCAACGTCGAATCGAGATGTGCATAGCTGAGATAAAAGCATGGATGGTGATGTTCATGTTAAATGATGATAAAACAGAATTAGTTATCATAGCACCGCCATATTCTCTTCATCACAATAAGGTACCACTGTCTAGTGTGGAGGTGCGAGGTAGTGGAATATCAACATCTAAATGTGCCCTTAACATCGGCGTAATGTTCGATCATCATATGGATATGACTACGCAGGTCACTAAGATGTGTCAAGCAGCATGGTTCCAGCTCAGAAACATTAGATCAGTTTGATCCAGTCTCACAAAAGAGGCGACACTGAGGCTTGTTTGTTCTCTGGTGATGCCTCACCTTGACTATGGTGACATTACCCTCTATGGCATTTCTTGGTTAAAATGCAGAAAGCACAGAATGCTGTCGCAAGACTAGTTGTAAAGTGTTTACGCAGTGACCATATCACTCCTCATCTCCGTGATCTACACTGGCTACCAGTCAGATCCAGAATAAAGTAGAAGATCCTTGTGACAAAATACCGTGCTCTTCGTAACGAAGCGCCGGCCTACATTTCTGAAATGCTGACTCCTTATACTCCACCAAGAACAATAAGATCTACCAATACGTCTCTGTTGACTGTGCCAGCAACACACACGAAACACGGAGACAGAGCATCCTCCTGTGCTGCTCCCAGGCTATGGAATGAACTGCCAATATCTATAAAACAATCTGTCAAGATTTATCTTTTCAATCGAGCCTATTGCTGATGTTTTATTGTTGACTGTTTAGAGCGCCTGCGAAAGGCCAAAAAGGCTGATGTATGGCGCTATATCAAATGCTTTATATTATAATTATTATTTATTATTATTATTATGTTAACCTTGAACTCGCTCTTTATACAAACCGATAGTTTTTTTTCAATTTGAAATCATCATAAATGTCCCAGGTAGCTCGTCATTTGTATACCTATGTTATGGCTCTGTTGTCATTATAAATGTTTTACTATTTCGGTGCAGAGAACGACTTTAGATGTCAGAGTCTGACGTCTATAGACGTTAGATTCTGACTTTAGACGTCAGAATCTGACGTCTATAGACGTTAGATTCTGACGTTTAAAGTCTGTCCCCGCACTGGAAAGGTTAAAAGTTACTACATGGCGCGCAGCGATAATAATGATAGCGTTTACATCACAGATGTGGACAATGAAAACTCCCATCCATCGTGTTTATATCTGCACACCGCTGCACCGAGTGGCTATCCCATTTAGAGGCTTACTTATAATTGTGAATGTGAACCAAGCCCTCAATCTACAGGGCGTCACAGTGATAGCATTATATTGGGAGCTAATTGTTGGTGTTTGTGAATCCAGCTATAGATAAATTTAACCAAAACCTTTGGGACACTTATAAATTACCTTGATTTTCGTGCGGAACTAAGGGGCCACCATTAGATTCCCAGGGGGGGGGGCAGTATTGTTTTTGAAATAAATAATTTCGGGCGGACTCTACGTGAAATAAATAATTTACTTCAAGAATTGTTCCATATGAACATGTAACAAAATGTGAAATTTTCAGCGCGCCGCCGAACCAGGTTGAAATAAATAATTTGCCCGCGACAAATACTCCTGTCCTCCCCCCCCTCCTGGGAATCTAATAGTGGCCCACCTAATTAACCTAATACAAATTAACAGAAGGTTTGGATAACTTGGATAACTAAATGAATAAATACAGAAATTTTAAAAAAAATCTGAAAACCTTTTTGTGTTGACGGTGGTAAATGTATTGTTTTCTAACCAGCAAAGTGACCAAAGATTTAGTTTGGTAGAATCCTATTATGATATCACTAAACGGCCACCATTCAATTACCTGAATCAAAATATTCATTTAACTTTCTTAGAAATTGTTTTTTATGTCTGAAAAGTTTCATTCTTAATTAGCCTTAAAAATTGATTTGTTATGAAAATAGTTACTTTAAAAATACTCCACCCCCTCTAGCAATTAATTTACTGGACGTCATAGTGATAGTGACCTTCAACTGGAGAATGAATTAAATCTAACAAATTAATATATTTCAAACTATAATCCCTTTTACGATTCCAGTTTTTCATTTTTTTTCTCAGATTGCCCATGCTGGACACATTTATGTGTTAGCTGGGAATGACAGCATACTGTACTAGTATTTCTGAGAATGTGGTGATATTAGTAAAGTGTAAATGTTTAACCTCTGGCATTTATATCTTATTATCTTTTTGATACTTTGTAATCATTAACCTGACCTTAAGAAATGTGTACTGTAAAATCATCATAGCGACCAAATGATATAAATCTGCTGAAAGCATGTTTCAGTCACAATATGGAGCATTTGTATTATTTATTTAAATCTGAAAATTTAACGTTGTTTAATATTATTTTTGGGCTGCGGACACTACTAATCTTGGAATATAAATCAAGTGTAGAAGGTGCTGCGATTTCAATAAGCTGCCCTTTGTGGGTTTTGGCGTAGACTGATATTTACCATAGGTACTGCATTTAATAACCAGGTATTATGCTATTTCCATCACTGGTTTATGAGGCGTGCTAACGAAGCCTTATATTTGTTCATCACTGGTGATTCCAAATGCAAAAAAACTTTGGTCTCCATGGTTTAGACGAAAGTATTCAGCACTTTAGGTGTTAAATAGAGAGACGCTCACAACACCTCACTGTGAATAATAGTAAAATAATATACATGACAATGTGTCAAGGAACTTCAATGAAGCTTTATTGAGGTTCTGTGATATTTATGATCATTAATAATATTTATGATCATCAATAATAAGAATTAATACAAAATGTACAATTATACCAAACTGGTGGGTTAGTTGAATGAAATCCTCGTGACAGCCATTATTAGACACACGTCTTATTGGATGAGCTTGTCTAATGCTATTATTGGGAAGGGGAGTGGGAATCAATCGCAGAGCTACAGAAAATTCGTAAATTGACGTAAATTTACTGTAGACGCTACGGAACATTCGATTAGCATTACAACCTTTTATGTAAATTTACGGGAGAGTAGATCTTTCTTACCACTCATTATTTGATCTAAATAGCGTTTTTTCAGTTTTTTATTTTATTGTATCCAACCCGTTTCGAATATTTAACAAATATACCGTGTAAAAGTATTTTAATTTTATTTTAGCGTCCAACTTGCACATTATATATTCAGGTATTTTATTATGCTAAGTTGTTTGCATATTCGATTCAGTTATAATTGCATACTTAATTTGATGATGTGTGTGATAAAATATTGTATAGCATAATTACCAAATAGGCGAAGCCTAAATTATTACACACACTTTTTACTGCACAACATAATATGACCATAGTATGATGTTTCGACAATATAAAAATACATACCAGCAATGCCATATCAGCAATCTAATATTTTCAGTCAGAAGATATGAGACCAATATATTCAAGTGCATGATTTCCACCAAACAATACGACAGAATTGGTGAAATATATCCAATAAGAATTACATCCTATTTTTATTAGGAGTACATGAATAAAAAATATTCTAGATTACTGTTTACTATACGCAAAGTCGCATTAAAATTGATCAACCAGGATCACATGATTTTCGCCGATTTCCTGTCAATTCTGAAACGATTTTCCTGAAATTTTGCGAAGGTCGATCAGCAGTAAAAATATGGCATAATTACATTTTAAGATTTTAAAAATTACAGCATTTGACATGCAATAACATGCTAAAATTAGTTTCATGGGTTAATATGGACGTCATAATTTCCATTCACTATATTTCAAATGATCTTTGAAATATTTTAGAAATACGCTATATAATTTCACGACATTTTCAGAGCTGTTGGGATTCTTATAAAAAACAGTGTTTGCAAAATTTCATGACAATCTGTGGATAATTGGCAGAGAAATCAGAGAGAATCATGCCCTATCACCCCACCCTCACGTCATCATCTGTACAGCATTCATTTCATCAACGGACCGCACTGTTTTTATTGAATTGCAATATCACTTAAATGATAATTAGTGCCAATAATTATACTTTTCTACGACTACTAATGATTAGATGGCAACGTTAACTGCAACCCAACATTGGAATGCATATGGAAACTAATTATATATTTTTGATTTATTACATAACATTATGTTATGCTCTTCGTTTCTTGTTTAATGTCATTGTATTAGTTGTATTCAGGCCGTATTACAATCTGCATTATATAGGTATGAATATTTTTTTTATTAATGGCGATAGCATATGATATTTTACATACATCACGATACACATAATACAAATATAATAAAATATTAGATTCGCAACGAAGGTACCATATAATACATAATATATATGTGATTTATTCTGCTTCTACATTCAATTTGTTTCCCTCCTTTCAAATTATTTTTTCCAATGTTGACAACACTGTGATATCAAATTATTATGTGCATGGCATGAAAAGGATGTTTTTTATGTGTTACACTGATTCACACTAAGTCCACTTTATCAGCTGTACACTGAAATAATACAGAAATGTGTTTGACCAATTATGCGAAATTTTAAATTTAAGACTAAAAAATTATTTTGTCTTTAACTAACGAGAGCAGATAGAGCAGAGTAATTCTCTGTCATGTATGTATGGAAGACATTGAAGGGTGCCACATCTAGCAATAGCTGGGTGGAAAGTAGCACCCTCGCGAGAAGCACCAGTATTTGCAATAGGCTCCGCATCACCGTCCATGCACACAAACTCACTACGATAATGTGGATTTCCATAATACTCAGATGCCTGTATATTCTGTTGTCCAGCCGGGATCACATTGGTTTCTGGCGGGAATCATCAGCACAGATCTTCGTGTGGTTTGACAGACAGCACAAGGTACGTCATGATTCTGTAGTCCATCAATAGGAGGGTTTCTGTATTCTGCGCCATACACCCGGGCACGTCCAGTCCCTCCTGATGCTCTATTCTCTCTGAAAATAGGATCTTTGCGCATACATAGGTAATTACTTCCTCCTCGAGATCTGTCATGGGATGATCCACCTGCAGCTCCTGGTTGATAAGATATATACGGTTACAGGCATTGCAGACACATCAATCTTTTACATGTCTCGATGTGGATTATAGAAAATAAATAAACATTGTATCACACTGTTCAAATTTGTCTCATTCATAGCCTTTGAATTTGTTTTAAATTTAATTTCGAGCATGTGACATATCTAATTGAAAACATAATTTTGAGGGCATACATTACAGATAACTCATCCTCATCTAAGATTATTCCGAATGGATTCACCTGAGATGTTTCTATGACAAATTATGTTTGACTAGGAGATATATATACTGATGTAAAATGATGGATTGACTGACAGGTGATTAGAATATCACCGCTGTAAACAACTGCAGCTGTTCCAGGACATGTCGTTCTTCCCCAGCGTATGTAAATAGCTCCGTCTGTAAATGTACCAATGTAACTAGGTCATTTTAGAAACAAAAACGATCGATGGCCTCACATGTTAATTAAACAATTCAAAATGGTGTTAGGTAAGTGGTTAAAATTCATACTTCTATGACAAAGTAAATAAAATAAAACTTTAAAACTGTTAATATAATTGGAATTGTATTTTGTGCAGCTGATTCAGTAGAAAACATGAAGACTAAAAACGGAGGAAAGTTCAGCTAGCATCGCATGGTGTATTCACCACATCTGCCGGTTAAATTATTGCAACAATAGAAAGACATTTGGTCATCAGACAAAGCTTGTGCTGTAATATACAATGTGTAGCTTTTAATATTTTAGAATAAAGGCAGCGGGCTGACCCAGTTTAAGGATGACGAAGCTACTTTGATACTCTAATACATGAAAGTAACTAACCAGGCTGATGTGGCTGAGGTGGATCCTCATTTTCCACTGCTTCAAGTTTACACACTGTGGAATTATTGACTGTACATTTTCCTTCTTCTGTGTTCCAATATTTCTGCTGTCCATTTTCTTGACCACACGGCACGTTGTCCTTCATGAATCCTTTAGCCTTACACATCACATACACGTCACATCCCTTACAGGATTGGTAATTTCCTTTATCTTTACCTTCACAATTTGTGATACAGTCTGGACCAGTTGTTGTCTGACCTGAAACATTAAACAGTCGATTAATAGCAACAATGAACAAGGAATGAAGATTTAAATGTATTAAACTAAACCTAATATATTTGAATTGATGACCTACATTTGCACGTTCCATTGGACAAATTCAATGCACAGGTCACTAATAGTGCTATAATGTTAACTCGCACTAGATAAGGCATGTTGGAGCGATTTAATTTTGGGTTTATCTACCAGTGTAGGTTAAGTGGAGATTTTCTGTCTTGTCTGCCTTTTCTTCCTGATCCAGTGAAGTTATTTTGTGGTGATCAGAGGCGGAGTATGTCGCTGTTTGGCCGGAGTTTGTCAGTCATTCACCCCTAAATACCCGGTACAACTTGGAAGTCACCCCTCCCAGCAGACACGACATTGATCCGATACTGGGTTATTGGTGGCTCAGCGTCGCAGCCAGTGAGCCAACATTGTATGAATCAGGGGGTGTTGGCGTTAAGTACCTCAACCAGTCACGCTCACATATTAATCAAGTGTCTTGCCCAGTGATCATTGTGGGATGTGTCACCTCTCAATGAGTGGCATTATAACAGTGTTCCTAGATTCATCTGTTGCTAATGATGGCGTTGAAAGTTGTGGTAAACAGGTTCAACATCAGGTTTTGTTTCTACTTGAATGTTGGCTAACATGATGTCTGAATTTGAACATTCATTTCAACCATTGAAAATAGCCCCAGTACTCCCTACATAGTAACATTTAGTAGGGGATATATACGGTTTATTAAGTATTCTGGGTACTGCGTAATAATTCATTTTATGAATCTTTTTTTATGGTTACTTCAATCATACAATAAATAAATAATAAAGATTTTATTATTATTATTATTATACAACTGCATACCACAGGAAATCTCTGCTTTATATCACTTTCTTTCATGGACTGTTGACATGTCACAGAAATAACAACAACCTTAATGTTTTTTGGTAACAAAATTCTTCATCTGTACTGTCATTTCATTAAAAACTAAATGCAAATAATATGAATATGACTTTTTTTTATATCTAGAACATTACCACACTAACTGACTGGCCTCAGTTTTCACCTTATTTATGCTAGACGTCCATCTAAACTGCTGCAATTCGCTTCAAGGTGTCTTCTTTGAAGATGACTCCAATCCATTTAGTCATTACATTTGTTGTACATCATTTGTCCTTGTTTAAATTTTCTGTTGCAATTGTTTCGTTGTGCTGTTCACTTAACGATCTTTAATATCTTATACACATTTTTTTATGTTTGAAATATATGGAAACCCTTTGTTGGGAATCACAACTTCTATTTGTTATGTCAAACTGTGAAGCATAGTCTATATAAATGTGCCGCAGTCAGACTGATAAATACGATGATATCCCCATCTATTGTGTTTGTTTCTTCTCACCGTGTCACTGAGTTGCCATTTATTAATATTAAAATGAGTAATTACTTATTATTTTCTGTGCGCCACAATGATAGCCACCTTCTACTGCAGGCTAAATAATAGTGTTTGTGAAATCAGCTATGGATAAACAGCCTAACGTCTGGGTATGTGGGACTTATTAGATTAGCTTGATCGTCGTTTAAAATTAATTATCCATATCAACTCAGGCCTCAATCTATGTTAGGCGTTACTATGATAGCTATCTTCCACCGGAGATAATTAATGGTGTTTGTGAATCCAGCTGTAGATAAATAAAACCAAACTCCTGGGTATGTGACACTTATTAGGTGACGTTCATCTTTCCATGCGTTATAGCAATACACATAAATAAAGCAATTTGTTTTCACTAAGATAAAGCTGCATGGTAAACTAATTTCAAGGTGTCAAAATACAAAGTAGTCGGTGGAATGTGGTGTCATTTACCAAACCACATATTTATCCTATATCTTTCAGCTTTAAACATGACATCTGTGTGGGAGTATTTGGCCTAATCGAAATATATCCTGACCATGCCATAGTTTGCTGCTTAAGAAGATAATTATTGTTTAATTGTTAATCATCTACGTGGATTGAATATGATAAACACTAAGGACCGTATGCCCGAAGCTAGTTTAGCTAACACGAAGTTAAGGCTTAACACGGTGTTAAGTAAAACATTGCTTTAAAAAAATTAACCCGTATGTCCAAAGCAAGGTCAGCATCGTGTTAATAAACCATAAGGTTAAATCCTAAATCAGTGTTGTAACGCCGTGAAGCATACAATTTGTGTACACTTGGAATGATTCCCCCTCAGCGCCGACAATGGGCACGTACGACAATCAAGATACGTCCCATCAATGCTACTTTATTGTTCCTGCCAGCGTCGACGACTACGTTCCAGCATTAATTTATCATCAGCACAACGGCTGTTCTGTTTGTGAAGATCAGCAAAGACAATTTAAACTGCACTTCTTAACATACAAATGTTTCTTCTCGTTCACCGTGACCAATCGCAATTTCCACCTTACATGCCTTAAGATGAATGAAAATTACTTGACTTGATAAAAACAGCAAATTGTACATATCAAATTTAAATCATAGCTGAATAAATTAGATGCATTGTCATATTTTTCAGTAATAATAATAGTATAAATTAAATACCGCACAATAAAATCTGAGAGATTAATGATGAATTATTATTTACTTTTGATGACGCACAGTACCATCTGAGTTAAATGACGTATTGACCCTTTCAGCGCGGGGACCGTCTGTACATATGTATGTAAAATATAATTGCCATAGAACCATAAAATAGGTACTCAAAATGAAGCAGAAAGAGTTCACAACGACATTTATGATGATTTCAAATTGAAAAAACCGTTGGTCTCCATACAAAAATATTTCAGCGTTGTTAGAGTTAATATGTCATTGCCATTATTTATGTACAATAACATCTGAGATAGGGAAACATTGAATTAATTTGATTGGTGTATTAATATTTAATTGAGATAATCATGCGTATTTTTTATGGATAGTAACATAACTTCAATGTATGAGGATGGCCGTACAATAGAACTGCTGCTTGGGGATTCCGGGTACCCATGCTTGCCGTACCTCATGACGACAATGATAATGAACGGCATTACAATGAAGAATCGGTCTCATATAATGTCCCGGAACATTATAGAGAGATTGTTTGGCGACGACAATTTGCACTGTGGCCTCCGCACCAGCTTGATTTTAATTGTGGCTTGCTGTGTTTTGCACAACATAGCACGAAGACACATGGAAGCTGATAACGTCAATGTTGAGTTGAATAATGACCATGACAATGACATCATTGATCCTAATATGCTGCCACCCGTCAACCCAAGAGGCAATTTTGTGAGTCAGGGTCTAGTCCAACAGTTTATTTGAGTAAATAAGATACATTCATAATATAAATAATACTAAAATCAAGACTGCGCAATAAAATCTGAGAAAATAATGATGACTTAATAATAAGCATATTAACGCACGGGGACCCTCTGCAGACGTTTAAATCTAACGTACATAGACGTCTGAAAGAATTAAAACCATTATAATTGCCGTACACCCATGACATAGGTAGGGACAACTCAAATGAAGTAGCTAATGAAGACATTTTTGCTGATTTTAAATTGAAACAAATCATTAATATCTTTGTTAGCTCGTTCTGCTTCACTTGAGTACCTATGTTATGGGTCTACTGCCATTATATATTTTTTCTAAATTCTTTTAGCGCGGGACCGCCTTTAGACGTCTGAATTTGACGTCTGTAGACGTTAAATTCAGACGTCTGCAGACGGTCCCCGTGCTGAAAGGTTTAATGCATTTTGTATTATCTCAGATGTTATTGTGCGTCATAAAAAGTATAAAATAATTCATCATAATTCATATTAATACTTAATTGCGATAGGCATGCATAGATGTGTGTATAATTTTGTTTGGTAAATCACTGATTTGAAAAAAAAGAAGTTAAAACCTGCAATGTCTTGCAAAAAATATTTTGATTTGTTTTTTTATCAAATATAAACACATTTTTGATAATGTTGAATTTTGTTCTAATGACTCCACACAATAATGAGTGTCGTATATTAGTATTCCATGGATAATTATGATAATTCAGTTACTTTTAAGATTCGATTTCAAATTGCTATTGCCATCAACTTCCCTAACCTAATGCTTAAACTACCCCCTGAGCAGGGCTAACTTCTGGCAACATAACACACTGGTTTATCATCGTGTTAAGCCTAAACCATCTTCTGGCATACCGGTTACGTCACTTTTCGGCACAAATGGTCTTTTAAGTGACATTGTAATATGATAAAAACGTTGTAGTCAGTTGATGAGAAGAACGATGTACAGATGATGATGTGAGGGTGGGGTGATAGGGCTTGGTGGGTCAATCTATCTCAGAAACAATAGTTGAACTCTCTGGCAATTATAGAATAACACAAGCATGACTAGGGGAAATCCGTTTGACATCACATGAAACGATGTAGTGGTAATCTTGCCCACCCCCTTGTAATGGAATAAAAATTAAAATGGTTTACAGAGGCTAATGGTCATATCTGGTTAAAATGTAAACACATATGAAGATTGCTTAATAAAAACAAAATATTTTGTTTTGATTAATGCGGGAAAGGTTAAAATCAAGCAACATCATGCCAGCAAAAAACGTGAGCTTTCAGCTATTAAGAGTGCTTCCCTTCTCCCTGTTGGACAAAGCAGAATTCAACTGCCTGTGGTACAGTCCTCATTACTGCCACAATGTCCTGCCGCATGGTCATCATTTTCCAAGTTTCCTTGTATTAACGGTAATATACCATCAAACTGAAACTGGATGTATCTAGTAATGATATGGCAGTGAAATGTGACTTCCAGGATTCTGGAAATAGTCAATAGAACAACAAAAAGTAGGTCTATCTTACTATAAACAACTTTACAATCGTCTGCGCGTTTCCGTCAAATTTTTCACATTACACCATACAATTGAATAGTTTGAAGCATACCCCCCCTGATTCTATTCAATTCAATCCAATCCAATCTCATCTCATCTCATCTCATCTTTTGATTATAAATATATATCTGTATGTGTATATACACATACAGATATAGTGCATTTGAAGCATCCTTCGGGCTGTACAGCACCCCCCCCCCTTGCCCCCCCCCCCACCCCCCCGACCACCCATACTCGCCCGTAGGATTTTTACTGCAGGGCATTACCTCTGCCTTACTTGCTGCATGAATGCCATAAAAATGGACAGCGGTCCCCCCGTTTATTAAGGTTTTTATTAATATTGTTTGAAGTCCAAAATATGACTAATGCCCGCGCAGCGGAGAAAAATTGAGTTTATTATCTAGTTGGGCATAGCCTCCGGCCACCCAGAAGGGTAATTGAACATATCTTGGCAATTCTCACATCTCATTGTTTCTTTAATAAAAAGACATGGAAATAATTTTAGCATTCTGTATCTGATGCAATGAGTGGACCCTCGCTGGACAACGGGTTATATTATGTCATGTCTCGCATGCCAGAATTAGTTTTATTTGGGAAAAAACAAAAATCCAGTTTTTTAGTTGGGCATAGCCTCCGGCCACCCCGAAGGGTAATGCAACATATTTTGGCAAGTCCAACAAGTCATTATTTCTGTCTCTTTAATAAAAAGACAGAGAAATAATAGCCAGGGTATGGTGATTTATTTATAGTGTGTCCTATCACCTGATGGCACAAATCAAATTGCAGTATCAACATATAACAACAAAAGGGTAAAAATGAATGTTGTACAGACGATGACGTGACATTAGGGTATGATGAGTTACTTAGAGTGTTTCCTTCACCTGGTGGAACAAATCATAATCACTATTTATAGTGTTTTCCTTGACAGAGTGCATAATTAAAATGTCTAATAGAGCCATAACTTGGGAACAACCATTTGACATCACTGGATCTGTACATATGGTCATGTCAATCTTGCCAGACAAGCATTAATCTATCTCAGTAGTAGTAGTAGTAAATCATTGCTTTACGTCACTTTTCGGCACAAATGGTCTTTTAAGTGACATTGTAATATGATAAAAACGTTGTAGTCAGTTGATGAGAAGAACGATGTACAGATGATGATGTGAGGGTGGGGTGATAGGGCTTGGTGGGTCAATCTATCTCAGAAACAATAGTTGAACTCTCTGGCAATTATAGAATAACACAAGCATGACTAGGGGAAATCCGTTTGACATCACATGAAACGATGTAGTGGTAATCTTGCCCACCCCCTTGTAATGGAATAAAAATTAAAATGGTTTACAGAGGCTAATGGTCATATCTGGTTAAAATGTAAACACATATGAAGATTGCTTAATAAAAACAAAATATTTTGTTTTGATTAATGCGGGAAAGGTTAAAATCAAGCAACATCATGCCAGCAAAAAACGTGAGCTTTCAGCTATTAAGAGTGCTTCCCTTCTCCCTGTTGGACAAAGCAGAATTCAACTGCCTGTGGTACAGTCCTCATTACTGCCACAATGTCCTGCCGCATGGTCATCATTTTCCAAGTTTCCTTGTATTAACGGTAATATACCATCAAACTGAAACTGGATGTATCTAGTAATGATATGGCAGTGAAATGTGACTTCCAGGATTCTGGAAATAGTCAATAGAACAACAAAAAGTAGGTCTATCTTACTATAAACAACTTTACAATCGTCTGCGCGTTTCCGTCAAATTTTTCACATTACACCATACAATTGAATAGTTTGAAGCATACCCCCCCTGATTCTATTCAATTCAATCCAATCCAATCTCATCTCATCTCATCTCATCTTTTGATTATAAATATATATCTGTATGTGTATATACACATACAGATATAGTGCATTTGAAGCATCCTTCGGGCTGTACAGCACCCCCCCCCCTTGCCCCCCCCCCCCACCCCCCCGACCACCCATACTCGCCCGTAGGATTTTTACTGCAGGGCATTACCTCTGCCTTACTTGCTGCATGAATGCCATAAAAATGGACAGCGGTCCCCCCGTTTATTAAGGTTTTTATTAATATTGTTTGAAGTCCAAAATATGACTAATGCCCGCGCAGCGGAGAAAAATTGAGTTTATTATCTAGTTGGGCATAGCCTCCGGCCACCCAGAAGGGTAATTGAACATATCTTGGCAATTCTCACATCTCATTGTTTCTTTAATAAAAAGACATGGAAATAATTTTAGCATTCTGTATCTGATGCAATGAGTGGACCCTCGCTGGACAACGGGTTATATTATGTCATGTCTCGCATGCCAGAATTAGTTTTATTTGGGAAAAAACAAAAATCCAGTTTTTTAGTTGGGCATAGCCTCCGGCCACCCCGAAGGGTAATGCAACATATTTTGGCAAGTCCAACAAGTCATTATTTCTGTCTCTTTAATAAAAAGACAGAGAAATAATAGCCAGGGTATGGTGATTTATTTATAGTGTGTCCTATCACCTGATGGCACAAATCAAATTGCAGTATCAACATATAACAACAAAAGGGTAAAAATGAATGTTGTACAGACGATGACGTGACATTAGGGTATGATGAGTTACTTAGAGTGTTTCCTTCACCTGGTGGAACAAATCATAATCACTATTTATAGTGTTTTCCTTGACAGAGTGCATAATTAAAATGTCTAATAGAGCCATAACTTGGGAACAGTAAAAGTAAGTAAAATGCTTTACTTCACTTTTCGGCCAGTATGGCCATTTAAGTGAAAATTCCAGGTATTACAATATCCCATATTGTATAGTCAAAGTAGTAAAGAAAAGACAAAGCCAATAAAAGCATGATCGTACTAAAATATTCAGTTTAAAATGTTTGATATGATAAGATGACGATGCTCCTGGCACCTATATGTAACGAGTCTGATGACATGTTGTAGCGCCTGCACTATAACACAGTTTAATGAGTATAAAAATATCAGTATAAATAATGTAAAATATGAAGTGATTATAAGAAGAACGACTTATCAAGTCACTATATCTCCATGAAATTGGAGTGATTGTGTAAAAAGTCTGTGTTTAATAATTAAAACATGTAATATAGGTTACATTCCCGAAGGAACTGAATAATAAAACCAGCAGGGGTGTCCCTGAATAGCTCAAATAAGGAATTAAATGCAAAATACTTCCTTCTGATGTGCGCATATTTCGCACAACTGAGAAGGACATGTCTTACAGTGAGACGAGTATTGCAGCACATAGGTCGCAATTCTCCTCTCAATAAATAGCCGTTTGTGAAATAGGCATGGCCAATTCTGGCCCTGCATAAGACAACATCATCTCTTCGGCGTTCCATTGGTGTAAAAGATCGCTTAATGATTGGTTGTACCTCGAACAATTTGCTGGTGACATTGATGTTCCATTCACCTTGCAAAATGTCATCAAGGTAGACAGAGATGTTATACTTGAAATCAGTATATGGTATATAATAAAACTGTTTTGTCTTATCCAGGGCAGCCTTGGCCAAAACATCAGCCCGTTCATTACCCTGTATTCCAATATGGCTGGGTACCCAGCAGAAAACAATGTCCTTGTGCCCAGACAAGTAGTGACACATATGTAAAATATTGGAAACAATTGGGTTGTTGAGTTTTTGACTCTTAAGAGCCTGCAATGAAGATAGCGAGTCTGTGATGATCATGAACTCCTCGTCATTACTATCCCATATGTATTCGATGGCAGCTTCAATAGCTAACAGCTCTGCTGTGCAAATTGAAGCCTCATCGTTGATACGACAACTAAATTCATGATCATCACAGACAAAGGACATAGCTGTCCTCTTGCCTTCCTTTGATCCGTCAGTATACACCTTCCGGTGCTTCGGAAATCTACAAAATAGCTCTAGAACTTGGGAACAACCATTTGACATCACTGGATCTGTACATATGGTCATGTCAATCTTGCCAGACAAGCATTAATCTATCTCAGTAGTAGTAGTAGTAAATCATTGCTTTACGTCACTTTTCGGCACAAATGGTCTTTTAAGTGACATTGTAATATGATAAAAACGTTGTAGTCAGTTGATGAGAAGAACGATGTACAGATGATGATGTGAGGGTGGGGTGATAGGGCTTGGTGGGTCAATCTATCTCAGAAACAATAGTTGAACTCTCTGGCAATTATAGAATAACACAAGCATGACTAGGGGAAATCCGTTTGACATCACATGAAACGATGTAGTGGTAATCTTGCCCACCCCCTTGTAATGGAATAAAAATTAAAATGGTTTACAGAGGCTAATGGTCATATCTGGTTAAAATGTAAACACATATGAAGATTGCTTAATAAAAACAAAATATTTTGTTTTGATTAATGCGGGAAAGGTTAAAATCAAGCAACATCATGCCAGCAAAAAACGTGAGCTTTCAGCTATTAAGAGTGCTTCCCTTCTCCCTGTTGGACAAAGCAGAATTCAACTGCCTGTGGTACAGTCCTCATTACTGCCACAATGTCCTGCCGCATGGTCATCATTTTCCAAGTTTCCTTGTATTAACGGTAATATACCATCAAACTGAAACTGGATGTATCTAGTAATGATATGGCAGTGAAATGTGACTTCCAGGATTCTGGAAATAGTCAATAGAACAACAAAAAGTAGGTCTATCTTACTATTAAACTTTATAATTAGATGCATGTAGTGATATATCTGGCAGAGACAGCTGCTGGTGTCTATACAGCACATATCATCATGACCAAGTGTACACTAAGTAGGTCATCTGATAACAGACGTGTATACATTGGTCAGATCAAATAATGTGGTGCTGCTACTGGAAAGAATATGACCAGGGGGAATATTCAACATTATGGTAGGTGCCTATTAAACTGATCAGGTAAATGTGCTGTGTTTAGCTATCAATAAACTGTTTTTTTGTTGATCTAAAGAGCGTGTTCATGTAGGATGTCAGGGTAGAATTTAGGGAGTGTGTGTCAGCAGTTTGTACCAGCGCAGGTCATGGGCTGAGTTAAGCATGCTGTATGTGATGTACAGACAAACACTGTCAGTGTGACTGGCTTGCAGAGTACTGTGCGTGCACGCTCTCAGCCCGCGTGAAACGCGTGTTGTCATGGCCAGCTCTGCCATATATAGCTGTTATATATTGCTTATTCTGCGCGTGCACCGTTCAGCACACATTGTTTTCACAGAGTTCCCATACAAAACGGCTTGCGATGACGTCACTGCGTTTCACAGAATTGTGTGTGCACCATCATGGAATCCCCAGCAATGAGCCGATGACCTAATGCTGGCACCGTGGTTCCCAGCAAACACAGCTTACACGATACAATAAATCAACATTGGTTCAATGTTGGCCCACTGTCTGCGTTGGCCCAGCGTCTACAACACTGGCCCGGCATTAAACCAACATTTACTGTTTGCCAGGTTGCCCATCGTCTACATCGCTGGGCCAGCAATGTGCAAGCATTAGATAATCTTCTCGTATTTGTTGTGTCTACACACCTACACACGTAAAATGATACAATACAAAAACTGTTACGTTACTGATTAGTAATTTACCAAGTACTTTTCTTATACATGATATCTTATGCTTAATAGGCCTACAGGACATGTGCCAGCTTATTTTCAACTAGTAAGGGCGATTAGAAAATCATAAGGGCTAGTAGATTTTTAGTTCCACTAGCCTGGCTGGCGAATGTATAAAAATGATGAATTTTCTCCCCTGCTTTACAGATACATGCCAGTGTAACTAATCAACAGCTGACATAATGTACCCTTTAATCCTCATTGATACAAATAGAGATGATGACTTTCAGACGTTGGAGGATGCTATACATGAAACTTCTGTCTGTCTTAAGACTGCTTCGAAAGATATAGGCCTATTTACAGATTTTTGTTAGACGCAGTTTGTGACATTGTGTGTAGCTGGAAACCTCAGCCCGGCACAAACTCGGTACAAAAAGTTGTTGTTAGCATGGCGTTTGTACAGGACATTGGAAATGATATAAATCAGTAAAATTGATGATTAACATCACGTTTGACAGCGTTGATCATCTAAGTGACTTTGTAATAAGCTAAAACAGTGAAACCTGAACCTGAAAATGAATGATGTACAGATGATGGCGTGATATTGGGGTTATTGGGCAAGGTGGGGTATTGAAAGTGTCATTTACTCACCTGATAAGGGGTTCTGGGCAAACTTTGGAAGGGACATTTACATAATTTGACATTGATTTCAAGACACTGCTTATGGTGATGAGTGCAGAGGGAATGACAGTCAACGTGGGAGCCAGAAACGGCATAGTAGCCATCCCTCAACAGGACGACATGCCCTGGCTAATACACTGTATGAACCACAGATGACAGTTGGGCAAGAAGTCATACATGAACTGTCTCTACTATGTACACCAGGAAAGTCACAAGTAGCTTCTGGAGGTGAATAATCCAGCAGATGTTGGAGGCAAAACACACCTGGAGAGCTGCCAATCTATAAGTTTGTTGTACACAGAATCCTGTACTTCAGCCCCTAGTTTCTCTTTCATACCATCTTCATGGTGATGCTGAGGATCTTCTTTTTGCCATTGCCAGCCTGGACTCATTTCATCCAGTGATAGACAAAGATACAGACCCGCAAAATGCCATTGAAATGACACAGTTACTTACCGTATATTATATGCCATAGCCAGACTTCTATCACCAACAAACCATTGTTTTGTCACAGTATTAAATAGCAAGTATTAAGTAGCATATGTTTTGATGAAGTTAAACAGGTTCTACTCTATTTTTCTTAAACTAGGGATGGTTTATTCTGCAGTGATAACACAAAACGCAGTAACTACAATATTTATGAAAATCTGATAAGCAGGCCAGGCAAAATGCCTTAAGTGACCTGATGTATTTATGACAATTTGCATGGATGTGTTTCGTAAACATATCTTTGTATGCTTTATGCGTAATATATTTTCTACTATGTAGTTACAGCGTTTCACTTAGCACTGCAATAACATTGTGAAAAAATAAAGTGAATTAGTTAACAGAATAATGATAATTAATGAATAATTTGATCACCAGAGCTTCAACCCAAACCTCTCTGATGTTATAATATTAACTCATTCATGCCGCTCCTAAAATGAAATGTTAAGTAGTCCTACCTCTGCTTTGGTGAATTCTACATTATTTTTTCTGATAATTCTGCCTGGGATAAAGTTTCACACTGATATTGAGTTTGTGAAGTATAGCTCTGAAAAGTGAAGAGTATGAGGTTATTAAAAAATGACAGATAGAAACTTTATGAATAACATACTGCGGTATAGGCTTATGGATAGACAAAATACAGGTAAAATGTAAGAAAACGGCAAGTAAACTGGAAAAAAAATATTTTTATAGTATTCCATTAAGCACTTTTACATTAAAATACAAACAAAAGTCAAGTCAATGTGAAAATAAAATTAAATTATAATTTTTTATCTTACTTATCTTTTGAAATTTATAAAACAAAATACATAGGCGAACAATAGTTTATGTATTATTATTACATCACTATGTATATGTCGGTTATAATCAGATAATATAATTTAAAAAACTAAGTTTATGAATACATATATACCTTTCTGATATCGTTTGTTGTAATATATCTCACTATTTGTAGACTTTTGTAGATCATGTGACTGAGTTGTAACTCTGAAAAATAGTAATCAGTGCAGGAGTAAATATCAACGTGATTAACAATATGTATCATTAGAAAAAAAGTATTTTGGAAATAAATCAATATGTATACCTTTTAAACATTCATGTCTTCATTTTTCTTTTACATAGAACAATGACTTGTATAGAGCTCTGGGACAGTGACGACAATGCTGACATGTTCAAGACGATCCTGAAGATCTGATGTCAATATATGTTAAAAGTCAGTATACTGTAAATACATTGCAATATATAAATAATTATTAAAAAACATTAGTTTAACCATATCAAACAATGACAAATAGCCGTCTTAATGTGCACTGTTTCTAAGTAGCATACATGTACAGCCACCAAATGAGGCGAAAGTATACAGTAGTAATATTGTTCATAATGAAGACCCATTCAGCCCAGTGGACGCTTTCAACAAATAAATGAAAAATGTTGAAAAGTAATGCCACAGAACGTAAAGAGTGATGAATGCAATATAAATTTCCATCAACGGAAAATGTAAACTTTAAAGTCTTATCTGTGTAGGCCTACACTTTTCCTCATTCATTTCACACAGAAACATTAGAAAGTATAAACCCAAATACTCAGCATAGTATTCTCCCTGCTTATTTAAATAACAACTGAATGACGAATGTAATATACCATGATATTCCTAATATTAAATGCAGGGGGTTGAAAGTCTTATTCAAGTAGCTTTCATTCATTCACTAGGTGGCAACACAGGCTATCATCTGACATCTCACAGCACAAACGGGACGTTCACAGATATGACCGAAAATTTGTGACTAAAAACACTGCAGATTAGATTAGATTAGATTAGATTAGATTAGATTAGATTAGATTAGATTAGATTAGATGATGATCTTATGATAGATGATAAATAAGATATCGTGGAATTTAGTAGGCTACTCGGCATTTATAAGGCAATGCTGTGTGTGTCTATAGAGATTAAACAACTCATCTGAGTGTTGTTTTAATGTTGTTTCACCGTCGGCGACGCTTGCCCAACAGTCAAAACAACACTTGTGTCGTGCCTGTATCACTTCTCCATTGAGCGAGGTGAAACCTAATATTAGTAGTTCTCAGTCATTCACCAGGTGTCCCATTGTGCAGTCTCACCAAAAATATCCAAGAGAAGTCTGAATACCGTCTGCATATCAGGAGTTCGACTCTCGCTCTTGGCTTCTATAGTTTCAATAGAACATACTTTTTTGTGAATATCGTCTTCCACCGTGTAGCATGGTACTATGCTTACTGCATCACCACAGGCCTAACATTCATATAGGTTTTGCGAAGGAATTGTATTTTATTTATGGTCAGATACAAGGTTTGGAACACATGGTTTTGAATGGGGCCTACGGGGGGGGGGGGGGGGTTGGGGTCCGCCACTGTACAACGCTGGTTAATTGTTGGCCCACGTCTACTACGCTGGCCCAACATTAACCCAACATTGGGTGGAGATCTTGTGAGTGCTGGGTAAGAAAAACACCATCTGGCATGTAGTGTACCCAGCAAACACAAACATTGAACCAATGCTGATTTAATGTTGGCCCACGTCTGCCACGCTGGCCCAACATTTACCCAACATTGGGTGGAGGTATTGTGATTGCTCGGAGAACAAGTGATGTATAAGTATATAATACAAAGCAGTTATTTGAGAATATTTACTGTGACAAGAAACCTTTAAATAATTAAAAACTGACCTGCAATCAATGTTGACCTCCTTTATTATATAAAGGACATCACTGCCTTGAAACCTTTAAATAATTTAAAACTGACCTGCAATCAATGTTGTCCTCCTTTATTATATAAAGGACAACACTGCCTTGAAACTTTTAAATAATTGAAAACTGACCTGCAATCAATGTTGTCCTCCTTTATTAAATGACAGATCATTGCCGGTAATTCAAAGTCTCTTAACCCAATGAACACGAGGCATTGGTCCAATGTCGGCTCAATGTTGCCCCACGTTGGCCCAACATTGAGCCGACATTGGGTTAACGTCTCTCGTGTTTGCTGGGGAGAAAAATGCGCAGCTTATCTGATTTATAATACAACTAAAGTATTGTCATTTCGTAAATTATCAAACAGACAACACCCAGGCACCTGTTCCTATACACATGGGACATGTGATATTATGACCATTGGTATCAATAAATACATGTGAGATTAAAGGAAGACGCTGATATAAAAGGTTTGATTATGATATGTCTGCCATTGGCCAATGAGCGATGTAGCCCCTTTAATGTTGTTATAGTGATGTTTCGGTCTCGTACAATCACGTATCAACACCTCTCGTGTAATCTCGTGTTAGGGATAATGAGGGGGGCTGATGTAGTGGTTAACGCTGTTTGCTTGGAATGTCACGCCTGTTAAGAAACAAAATGTTTCTTCCCCTTGGTTGAAACCAGTGTATCGAAGGCCACGCGCTGCGCGCTCCTACAATGATACAACTTGCCTAACAATATACAGTGTAAATTGTAGTTCTTTAAATTAGAAAATGGCAGGTAATAGAGAGGCTATTATTCTTTATATTAAACAGTATGGTCAGTTTTATTCACTTCATATATTTTGTATAGGGGGCTTATGTAATGTTTTGAGTGCCCTAAGGAATATGGGTGAATGCTCATTGGGTTTACCCTCTTCAAATATAGATATTATTATTATTATTATTATTAGTTTTTTTTATGACTTGGTCTTGACATGGGATATCAAATTTATCTGGGTCAGGATTCTCAGGTGGTTGACCCACATCTTAGGTATGTGATTGGTCGAGATGACCATGGCACTTGACTGACCCAGATCTTAGGTATGTGATTGGTCGAGATGGCCATGGCACTTGACTGACCCAGATCTTAGGTATGTGATTGGTCGAGATGTCCATTGCACTTGACTGACCCAGATCTTAGGTACGTCATTGGTCGAGATACCCATAGCACTTGACTGACCCAGATCTCAGGTACGTGATTGGTCGAGATGACCGTGGCATTTGACTGACCCACATCTCGGGCATGTAATTGGTCGAGATGACCATGACACTTGACCAATCACTTGCCTCAGATCTTTGTCAGTCTATGTGTATTAGCAGACAGGTTTATCAGCGAAATGTAGGAATAAATAAATATGTACCTGAATATAAAGATTAACGTAAAAAAACGGTAAGAAAATAACGAAGGAACATTTTGTAGTTAACATGAAGAGTAATGTGGGTCAAGGTGTCAATGTTGTTTTAATGTTGGGCCATAATCTGAGATGCTAGTCCAACATGGATACATCTTTTATAGGCTCAGATTATAGTCCCACAACAGTTTTTGGCGGCATACACATGAAGTATCTGTATGTAAATGAGGGATGTACGCTCAATAGTCTGACATACATTATGTGTACAAGCTCCTATCGCTGTCATAATGTTGGCACAACCCTGGAGATGCTGGCCCAGCATTGAACCATCGTTGTTTCAGCGTCACGTGCTAGCTATGTATACACACCATATAGATGAGAAGCCTATACACTTGTGCTGTGTAGGCAGATCACATCGAGGCTGCATGTATGCTGAGCCAAGTGCGTCATAACTTTATAACCAACAAATACATGTCAAATCTGATGACGGTCAAGAAAAAGAGGATTTTTAAAGTATGAATATAGTGTGAGTTCAATATTTCATTTGAGCGACGATTGTTATGAGGTAGGTGAGCATATATATTCTGGTTATACTGAGAGCAGGGTCATCGTTTATTGATTATGCTCAGTGCAGGGCCTTGTGTACTAGTTATAAACATTGATGTCTATCACGCCGGACTGAACGGGCTCATTTCCCATCTCTGGTATGCAGGTTTCATTCATAAAGCTTCAGCATTGTGGGGAGACCCCCAGCAGACTGCCAATCGTATACATATAATATATATACAATCAGGTGAGATCGAGGCTGCATAGAAGCTGATCTTACTCCGTCTGAACTTCAGGGTTTAAAACCTCGAAAATTCATGAAGATGATCAGATGATGGATGATATAAAAGGTAAGGTTATCATAGGATTAAATACTTTATTCAGGACGGAATGTCCACCTTGTCGACGACAATCACATTTATTGCGTAGGTGTCCCTGCAGTGTAGGTGGCCATGTTGTTTTGTGTTGCTGGGACCCCCTGCGGCCTGTCATTCACTTCTAGACACGCCTACCATGTGACAGAGAGAGCCAATGACAGAGCTTCAAATTCGACTGTCACTTGTGATCTCATGTCTGGGACGAGAGAGAGCGAGATTGTAATACTAGTAGGCCAATCAAATAGAACTACACAGTGCCACGAAGTCAAAGTAAATGTCTAATCAGATTTATACCTCTCAATATTATGATTATGGACAGAGGATGATGTAGCCCGATTCACTTTCCAATCTGCCAACTAGCCAGTGAGCCAGCACACCCTAGCCCCATCTGGTGACTGTTTACTGACCTGCCAACCAGCCAGTGACGAAGCACCACCTAGCCCCATCTAGTGACTGTTTAGCGGGGATGGCGGAATACACTATCATGTGTTCGACGCTCAATAATTCAATTTGGTATTTTTCACAAATAGAACTATTTATTCGTCATTTGAAGTAGGAATTTGCGTTAGCAATTCCAGCTTCAAATGAATGAACAATAGAAACAAACGATTCAGCAGCATCGGGGTTATTGCGTGTTTCATTATTTAAAGCTATAGACCACTCTGTGTATGTTATGATTCAGTAGCATCAGGGTTAATGTGTGATTCATTATTTAAAGCTATAGACCACTCTGTGTGTGTTATGATTCAGGAGCATCGGGGTTAATGTGTGATTCATCATTTAAAGCTATAGACCACTCTGTGTGTGTTATGATTCAGCAGCATCGGGGTTAATGTGTGATTCATTATTTAAAGCCATAGACCACTCTGTGTGTGTTATGATTCAGCAGCATCGGGGTTAATGTGTGATTCATTATTTAAAGCTATAGACCACTCTGTGTATGTTATGATTCAGCAGCATCAGGGTTAAAGTGTGATTCATTATTTAAAGCTATAGACCACTCTGTGTGTGTGATGATTCAGTAGCATCGGGGATAATGTGTGATTCATTATTTAAAGCTATAGACCACTCTGTGTATGTTATGATTCAGTAACATCAGGGTTAATGTGTGATTCATTATTTAAAGCTATGGACCACTCTGTGTATGTTATGATTCAGTAGCATCGGGGTTAATGTGTGATTCATTATTTAAAGCTATAGACCACTCTGTGTGTGTTATGATTCAGCAGCATCGGGGTTATTGTGTGATTCATTATTTAAAGCTATAGACCACTCTGTGTATGTTATGATTCAGTAGCATCGGGGTTAATGTGTGATTCATTATTTAAAGCTATAGACCACTCTGTGTATGTTATGATTCAGTAGCATCAGGGTTATTGTGTGATTCATTATTTAAAGCTATAGACCACTCTGTGTATGTTATGATTCAGTAGCATCAGGGTTAATGTGTGATTCATTATTTAAAGCTATAGACCACTCTGTGTATGTTATGATTCAGCAGCATCGGGGTTAATGTGTGATTCATTATTTAAAGCCATAGACCACTCTGTGTGTGTTATGATTCAGTAGCATCGGGGTTGATGTGTGATTCATTATTTAAAGCCATAGACCACTCTGTGTATGTTATGATTCAGCAGCATCGGGGTTAATGTGTGATTCGTTATTTAAAGCTATAGACCACTATGTGTATGTTATGATTCAGTAGCATCAGGGTTAATGTGTGATTCATTATTTAAAGCCATAGACCACTCTGTGTGTGTTATGATTCAGTAGCATCGGGGTTATTGTGTGATTCATTATTTAAAGCTATAGACCACTCTGTGTATGTTATGATTCAGCAGCATCGGGGTTAATGTGTGATTCATTATTTAAAGCTATAGACCACTCTGTGTATGTTATGATTCATTAGTATCGGGGTTAATGTGTGATCCATTATTTAAAGCCATAGACCACTCTGTATATGTTATGATTCAGTAGTATCGGGGTTAATGTGTGATTCATTATTTAAAGCTATAGACCACTCTGTGTGTGTTATGATTCAGTAGCATCGGGGTTATTGCGTGATTCATTATTTAAAGCTATAGACCACTCTGTGTGTGTTATAATTCAGTAGCATCGGGGTTAATGTGTGATTCATTATTTAAAGCTATAGACCACTCTGTGTGTGTTATGATTCAGTTGCATCGGGGTTAATGTGTGATTCATTATTTAAAGCTATAGACCACTCTGTGTATGTTATGATTCAGTAGTATCGGGGTTAATGTGTGATTCATTATTTAAAGCTATTGACCACTCTGTGTGTGTTATGATTCAGTTGCATCGGGGTTAATGTGTGATCCATTATTTAAAGCCATAGACCACTCTGTATATGTTATGATTCAGTAGCATCGGGGTTATTGCGTGATTCATTATTTAAAGCTATAGACCACTCTGTGTGTGTTATGATTCAGCAGCATCATGGTTAATGTGTGATTCATTATTTAAAGCTATGGACCACTGTGTATATTTTTCTTGTTTTAGTTGTACCCCAGTTGCCTTTATCTCTGTAATCAGCGTGGTGCTTTTTGGGTACAGGTGTGTCCCGCTGGTCGTACACAGTGGACTACTCCTTTAATTTTCGGGTTTTAATAACAGATAATCCTGGTAATTATGACGTCACAGTTTTGTAATAGATGCTTCACATGTAGCTTATATCTGTCAATCATTCAGATTAACCCTTCAGCTACTAAGGGAACCTTAATAACTGTTTAAATACTGGTCAAATCTGTCAAACTATAGGCCTACCCTACTTAACCCTTAAAGCGCTGAAATAGTTTGGTATAAATCATGGTGACCAAAGGGTTTTTCAATTTGAAATCATCTTAAATGTCTTCATTTGAATGTCTAAGTTATGGGTCTACGGTCATTACAATTTTTTTAATTCTTTTAGTGCAGGAACCGTCTTATACGTCAGAATCTGACGTATAGAGATAACCTTAATAACTGTTTAAATACTGATAAAATCTGTCACACTATACCCTACTTAACATGTTTAATATACACACTTTACAGATTCTCAGCGATTCCTGTACATATGCTGGGTTTATAGCAGTAGGTTATTATAGTGCACAATATCATAAGCAGCTCTGCACAATCCAGGCTTTTCAACAGTTTGGGGCACTGTATAGCACAGCAACCATATTCGGCATGTCTTGGATTTGAACCCAACACGCACGAGACGTCTGTAGCCCAACATTACACCGACATTGGATCGATGTCTTGTGTTTGTTGGGCAGCCATTCTCTCCCCCCCCCCCCCCGCGACAAACACGATATTGTCCTAATGTCGTTTTAGCGTTGGCCCGCCGCCGTTGTCGCTGGTCCAGCTTTAAGACAACATTGTGTCAGCGTCTCTCGTCTGCTGGGCTACAGATGGACACACCAAGTCACATTTAAAATAATAACTCTGTAAATTATATACAGCATTCACCGATAATCTATCACTTATCAACTCCACCACAATAACTACATATTATCCCTATTATCATGTTTTATACCAAATAAACATGAGCAAATTGTTTGTGACGGATTATCAGGTAATGAAATAGGCCTAACTCCATGCGCAATATATCTATTTGATAAATAAACATATTTTCGTCATTTGAAGCTGGGATTTTTGCATAAACAATAATTAGTGCAGCTTCAAATGAATGAAAAATATGAACAAACGATTCATCAGGACAAGGTTTTAAATCTATCTGAAAAATGTATGCCGGAACAGAGAATTCTGCTTCTGGTAAATTAACCACCCATTGAAGGCCCCTCTTCCTCCTTAAACACAGACGCCGATGAGGAGTAGATTTAATGCTGGGCCAATGTTGCCGATTGTGGCCCAGCATTAAATCTACATTGTGTCGCCGGACATCATATTCACTAGGTGAAAATCTAGGTGATCTATACACTGGGTAGTTATGTTGTCATAGCAACTAGCTAATTGACTTGTCAGTGTGTACGTCTCTTTGGCTGGTCATAGCGTGGGTACAGCTGATAACAGCAACATCCAGAAGTGGAATACTTCTTAAAAACGACGTGATTGCCTTGTAAATAAGGCCTTGATTTACTCTAATAATGTGGCACAACATGAGAGTAACTGAGTATAGGATTCTTAGGCCTACAGCATAATTATACTGATGGGAAAATGAGAGTTTTAATGAATCAGAATCATGCAAATGTAAGTTTTATTGTATAAATTACAGAATGACCACAACTTATAAATCTCCCCCAGTTCTATGACTCAGTTTACCGGGACATTCAGAGATCCTAAGGGCTGTTCCAGCAAAAATCCCCCCCTCCATATTTTTAATGTATAGATTACAGAAAACATTGATCTTCAACAGCTGCTTATAAATCTCCCCCAGTTCTATAAATCAGTGACAAATTATTCAGCACAGTCATAGATCCTAAGTAATCATGGGGGCCCCGGATTTTAACTGGAACAGCCCTAAGTAACCCACATCTGCCGGATCTGCCTCACATGTACAGTGTTTATAAAATGTGAAAAGGTCCACTTGCCTACCGGGCATAGGATCCTGGAATTCTACTAGCCCAATCACAAGTAATGCCGCAGAACGTAAAGAGTGAATACAATATAAATTTGTTATTCCAGATGGAGGCATCAACGAAAATTATAAAACTTTAAAGTCCTGTTTGTCTACATTTTTCCTCACTCATTTCACACAGAAACATCAGAAAGTATAGACCCAAATACTCAGTATGGAAATCTCTCTGCTAATTTAAATAACAACTGAATGACGTAATATACAATGATGTACATAGTAAATATAATCGTAATATTCCTAATATTAAATGCCGCCTGGATTTATAGTCTTATTTCAAGTAGCTTCCATTCATTCACTAGGTGGCAATACATACTATCATCTCACATAGATCTCACAACACAAGAGGTACGTTCACAGACACCACGGAAAACTGAGGGTTTGTGACTAAAAAACGCATTATCAGATTAGATGATGATCTCATGATAGGTGATATATAAAATATGGCTATCTTGGACTTAAGTGCTGGATTTAAGAGGCAATGCTGTGGGTGTGGATTGAGATATAAAGTATTGTTTAGGGTTGCTGTTATTATGCTTGTGAGTAGTCTACTAGCCACGCCCACCACACCATGCACACGTGACTGGGCCGACCAATCACGCATCTTCAATCTCCACAACTAGAGTGATATCCTGATTAGTAGCTTGCTGGGAATTACGCTATGAACTGTAGTTTAAATGTAATCAGGGGTAAGATAACAGGGGTTATTATTCTCTATATGAATCATTATGTTAAATAACACATATTATTTAAGTTTTACAGAATACAAACATCATATTTATCATGATACATGGTTGGTTTGTTGTCAGCAGTATACGATATGACGTAGACCACGTGACTGTATGTGTTCTGGTGGGCGTACACATGTCAACTATGGGGACAACAAGTATTGTGGACGCCTGTCTCTACTCAAACAAACTGATTACGTTTACAACTTTCTGGCTACAAATTTCCAGGACTGTCATTAAATGTTAGAGTATTATTCAAGGAGCTGTGTAGCGGCCCCAATCAGCCCATCACATACCCTGAATTATCAATGTGTGTAATCTACAGATGCTGGTAACTGGGCACTGGTGATTATCAGGTGGGGGGGGGGGGAGGGTAGAAATATGTACTGATCAATGTGTTATCGCCTGTAGCTGCAGTGTTAGGCCTATAAATGATAATATTTCTGTGATAATATAATGCCTCTTAGACAATGTCAATGGTGTGTAACAACCCAGTTATTTGTTCTATTTATTCACCATGTTCACATTGAGATGTAAAGTGATTGTACAATTTCCGCCTGAGAATGTATAAAATATACTGATTTTACGAAATACTCAAGTAGATTATCTCAAGTAAAAATTCAGAGCCTTTCTTTAAGTAGCCCTTAGCTTGCCTGAGTGAATCGTCACAATTTGTTGATTATAAGTTGTAGGGCGAACAGTATGCTGCTGTCTGTTTTATAAAATTTAGTGATATTTTTATTGATCTGAAACCTGCTTGAAAACATACGGCTACAGCAGCACAAGGGTTAAATATGGCGAGGGGCGTAAAGGGTTAACGGTTTTTTCATTTTTTCTATTTTCATTTAAAGATGTAAATATTCTAGCATCAAATACGATATAATACCACAGGACTGTATATATGACCCATTGCTGTTTTAATGTTGGGCCATCGTCGTATCATTGTATTAGCTTGTATCATTAAGCATGGCGTGTCGTGTGTATAGTTTTGTATATTATCATAATCCGTACACTAGTCTGATATATATGTGTGTACATGTAGACGATTAGGTGTTACATCAGCCTTATACTAGCTATCTTGGGGGAAGTTAGGCCACTTGTTTTAATTTCTCTGTTTTAGATCAGAAAAAAATCAAAATCTAATGAGAGAGGGTGGAAAAAAAAAAATTAAGAAGAAAAAAACATTGAACCTATTTTTGGAAAAGTTAATGAGGGCGACGAAATAATAAAAAAACATTGGACATATATCTGGAAAAGTTATTGAGGGTGACGAAATAAAAAACACTTTTGACCTAATTCAAAAAAAGGTAATGAGGGCGACGAAAAAAAAAACAAGCGAAAAAAACATAGCTGGAAAAATATTTTTTATCTCTTGAAATGAACTTGTTTTTTTCAGAATGTTTTTTTTATCACCCAAAATTGACTGGTTTTTTTCGGAAATCCGCAACAATCTAATGCACCCGCTGGGCAGAAATAACACATGTTTTTGGTAATACGCGGCCTAAATCTAATGCGCGCGCTCATCTAAAACAGCGAAAAAAACATAGTGGCCTAAAGCTAGCTTATAATCACGAGTAATAAATAACCTAACGATTAGATACATTGTCATTTAGATATATGGTCTCGTAGTGTATTAATAAGCTCTGGGCATCTTCAGAATTAAGATGCTAATATCATTATATAGCTGTGACCCTAGTCTACACCACGTGACACAATATGTTAATTAATGTAGATCACGTCATCGCTGTAGGAGGGGTGTACACTTTGACGACAGAGGCTGCTGAGAATGTTGTCTGATGAAGTGACCTAATATTTGCTGAACAGAGACTGTCTAATAATGAGGAACTGTCATATTATTTGAAGGTGACAAGGGAAGATCATGACTGAATTCTTATTGGAGCAGGAGAAGATGATTCTGGTGAAATTGGAGGTGTTAGAATGGAGACAAACTGACTGGAATGTTAGCCTGTAAGATTGTGTGCTCTATTCACTGGAAGTTGTACACTGGTTCAGGATGAAGTAGGTCTACTAGTAGTAAGCAGGTAGGCCTAATACGCTGTCACTATCATTCACTAATACATTCCATAATTATGCCCATATCAACCATGTTTTCACACATAATAATGTTGCCTTAGACAAATTCTTCATAAAACCTGTTAGACCTATTTACTTTTTTTTTCAGTGAAGAAATGTATAAAATATATCTGTAAAAATATCACTGGGCTAAACCTTCTCAAAATATAATGTTGCTGAGCTTTTTCTTTACTTTTTAAGACTCACAGTGATGTTTTTTTATATAATCTAACCATTCTGCAAAGTTAGACAAAATGTGAAATAACAATGATGTATTAATGTTGGTCTATCATCGGCGATGCTGGCTGGGCACTAAGACATCGTCATCACTTAGAGGGGTACCTAGCAAACAGGATACATCAACCCAATATTACTTTAATGTTGGGCCAGCGTTGTAGACGGTTGGCCAGCATTGCGTTGATGTAGGCTATCGTGTTTGCTGGTTATAGCTGCAGTATACAACCTGCCTATACGCCTTGCAGCATACAGTAGCCCTTGTTATCCCCAGTGAGAGGTCACCAGCTTCAGCTATTGCTGTACGTATGTCAGTGACCTACATATGGCCAAGCTGCAGCAACATTGTCTGATGTATATATATAGATGTATTATATATGATATAGGCCTATAAGGTACGGTTATCATGAAGTTGATAGTAGTTTATTTAGATTGTCATAGCTTGTGTGGACGGGAGATATAATATGTTATATCAGGCAGGTGGCCGTGTGTGTATAATGTATGTAAAGTGCCTGAACACTTATAGCTCCCAGGTCATAGTGACCTGTCAATCATACACGCCTATCACGTGGTCATATAGGCGGCCAATCACAGAGCTTTAACCTCTAGTCTCGTGTAATCTCGGTTTTGGGGTGGGAGAGTGTGATATTTATGATTCTGGTTATAATTATCTACACAGCACAGCTACAGCGACCCCTGGTATCAGCTACGGACGTTATGTATAAATATACCTTACTGGGAAATAATTAATTGATATGTATGTTAATATTATGATTAGCGGCACGCGACGATGTAGCCCTTTATACCAGCGAACACAAGACGTTGACCCAATGTTGGTTTGATGCATCGAGTCAACGACCCTTTGATACCAAGAAGAAGACACTTTTAACCATAATTATACATTACAATTTGTGCTAGTAAATGATAATCTGGTTTAGGATATCTCTATTAAGACAGTAAGTCAACATGACATTGGCGAAGCTATTACCAGCAAACAGGGAGGTTGAGCTAATGATGGGTTAACGTTGGGCCAGCGTCGCAGACGATCGTCCAACATCAACCCAACGTTGGGTCAACGTCATGTGCTTGTTACCAGCTTCAAATGCACAAAACAGTGTTTCTGATCTGTCGTCATGTCGTTGATTAATATAATTTTCAGGAATTATTTCCAGAAATATTTTTCAGTGTTTCATTAGTGAAAAATATTTTGTTTCAAAGCTTGAAATGTATCTTTAGATATCACTAGAACTAGAAGCCACTTAAAGCCTTCTCTGCAAACAAATCATGAGGGGAAGCATATATATGCCCCCTTGGTGGCGTTCGCTGAAGTCGCGCCTGCGTGCGGACTCCACTCTCGGTTCGGAGTTAGTATCTTTATATCTGACTCCCAACTTTTTTCAGAGCCAGTAGCACTGCAAAAAGTACAGTTTAAACTTTTTAAATTTAGACCCACTTTAATGTTAATACAATGACTGTTTCAGGAGTTAATACAATGGCTATATTGTTGGTAGTTATTGATTTATTGTAAAAAATGACATCCTATTCTATTAAATAGCCAGTAAATATGAGTGAGACGTTAATCAAATGTTGGGTTAATGTTGGCCCACCGTCTGCGACGCTGGCCAAACATTAAACCAACATCTCGTCAATGGCTCGTGCCTAGGTGGCCTACCTTGCTAACACCGGAACACGAGATGTTGGCCCAATGTTGGCGTAATGACGGCCCACCAATAATGGCCCACGGTCTGCGATGCTGGCCCAACATTGATCCACCATTGGCTTAGTGTATGTTGTTCGGTGGCCTATTTTTTGATCCACTATATGTAGCCAATTTGGTTCAATGTTGGGCCAGCGTTGTAGATGTTGGCCCAACATTGATCCACCACTGGGTTAACGCCTGCTGTATGTTGTGATTGCTGTAGACGATGTAGCCAATGTTGGTTTAATGTTGGGCCAGCGTTGTAGATGTTGGCCCAACATTGATCCACCACTGGGTTAACGCCTGCTGTATGTTGTGATTGCTGTAGACGATGTAGCCAATGTTGGTTTAATGTTGGGCCAGCGTTGTAGACGTTGGCCCAACATTGATCCGTCATGGGTGAACGCATGCTGTATGCTGTAAACGATGGAGCTCAGACTATTTGTTATAATAATGTTATCTATGGAGATACGACACTTTAACAAGTGACAGATATGAGCCTTTAACACCAATATGACTATTTGTTATAATAATTTTTATCTATGGAGATACGACACTTTAACAAGTTACAGATATGAGCCTTTAACACCAATATGACTATTTGTTATAATAATGTCATGTATGGAGATACGAGCCTTTAACACCAGTATGACTATTTGTTATAATAATGTTATGTATGGAGATACGACACTTTAACAAGTGACAGATATGAGCCTTTAACACCAATATGACTATTTGTTATAATAATGAAATGAAATGAATCGGGCTTTAGGCCACCTTTGTGCACATATAGGCTAAACTGGGCCAGGAGAACCTCCTGAGGATGGTGAGATGATTGAAATGACACTGTCCTCCAGACACAGGATTCGAAATTCGAGCCCTGGCGGTCTCAGGCCGAGTACGCTACCTCTCGGTCACGGAGGCTCCCCACAATACTAACTTTCACACGTGGATGGGGAAGAAACAATTTTGTTTCTTTCAAACCGCCGAGACCGGGAACCGAACCCTGGACTCTGGCGTGAAAGGCAGCGGTGCTAACCACTACCCTAGGGCCCCCGCCCTATAATAATATTATTATAATAATATTATAATAATAATATTATAATAATTATAATAATAATATAATAATAATAATGTTATAATAATGTTATCTATGAAGATACGACACTTTAACAAGTGACAGATATGATCCTTTAACATGTTTAACACCAATATGAACGATACAGAAGAATGTGATTATGGTCATGTGAGGCAAAAGCCTCTAGAGGAGCGAACATATTGTAAACGACAGGTTATCTAGTAATATCAGCATTATATCACCACTAATATGTTAGCTATGCTTCTAGAAAATGGTTTGCTAGTATTGGAAAGTTATTTGTTAATCATTTTAGCAAATTATTATATATTTACAAAATCTTCGTCAGCCACAAAATATTTTGTTTTTATTAAACTATATTTATATATGTTTATATTTGAACTAGTTATGACCATTGGCTAGCGGCACCAGCAGTATGTTTTACTGGTCAGCATGCCTTATAATCTGTTATCATAGTTTATTACATTTTGTCAAATAAGACAGCATACTCAACCATCATTGAACCAATGCTGGTCCAATGCTGGACCACCGTTTGTAATGCTGGCCCGACATTGGGTCCCCATTGGTTGGAGGTTTTGTGCCTGCTGTGGATCTGTCTCCCAAGTCCATTATACTACAAAGGGCGGCGGAGCACATATGTACGGTATGGTTATGTTGATTTAATATTGGGCTAGCGTTGGTTGGAGGTTTCGTGCCGGCTGTGGATCTGTCTATTATCATGATTATGCTAGAAAAGCGGAATAAATATTGTGAGTTCCCAGTCCACATGACTATCAATATGATCAGGTATTTTGGCATCATACCATTTTTCTGTCACCACCTCTGCCGACTCTGGATTTCACGTTAACCATATTTAATGCTGGCCAGAATTAAGCCATCATCTGTTCAGCATCTGATGTTCTGTCACGTAGGCTCCCCACAATATTGAATCTTTACGAGTGAGCGGGAAAGAAACATTTCGTTTCTTTGAAGCTTGAAAGCCAGAGTGGGGTTGGAACTCACGGTCTCTGACTTTCCAAGCAGGCAGCTTCAACCACTGCACCAGGGCCCCCGCTATTCACCAAATGTCGCTCAATTAGCTAGTTAGTCAATGAAATGTAACCCTGGTAACACTATACAGAAGCCTATGTATGTCACTGTCTAATGCCAGCAATCAGGAGACGTTTACCCAATGTTGGGTTAACAATAAGTCGACATTGGGTCAACGTTCATGGAGTTGGATGAGTAAAAATTATTTCTAAATGACAAAATTATAACTTCTACTTTTTATCATAGCAATTGGCTCAGGAATTCATTTAAATAGATAATACTTCAGTATCCCCCTAGTTTTTGCTCTCATTTTACACAGAAAGTATCACAAAATCAATGAGACATGTGCTTAACAAATGAATCAGTTACAGAATGCATAAATGTTGATTATATTTACAGACCAAATCTTGAATATGTTACGCAACTCAACCTGTGCGTAATTATGAATGCATTTCCTAATGACTGTATTTTCTTGCACAACAAAGACCACTGGAAACTGTAGGTCTATGTCAGCCCTTGATTGATCAAGGTCAAATGTAAAATAGGCCTATATTATGTGAAACGCACTGCACGTCACTGGAAACCGTTTCGAATGGCAACTCGGTGAAAGCAAAGTTATGCAACCCCCCCCCCCCCATACTTCATTATATTAGCCGGCTCGGTGAAAATATTGGGAGGTCAAAGCTATTGAGTTCCAGAGAATACAGTAGGCCCTATTCTATAAAATGGTCCTTTTATATATATTTACTTGATTGTGAGAGTTTGTAAAATATTTGTTATGTATACATTTGGTACTATTTATGTGGCATTGATTCTACATGTATATCTGTATTGATTTAGATAAATATAAAGGTAAGATAAATTGACCAACATTGGGTCACCATGCTGTCTTTTCTGGGAAGCACCGTATTTGAATTTGATCCATATAACACAGGATAATTAAACTCGGGAGATAAATTGGTTGTGTTAAAGCATGTAAGCGTTGTATTATAATGTATTAGTATGTGGATGGATAGAATGTGTGATATTAGGATGATTAGGGGCGATAAATTAACTGCAACAACTTCAGCTTTTGTCATGAGGCTTGGTCGTGTGTATCTCTCTACAATTATAATAATAATATTAGGCTCCGCCCCTTCATTTCTTAATGGCTCACACTGGGTCACGTGGCCTGTCAATCATAACTGAGCATGCTGTCACATGACAAATCTGGCCAATCATAGAACGCCCTGCTATCACATGACTCCCAACATGTTTAATTAATTATCTCTTTAGATAAGATATTATAATGAGCTCGGATCAGGGAGGATTTTGGCATTATAACATTTTATTTGTCTATTTTATCATTATAATTGTACGATTGAGATAGTAACAGTACTATTGTATCATATCAGTATCAGTGATAGTGTTATGTACAAGGCGTAGAGTGCTCTAGACAGGCCTGTGTAGCAGCCAATGTCAGGGAACAGGTATTCTCTGCTTACAATATGTCATGGATTTATAATTAGGTCAGACGCCATTAGAGCCTACATAATTAGGAAGCGTAATTGTATGCATGGCATTGGGATATACTGCAGGCTGGGTTTCACTTTGATAGGGGATCAGTGAACACGAGAGACTGAACCAAGGTTGTTTTATTGCTGGTCTACCTTCTGTGACGCTGGCCCAACATTAAACCAACGTTGAGTGGACGTGTGTTGTTGTCAGGTCAGACCAAGCGTTGAAAGAGGGCCGCTGCAGTGACTGGTATAAGGTAGCCTACAAGTGTACCCAGCATCAATACACCTCCCACGTGATGTGTAGGCCTTCACACAGCATCTCAATATATAATAGGGCCTACACAGAAAAGACAGGCGTCTATACTTTACGCTCATAAACTGTAGGTTATAGTTACATGGAGTAAGATAAGGCGACCTTATTACTCTGTATAATAACCAGCCTGTCAAAGTAATATTATGACGCAGTTAGAAAGAAAAGAACTATCACAATATATATGATGGCCTGTCAGTAGGCCTATACTCTAAGCTGTAGCCAGGCAAACACGATACGTTAAAACAATGCTGATTTAATGTTGGTCCGACGTCGGGCCAACATTAAATCGGCATTGCCGTTGGTTTATTGTGTCGTACTGGCTGGGAGGATGTTGTGGACTATATAGGCTACACTGGGTCGCCTGCTCTGTGATCTGGTGATACTGTGTAACAAGTTAATGTGTCTGCTTCAAACATGGAGGACGGGGTTAGAACTTCTCACCAATGGACCTACTAATCAGGAAATGTAGTGAGTAGTTTTGACATAACTTGATAATGTCAGTAGAGAAGATCGTGAATGGATAATATACATTGATTGGATATAAAAATAAAGCAGTGAAATGGGCATACTTTACTCTAATGAGCTTCCGTACGAATACATGCTGGCGCCAGTTGGCAACCATTCGTCCGGCCAGATCCCTGGTTAAGGCATACTGATAGGTGAGACTCACCCAGAGACTCACCCAGATTCACAGAGCAAATGGATTTTGCAGATTTCTCAGTCAATTCTCAACTAATTTTCATGAAATTTTACATTTAGACTTTTGATGCGGCGACTGAAAAAATGATTTTATTCTGAAATTCTGTGATTTAGGCTACTGTGATTTACTATAGGCCTAGGCCTACATGTCATACAGATTAACTTCTAAACTATACAATATTTGAATGCAATTTACATATAGATGCCCAGTAATAACGCGGCATTGACCCAATGCTGGTTTATTGTTGGGCCAGCGTCGTTGACGATGGGCCAACATTAAACCAGCATTGGGTCAATGCCGCATATCAGCTGGGTAGTCTATTTCCAGAAAAAGTGTTTGTCAAATTTCATTGAGAATTGACTGGGACATCAGTGAAATGCATTCACCACTGTTAATGTGAACCCTGGTATAGCTAGCGAGTGGACTTCAAACTATACTTCACAGTCATGAAGTAGGATAATCTTAGTGTCAGAATAATTACAAGACGTTATCACAAAAATGGCTCAACACTGAGACAAATCCAACGTCGACAACGTTGTCTCAATGTTATCTCAATGTTGCTATGATGATAAGTTATTTTTTGTGTTAGCATGGATGCGTGCACTGGCTTTGACAAAAAAAAATGTAGCCATAATCATGATAATCTGATAATGATGACTTAGCCCATCATATTGTCATTCATTGTGAGGATGGCATGATTTTAGGAGGATTATAGTATTTTCTTTTTAATTTAATGGTAATCAAAATAGACCTGGTGGTTCATAATTATAATCCTTCGTGACATCGGTGCTTAAAGGGTTACTGTTGGACCGTTGGGGGGGGGGTATATTGAGGCTGGGATTTTAACTGGTTGCATGTGAGATATCAGTTATAATATACTGCATTTTATTAAATCATTCCCTAACAGTGGTGTGTTCAATATTGTAGATGCTGTGAAATTCTGCATACACATCAGATATTTTTATCGGGGGGGGGGGGGTACAAGGGCTGTCAGTGTTTAATGTATGGGCTGGCAGCTCCTGCCTCAGATCAGTATAATAGATGTATCCCTACTCCAGGAGTGAGGTATGTACACGCTTGTTTGATAAATCTTAATACAGCCACCATGTCACTTCTGTTATCAGATTCAATACCATATTTTGAGTGAACAATGTAATATATCCTACGTATGAAGACACGATTATGGACTAAGATTATTCCTTAGTAAAGCCCATAACTTGGGAGAGAGTGGCTCCTGTTTAGATACCCAAAAAAAACGTTTTTGTTTTGGTGGGGTTTTTTTTTCAGCTGTTAGCTGGCATACAGGGCTGGGGTGTATGTTATGTGTATGTTAATTATCAGTGTACACACTTAGTCTCCAGACATTGGCCCAGTGCTGTTGTAATGCTGGGCCATCATCTCCAATGCTGTGCCACCATTACGCCACCATTGTACCCATTTAGACATGGATGTAGGTCATACAAGCCTAGCATGCAGCCTCACAATACACTTTATCTGTCAATCACGTCTGGGACACGCCCACACAGAGACCATGTGATATGAATGTCATCACAGCTCACATCTCCCAGCTAAATGATATTGAATTTGTATGACTTTTACCAGAGTATATAGGCTTAATAAGTATCTGGTTGAAATATTATGGTGCACTTAACATGATTAAGGACCAATTGTGTAATGTGATTGAATGGATAGCAATATATTCAATGTAATTTAAATATCAGACAGGAATGACGTCATAATATGTGTGATATACACCCTCTCATGTATTGTCAGAGGTGACAGCAACTATACCAGCAATACTTGTAGGCGTGTGTACACTATCCCTTCTAGGTCAGAGGTACTGGTTGAGTTGTCATATACTAATACTTGAAGACAGCTAAACTCAATCTAAGTGACGTTTAGCCAACGCTGTACCAACGTAGCAATACAGGTTGTTATTTCAATTCATTGTCAGTTGTGTTGAACGGTGGTGACATATTTTAAAGTGCTATATTTTGTGTCCAGCTATCATGGTAGCCAAATATCTACAACCCCCCCCCCAAGCCCCCCCCCCCACCTTAATATCAAACTGATTCTCTGATTCTAGCTGCCTCAAGTCTCGCGTTTTATGTGACGTGGGTGAGAGATGACGAGAGTTCACCATACTATGCACAGCAAACCAAAAAGTGTATGTGAATGCACAATACATTGAACCAATGCTATTTTAATGCTGGCCACCGTCTGCGACGCTGGTCTAGCATTAAACCAGCATTAGTTTGTTTTTCTCTGTAAATATAATGTTTAAATAACTGTTTGTTGTGTAGCGGCCCAATCAACCTGTCATTTTCACTGAATTATCGGTTTGAGTAATCTACAGATGCTGGTGACTGCCCAGCAAACACAAAACATTTATACAACATTTATACAATGTCCAACATTGTATAAATGTTGTACACATGTTTTGTGTTTGTTGGGTGGGCAAGGTTGATTTTCAAGGGGGGGCAGTGTCTATATTTTATAATTTTGTGATGCTCACAGGTAATTGTACTTGAACCAACATTGGGCCAATGTCACATGGTTGATAGACTGTTAAATGTTCTCTTGTGGTGATACTTGGTATAGAGCCTATAACGTTAGTTGGTTTATATTTATATTGAGGTTTTGTAACAAGATTAAATTGCATAAATATGAAGATTTTATCGAATTCTAGATGACTTACCAGATAATATGTTATATAATATTTACCATCCATGCGTTGAAACGTTGCTGCTTAGACGACTGTGATGCTGGCCCATCATTAAACCAACATTGGGCCAATCCCTCATGGTTGCTGGTTTCCTAACTACCTGTAGGATTAAATTTCATCGATATGAAACCTGAACTACTAACTATGGTAGTCAGGTGATCCTTAGTATATAATGGGTTTGTAACCTATTGGATATCATACACAAGATTAATATCATTATTAAATATTATTATATATTATTTTATATTCTGTACCGCAGGAGGCTTAAACAATTTTTACAAAAATGCATTCCTGACAGTGGTCAGCATGGTCAGTGGTTTAATGTATTGAACCATATTGAACCCAGCAAATATATAAACCGTACTAATGTTGGCTTAATGCTGGTCCAGCGTCTTAGACGCTGGGTCAACATTGAGCCAACATTGGCTCAACGTTTTGTGTTTGCTGCACCATTGCTGGCTTAATATTGGCCCAGCGTCGCCAACGATAATACAACGTAAAACCAACATTGGGTTAGTGTCAAGGGGTTATTCTCCTAGATGCAGAATCGAACCCAGAACTCTGACCCTACATTGATTTACAGGTTTACAGGGATATAGTTAATTGGATGTTGATATAGGAACTACGTGAAATGTGGCTCACTGCTGGCTAGACGTTGGCCCAACATTGGGCTGATGTAGGACGAAGTTATGTGTTTTGGTTGACAGCCCTAATTATGGATTAAAACATCAGATATGGATAATTTTCCATATTGAAACACGCACAATATAGCAACTAGGTGAAATGCGGCTCGGTGCTAGGTAGACGTTGGCCCAGCATTGAGCTGATGTAGGACGAAGTTATGTGTTGTCGCTGACAGCCTTAATTATGAGTCAAAACATGAGATTTGAAAATAAATATAAATCTCACTAAGCATGCTAAGGAAGAAGCAATGGACGGCTTTACATTTTAACCATTTCGGTAATCTTGTCAAAATTATTGACAATTTAATAAAAATAATTAAAAATATTCTCAAAAAGTGTACATTTCAACACGGTGTTTGACATAGTTGTCTATAACCATGAAAACTAAATATAATATAATTGAGGATCGCACAGAAAAAAATATACTCAATTATGAATAATTGTCAATAACAGTATTAATTTGCATTTAGCATGTTCAGGGGTGAAAATTCATCTCGTCTGGAATGATTTCCCTTGCCAAATACAAACTATACACCCTCAAATTCATACAATAACTCCTTAGAGATAACCATGATAACATGGATACACCTTTCTTACCTGTATATATCGCTTGAATTCCTCATATTTATAGCTTCTTGTACAACCTTTTTCCTTTCTCCCATGTATGTCTGGATCTGCCAGGGGAGCTGAGTCTGGGAATGAAGTGTTTTAGTTGACACGGAAGTTTGAGTTTGGCGCCAATATTTACAGTAAATGAATAAAGTTTACCCAGTAATGATTCCAGCGTTTTTTATCAAATATATGTCATGTTTATCTGATTATACGGGCTAACTTTGCTATAACAACATCAGTATTCACAGTTTACAACAATTATATTTAATATGTTAGAGTGAGTGCCATTTGAATAGTTATAAAAGTGCTAAATCTGATAACAGCGAAAATGGGCTGCTATACGTTAGAGGGTACAGTGGAGGGCTTGTTATTTGAAGGGAGAGGCGGCAATCTGTCAGGTTGGGCGAAACGGCGATACCTGCATCCCGAGACCTATCCCCCCCCCCCCCGACGTCGTAGATGGTGGGCCAACATTGAACCAACATTGGTTCAATGTCTCGTGTTTTCTGCCGTGCAAAGCCAAAAGGCAGTATCTGATTATTTCACAAGTAAGCAGATACTGCCTTTTGGCTTTGCAGAACAGTATTGTAGGGTGTTGATGCAGAGGGGGGATAAACGAGATGCGGTCAATGCGCGCTCAAGAAATATGTGCTGTATCCAGCCTACAGAGAACAGGTGGCCAATAAATATACCCACATAAGGCCCAGTGTACACATACATGTAGAGACCTGTAGAATCTGTCAGATAATATGTCACTTCATTCTGGTGGATTTTACGTCGTCTACTAGTATGTATTATATACTGGTTTTCTGTGAGGGATGAAAACGAAAACATCACTTTACTCATTATCTGTCAGATAATATGTGGACGTGGAGTGTCACTTTATCTGAAACATTATGCGTCCTGTACTATGCATTATAAACAGTGGTTTCTGTGACTGACGAATGCTTATTTTTACTGTTGGTGTTTTCTCATAATAATTGTGCTTAGTTTGAGCAACAGGCGGATAGAGATTATTTAAAAATGTATTTTTTCACTTTTTTTGAATTAAATATTTGTGTTAAGGCGTCTTTCATTTCTTCCAACTGACTATGCACATTCTCTTTTACATAATGTTGGTTTACTGTTGGTCAATCGTCTACGATGCTGGCCCAACATCAAACCATCATTTTGTCTAAGTCGGTTGAGGTGACGATTGTAGGCCTAATGGACCTTTTTCATTCAAGTGTTGACCTGGAGATTTCGTCCTATTTTAATTCACTATTTAGGCCTATTTGGTATTTCTACCACAAGTCGCACTTCTCGGGTAATTAAAATTACTGTATTTTTTATATCTAGTGAAATATATCGGTTTAAAATTTGAAAAAGTCTTCAATTGGATGGGTAGTGGTATTTTCTAATTGATTTATTTAAAATATGTCAGATATATAAGCAAATGCCCCCAGCATGTAAAGGGTTAAGGTGGCTCACCACTGAAAACGCTTTATCAGGATGAAAATAAAGCCATAGTCTTTTCATGTAAAAGTGGTGTGTTACTTTAATCTTAAACTTTGTGTCCTGTTTTATAGACATGACTGCTTTTGCATTCGTGGTCAAACGATCAATATATTTTTTTTTGGAATAAATTGAATGTAAGTAAATTTACACCGGGATACTTCTTGGCTGGTATTCCCACTAACACGAGATATTGGCCCAATGTTGGTTCAATGCTGGGCCACTGTCTACGACGCTGGCTCAGCATTGATCCAACATTGGATGAATGGCTGTGTTTGCCGGTATCTGGATCAGTATTCTGGGTCAGGTCATTAGAGGTCAATAGAGATCAAATTTAGACGTCAGAATCTGACGTCTCAAGTCGATCCCCATTTCTAACGGCCGTATGTTATTCAAATGAAGCGGAAAGAGCTAACTAAGATATTATGATTATTTCAAATTGAGAAAAACCCTTTGGACTCTATGGTTTATGCAACAATATATCAGTGCCTCAAGGGTTAAGAAAACTTTGTGGATACACTAATTTGTGGAATTAAGCGGTCTGGATCCCTGCGGGGAATGTACGTATGTGGATACACTAATTTGTGGAATTAAGCGGTTTGGATCCCTGCGGGGAATGTACGTATGTGGATACACTAATTTGTGGAATTAAGCGGTCTGGATCCCTGCGGGGAATGTACGTATGTGGATACACTAATTTGTGGAATTAAGCGGTCTGGATCCCTGCGGGGAATGTACGTATGTGGATACACTAATTTGTGGAATTAAGCGGTCTGGATCCCTGCGGGGAATGTACGTATGTGGATACACTAATTTGTGGAATTAAGCGGTCTGGATCCCTGCGGGGAATGTACGTTTGGTGGAAATGAAATGTTTTTAATAAAAAAAATGTATTTGACGAGATATGTATATATCTTCAGATCTTGGCCCCTTACACATGTTACATAAGTGATCGCGGCAGCGAGTCTCAACCTAAATTTAGTTATGACATTTACTGATATTTATCACCTGCTATTGACGCATATATCGGTCATCTTTGTATTAAAAGGTCGTATCTGTCACTTCTTAAATTCACAGATACGACACTTTGCATTAAAAGGTCGTATATGTCACTTCTTAAATGCACAGATACGACCCTTTGCATTAAAAGGTCGTATCTGTCACTTCTTAAATTCACAGATACGACCCTTTACATTAAAAGGTCGTATCTGTCACTTTTGAAATTCACAGATACGACCCTTTGTATTAAAAGGTCGTATCTGTCACTTTTGAAATTCACAGATACGACACTTTGCATTAAAAGGTCGTATCTGTCACTTCTTAAATTCACAGATACGACCATTTGCATTAAAAGGTCGTATCTGTCATTTCCTAAATTCACAGATACGACCCTTTGCATTAAAAGGTCGTATCTGTCACTTCTCAAATTCACAGATACGACCCTTTGCATTAAAAGGTCGTATCTGTCACTTCTTAAATTCACAGATACGACCCTTTACATTAAAAGGTCGTATCTGTCACTTTTGAAATTCACAGATACGACCCTTTGTATTAAAAAGTCGTATCTGTCACTTCCTAAATTCACAGATACGACCATTTGCATTAAAAGGTCGTATCTGTCACTTCTTAAATTCACAGATACGACCCTTTGCATTAAAAGGTCGTATCTGTCACTTCTTAAATTCACAGATACGACCATTTGCATTAAAAGGTCGTATCTGTCACTTCTTAAATTCACAGATACGACCCTTCGCATTAAAAGGTCGTATCTGTCACTTCTTAAATTCACAGATACGACCATTTGCATTAAAAGGTCGTATCTGTCACTTCTTAAATTCACAGATACGACCCTTTGCATTAAAAGGTCGTATCTGTCACTTCTTAAATTCACAGATACGACCATTTGCATTAAAAGGTCGTATCTGTCACTTCTTAAATTCACAGATACGACCATTTGCATTAAAAGGTCGTATCTGTCACTTCTTAAATTCACAGATACGACCCTTTAATACCAAGGTGACGAAATATAAAGCATATTTTAAATACAATTAATGGAATGGAAAACGTCACTTATGAACTAACCGTCACTTCTTAAATTCACAGATACGACCATTTGCATTAAAAGGTCGTATCTGTCACTTCTTAAATTCACAGATACGACCCTTTGCATTAAAAGGTCGTATCTGTCACTTCTTAAATTCACAGATACGACCATTTGCATTAAAAGGTCGTATCTGTCACTTCCTAAATTCACAGATACGACCCTTTAATACCAAGGTGACGAAATATAAAGCATATTTTAAATACAATTATGAACTAACCGTAGACAAACAACTTTGATCCAATGTTGGTTCGATGTTGGGCCAGCGTCGCAGACGGTGGACCAACATCAAACCAACATCGGGTGAACATCTTGTGTCTACTTGGTACCCATTAAAAGCAGGACGATTTGATTTTTTATTAATATTGGTCAAGTGTCATCTTGAACCGTGCACCAAACTGGCTAAATGTATGAAGTGTGCACCGTGTGGTTCCCAGCAAACACAAAACATTTGTATAACATTTATACAACGCCGGCACTACGTCTTGACGTTGGTCCAACATTGTACAAATGTTATACAAATATTTTCTGTTTGCTGGGTTAACCCTATGGTTTGATTGATGGTGTGCCGATTACGACATTTGTCTCTGTCACCTTGAGACCAGAGGCATTATGTAGCCAGATAATCCGTCCGTCCGTCTGTCCGTCTGTGCAGATTAACTTATACAGCGGAGGCATAATAAGCATGGGTCACCATAGCTTGTAAAGTGCTAAAGGGGCTAGAGGGTTAAAGGGGCTCACCACTGGACGCGGTGTATTAAAACATAAAGCATCACTTTACTCGTTATCTGTCCGATAATATGTGGACGCGGTGTGTCCCTTTATTCTCAAACATTAATGCTTACTGTTGTCAGGTGGCATATCTATATACAGGGCTTCAGTGGCTGAGGGATGCTTATGTTCCATGTACAGGTTTTTTCAAAATAATTCGTGCCCTTGGATATGAAAAGGTGTATCTGCCACTTTGCAAAATGGCAGATACACTCTTTCATATCCATGCAGGTGACGAATTGTGCTTATAGATATAGCAACATGCGGAAGGTTTTATTTAAAAATGTATTTTCCACTTATATATTTTATTTTATGGCGTTCATATGCTGGTTCATAGTCTACGACGCTGGCCCAACATCAAACCATCATTTTGTCAAAGTTGGTCGAGGTGACGATAGTCTGATAGTAGGCCTACTCGCCTTTTTACATTCAAGTGTTGACCTGCAGATTTCGTCATGTTAATTTTAATTCACTATTATGCCTAGTTCTGAATTTCCGTGTTTTAATTCACTTCTAGGCCTAGGTGAGAATTGCTACCACAAATTACACTCACGATAAATTAAAATTACTCAATTTTTTATTCATAGTGAAATATATCGGATGAAAATTTAAAAAGTCTTCAATTGGATGAGTTGTGCTATTTTTAGTTGACGGTATTAAAATATGTGAGATATAATTATACGCGCCCAGCATGTAAAGGGTTAAGGTGCCATTGGACGCGCTCAATCAAGTAAAAACAAAGCCATGGGTCCGATAATATGTGAAAAAGGTGTGTCATTTTAATCTTAAACATGGTAAATTTTATGTGTCCTGTGTTATAGACAGGGCTGATTTTTTTAATTCGTTGTCAAACGATAATATATTTTTGTAAAATATATTGAATGTAACTACATTAATTAGCCGATTTTTGTTGGCGTGATATTCCAGCTAACACGAGACATTGGCCCAATGCTGGGCCACCATCTACGACGCTGGGCCAGCATTGATTAAACATTGGATGAATGGCTCGTGTCTGCTGGCCTCTGCATCAGTATCCCGGGTCAGGTCATTACAGGTCAATAGAGACGTGTCAACTACACATGTGTTCCTCATGCTGTTTTATGTCTGTGTAATGCCGTCATTTATCATATTTATACTAACAACATATCTGGTTACAAATTCCCCTGGGCCGTTGTATTGGCAGAAAATTCACGGCTCGGTAATTTGTTTTGCCAAAAAAATGCTGTGGTCGCTGTTCTGGTAGAAAGCAGGAGACTTTGGCCCAATGTTGTTTTAATGCTTTGACAGCGTCAGCATAATGTCTTAGTAAGCTCTTTCTGCTTCATTTGAATAACTATGTTATGGGTCTACGGCCATTATAAATATTGTATTGTTTCAGTGAGGGGATCGTCTGTGGACGTCAGATTTTGACGTCTATAGACGTCAGAATCTGACGTCTATAGACCTTAGAATCTGACCTATAGACAGTCCAGCGCTGAAAGGGTTAACCCTTTAAGCGCTGAATAATTTGTTTATATAAACCATGGAGACCACAGGGTTTTATTCAATTCAAAATTATCATAAATGTCTTGGGTATCTTTTTCCGAGTCATTTGCATACCTATGTTATGGATCTACGGCCATTATAAATATGTTACTCCTCCAGTATGGGGGGGGGGGGGGGGATCGACTTTAGGCGTCAGATTCCGACGTATATAGAAGTCAGAATCTGACGTATAAAGATGGTCCCGTGTTTGTTGATAAACTAAGCCATTCTGTCCTGTATATAGAAAAAGCATTAAGTTCTTACTTTGAAGGTCAGCAGTTACTGCTGTCAAATGTCTAAAATCCAGTAGAAACATGAATCCCTACAATGTATGGCAGTTATGTCATGTGTGACTTGATCGTGTGAGAAATATTTTAAATCTTACAATGCGAGGATCGACTTTAGACGTCAGAATTTCACGTCTACAGACGTCAGATTCTGACGACTAATGTCGATCCCCGCGCTGTCAGGATTAAACATGCTGTCAGACGTCATCAGTCAAACCACCCCCTTGGTCAAACTAGCTACAGATACACCTCAGACGTTCTATAGTCTGATAGTATACCAAGGAGGCTATAATAAATGAAAGGAATTAAATTGAGAACCAGCAGATATATCTGTTTATATGTGTTCTCAAAATTGTTTTGAGGATATTATCAGAGACAGAATGTACTGCATTTTTAATAACAGCAGATGATTATCTGGCTGGTAATCGGCTGATCTCTGCACACGTTACCACATCAAGTTCGAACCTTGATCCCCTCTCCTAAAAATATATTACAGCTAACTCGAGATATAGCACAGGAGACGTTGATTCAATGCTGGTGTATAGTCGGCCGGCGTCCCAGACAGCGGGCCAACGGTTAATCGACATTAGGCCAACCGTCTTCCCGTAATAACTGCTGGGAACACGCATAATGATCATATGGGCGGGGGCCCTGGTGCATTGGTTAAAGCTGCCTGCTTGGAAAGTCGAAGATCGCGGGCTCGAACGCCACTCTGGTTTCAAAGAAATATAATGTTTCTTCCCCGCTCACTCATGAGATTGAATATTGTGGGGATTCTTTAACAAGTATGTGCACAAAGGTAGCCTAAAACATGTAAAGCCCCATTCATTTAATTTCCTTTGTCTCCATCATTTTATAAAAAAAACAGTGTATTTAACTTGGAGCTTTTCCATTTTGATGGATTGTTTCATATTTTATAATTTTTTTGCTGGGAAATATGGCATGGTTTGTTAAAGTGTAAGTGGGTATAATATCATGGTTTGTTAAAGTGTAGGTGGGTATATTATCGTGATTATTTGTGCATTTCAATTTGCCAAGTACATTTCGCCATTATTGATGTCAACCTAATATTTCAATAATTCATTGACTGAATCGATGGGTGAGTGGATGGCTTAACGATAATAAAATTAATTAATTAAAAAATGAATAAATAAGTAAATAAATGAATAAATGATTGAATGAATGAATAATGAATGAACAGTGATGATTGAATGAATAAATGGCCATGATGTGTTCCAACAAGAGAGGTACTGGCCACAATGAGGGGATTAACCCTTAGAGGGCTGAATTATTTGTGTATAAACCATGGAGATTAAAGGGGTTTTTCAATTTGAAATAAGCTTAGATAGATAGATATTTATTGACATAAAGGAAAGTCATTACTGACTTATTTGTCATAAAAATATATGTACATGTATATACAAGATGGTTAATTTGATAAAATCACACTAAAATTTACATGGTATCACATACAAAATTAAAATCATGGTAAAAGGCATTGCCATAGTAAAACACTGGATATTGCGCTAAAATAACATATAAGTGATTACTATGTCTCGGTTAGCTCTTTCTTTTTCATTTGAATACCTATGTTATGGGTCCACGGCCATTATAAATATTTAAATTCTTTCAGTGCGGGGACCGTCTTTATACGTCAGAATCTGACGTCTACAGACGTCAAATTCTGACGTATTAAGACGCTCCCCGCGCTGGAAGGGTAAATTAAATCATCCACGTCTGGTGCTGTCTGGGATATACAACTAAGGACCACAGAGATTGTTATCAGCTCCCAACCCCCTGTCCTGCTCTGACCATCATCAATGTCTGGTGCTTTCTGGGATATACAACTAAGGACCACAGAGATTGTTATCAGCTCCCAACCCCCTGTCCTGCTCTGACCATCAAACCCTAAACATTCACTTTAGGCAATGTTGTTTCATTGCTGGCCCACCATCTGCAGAGGTGGCCTAACATGAAACAACATCGGGTGAATGTTTTTTACTGGATTCGTCCTTGATGTTTACCCCTCTTCCGTACCCTGTTCCCATGGTGACAGGCCTGATAGGGTACACTGCAGCTATCCCTAATGACCCCCTTATAAATCCTTCAACCAGCCGCTGTGTCTCAACACAATCATGTACTCCAGCAAATACGCTGAGCCGATGATGGTTTGATGCTGGGCCAGCGTCGTAGACTTTGTACCAGCATCTCACCAGCATTGGATCAACGTCTGTTGCTTCATGGGTAGGCCTACCTATAATATACCACAGTTCTCTATTTTTCTCAGCTAGATGTATTTTCAATTGATACCAGATGATAACAGTAAACTTCAGAATCTCACACCCAAGCAAACACGACACATCGACACAATGTTAGACCAATGCTGGGCCGACGTCGTAGAAATTTGGCTGAGAATTGACGGAGAAATGAGCCAAATTCATTTTTAAAATTTATTGTGAATTCGATTTTAGGATCAATTGAATATTAGATGTAGGCCTAATTTGTTGTTTCTCACAATATTCAACACGATTTAAAATGTATATATATAGGCCCTACTCCTATGGTTCTACTATAACTCACTATAATTTTCCTGTAAAAATGGCTGGCCAGTGGGACACCTGGTCATTGGTTCATCGTCTCATGTTCGCATTAACATATTGAATGTTTAACCCTTAAAGCCCTGAATTATTTTGTATAAACCATAGAGGGTTTTTCCAATTTGAAACCTTCATAAATGTCTTAGTTAGCTCTTACCGCTTTATTTGAATAGGTATGTTATGGGTCTACGGCCATTATAAATATTTTAATTCTTTAATTTATTTCATTTTCCCTTGGATATGAGAGTGTATCGTTCACTTTACAAAGTGGTCTATACACCCTTTTATATCTGAGGTCTGAGGACACTATTATTTGTTGCTCTGACTCACTTTGCCCAGTTTAGCCTACCCCACTCATTTTCATTCAACTGAATCATCAGTCTTCTTCGTATTAACACCTTGTCATTGCAAGGTGATCGAATATTAGCTATTTTTATCAATAGGCATAGGCATATCCCAGCAAACACGAGACGTTCACCCAATGCTGGTACAATGTTAGGCCAGCGTCGCAGACGGTTGGCCAACATTGTACCAACGTTGGGTGAACGTCTCGTGTTTGCTGGCATAGGCCGGCATGCATCCCGCTGGAAACAAGAATAATTATCATAGAATATTTATACTGGATTGTTTTCGATTTCTGCTTGTGTCTTTAGTTTATTATTTAATATTCTTATAGACCCCTAGTATCATGAGTATATTATGAAATATTTTGTTATTCATGTTAATAGGGCCTAAATTTGTTTTAATGATTTACGTCGCATCCTGTGGCGGCAAGATAGAAGCTGTGTTTGAAAATTAGATGAAAAATACATGTATGGACCATGAGTACGAGGAGGCGAGACGTTGTCCAAGCAAACACAAGACGTGTCCAACATTAACCAGCATTTGGGCAACGTCTGACAGGGGATGCTGGTCTAGTGCTCTTAGATTGGGAACATTGACCTTCACCTTCAAAGGTTATTCCTTTTGTTTTGTTGACAACATCATGATCATAATTATCTGATTATGACGTTATAGTATTTAATTGGAATGTTTACAAACCTCGGGCAGTAGGCCTAGGCCTATAGCGTAATATTTTGTGTGTATATTATGTCATTTCTAACCTATAAACGGTAGGCTACACAATCATTAACATTTCTAACCTACACAATTTTTATTATTAAATCACTGGGCTGGGAAATAAAGGGTCTATTTCATGTATAAGATAGTTGACTGCCACCGTTAATCAAACTGTGTGCCCACAACAGGGAATAATATAATTTGCTAAAAAAGCTGTGTATAGTTTTTGTTTGTGGCTTGATGCTGGGCCAGTGTGCCGCCGGTGGACCAACAGCAAGCCAGTCTTGGGTTGACGTCTTCTCTTTATTATAGGCCTACTGTTATTTTACTGTCAATAGGGCATATTACTTCTTTGGCAGTACTTGGCCTATTATTGTCCACGGATACCAAAAACTGTTGCAGCTACACCAACAATAATTTACTTTCATGTTTTTGTTGTGACTACGCCGGTAGTAAGTAGTTCCTATCTCTGTTTAGGCCTTTATTAGCAGACAGCCATGATAGGAGCAGCCTTTTTTCAATTGCCTCCTTTTATTGTCAACATTACTGCATTAGACTAAAGTTTAAATTCCTCCCCAACACCAGGCCCCAACAGTTAGAAAGTGTGTTAGAGTTTACCTGGTTACACCCCTGACAATTTTGTGTAATTTTGTTTGTTTGTTGTAATTTTGCCATACGTATCAGACACAATTTGACAAGTAGGCCTACCCAGCAAACACGAGACGTGAAGCCAATGTTGGCTTAATGTTGGGTCCACGACGCTGCCCCAACATTAACCCAACATTGGCTCAACGTCTCGTGGATGGTGGGTAGGCTATAGTCTACATCTAGGCCCACAATTCTTGTTTGCCAGTGATTGTATTAATTTGACCTGTCATTTTGAACATTTTATCATGAAAGGCCTAGCATTTTATCATGAAAGGCCTAGCATTCATGAGAGTCTACCAGATTTCAGGCCAATGCTTGTTTAATTTTGGGCCAGAGTCGCAGACGTTGGTGCAACATTAAACCAACATTGGCCCAACGTCTCGCTTTAACTGAGTAACATATCGTGTCATCAAGACTTAATATAGTGTGGACTGATGTATGTGTCATTGTCAGTGTAGTTAAGCCTATTAGGCCTAAGCCTTAAGGTGAGATAATAAGATGTCCATTCTTTGTCTATTAATTAATCTCCTATATCTATAATCCATGTTCACAGTGAGATTGGCGTGCACGCACTCTGTATAGTAGATAATAGATATAATACCTCACAAAGTGACCTGTACAGACGACTGGAGAATAGACAACTTCCTGACAAAAACAAGCACTTGTCTTACATATACTTGTTTTAACCATTAAAGCGCTGAAATATTATTACACGAATCATGGAGACCAAAGGGTTTTTCAATTTGAAATCATCATAAATGGTCATTTTAAATATGTTTAGGGGCCTTCCTCTTTACAGTGCAGGAAATCGACTAAAGTCGATCGCTGTGCTGTAAGTGTTAATGTTGAATGATCCGCCTATAGGCTTCTCCTGTCTCTGAGTGACCTAATTTTATCAGTTTACTCAAGGCTTTAGATAGATCTACCCCCAGTTTACAACAAGGGACGACAAATACATGGTCCACGAGACAATACCTTGTCCCAGCAAACACTAGACGTTAGTTTAACGTTGGGCCACCGTCTACTACGCTGACCCAACCTTAAACCAGCATTGGGTCAATGTCTGCCTGGTTGAGTCTCACTTTGGAAGTTCATTCTTGTGGTTTTGTTGACAACATCAGTTTTTTAATTTAAATTATGACGTCATAATATCTAAATTGAATTTTACTAATCTCAGGCAGTAGTCTACAGACTATGAAAAAACAGTAGGCCTCTTATTTATCTGAAAATTATATGTAGCCTATAGAGTATAGTATCGACCCAGCAAACAGGATACATTGAAGCAATGCTGGTTTAATGTTGAGACAGCGTGGCAAACGGTGGCCCAACATTAAACCACTATTGGTTTGATGTGTCTTTTTTGCTGAGTAGGCCTACTCAACCCTGCAAAGCCAAAAGGCAGTGTCTGATTCCTTGGAAAGTAAGCAGATACTGCCTTTTGGCTTTGCACAGCAGTACCAGTTGGCTCCAGCACATGGAAAAGTTGACAATTTGCCTACATATAGTTAATTTCAATCATGACGTCCCCCTTATCGGGGTTCTGCCCAAAAATTGGCTGCGGTCATGGCAACGAAAAGGTCAAACAAATGAATAATTAAATTAGCACAGTTTGGCAGGGTGGAGGACATAAACCATGTTAACAGACTTGGCCCAGACTTCAAACCAGTTGACTTATCGTTATAGGCCTAACGTTACTATTTTAGTTGACCCAATTCTGTTTTAAAGTTGGGCCAGCACTGTAGACGATGGTCCAACATTAAACCAGCATTGGTTTATGGCCTGTTTGATGAAGGGCTCAGTGGCGTGTTGTTGACTGCTACCAGATGTTTCGACCCAGGGTCCGCAGATTGCTGATCAAACGATCAGAATGTGTTGGGAAAATATACTTCAAAAGCAATAGGGCCTATAAACGAAACAAGTCATTAGGCCTACCTTAGGCCAGAGCTAACCAGTACCGCATGTTGGGCAAATATTCTGGTTCAGAAAAGTCATACTTCTAAAAAAAGCCATATAATAATAGTACAGTTGTCAAATGACATTTTTTAACTCGAGCGTGTTTCGCGATATGGACGATGTTTTATGGTTGATTCTGGTTCTAAGGGATGTTCTGAGCAAAAATCAGCCGGGTGCCACTTTGGCACCTTTGGGCAGAATTTTTTAAAGGCAAAAACAAAATGGCCGCCAGATATTTCAAGGTCAAATATGATTTTTCAACAAACGAAGCCAGGAACTAGTGTAATACCTCATTTTCATGTGATTTTGACCGGGCAATCCATTTCTTGTATTATTTTTATGACTCAAGTCCATCTTCAAGGTCAAAAAGTCCCATCTAGGTCAAATAAGCGGTGATTCTGACGATTAAAGTCCATCTCCCGCGCTGTAAAGGTTAATGTTGAATGATCTGCCTATAGAAAGTCTAGGCTACCCCTGTCTCTGAGTGATTAACTTCAATTTTATCAGGTTTAATACTCAAGCCTGTACTGGCTGTAGATAGATCTACCCCCAGTTTACAAAAAGAATGCGGTGGCTCGATCAACGTTAGCTGACAAGCCTAAGATCTCACATTGATCTCAGTCCCATTTCAAGACTATGCTTATTCCGCTTGACTGTGGACAGAGTTCAAATCCGGCTTGGCTGGAGGTAATATCAAGGCTGTGCATGTTCACTGCTCCGAACTGCCCATTATACTGTTTAGGGTTCGAGTCATTTCTGTTTATGTTACACCTTTCAAACCCGTGGAGGTATTATCAAGGCTGTGCATATTCAGTGATCCGAACTGCCCATTATACTTTTTGGGGTTCGAGTCCTTTCAGTTTTTGTTACACTTTTCAAAACCCCGCCTCTTTATAATTTCCTTAAGAATCTCAAGTCGATAGAAATTCTCTCGGCAATCATTGCACCTTCACCCAGTGTTGTTTCAATGCTGGTTCAACGTCGCAGATGATGGATCAACATTAACCCTTACAACGCTGGAATATTTTCATAAAAAACATGGAAACTAAAGGGTTTTTTCATTTGTAAATCATCAATAATATCTTAGTTAACTCTTTCCGCATCATTTGAATACCTATGTTATGGGTCTACGGCCATTAATAAATAGTGTAATTATTTCAGTGTGGCGATCGCCTTTAGACATCAGAATCTGAGTATAAAGACGGACCCCACGCTGAAAAGGTTACCCCTTACAACGCTGGTATATTTCTATAAAAAACATGGGAACCGAAGGTTTTTTTTTTAATTTTTAATCATCATAAATGTCTTAGTTAGCTCTTTCCGCATCATTTGAACACCTATGTGATGGGTTGACGGACATATATTACATTTTTCAGTGCAGTGATCGACTTTAGACGTTAGAATGTGACGTAGACAGATTCTGACGTCTCAAGTTAATATCATCATGGGAATACATAGTGATATGTGCCCCACGTAGACCAACAAAAAAGGTACATTTTTACATGTTTTTATTTCAATAATTTCCGCGCATCACTTGATAGATTTGTGGGTTGATGTGCATGGAAACTTTATTATCCGTGTAAATGTTCTGAGGAATTACATTTTGGTGATTTTCTGATGATTTTGAATGTTTTATCAATGTGGCTGTGCATGTGCAAATGTAAAATCAAGCACATGTGAGTGAATGCATAATGAATGAATGAATGCATGAATAAATGATGGCTGGATGGATGGATGGATGGATGGATGGTGGATGGATGGATGGATGGATGGATGGATGGATGGATGGATGGATGGATGGATGGATGGATGGATGGATGGATGGATGGATGGATGGATGGATGGACAAAAACAAACATGTAGCCAAGACATTCAACCAATGTCGGTTTAATGTTGGGCCGGAGTCTCAGACACTGATCCAACAAACCCTTACAGCGCGGGGATTGACTTTACACGTCAGAATCTGACGTCTGTAGACGTCAGATTCTGACGTGTAAAGTCAATCCCCACACTGTTGAGAGTAAACATTTATAATGGCAGTAGACCCACATCATAGGTATTCAAATGAAGCGGAAAGAGCTAACCAAGACATTTATGATGATTTCAAATTCAAAAAACCCTTTGGTCTCCATGATTTGTGCAAACATATTTCAGCGCTTTAATGGTTGAGCCAACATTGAATTCCTTGGGTCTGCTGGGCTTCTCTGTGTTTGAGAGCACTTGTTCAATTCAGAATAAAATACAAACTATGCACCCTCACATATGAAATAATACATAACTGTCAACCAGATTATCTCCATAATTTGCTTAACGTTTTGACTCTCTGACACTTTGACGTCAGATTATGACGTCTAAAGTCGATCCCCGCACTGTAAGAGTACAAATATTTATAAGCTTTGTACACCCATGAGATAGGTTGTCAAATGAAGCAGAAAGAGCTTACTAAGACATTTATGATGATTTCAAATTGAAAATAACCCTTTGGTTTCCACGGTTTATACAACATTATTTCAGCATTGTACGGGTTAAATCTTTAACCAGAACTCGTAATCTGCTCTCCTCAGATGATCATCAGCTGATTGTTCCCACAATTATCCGTTCTAAGATGAGTGACAGTGCTTTTTCGGTTACCCCCCCCCCCCCCCATCTCTGTCATATCTGAGGTTTTGAATTTTAGGAGGGATGGTGTCGTAAAAACTGAAATAATAAGCTGGTAAATGTAAACGTTATATTTAATTTCTTTACTTGGAATGAAATAATCAACATGAACATTACTGCCGATAAACTGCACAACTGTATTTATTTCGACCGAGCTCATGTCAGAAAATATATGTGAACTGTATGTGACGGAAATAGGTTTCAGCCTCTACTTTAATATCCTTTAAAAGTGATAATTATTTAAAAAAAATGTCGCCTGAATATGTAGAATGATATACGGAATACGGCGTTAGTTCATCGGTGCTGACTCGATCACTGAAGTTAAGCAACGCCGGCCTCGGTCCATATTTGGATGGGTGACCGCCTGGCACACACCACGTGCTGTATACACTAGGACATGCGTGCAGCGATGTCGTGTCGTTAGGCTCAGAGAACCATGTAAATCAAATGGCTCGTCTGACTGAACTAGAGTTGGACGTAAAAAAACCTCAAGGACGTAGGCGCAGTTTCCATCTGGCGAGACCCCAAAATGTTGTTCTATAGCATCCGTGGCGCGATTGCACAATAGTGCGTACTGCCACGTAACATACAGGTACAGATACAAAAATGTGTGATTACTGACAAAATTGTTATTAGTAATCGTTTCATTTGATAGGTTTTGTATAAAACACATGAGCGGCCTTGGTGGCCCATTTGTTTTAGATGTAGCTGTCTAACTCGGCGGCACCAGGTTTGAATCCCGTCTGGCCGGATGTTTGTCATCGTGGTTGTGCATCTACATGATATACAGTGCTCCAAACTGTTCACATGTTTGTAGTGTGCAATACTGGCTATGCCAATGTACACTATACTGGTCTGCAAAGCCAAACAACAGTATCTGCTTAGTTGTAAAGTGAGCAGATACTGCCTTTTGGCTGCACAGGAGTATCCCGGCAAACACGAAACGTTGAACTGATGTTGGTTTGATGATGGGCCACCGTCTTCGACGCTGGCCCAGCATTAAACCAACATGGTATCAACGAAGAACGTCTCGTGTTTGATGGGATGGGCCTACATAAAATACATTCTTAAGACATCATGTTTTTTATAGTAGGCCTCAGGCCTAATGTAAAAAAGGTTCCACATAAATACCTGGTATGTGGATCCCTGGGTGGGGGGGGGGGGACAAACTGGAGTCCTGTAGGCGGGAGGGGGGAGGTGACGCACGATCAGACGGACGTCAAGATCTTATCAGGCCTGGATGGTAACCAGAGTCACTAGGCGGCGCTCTGATCCAAAGCAGGCTCCGTGGTCTCGTCTCATTACCAAATCTCGCCACATCCCGCGTGACTACGTCAAATCTCAGTGACTACGCCGGATCTGTCACGGGATCAGGGACAGCCCCGAACATCGCCCTCAAATCCAGGCAGATGTTATCAATAGTCGTAAACGCGGAACGGGGTCAATGATAACAACAGAGCTGTGTATCATTATCAGCAATGTGTAAATATTACATCCTGTATTATCCCTGTCACTGGGATGCTGTGATGTGTAAATATTAGGGGCCTACATCCTGTTTCCCTTTCCAACAAACACCAAAACTTGAACCAATGCTGTTAAAATGCTGGGCCAGCGTCGTCGACGGTGATCCAACATTGAAACGATGTTAGATGAATGTCCCTTGTTCTCTGTGACTAGATCTGGGTGTATATTCATGAACATTCTGCATCCTATGGCAAGGCATGATACCAACAATAGTAAAATGTGTTGCCATTGAGTAATTGTTTGCATTTGCTCTGTTATATTGAAGTTTGTCCGGGGAATTATTTTGGTGACATTTTGATCCCCATAACATCAACCCTTTCATCGTGTGAGAAAGTACAAACGTTCATTTTTATCCCCCGCCCGACGAAGTGGGGGCGGGGGGTATTGGCGTCGCCTCGGATGTCCGTCCGTCCGTCCCGCGTCCGGATGTCCGCATATCGTTTGTTTCCGGAGCAGAACTCGGTAACCCGTACATGGATTTCTTTAATTTTTGACACACACATCCCTTAGGGGGTGTAGATGTGCCTTTTGGGGTTTTTGAAATTTTACCTGCTTAATTGGCCGACCATCGGCCATAACTAACTTTAATATGCCTGATATCTGACAAACCGTGCCATATAGCTAGACCATTACTATAAAACAAAATGTGCGGTTTCAGGTAGGGATATGCTCTGAAAATTTTCAACTTGATCAAATTAAAAATGGCCGACTATCGATCGTAATTAACTTTAATATGCCTGATATCTGACAAACCGTGCCATATAGCTAGACCATCACTACAAAACAAAATGTGCGGTTTCAGGTAGGGATATGCTGTGAAAATTTTCAACTTGATCAAATTCAAAATGGCCGACTATCGGCCATAATTAACTTTAATATGCCTGATACTGGACAAACTGTGCCAGATAGTTAGATGCTCTAACCTTCAAAATTGGCATAATGTGGAAAATGATGATGATAAAAGTTATTTGTACACTTCTTTAATTTTTCTGATCCAAAAAATAATATTCATTTTGTCCAAATTTGCATAAATTCAAGATGGCAGACAAAAAACAAAACGGGCCAATTGTTATCAAAGTTTTTGAAACGTGCACAGGAGAAGCAAAGTGAGTTATCGTCCCAACTGTGTACAATCAACGTTTACGGAGGGGCTATGCCCCTTTCGAAACCCCAGAAATATAGTTTTAGAGCAGCCGTGCGCGAAAAATGGGTCACTTTTTAGGGTAAAAAATGTTTTTTTCTGCTAGAGAAAAACACATAAAATTAAAATCTACCAACAAAATTCAACATTGATAAGGCATTAAATCTATTCACAGCATCAACCCTTGGAACAAAAATTCCATAGAATATGTACCAGTCTAATAAATACTATAAAACGAAATGTATGGTTTCAGTGAGGGATATATATATATATATACCCTCTTAATGGCAACTTGCTCAAACTAAAAAAATGCTGACTTGCGACCAACATTGACTTCAATATCTGTAATATACACAGTAATCTAGATAGGTGGATCATTATTGTAGAACAGAATGTGAGACTTCCGTGAAGTATGCACACTGTAAAATTTCTATCACGCGGGCGGGGCGGGGGATTATGGTGGCCGGCTGGCCTCTTGTTCGAACATGTCCCACAAAGTGTTCGCCTAAAGGCTCACACCTTATTCATGGAACAAGTGCTGTATTTTCCCATATCGCATTCAAATGAACACTGTTTGCATATCAAACCCAATTAACATGATTAACTTCATTCAGGTTTAATCTCATAATTACATGTCAATTACGTGTCAAATGATATTTTGAAATGGCCTATTCAGACTAAAATCGGCGCATTTTTCAGAGCTTCATAATTCACTGACTGATATTGAATGTCCTATACCGGTAGACTTCTAAACTACCCTAATATCCGTATATCATGTAGGCCCCTAAATTGTTATAGTATTATTATATACTCCATGTATATGAAGTATTATGTCCATCGTTTGACGGTTTCACAATATAATAAAATAATAATAAACTTTATTTACCGTCGCTTTTTCTGTTATTTATTGGAATAAAAGAACAATATTCAGAGAAAGTTTATTTAGGGGTGAGAGTGACAGGCCAGCTGGGAGATTAATGGCCCAGTCATTAATTTGTCAACAGACATCTGGTTCTAGGGCGGGGTTCGAGTCCTATGCGGGGGATAGTGGTCTGCTCAGGATACACACAATAATACCACTGTTCAACTACTGGTGAATGCCGGGCCAGAATGTTAGATGTTGGCCCAGCATTGACCAGTAGTTGGGCCAGTGAATCAACAGAATCTGTATCATACTCAGCAAGACTCCCCTTATCATGTTGCATTGTAAAATATCCTGTACCTTTTCTATGTTCTTATGGGTGAAAATGTAGATCTAGGCTTAACATGTAAAATACAAATAAATAGTCCCAGGTCATTATAATGTTATCCTCTAAGTTGATGTAATGTTGATGTAATGTTAGGCCAGCGTGGTAGACGGCAGTCCAACATTGGTTCAACCTCTGGTGTTAGGGTGACAGAATAACACTGTGAGGAAGTGATTCAAGGAATTTCTTAGAAGAATAAATTCCCTTTAACCATGATAACAGACAATCTGACATACAATTCCCTGGGTCTATAACAGGCAATCTGACCTTTGACATACAACTGTGGACAGATTGGTCAGCTCAGAGCCTTCACCCAATGTCGTTTTAATGCTGGCCCCCGTTTGCGATGATGGGCCAACGTTGAGCCAGCATTGGTTGCACCTGTGTTTTTACTGTCTGTGGTCAGTTATCATTATTCATATTCCAGTCAGGAGAATCTCATCTGAGATGCTGAGCCAACATTGAGTCGACATTGCGCCAATGTCTACAGTGTGAGAGCTAATCATCCCATTATATTATTATGACGTCACACTTAGATAATACACACACAGCATTAACAGCTCACTTTACAAGTCACCAATTACAACTGTTTGCCTTTTGAGGTCCATCACAGGCAACAGGATTTATTCATCCCATGCTGAGTCAATGCTGGGCCACCGTCTGCGACGCTGTCCCAACATTGACCCAGCGTTGGCTGAATAAATCGTGTTTCCTTGGATGGAACCAGGGTAGAGCTGTGTCGTTCTCTCAGAGGCCGTGGATGGATGTATTTGCTTTACCTGAAAAATCCAGCATGGCAGTGACTGAGAGCGATCCCAACCCCAAGGTCCGAAAAATGTCCATAACTTTTTATTGACTGTTCGACCTCTGAGCTGAGCATGCGGGCATGGAACTGAAATGTTGCTGATTCTTAAAAAAACTATTTTTTACCCGATTATTCAGCGATATTTTCCGATATGACAGTCCAAAGAAATGTCCCACGATTTTGTATGCATTCGATTTTTGGCTGAAACCGGTTTCAGCCACTGGGGCTAGACCCAGGGCTAATCATTTAGATAAAATGCAATGCCCAGCTCCCCTGGACAGTCTTGTTTGACAGATATAGGCAGAGCAAACTTTGAACAAAATTCAATGTAGATAATTATATTTAATGGTACAACCCCATAGGGACTAGGGACTAGGCTACCGTGGCAGGTAGCATATCAGATTCAATGAGGATAAATTTAATGGCATTGCCCCATAGGGACTACAGTCTGTTTCACCAGATCCTGGGAGTAGCCTTTTTTCAATTTACTCGATCGCTGTTTAAAAATTTTCAACAAAATTTTTCACGGATCATTTTTTCATCTTCCCCCAGCATCCCTGAAAATTTGGTTGATTTTTTTGGGGTATTATCAAAGTTAGACCATTTGGCATGTAATAAATTTTCAAAATCACATCTCTCTTTAACATCATTACCGTGAAACAAGAATTCTATTACATGCCAAATGGTCTAACTTACAAAATACACAACGAAATTCCACAAAATTTCCAGCGATGTTAGGGGAAGATGAAAAAATGATCTGAGAAAAAATTTGTTGAAAAATTTCAAACAACGACCCAGCAAATTGAAAAAAGGCTACTCCCAGGATCTGGTGAAACAGACTGTAGGCTAACCTGCAAGGTAGCATATCAAATTCAATGAGGATAAATTTAATGGCATTGCCCTATAGGGACTAGGCCAACCTGGAAGGTAGCATATCAGATTCAATGAGGATAAATTTAATGGCACAGCCCCATAGGGACTACAGTCTGTTTCACCAGAACCTGGGAGTAGCCTTTTTCTAATTTGATCGGTCGCTCTTTGAAATTTTTTAACAAAATTTTTCTCTGATTATTTTTTCATGTTCCCCTAACATCCCTGAAAATTTGGTGCAATTTTGCTGTGTATTAGCGAAGTTAGACCATTTGGCATGTAATAAATTGTCAAAATTACAGCTCTCTTTAACACCATTGCCGTGAAACAAAAATCCTATTACATGCCAAATGGTCTAACTTCCAAAATACACAACAAAATTGCGCAATATTTTCAGGGATGTTAGGGGAACATTAAAAAATGATCCGAGAAAAATTTTGGTAATTTTTTTTAAAGAGCGACCGAGCAAATTAGCAAAAGGCTACTCCCAGGTTCTGGTGAAACAGACTGTAGGCTAACCTGGAAGGTAGCATATCAAATTCAATGAGGATAAATATAATGGCACAGCCCCATAGGGACTAGGCTAACCTGGAAGGTAGCATATCATCACCCTGGTACGAAAGGTTTGTATTATATGCCACTTTGTAAAGCGGTATGTGTCATTAAAGGGACAGGCCCAGGCTAAAATCATCAAAAAATCGGTGATTTTATTCTGGCTTCTTAATATGACCATATGATGTAAACATGTCCATAGACTAGAACTGCCATTTTTTTTTAATTTTTGTGCTGCGCATTCACCAGTTGGGCTAGATATAGAGACGAAATTCCTGATTTCTCATTTTTGACAACCATGTCAAAAATAGGAAATATCACTGAGCTCCCTATTATATTATAATTATGGAGAGTTTAGTAGTTAAAGGGTTGATATCACTGAGCTCCTTATTATATTATATGGAGAGTTTAGTAGTTAAAGGGTTGATATCACTGAGCTCCCTATTATATTATATGGAGAGTTTAGTAGTTAAAGGGTTGATATCACTGAGCTCCCTATTATATTATATGGAGAGTTTAGTAGTTAAAGGATTGATATCACTGGGCTCCCTATTATATTGTATGGAGAGTTTAGTAGTTAAAGGGTTGATATCACTGAAGCTCTCTATTATATTATATGGAGAGTTTAGTAGTTAAAGGGTTGATATCACTGAGCTCCCCATTATATTATATGGAGAGTTTAGTAGTTGAAGGGTTTATGTTACCAGCCTAGTTTCAAACTTGGCAAAATGCAGTAACTGCTTAGGCCTACCTGTGCTTACTTACGAAGGTTACAAGTAAGCAGTACGCTTCTGACATTGCAAAACCAATAGGCGGTAACTGCTTACTTCTGCCTACTTATAAGTAAGCAGATACGACCTTCTGACTTTTCAGTAAGCAGTTACTGGCTTCTGACTTTGCGAAACCGAAATGCAGTAAAGTAAGCAGCTACTGCCTTTTGAATTTGCAAAACCAAAAAGCAGTATCTGCTCACCTCCAATTAAACAGATACGGCCTTCTGCCTTTAAATAGGCATCAGTTATCCAAGACCTAAATGTAAACATGGTAAGGGGTTTTGTCAAGTTAAAACAAATAAAAAAATCCGGAAGTGGGTGGGTTGGTCAAGCCCCAACTCGGATTTTAATTTTGTTTTAGAAATTTTGTGTTTTTCTGTGTTTATGTGTTATTTTCATGTTTCCAGTTTTTCAAAAAAAAATAAAAAAATGGATAGTGGGGTGGGTGGGTGGTGTCTGACCAATCCGAATTTTTTTCTGATTTTTGGATTTATTTTAACTTGACAAGACCCCTAAACGGGCCTTTTATGTGGTGTTATTCTTGTAGTATTTCAACCAGTTACATTTGTCGTTGTTTGAAACCTTTGAAGTACACAGACTTATACACGTTTCGTGTTGTGTGGGTGCAAATCCCGCCAAAGGTACAATATTATCAATGATAGATGATAAAACAAAATATTTATTCCCTGACCACGAGTATAATGATATTCCATATTTTGTGGAGTCTCCGTGACAGACAGGTAGCGTGTCCAGCCTGAGACAAGGTAAGAGTTTTAGAATGCTGTGTTTAGAGGACAATATGATTCTGATCCGTCTCATCATCATAATCATTCATTCATTCATTCATTTATTCATTTATTTCTTCATTCGATTCATTTATTTCTTCATTCGATTCATATATTTCTTCATTCCAATAATTGATTTATTGATTCATTCATTTATCATTCATTCTATTTATCTATTCAGTTATTCCAGCATTCAGCAAATATGCCATTGATTCATAATACTAGTTTGGGAAATAAATGAAATGAATCGGGCTTTAGGCCACCTTTGTGCACATATAGGCTAAACTGGGCCAGGAGAACCTCCTGAGGATGGTGAGATGATTGAGATGACACTGTCCTCCAGACACAGGATTCGAAATTCGAGCCCTGGCGGTCTGAGGCCGAGCACGTTTATTGATTCATTCATTTATCATTCATTCTATTTATCTATTCAGTTATTCCAGCATTCAGCAAATATGCCATTGATTCATAATACTAGTTTGGGAGCCAATTTTGTTGACAGAAAAAAAAGTAAAATACATATTTTGCTCGAGGCAGAGTGTGAAATAAATAAAATATTGCAGACAGGTGAAATAAAGAATTTGTCCACTTAAAAACTCTAGCACCCCTCCCCCTCCCAGTAATTGGATGGTGGCCCCCTTAGAACAAGACAGATCTCGTTCCGGAGCACGTTATAGAGTGTGGCTTTACAGAGTAGTAGGCCTAACCTGTTCCCTTTCTCATTCACGCATGGAGATTCCAATAATATTCATTTGTTTATTATAGGCTACTGACTAATATATGCATTTGCAGCATACACCTGCCGTCGACCCAGTGTTGGTACAATGTTGGGCCAGCGTCACAGACGGTAGGCCAACATTATAGCACTGGACCAACGTCCTGTGTATGCTGTATGGAAAGAAGCCACAGGTACAATGATACCCAGGCCTAAAAAAGACCCAAAAATAGTCACAAACTACAGGCCCAAAAGCCTACTTAGTTGTGTAGGAAAACTTTTCGAAAAAATACGAAGTAAACTAGAGGAAGAAAATGTCTTTAACTTATGGCAGATAGGGTAAAGAAATAAAAGATGCGCAATAGAACATGTACTAAGACTAGTAGACGATGCCCAAATAGCCCAGACAAAAAATCAAGTGGGAGCTGCTGTCTTTATAGACGTAGAAAAAGCATTTGATTCAGTATGGCACGACGACCTAAAATACAAGTTAATGAACAGTAACCTGCCTCGAAAAAATAGTCAGACTAATGGCATCATTTATCACAAACAGGAAAATAGCAGTAAATATAAACGGAACAATATCTGACCAAATCCCACTAAATGCGGGTACGCCTCGGGGCTCGGTCCTCAGCCCTCTTCTCTTTTTAATATATGTGAATGATATACCAATAGATCCACTAAACAACAATGTCAGTGTATCACAATTCGCTGATGACTTAGGATTCTGGACCTTTGCCAAAAACGGCAGAATAATTCAATATAGATTGGCAAAAACACTATCAGATTTAGAAATATGGTGCTCTAAATGGAGGATAAAACTGAACGCGAAAAAAACACAATTACTACTAATCAGACAAACAAAACAAAGAAATCTAAGCATAAATCTAGAATTATTTGGTGAAAAATTAATAAATACAGACAATACAAAACTCCTTGGAGTTACACTAGAAGAAAATTTAAGCTTTAAAGCCCACATAGATGATATAGCAAAAAGAGAACGAATGCGCCTAAATCTATTAAAAATTTTAAGTGGGACTACATGGGGCTGTAAACCACAGACTCTCATGAGACTGTATAAGGCATATATAAGGCCAGTATTAGAGTACGGCGCTATAGTTATGCTTTCAGCTAAAGACCAAGCTATTAAAAAACTCCACATTATTAAAAATAAAGCTATTAAAATAACATTCAGATTACATCAACGATCCAGGACCAATGAAATTCATAAATTGGCTGAGATTCCACTGATAAAAACCAGGCTTGAAGAATCATCCACCAATTTCATCTGTTCACTAAATGAAAATTCAGAATTATTCAAACAACAAAATATAATTCGTGCAGCACGAATAAAAAGAGGTCACAAAACGCTACTAGATAAACTCCAGAATATTTATAAAGAACATCATAATTGAATTAAATATTACTGACACTGCATTCTAGTCTGTGTTTTAGACGGAGGGGTGGACTGGCGACTGCTGCCTGAGCTGTCAGTTAAGGTCAGGTCTGTTTTGACGGCAGCGGCAAGGCGAGACGTGCTACACGACAACAGACAAATTAGTCACTAAATCGGTGTCCGGCCAATGTCGGCCCAACGCTTACAGCGCTGGGCCGACATTGGATCGATACCCCTCAGCTGGCCTGCGGCGTATCCACACACACCAGGCGGGCATGTCTACGGCAACTCAGCAGTCCCAGCAGAAGAATGCAAGACATTGGGGTGGTTGCGGGCCAATGTTGGCCCAACGTTTGCAGCGTTGGGCCGGCATTGGACCGCCGCCTCTACGCGGACACAGTGGCAACATACCAACCATCATACTCTGCCATCAGCTTGCACACCTGCACAATCACACTATACAGCATGTAAACAATACACGCCAAGACGGCAACACATCAGACACCTTTAATTAACACTCTGACACCCAAATCAAAATAAACACAAATATCAACATGACATACACTATATGGTGCTCAACTTAAGATAACCCTCAGGTTGTTAGAGCGCTGGTTGGGGTATTTTAATACCCTGGTGGCTTTGAAAAGAATTCTAAAACAGCGCAAGTAGCTTGACTCCACAATCAAGCTAATCCGCTGCTATTTCTGAATCTTTATTATTCCAATTCTACCGTACAGTTTTCGGAACTCTGGCAATCAAATCAATTCAAATATTTTCATAGCTCTCTTGGCTTCTACTTGGCGGGCTAGTGTATGTGACTGGCAACGGATTGGTAAGTGCATCAACACCAGGGTTCAACTCAGATCAAATCAGATCGTATTAGATCATCCATTGAGCAACGAAGCATGGAATGAGTACCGTCCTCTAGCAATTACTGCACCAGTCGACATTTCTAATGTCGCGCTGTATAAGCCAGTAGCAAGGTAGATTTAACCAACCATGCACACAGCTCAATGCAAAAATTTGAAATTAATTATTTTTTCAACAGACGGGCCACTAGCCCTTTCATTTCAAGCGATTCTTAGACATTCATAATCATATGGAAGTCTAATTAGGCTGCAAAATTCTTTTCAACTGCTTTTCATATTCAGAGAATGAAATTATAGTTCGAGATGGAGATCAGAGATACGAGGATAGCAAATGGCTTATTTCAACACCTCTTTCTTTAAACGACCCTTGGAATCCCAAGGTCATCAATTTCAGCTTTCCAGGTTCCAGTCCTCCTTTCCATCCAGACATTTTGTATCCAGAAGGAATTGGTAGGCTAAAAAGGACTCACTAACAAGAGATCCTAATGCCATTATCTCACTCTCAGCACCCTTCGGGTGCTAGGGTTCCACACACTGTGTATGCTGAGCGATGATACAAACAAGAAATTACATAAATTATCTTAGTACCCAGCCCAGGAAAATTAATGTTTAGATTATTAATAATCAAAGACTTATGTGGGCATTCTAGGCGTACTTTGGACTTACATGATATGATAATTATTGTTAAATGTCATGTTTGTATACATATAATCAATAATTTTACATAACAGTATGTTATTGTTTCATGTCAGAAGACCATCTATACAGGGAGACGCTGTTGTTACACAAACAATTTATTGGAATCACACACAGTCACTGTATGTTCCAAAGACGCCGAATTTCTTTGACTAAATCTCCAAAACCTACTCAGTATTGAACCGATGTTCACAGGATTGGCCAACGTTGTGTCAACGCTCCTGCATTGGGCCAACACTGAGCCAACATTTCATGTCAGTGACTGAAACTGCCATAGTTATGATGAGATCATTTCGTAGTTTTCAATATTCTGTAGACTCTGAGAAAGTGGATTACTTATGCAACGCTGTATTATATTTATATGCTTAGATGTGGGAACACTGCCCCTACGATGGCGCGAAGTTGGCCCTCTATTCACGCCTTGATTTTAGGAAAGCTATGTATCCCCTACCAGGGATATTATACAAGTCTATTATATCAGCTTTATCAACTTTTGACATTTTATCTCATTTGGAGATTATTTAGTTGTCAAATTAAATGAATGAAAATATTAACACCTAAATATGTTATATTATTTTGAAACGTCAACTGACATCTTCATCTGCAGTTTGGACAGATATAAAAAGGTTAGGCGTCAAGGTCACGGGATTCAAGGTCACAGAGGTCAGGTGGTCAAGGTCACAGGGATAGCTGACAGCAACTTTTCTCACAGCCTATCCCAGCAAACACCAGACATTGACCCCATTCTGGTTTAATGCTGGCCCAGTGTCTGCGGCGTCTTATTCCAACATTGGGTGAAGGTCTCGTGATGATGATGATGGTATCTCCACTTTGAACAGGCCGTTGTTTGTCTGGCTCAATCTCACGCTCAGATCACACAGTCAGTTTGTTTGACGGTAGCCGTGTAAATGTCAAATTGACCGTATCCAATCCATGATGGCCGCCGATAACAAGTTGTTGATATGAATGATCTAATCAGTGTCGTCTTTGATCACGTCATAAAATAGATCCCCTGATGACTATCAGCTGTGAAACAGCTTCCTGATCACCAGGGGTCGAACCCGAATACCTACGTCTGTTGATATTCTCCGCCCTAAAGCCAGAAATAAATCTACCCCCGAATTAGATCTATTAAAACATCCGAGATATTATATATAGGTCTACATTTTGTTTAAGTATATAGTCATCGGTACCTAGTCATCTGTATATCAAATAAATAACCACTCGTACAAGTAGAAATGTTTTTTTCTGTGGTAATATACATCTCAAGACAAATATACATTTGAGATTTCACTGCTTGACATTTAAAATATCACTGCTTGCTTAGGTAAAGTGGCGAAGCTAGAAATGAAAGAATGATTTAGACTACTATTTGTCATGTTTGATATTCTGCTTGTACTAAATATATATTTATATTGGATATCATCGTATCTAAATATTTTTCTATACTTGATAGCCTATCGTTCACAATATGCTCGCTCATCTACACCAGTAAGACATATTCTAAGTATCTATCATCAGTAGCGTCACCATGTCAAACAGCTTCTAATATCTATGTATACTAGATAACCTATCGCTCAAAATATGCTCGCTCCTCTAAACCAGTGACACAGGTTCTAGGTATCTATCATCAGTAGAGTTATCATGTTAGCATGTCAGACAGTTTCTAAATATCCATCTATACTAGATGACCTAGCGCTCACAATATGCTCACTCCTCTAAACAAGTGACACAGGTTCTAAGTATCTATCATCAGTAGCGTCACCATGTCCAACAGCTTCTAATATCTATGTATACTAGATGACCTAGCGCTCACAATATGCTCACTCCTCTAAACAAGTGACACAGGCTCTAAGTATCTATCATCAGTAGCGTCACCATGTCCAACAGCTTCTAAATATCTATCCATAACATATCGCTCACAATATGCTCGCTCATCTAAACCAGTGACACAGGTTCTAAGTATCTATCATCAGTAGCGTCATCACGTCACCATGTCAGACAGCTTCTAAATATCTATCTATATGAGTTAACCTTCCGCTCACAATATGCTCGGTCCTCTACACCAGTGACACAGGTTCTGAAAACTGTATACCCCATTTATTTTGGCGACATTCGCGATTAGGAATTTTATCGCTAATATTTATGGTCGATAATTACTTATGCAGGGGCCTAGATCACTCCTGCTATGAAATAACTTGCTGTCAGACTTGTGCTCGCTAAATTTTATGGACTGGGACCAATTTCGCGAAATATTTTGGACGCCAACTCAACGAGGTGTACAGTATCTATCATCTGTATCGGCATCACGTCACCATGTCAGACAGCTTTTAAATATCTATCAATACTAGATAACCTATCGCTCACAATAGGGTCGCTCATCTACACCAGTAAGATATGTTCTAAGTATCTATCATCAGTAGCGTCATCACGTCACCATGCCAGACAGCTTCTATATATCTATCTACGCTTGCTTTTGTTGTCTCTTTTTAAAATCATTTTTTCTGATACAATTGTGTTGATTTGTAAGGTTACTCAGCAATCGTAAAGTGGTGCGATATTATTGTGAGCACACCAACTCCATGATTAAAGAGTAGTTTGTTATCTTGATCGGACATCGTGGTGTTGTTTCTGCTGTTGCCGCTGCTGCTGCTGCTGCTGTTGCCGCTGCTGCTGCTGCTGTTGCTGCTGCTGCTGCTGCTGCTGCTGTTGCTGCTGCTGCTGTTGTTGCTGCTGCCGCTGCTTATGCTGCTGCTGTTGTTTCTGCTGTTGCTGCTGCTGCTGATGCTGATGGTGCTGTTGCTGCTTATCTATAGTCCCTTTAAGATATTTCTCATTCATAATTTTGTTGATTTGTAAGTCTACACGGCAATCTGAAAGTGATGTGTCATTACTAAAAGTACAACAGCTCTATGAATGAAGAGTAGCTTGTTTTCTTTGTTGCGGGCTGACTCTGCTGCTCTGCTCACTAGTAACACGTAATGTCGCATGCTGACTCTGCTTACTAGAACCAGAGAATGTCGGTGGCTGACTCTACTAACTAGAACCAGGTAATGTCACAGGCTGACTCTGCTGACTAGAACCAGGTAATGTCGTTTTCTGACTCTGCTGACTAGAACCAGGTAATGTCGCAGGCTGACTCTGCTGACTAGAACCAGGTAATGTCACATGCTGACTCTGCGGACTAGAACCAGGTAATGTCGCAGGCTGACTCTGCTGACTAGAACCAGGTAATGTCACAGGCTGACTCTGCTGCTATGGTCAGTAGAACCAGGTAGTTCACTACAGTGGCTATTGTATTTAGCATTTTTGTATTCAGTACAGTAGTTGTATGATATTTAGCATTTTTGTATTAAGTGGTTGTTGTATAGTATTTATTTAGAGTGCTCAGATTGTGTGTAGTTTTACCATGGAGATAGTAGTAGTCTCTACTACCTCTATTGTTTCATAGACAGATAACAGCAAGACCAGTTTATAGTGAAATTGAAACAATTAGAAAAGATATATTACTGTTAAAAAAACTTAAAATTACCCGAAATTATGGTTTAAAAACAAACAGAAGTGGTGCCACCACATATAATTTATATGCAATTACTGGTGTGAGTTTAGGCATATATAAAACTCCTTCTCGTGATGTCCATTTCTAAATGCCTTGAAGATGTATTTGTCAATTTTACCACATAACTTACCCAAACATACAAATATTAAAAACAAATAAAAAACTGGCCGAAAAATTAATTATAACTCCTTCAAATTAAATATCTGATATTCAAACGCATACTCAAATTTACACATCTACTGTTTATTTGTAAATCGTGTACCTCTACAATTTTTTTTTTGTCCTGTTAAATAAACTACCGAAATGTTATATGTGGAGAAACATAATACAAATATTACCCTTCTAATTTGAATTCCTAGTTTATATTAAGATTGACATTAAAATATACAATTCCAATAATTACAGTACTTCTTTACCTTCTTGAATGTTCTGGCTGGAATAAATCACTGTCAAGCACAAATAAAGAGATAAAGATATGTTGTGGATATTTATGTTTTGAGGAAAAAGAAGAAGAATGCGGCAGATGAAAAAAACATATTGATTTTTTTAAATGTTTTCCACATCATGAAATGATCAAGCTGTCATATTATTTTATACTTTTAATTTCATCATTGCACTCATATCCATAAAAACAATCTTTATTTTAAGCCACATTTGTCAAAATGTGTCTGGTGTAGGTGTACGGTTTTATAGAAAACAGGGAGAAAATGCTACCAATTGAGGATTGTTTTGGTAGAAAAGAGTGATAGTTTTATATGTAAAATATGTTTCGTAATCTGTTTGAGTCGACTCCAGTGTATGAGAAAATGTATAATCGCCCTTACGAAATAATATGTGATGCTATATTCGAATAGCCAGCTCATGTTTGAGACCGATTTGTATAATTTAAATATGCTCGTCTATTGACAATGTACCTGGTACATGTATAAAGTGACAGCACAGTAAATTAAATGTATGCTAATATCAGGAAACACTAATACATTATGTTAATGTTTTAGCAAGAATATTGGCTAAACCAATTTGCCACTCAGTGGACATGGTATAAATTGTAAGTAGAACAAAAAAAATACACAAACTGTAGTAATGCATATCGTTTTACTGATATTCAGACTCTTCTCTTTTTGATAGAATATGTATTGTCACAGTTTGATTCAGTGTCGGTATCATTTGATCTCGCAGGAGGATCTGGACCAAATGTGTCACCCAAGGGGAGGCAATGCATGCATGGACAATCATCATACCATGCATCTAATGAGTCCTTATCTTTCCTATTATCACCATAGTTAAAGAGTAACTCTTCTCCAGGATTAATCAACCTAATGGCCTTGAATCCAAGGGTAATAGCTTTGCATGGGCGCTTAATTAATTCGGGCTTCAAATTAGGGTGTCTGATTGAATGATTGATCAATCGACCCGGGCTAGGGGCCCATTTAGATTCATCTATTGAGTCAATGACAAATGTACGACCATTGTCATTACAATGAAAAAGGTAGGTTGTGTTTCCAGCCTCCTTTTCGTAATTGGATGCATCAGTTTCATAAAAGGAATCTCCATTATAGTTACAGATTAGATCTCCTTTTTTAAAGCGGGTTGTGGCTACAATAGCTCTACCCCTCACTCCTCGGGTCACCTCTAGTAGGCCTGGCCATACCTGGGTCCTCACACCCTCGTAGTAAGCAGCGTCTTTTATCTTTTCTAACTCCAATGTCTTCTGTTTTAAGACCTTTCGGTTCACAGAGGCTTGTGGGTGGTTCACATGGTCAGCTGCTTCATCTCGATGGAATTGCTGTAGAGATGTTGTGGTTCTGAAAGAAGTGTTCAGCTTGTGTTTTGCTATGAATTCCCTGGCCTGTTCTGTGCTGGGCTCATTATTAGGAAACTCCTTAAATAATATACCCCGTGTGTGCTGAAACATTTGTTGCATCTTGACAAAGGCATACACGTGATGAATATTGCGGTCAAGCTGTTTAGCTGGTTGAATCAAATCTGCACCTGGCTGCTTCAACAGCCATTGCCTGACACTATCAAAACTAAGGGGACGGCGTCTAAAATAGCTGACAGCTTGTTTCTTCCAGGCATCCATGAGGGGTTTACATGGGACACCGTCCACAACTTGTGAACTATTCTCAAAAGATCTTGGCAAATCCAGAGGGCCTGGCAGATTTTGTCTTAATATACCTGGGATCACAATATTTCGTGAGTTGTTTTTTAACTGGAGCAGGTGACGTTGAAAATCAAACTCCATCATGTTGATCTTAAGGACATGAGCCACAGGATCGGTTTCTTTCATCATAAATTGAGGCATATAAATGCACCTTGGATCACATAGACTATAATCTCCAGATTCAACAGCTTCAACATAGGCCTTGATGCAGGCGTTATAAGCCTCAGTTGGCAAAGCAGCTTTAAAAGTATCATCTCTTCTATGTTTGTTTTGAAACTGGCACGATGTAACAGGAATGCTAGAGAAAGGTTTTCCATCCTGAGTAAGCATAAGTATTGATCTATAAGATTCAACAGAATCAGTGGGCAATACAGGTCTGAAAATACTCACATAACTGCGGAGTATGAAAAAATCTAGATGGTCTAAAGCAATTGATGAGCCATTGTGAATTCTCATCAAGACATAATGTTTTGTGCTAATATGATCCAAAAAGTGTTTTAGTGTGAGAGACGACAAGGTTATTGTTTTAGTAAAACACTTTAACATGAGCATTGTTAGAATGTAGTGTGATACCAATCTGTAGCTATTGGGGGGGATTTGAGCATCCATTTCTGAAGAGGTAATGGCCACTATGACTGCAGACTTCAATGCGGTGTCGTTGACTACACTCTGTAGCCTAGCTAAATCCCTCTCCTCAGCAGCCACTGGCTCCATTCCCACATCAGCTGCTGCAGCAGCATCCTCAGCATCAGATGTAGAGTCCTGATCCATTACTACATCATCTTCACCTGACACAATCAACTGGATGTTAAGTAATTGTAAGAGGTGTCTAATTTTATCTTCATGCTCTACCCTAAACCCTGCCTCTTCCACTTTCCTTCTCAATGTTTCTATGCTGACTGTGACAGATATAGCAGCATCTGATTCAGGCACCATAACCCTCTTATCACAGCCTCTCCTAGTACGGCTGGTATATCTAGACGCCATATTTAGGGCAGAATACAATGTATCACTCGTCTATGATTTCTCACCAATTCTTTCTTAACATGGTAGAACGCTTCTGCTTTAATCTTTCGCTCTCACCTTTGTTCACACGTCTCCTTCCCCCTGTGCTCTCACCTGTATCCGTATCTCCACTTTAACTTCTCACCTTGTACTTCACCTGTGATACCACCTACAATGAAGAACAATAACATTATCACTTTCCACCTTCATAAATCAAGAATAATATAAATATTATACTGCTGCATCTTAACTAGAGATCGGTCTATTACTAAATGGTATTTTATCAGTAAATATGTTTTATTGTTTTGAAAATATTTTTTTTTAATATAAAAAAATATATGTTTTTTAATATTATCAAATTAATACTAATTATTAGACTACCTTAATAAGGTAGTAAATTAAAGTGATGTGCTTACATCAGAAAATGTATTTATTATTAAAAAATGAGTATCAATTATTATAAAAAAAATATAGTAATATGATTCCGAATCAGAGGTATCTCACTAGTGTTGAATAATAGACCAATGATCTAATATTAGAAAACCCATAATATTAAATAATAACGTTTTTTCAATAGATAATTAATCCTTACTTTTAGAAATTTTTCAATGGTGATGTAAATTATAGTAAATTATTGATAAATCAGATGCCTCTCAAATATATTATACTACATGAACGAAACACGTATGTATGTCATTGTAATGCAGACCACCTTGTCATTGATGGATAAACTTCATATTTTGCACAAGCATGTGCCCTGACTCACACGTTTGCGAATCGTCATTTAAATGGTAACCGCAGTCAACCTACTGTCACCTTTCCATTGATTGATCGACTTCATATTTTGCACAGGTACATGCCTTGAGAAAGGGTTAGCATACTGAAATTAACCTGCCAGAAGGGCTGCTGATAAACGCAAGACATTGAACCAGTGCTGGTTTAATGCTGGCAAAGCAATGCAGGTTGTGCTGACCACCTTGAACTTTCCCAATGGGAATTACAATTTTAGTTTTTCTTCTGGAAGCATTTCAGGTACACACACACAAGGGGCCGTTCAACAATTACGTAACGCTGAGGGGGGAGGGGGTGACGAGATGCGTTACGAAACGTTATGAGGGGGATGGGGTTCAGAGGTCAGCGTTATGTGATATTTTTTATAGAAATCAGGAATAAAAGCAAACTAGTAGATTATGTTTTAAAGCGACATGTAAATATTGAAAAATTTCAAAATTCTCTGCAAATTATTGACTGATATAGCAGCAAGGGCGACTCAACTGTCAACAGTATTAATAACAGAAATTCATGATAACACAAATTTTGGTAGGCCTATTATGCATCCTCCAATACCGGAGCACGGTCAGCAATGGAAATGACTGGAGAGCCTCCCACTGTTGTTTAGTCCCGAATTAGGGAAATATTAGTCATTTTCAATCACTTGAAGTTGTGGGTCGCGGCACTGAGCCAGATACAACTTCAAGTGGGTGAAAATTTAAATAAGATTTGTTGAACGTAACAAACATGAAATCCATTACCGGTAGCCTACTAATATAACTAACAGTGGGCCAACGTTATTGGCTTGTTTTCATTGAGTAGGGACCTATTATCCGCTATTAAAAACAAAGTACCCCGGTAGTCCCACTAATTAGGCTACTCAACTACTGTCAGTAAAGTACCAACTTGTTTTAATTAATCAGTAGCCTTATAGGCCCTATTTTGATGTTCATTTAATTATAGGTCAAGGGAGAAATACACTGGGGTCCGAGAAGGGGGGAGGTCAAGGCAAGCCTTACCCAATGTACAGGGGGGCAGTCGACATCACGTTACGAGGGGGAGGGGGGGGGGGTGTCAAAAAGTGTTTAAAAAGCGTTACGTAATTGTTGATCTATTTTTAGCCCGCCTTTTAATTTTAATTAAATAAGGTGGACGATTGCAATTAAAGTTCGGCGTCGTCGGCGTCGGCGTTAACATTTACTTATGGGCGCAATAACAAGTTTTTCATGTATCCTTCCTAAATTTGTTATCAATGTTACTGGTGACCAGTTCTCAAACAACTTCAATAATGGCTGAACAAAATTCATAATGGCCGATTTATAGCGGTTTTTCTCATTTTACGTCAATAATTTGACCTCGTGGGCGCAATAACTTCAAGTTCAATATTGGTGGCGGCCTATTGTCGAGTGTGCTCTTGTCTAAGTTGTCACAGAATAATTATTAGCCAGAAAATCGTTTAAATCTCAACTAAATAATGACCATAGGTCATTAACCGTATGTCCACCAGCATCCCCTATTATGTGTTATCATAATATTTTGTCGCATAAGACATCATATAATAATAATTGGTTGGGCGTTTTGTGCCTGCTGTGGATCTGTCTCCCAAGTATATTATACTACAATGACGTAGCAGGTATGTATGTCATGGTTATGCCTTGTGTATGTACTTATGTCATGGTTATGCAGACCGCCTTGTAATTGATGGTTCAACTTCATATTTTGCACAAGCATGGGCTTTCACCTTCTAATTTACCACTGCACATTTCATTAACTTTCTGGAAGCGCTCCGGTAAGCACAGTACCACTTTCCCATTGGTGGATAAACTTTATATTTTGTACAATCCTATGCCTTGACTCTGAAGGTATTCAATCGGGATTTAAATTGTAACGAAATTACCATATGCGTTTTCGGTGAACACACGATGTTGAAACAATATTGGTATAGTGCTAACTCAGTGTAACAACTCAACGGCTCCAGCAAAAACGATACGGAAGGATGTGATAATGGTCCTATGGCCACAAACATTTAGATGAGCGAGCATATTGTGAGTGTCATGTTATCTAGTATTATCAACAATTTATCACTATTAATCTGTTGACGAACTTCTAGAACGTGATTTGCTACAATTGAAATGTATTTTTTTAATCATGATAGAAATGTTAATTAATTTTGTAAGTTGTCACAGAATATTTATTAGCCACAAACTAGTTTTGTTTTCATTAAACTATATTTATATATGACTAGATAAGTCAGAAGCAGCAGTAATATCAACAATTTATCTTCTTTAATCTGTTACCGAACTTCTAGAAAATGATTTGCTAGAATTGGAATGTAATTGTTTAGTCATGCTAAAAAAATGTTAATATATTTTGTAAGTTGTCACAAAATAATTATTAGCCGCAAAATATATTTTTTTATTAAACTATGTTTATATCTCAACTAGACAACGACCATTGGCTGTCAGTACCAGCAGTATGTATTACTGGTCAGATTGCCTAATAATGTGTTATCATAGTTATATTTCATTTTGTCAACTAAGACATAATACTCAACAAGCATTGAACCAATGCTGGTTCAATGCTGGACCACCGTTTGCAATGCTGGCCCGACATTAAGTCCCCACTGGTTGAGCGTTTTGTGCTTGCTGTGGATCTGTGGATATTATACTACAAGAACGTAACAGTCATATATGGCATGGTTATGCAGACCACTTTTGTCATTGATGGACCAACTTCATATTTTGCATAAGAATAGGTCTTTACCCGGAAAGTGGTTAATTTTTAATTACCTTTCTAGAAACGCTTCCGGTAAGCTAAATACCAGTTAGCCATTGATGGCTCAACTTCATATTTTGCATAATTACTTGCCTTGATGCAGAAAGTGTTCAATCGACATTTAAATTGTAATTAAATTGCCGTAAGCGCTTCCAGTAAACACACAGTGTTGAAACAATGTTAGTTTAATGCTAGCCTAGTGTCACAACTCAACGGCCCCAGCAAAAACGATACATCTAGAGGATCGAACACATTGTGGGCGACAGGTTATCTAGACTAATGATTTCAACAATATATTTCAATAACCTAAAACTAACTTTCAGAAAATTATTCCGCTTATCTAGTCATATCATGTTTTCATACTTATATATTATTTAATTTTAAAACATAAAATATATACCTCATAAACATGGTACCAATGACAGTTCAATAGCCGTCTCGTCGTTTGCAATGCTAGCCCGGCATTGGTTGGATATTTTATGCCAAGTACTTTATACTAGGAGAACCGGACAGGTATAGATATTATGCTTATGCAGACCAACTAATCATTGACGGATCAACTTCATTTGATCTGTCAAATAGGGACCACTTTTTTCAAATTGACTGCTACAATGCTATGAGACATATTATGTCTCATTCAAATGATGTTTTTTAGGGGCTATAATAAAAAGTTGAAAACGATTAAGAGATATTCACATTTAACAGAGGCACTTCCACCCCAAACCGCGAAGTGGCGGATATAAGAGGGGCGTTGGGGGGATGTTGATCCCCCCCCCCTAGACTGAAACGTTTCTTCGTCGAATCCACTCCCCTCATCAAAGAAAAGCTGGATCTGCCCTCTGGGTTGGTCTAGATAAATCGGCACAAATACAACAGTGATGGCATCAAATGTTTGTGTATTATCATATTGGAAGATTAATTATTAGTAAGTAAAACACAATGTGATCCGTGTGGACATGATTAAGGCATGGTGGTGTGTGTGTGTATGGGGTAGGAGGGTGAAAGGGGTATATTGATGGAGCTGACCTGGCTACCCACGTGACAACACAGGCTACACATATATACAATGAGCCTCCCCTGAATACAAGGCTGTCTACAGAATGAAATTCTACTTGTTGTTAATATAGACCTACGACAATAAATACAAGACATTCATATACATATAATTCAACATTGATCCAATGTCATGATCATTAACTAAAAATTGAGGTAAAGTTGAAGGAATATGGAGTGTTTGTCTGGACTTGGTCATTAGAGGCATATGATGTTGACTGGCTGATGCTGATGAATATGTAAATAAGCAGAATGAGGGAACAGCCCACATGACCTTCTCCATGTTTGGCTGGTTTCTTACATTTAACTACCTTTTCTGATTAAATCTAGACATCAAATGGATATATCAATAATAATATTGGAAGATAAATTATTGCTAAGTAAAATACAGTGTTTTTGAAGGGAATGTGGTCTGTGTTTTCATGATTAAGGCGTGTTGGTGTGTATGTTTGGAGAGAGGGGTACAGTGATGGGAGCTGGCCTGACTACACAGGTGACAGCAGGGTCTACACAGATAAATGTCTATTACTTATGAATAAAAATGGAAAATAATCATGATAATATTCATTATTTACTTTCTTAGTTATTAATACAAACAGTGAGGACATCTGCCAATATCAGCTACATTGCCTGTTATTGTTAATCAATTCACATACATATTGAACACCCTCCACAATTTTGGGTCCACAAACAGGCATGTGGGCTCAGGACGACGTAGCTGATTTAACTTCTCATAGTTATTTGTGGCGTGTTTTTGGTTTATCAAATAGCATTTTTTTTTTTTTTTTTTTTTTTTATTGATAAAACTATTCGATACAGTGATTATTACAAAACACGTAATATAGGTAAAAAAACATACATAATAATGATAGTTAAAAGGCATAATTATACATTAAAAAAACACAGGAAGCATTGAGCCGGTGTCCGTTCAGTGTAGGAGAACAAAGAACCAACACCGGCCCAGTGCATCGCATATCTATCAAACACGAGAGGTTTGACCAGCGCTGGCGCAATGTTGTTCCAGCATCATCGACGCTTTCCAAACCTTGCCCCAGCATCGGACCAAACCTCCGCGCCTGGTGGGTACCTAGAAAACACGACACATCGACCCAATGCAGGTACAATGTGGGCCAGCGTCTACTGGCCCAACATTGGTCCAGCACCGGGCCGATGTATCGTGTTTGCAGGGTATTGTATCATGTGTGAAATCGAAGAATATATTACAGCGTGCATAAGCAGAGGCCCACGGTCCGCCTTGACATAGAGGTGAAAAGTGTATTACACAAGTGACCTGAAAGACATGCCAGCAAGGACGAGACATTAAGCACAACGCCGGTCCAGCGCTGGGCCAACATCGACGATAGTGGGTCAACTCTGGACTAGCACTGCGCCCATGTCTCGTGTCTGCAGGGATGTTTATAGAAATGTGTGGTTATATAATTTAGACTACAATAGGATTGTGGGTGTGAACACCCCTTTGTTCTCGAGGTCAGCCATTTACCATGTTTACTGCATAGCACAAACTGTGGGCTATCCAGCATTCTAAAAACTGACCCCGAGATCAGCTTTTGTGACCTCACGAATATTATGAGCAAAGACACATTCCTTGTTTTTGGTGAGGTCACAAAGAAAAGGGCATCACAGCTCAAATATATTCCTAGTTACATCCATGTGTATAAAAAGGAGCATAGCTATACTACAGCATGAACATAATGGATGTGAGTAGGAATATATTTAATGTGTCCAACAGAAACCTCATTTATCACACCTCCGTACGAAAATATATATATATATAATTACACGAGGGAGATTGAAAGTGGAGGATCAGTTAAGTGAGGTATCTGGAAATAGCATGAAAGGCTGCACATTACGGGAAAAAATAAAATATGATTATTATTGGTCATTTCTCATGTAGTAGTCATAGTATGCGATTAAACCTACAGCAAAAATATATGAAAAAAATGAGTTAAAAAATGCGATTAGAAGTAGCTTCTAATTTTACAAAATATATCAAAATCTATGTTTACGTACAAACAGAACAACATGTAGAAGGAAACAAAATAGTGGTTATAAATATAACTTGATTCACGGTATGTCTATTTGTATGTACAAACCTACGCATTAGGATGCACATACATTAAATAGAGAGCTTCTACTCTCACAAAATAATATATAGGCAAAAGTCGGTGTATACTTATATACATCTATCACTAAAATGATACGGAATATTAATGGTTATATGATTTGATCATGTTGATTGTAATATGTATAGACCTATTCACATACACATGATACATGTAAACACAATAATGGTTACACTGAAGCGAAACAAAAAAATGGTGATATAAATTGATTTTCACACATTTAAGATGCATTCCTGTCAAACGTTCATACATATGCGTACATATGTATACCTGGACATGTGTAACAATATAATAATGGAGTAATAGTAATATATAACTTTATTTCAAATGTAATGTTCTTAATATATATGTATCTCTAAAAAGGAACAGTATAATGGTTGTATAACTTATCCATCAGTATGCATGCACATGTTAAGATGCATGTCCACAAATAGATCACACATAAGCGTACCGATATGCAGGTCATGTACATATAAAATATAATAATAAAAGGTCTATAACAATTTATTAAAATGCAGTGTCTCTAATACGTTTTAAAATATTAACAGTATCTTTATTCAAGTATAATTTTTGCCAGTGTAAGTCATACATACATCTATAGTTAATATAAGCGCGTAAAGACGCAAGGAAAGTGTTAACATTTCTCTTGGTTTTGGTATCTTTTGATAAAATCCAATATTTAAAAATTCCGTAACAAATAATTGTTATCACATCAACAATATGTGGTTCACAATGTTCACTTATAATGACATCAGTAGTACTAATGTTGCGCTGTAAAATTTTCGATAATATTCGCCATATAGAATTTGCTATCTCACAGTTGTAAAGTAAATGTGAAATATCTTCATCAATATTGCAAATATCGCACTTTTTAGTATCAATAATACGCCACATATATAGATTTACACCACATGGTAGTATATTGTGTAAAACCTTGTAATTAAATTCTGCTAGTTTGTTTTCTTTGATGTCTAAAATCTTTTTTTGATAAATGGAGGAAAATTCTAAACTCTGGTCGTCAAATAATCGTTTCCAATTAATTTCACTTTTGGGGACATCTCGCCAGCATTTTTGTACAGTTTTATAATAGGACGAGCATCTTAAAAGCGGAATTATTTGATCATTTTCTTGATTTTGAGTGGCGTTTTCTAATCTTTCAATAGGTATATTTTCCAGTATAGTACTTAAGTATGTTTGTAATGCTTTTTTTAAGGTAAAAATCTCAGCTAAATAATTGTTTTTGGTTCTTAATTTATTATAAATATATCTTTCGTCTATGGATCCCTGTGTTACTTTTATGTCTTTAACATATATTATGCCGCTCTCTATCCAGGATTTAAAGTATATTACATGTTTTTTAGAAGCTGTTTCGTATGAGATCCATTTATTTCCCCATATATACGTGTTTAGTATTTCATCTCGTGATACAGGTTTCTCAGTTTGGTTCACTTTGCAAAAACTAATAATAATATTTTTATAGAATGATGGTAGGCTGTTTAATTTCTCAAAGACGAGGGAATCCGTGTAGTTTAATTTTGATATATCGTCGAAAGATCTCAGATATTGTTTGCCGTAGAAGGACCAGTTATTTTGTTGACTGTTAATAATTCGCGGAACCCATGATGCGCTTAGGGCTAGACAATATGTCTCAATGGCAAGCAAGTTTACACCTCCATGTATGATGTCTTGTCGTAAAATATGGCGTTTTATTCTATCTCTTTTTCCCCAAATAAAATTAAACAGTAGTGTCTTAATTTTTTTAATTATATTGTTTGGAGGAATCAAATTTAGTAATAGAAAAGTTATTTTTGAAATGGCAAGAGTCTTTATAATTAATATTTTACCGAAAATGCTTAATTCTCTCTTTTTCCACATGTCGAGTGTTTTCTCTAAAATGTCTATTTTTTTACTCCAGTTAAGGTCTTGACACTCTCTATCATTTTTCCCAACATAAATACCTAAGCATTTTACAGGTTTTGAAGTAAAATGTATTCCTAGGTAATCGTAATCAGTCTGTTCATCTGTTTCTGTTAAGTCTATGCCTATAGTCTTGTTTATATTTAGTTCTAAACCAGCCGCTTCAGTAAAATATTGTATTTCTGCTAGCAATTCTTTTATGTTTGCTTTATTTTTCAAGAACACTGTGCAGTCATCTGCATATTGACTAAGTTTTATATATTTTTTCTTATGCATAAAGGCCGCTTCTAAACCATGAATGTTTTTATTTTCTCTTATATTAATTGCCAGAACCTCTACCACTAAGATAAACAAAAGGGCTGATACAGGACACCCTTGTCTTATACCCCTCTCCATGGTAATCCTGGACGATAGATACCCATTATTTTTTAAACAGAAAACGGGGTTGGTATACATTGTCTTGATCCATTGACAAAACATTGGACCAAAATTGAACAATTTTAAAGATTCGAACATAAAGTCCCATTCTACTGAATCGAAGGCTTTCTTGAAATCCAAAAATAAGAGAATGCCGTTTTTATATTTATTGTTTTCAATTATATCAGAAACAAGTCTAATATTCTGTCCTATAAATCTGCCTTTGATATACCCGGTCTGGTCGTCATCTATAACACTACAAAGCACCTTTTGCATACGTCTAGACATAATGAATGCCAGAATTTTGTAATCTGTATTAATCAGACTTATTGGTCTATAGTTGGCTATGTTTTCACGCACTCCTTTTTTATAGATTAGTGACATCACAGATTCTCTCTGTGATGGACATAGCTCTGATTTTACGAAAGCTTCGTTAAAAACAGAAATAACAAAATGACCAAAATCAGGCCAAAATTCTTTATAAAATTCAGCAGTTAGCCCGTCTAATCCTGGGGATTTTTTTAATCGAAGATCTTTTATCACATCATTAGCTTCTTCTAATATCAAATAGCATATAGTCAGCGGTCTTATCGCTCTTCAGAAGTAAAAGGTTCCGGCGAGATGCGAACTCACAATCTCTTGTTTACTAGTCAGGCGCTTTAACCAACTAAGCCACGGAACCATCATTTTATTTGGTTCACTGTGATAATATGCTCAGCTGTCATCATTTATTTAGAAGACTCTGCCTGTGACATGCTTCATAACATAATTCAGTATATACTTGTAAAAGTTTTTTAAAATTAATAATGTATGTAGATCATGAACATAATCTATGTGTTGCTTATTTTGTAAACCAGGGGTCGTGAGTTCAATCCTCACGGGAAGATGCAATGCCTTTTGTGAAAAAGTAAATGGTTTTCAGTCGTTTAGATACCTTTTTTTCTGTGTAATGCGCTCAGGACCCCTGGTTTCAATCATTAGTGACACAATTTATAGATGTTATACAGTAGTTTTTAACAACGGAATCACCTTTCAACCTTGTTTTGAGACAGGATATCCACAGCCATAGAAACAGGGAAAAACAGGAGGACTTGTTTTAAAATTTAATTCTAGGAAAAACACATGTAATTGTGTAAGTATGGATTGAGTCTTATTTATCTCAATAAAATATCTGTCTGTGTCTGTCTGTATATTTTTGAGAAATACGGACAGATAATTTTAAATGGCTGTATTTTTTTTTTCAATTAAATTCAACCAATGCTGTGCCAACGTATAACTAACAATAAGGCTCAATGTCGGCCCACCATCAGAGACACTGGCCCAGCAATAAATCAACATCGGATGAGTGTCTCTCCGCCAACACTTTGACGAGAGGCATGGGGGCTATGGTTGTACTTGTTTGTTATAAAAAGCAAATCAATCATAACACCCACATTCGGAAGCAGCGGTCATGGGATTACTAAATATGATCCAACTATAACATCTCAAATAACGTTTTCATAGTGATGAAATATATTATTTTTATTCAATGGCTTTTATTTAAAATATGGTAAGAGTTGCATAAATGAAGATGGTCACAACGTTTTATTCCTGAAACAGTTTAAATTATTCCTCTTATTCTAATATTCCCCTGAACATAATATTATATCATATTCAAAAATTCAAATATTATTCTGACATGGCATTGTCAAGTATTTTATCAATATGATAGTCTTAGATACCCCCCCCCCCCCCACTTGTAATTAAATGACACCACAGAGCACATAAAATATACCCAGCAAAAAAGTCTTTGACCCAATGTTAATTTAATGTTGGTCCAGCATCAGAGACGGTAGGCCAACCTTAAACCAGCATTGGGCCAACGACTCGTGTTTGCTGGGATATCTTATTCTGATAAACTCAGTTAACTCCCCAGCGCTGTTAATATTTAATTACTGTCAGTGGCATTACATTCTGCAAAAATAATAATTATGGGCGGTCTACAACTCATAAATTTATTGGAAATAATTCAAATTCTATCTTTTGTCTGGCTGTTCACCACCTTATTATAAATACCCACTGTAATATATCTAATTACCGCTCAGACCAAACCCATTGTGTTGGATTATATTTGTTATCCTTCTTTTAGTTTATACTTATACATATATGTTACATCTTTATCTATTATCAAGATTATTATCATGTACCGTATAATTACCACTATAATAGAATGTATAACCATGTTCATTTTAATGAGGCAAAAGTCTGCAGAGACTTCCGTGCCATATAAATATCTACATATCTATCATATTTCATTCAAAATATGCCATGTGGGAACAAATACGGAAATTGTGCTGCAAATTCTAGACATGTCAGACCACGCGCTAGCGTCTCTAGCAGGGAAAAGGTTAATCCTAGACATGTCAGACCACGCGCTAGCGTCTCTAGCAGAGAAAAGGTTAATTTTAGACATGTCAGACCACGCTCTAGCGTCTCTAGCAGAGAAAGGGTTAATTCTAGACATGTCAGACCACGCGCTAGCGTCTCTAGCAGGGAAAAGGTTAATTCTAGACATGTCAGACCACGCGCTAGCGTCTCTAGCAGGGAAAAGGTTAATTCTAGACATGTCAGACCACGCTCTAGCGTCTCTAGCAGGGAAAAGGTTAATTCCAGACATGTCAGACCACGCTCTAGCGTCTCTAGCAGAGAACAGGTTAATTCTAGACATGTCAGACCACGCGCTAGCGTCTCTAGCAGGGAAAAGGTTAATTCTAGACATGTCAGACCACGCTCTAGCGTCTCTAGCAGAGAACAAGTTAATTCTAGACATGTCAGACCACGCGCTAGCGTCTCAAGCAGAGAAAGGGTTAATTCTAGACATGTCAGACCACGCTCTAGCGTCTCTAGCAGAGAACAGGTTAATTCTAGACATGTCAGACCACGCGCTAGCGTCTCTAGCAGGGAAAAGGTTAATTCTAGACATGTCAGACCACGCTCTAGCGTCTCTAGCAGAGAACAGGTTAATTCTAGACATGTCAGACCACGCGCTAGCGTCTCTAGCAGGGAAAAGGTTAATTCTAGACATGTCAGACCACGCTCTAGCGTCTCTAGCAGAGAACAGGCTAATTCTAGACATGTCAGACCACGCGCTAGCGTCTCTAGCAGGGAAAAGGTTAATTCTAGACATGTCAGACCACGCGCTAGCGTCTCCAGCAGGGAAAAGGTTAATTCTAGACATGACAGACCACGCTCTAGCGTCTCTAGCAGAGAACAGGTTAATTCTAGACATGTCAGACCACGCGCTAGCGTCTCTAGCAGGGAAAAGGTTAATTTTAGACATGTCAGACCACGCTCTAGCGTCTCTAGCAGGGAAAAGGTTAATTCTAGACATGTCAGACCACGCGCTAGCGTCTCTAGCAGAGAACATGTTAATTCTAGACATGTCAGACCACGCGCTAGCGTCTCTAGCAGGGAAAAGGTTAATTCGAGAAATGTCAGACCACACGCTAGCGTCTCTAGCAGGGAAAAGGTTAATTCTAGACATGTCAGACCAAGCGCTAGCGTCTCTAGCAGAGAACAGGTTAATTCTAGACATGTCAGACCACGCGCTAGCGTCTCTAGCAGGGAAAAGGTTAATTCTAGACATGTCAGACCACGCACTAGCGTCTCTAGCAGGGAAAAGGTTAATTCTAGACATGTCAGACCACGCTCTAGCGTCTCTAGCAGGGAAAAGGTTAATTCTAGACATGTCAGACCACGCTCTAGCGTCTCTAGCAGAGAACAGGTTAATTCTAGACATGTCAGACCACGCGCTAGCGTCTCTAGCAGGGAAAAGGTTAATTCGAGACATGTCAGACCACACGTTAGCGTCTCTAGCAGGGAAAAGGTTAATTCTAGACATGTCAGACCACGCTCTAGCGTCTCTAGCAGAGAACAGGTTAATTCTAGACATGTCAGACCACGCGCTAGCGTCTCTAGCAGGGAAAAGGTTAATTTTAGACATGTCAGACAACGCGCTAGCGTCTCTAGCAGGGAAAAGGTTAATTCTAGACATGTCAGACCACGCGCTAGCGTCTCTAGCAGGGAAAAGGTTAATTCTAGACATGTCAGACCCCGCGCTAGCGTCTCTAGCGGGGAAAAGGGTAATTCTAGACATGTCAGACCACGCGCTAGCGTCTCTAGCAGGGAAAAGGTTAATCGTAGACATGTCAGACCACGCTCTAGCGTCTCTAGCAAAGAAAGGGTTAATTCTAGACATTTCAGACCACGCTCTAGCGTCTCTAGCAGAGAAAGGGTTAATTCTAGACATGTCAGACCACGCGCTAGCGTCTCTAGCAGGGAAAAGGTTAATTCTAGACATGTCAGACCACGCTCTAGCGTCTCTAGCAGAGAAAGGGTTGATCCTAGACATGTCAGACCACGCGCTAGCGTCTCTAGCAGGGAAAAGGTTAATTCTAGACATGTCAGACCACACGGTAGCGTCTCTAGCAGGGAAAGGGTTGATCCTAGACATGTCAGACCACGCGCTAGCGTCTCTAGCAGAGAAAGGGTTGATCCTAGACATGTCAGACCACGCGCTAGCGTCTCTAGCAGGGAAAAGGTTAATTCTAGACATGTCAGACCACGCGCTAGCGTCTCTAGCAGGGAAAAGGTTAATCCTAGACATGTCAGACCACGCTCTAGCGTCTCTAGCAGAGAAAGGGTTAATTCTAGACATGTCAGACCACGCTCTAGCGTCTCTAGCAGAGAAAGGGTTAATTCTAGACATGTCAGACCACGCGCTAGCGTCTCTAGCAGGGAAAAGGTAAATTCTAGACATGTCAGACCACGCTCTAGCGTCTCTAGCAGAGAAAGGGTTGATCCTAGACATGTCAGACCACGCGCTAGCGTCTCTAGCAGGGAAAGGGTTAATTCTAGACATGTCAGACCACACGGTAGCGTCTCTAGCAGGGAAAGGGTTGATCCTAGACATGTCAGACCACGCGCTAGCGTCTCTAGCAGAGAAAGGGTTAATCCTAGACATGTCAGACCACGCGCTAGCGTCTCTAGCAGAGAAAAGGGTAATTCTAGACATGTCAGACCACGCTCTATCGTCTCTAGCAGGGAAAGGGTTGATCCTAGACATGTCAGACCACGCGCTAGCGTCTCTAGCAGGGAAAAGGTTAATTCTAGACATCATATTAAAATCTTTCTGTTGATTTTAAAGAATTGTTAAGTGATTATTTGTATAATCCAGCCAAGAAAACAGGCAATAAAGCACTGTATACAGAATATAAGCAAGCAAGAAATAAAGTAGTAAATGACATACGAAAAGCCAAATCTGATCATTACACTAGCCAAATCAATCAATCTAAATCCGCTAAAGAGATGTGGAAAGTAATTAGGTCTTTGATAAAAATTAACAAATCAGCGCCTTCCCCTATATCTGCCGAAAATTTCAATGATTATTTCTCAAATATTGGACCCAAAATTAACAAGAAATTTCCTGGGGATCCTATACTTCACTGGTCACTACTTGAATCTATTTACACCTTCAAATTAAGACCAATAGGGGTCAACGAGGTTGAGTCTTATATTTCAAAATTATCAACCGAATTAAAGGAAGACGTTCTGGGGTTTGACTCAAAACTGATAAAAGATGGGTCACATGCCCTACTGACCAGCCTCGCGTCCTTATTTAACAAGTTAATCCAAGATCTTTAATCAACCGATTTTCTCCCTGAGTTCGGGATTGTTTCTCTTTCCAGTCTATTATTGCATATGTGGTACTTTTCTGTTGTCGTGATTGAAATATTGTGATCCGAATATACGTAAATTGGAATATTTTACCCATCTATAAATGTATGTATTACGTTTTATGTGCAATGTACTTTTCTTTCTATAGCATCTTTTCATAACTTATATTTTGTTAATAAAAAGCTTGTGTGTACAAATATATTTTCATCCTGTGTAAATGTCAAGATGTGCTAATGTTACATAAGTTTCTACGCTTTTCCAGAGTGATTTTTTTATCACTTACCATAATGTGTTTTTTATGTCTAGTTGTTGGTGCGAGAAACTGGTATTTACACTTCTATCATGGCAATGCCACTTTTAACATTAAATTGATCTTACGTATTATCAGATATCCACATAATAACATGTGCTTTTTAAAAGTTTCATATGACAGTGTTAATTAATTGATTTTAAGTTTAGCTATAATTAGATTATGGATATTTTAATCTGTCTATATTCCATTTAACATATCAGATATTTTAGAAATGTACTGTATTGAATGTATGACAGGGCACATATTTTAAAACTAGCAACTTCGCTAATATGTATACATCATGTATACGTATATTTTAATAAATAAATAAATAATAAATTGTTTTACAGATGGTGTTATTTACACACGGTGGGGACGAACAATGTGTCCTGAAACAGCAGCACTTGTTTACAAAGGTGCGTCTGTCATGTAATCTGTAATTATATGCTCTGAACAATTTCTTTCGAAATTATCGGTGTCATAAGCTTGAAATAAAACACACAAAATTAAAATCTGCATCTTTTAAAATGGCAACTTTGAGAAGTGCTTACTTGTTTTCTAATACACTGGTCAAAACATTGTAATGATAGGAGATTATTGTGTCCAAATGAAAAGTTATCATTATTCCTATGTTTTTTTGACCAGGGATTGCATGTGGATCATACCACACCCAGACTGGAGGAGGAAGTAATTACCTGTGTCTGCATAAAGATCCTATCTTCAGAGAGAATAGAGCACCAGGGACCTGGTGTGCATATTACAAAGAATCCTAACTTTGATCCTATCTCAACTTTCTCTCATTTCCATTACAAAAGTTAGGATTAATCCTAACTTTTGTAATGGAAATAAGAGAAAGTTGAGATAGGATCTAAGTTAGGATTCTTTGTAATATGCACCCCAGACGTGCTCTTGTGTATGGTGCAGAATATCAAAATACTCCTATAGATGGATTGAATAACCATGACGTACCTTGTGCTGTATGCCAAGCCACACGAAGATCTGTGCTGATGATTCCCGCCAGAAACCAGTGTGAACTTGGCTGGACAACAGAATATACAGGTTACCTCTCAGCGGCTTATAGTGGACATCAGCGCACTGAGTTTGTGTGCATGGATGGTGAAGCAGAGCCTCTCCCTAACAGCATAACTAGTCACGATGGCACCCTTTTCTACCCAGTGATTGGTAAATGCGGCTCTCTTCCATGTCTTCCTTACATAAATGACAGAGAGTTACTCTGCGCTGTCTGCACGCGATAATTAAACAGTTTGAAATCGGTTCACACTGGAGACCAATATACATTTATGTTTTCAGATATCGGTTCAATTTTAGTTAAGAAATACTAAAAAATATGTTTTTAATGACCATTTGTCATGCTTAACTGATGATAAAACATTGAGATTCCATGGTGATTGTAATCCACCTACGTCACATAGGCAATCATACTACACATAGTACATGGGATACTGCTTGTTAACAATTATTGCATGTCAGTTAAAGTGATTTTGAAATGATTGGTATAATTATTCTGAAACTTCCGTGAAATTATAATATCAAATAAAGGGAATACAAAAGTTTGTTCATAAACCATGCATTAGCCATAGGTCAATTACTATAATTATTCTACAACGTCCTTGAAATGATATTGTAAAATACAGAGAGTGGGCAAAAGTTTGTTCACCCCAATTCATAAACAATGCATTAACCACGGTTCATCCATTATTGAACTGTCGCTGATATATACTACACCCACATTCGCTTTCAGCTTTTGACTTGTACCAACTGAACTGAAATTAAATATCCGGGTTAGAGTATAATGCGATACAATGCAGGGTATTCAGCATCGTTTAAATATACATCAGTGTGTGTATTTTAAACAGCACAGTGTACACTTTGGGGTAAACAATTTATCGTAATTTATCGTAATTTATTGTAATCAGATTAATTATGATTTGTGCTGAAGAGGTGACGGGATATGAAGGCCACTGAATCAATTGTATGTATTTATTTGATGGCTAACGACGAATTGCATGTTTTTATTTTATTACTGATATAAATGTAGCTATAATATGATACAGATATTTTTTATACAGTACATATTTTATATTTAATACCAGAAAAAGATTACTATGAGTTTTGTTATAACTGTAGTCAGAAACCAGAATTATTGTACCAATTTATTTGCAAATGTATGTGAATAAAGTGACGATCTAATAGAATATGTATACATGTGCATATCAAGAAATCAATAATTCTCCAAATAGATGACGAAATAGAAAAACACAAATATTGTAAATGTTGATACGCCATTGTTATATTGATTGTTTTCATATTGTGAAACTTATATTATTTTGTAGCTTTATCATGATGTATGCACAATACTGTTAATCTGGTAATTTTCGCGAGGTTTAGGAGCACAAATTCGCGAATTTTAGAATCTCGCGAAAAATTATTATTATTATAGCGCTATCTATCATTGAAATCGATAATTCACGAATTCTAGACCTCGCAAAAAAATACAAATTCGCGAAAAATCCAAACAAGAAGAAGAGTAAAATACAATTTAAATTAATAAATCAAAAACATTAATTTGTATGTGGTTGTCCCTAATGAAATGGTGAAGTTGATAACTTTTTTATATTTTTTACAACTTTTACTTATGGACATCAAAAAAGGAACTTTCATCTTAATTAATGTTATTACTAATCATAAGTGTACAATATTTTTCCTATGTGATCTCAACATACAAGTGGATGAAAATTATCGAGATTTGACAAAATGCATTGTTGTGATTGAACTTAAGTTCTGCGCTAATTTGTTAATACACTACATAAATGCGCTGGCTACGATGGACGTAATTATCATGGTCAACATTGAGGATCGTCTCAAAACACGACTCCCGGAGGATGAACAGTAATCCCTCTGATGTGACTTAAATTGGCCCAAGGCCGGTATAATTTTGGACTCGTTCTGCGACGCAGGCCCAATATTATACCGTTACTTGGATGTATTATCTGATTATGCTTGCGTATCATCTCACATTAGTTAATCACGTCGACGAACATCTAGTGTGACATTTTTAAATCAAAAGAAAATATAAATGAATTTGAAAAATAATATGCTGGTGGACAGTGCATATGTATACAGGGGCCCTTCTAATTGCGGGCGATTTCAACTTACACTGGACTATACCTACCAAGACAGATGTCTGTATTTTCCTGTCCATTCTAGAATCCATGGATTTACCAGAAGAAAATATGAAATACGGATCAAATCAGGATTAGAAATACACAAGCAGATGTACCACACTCAAAGTTGTAGATATGATTACCAAAGCTAAAGAAAAAATATGCTACGGAAGCTCTTTAAGATACACAGCAAAAGGTATGTTCAAGGTGGTGGGTACACTACTCTCCAGACAAGAAACGGTATTACACAATATCTCCGACTCAGTCGAACTATCTAACACATTTGCCATTTTTTTCATCGAAAAGGGCGTGAGCTTCGAGCAGGCCTAGATGAAACTGACTGTGGGACCCTATGTAATCATGATACCAGAGATGTTTGTGCAATCTTTGTGAGTTTCATTCCATTTCATCTGACATCATGCTGAAGTTGATAAAACAATCACCCGCTAAATCCTCTATCTTAGACCCTATTCCAACAACATGAATATCAGCGCACTGAGCTCGTGTGTATTGATGACGGCACAGAACCTGTCCCTAACAGCATTGCTAATCTCAACGGTGCCCTTTTCTACCCAGCTGCTGCTGCTAAAAGTGGCTCCCTTCCATGCATTCCTTACATAAATGACAGACAGTTACTACTATGTGTTGTCTGCACTAGTTAATTACAGAGTTTGCAATCGGTTAACACCGGAACCCATTAGTATGTGAGCGTGCCGCATTTTTGCTTTGTTTTACATGTATGCTTTCAGATAACCGTTTGTTCAATTTTACTTAAGTAAAACTAAACAATATTTTGTTTTAATGACCATTTGTCATCAATGACTGCTGATAAGACATTGCGATCCCATGCTGATTGTAATACACCTACATTATAGGGAAGCATAATATACATAAGACACGGCTAATGCTTGTAAACAATTATATTGAACATAATTATATTAATAGCTAGCAATACTTGGATGTCAGCTAAAATTGATTCAGAAACACAATATGTATAATTATTCTACAGCTTCTGTGAAGTTATATTATCAAATACAGAGAGTGGACAAAAAACGAGCGAAGCGTAATGTATTACAAATTTGCATTGCTTCAATTGGTCAATAAAATATGTTTTAAACAAGAGTGGACAAAAGTTTGCTCACCCCAATTCATAAACCATGCATTAACCACTGTTCAACCATTATTGAACTGTCGCTGATATATACTACACCCACATTTGCTTTCAGCCTTTGATTTGTACCACCTGAACTGAAATTAAATTTTGGGTTTAGTGTATACTGAGATACAATGCAAGGTGCTCAGCATCTTTATGACTTATGCTGAAAAGGTGACGGGATATGAAGGCTACCGAATCAATTGTGTAATAAATACTGATATAAATGTTGCTATGATAAGATAAATTGATATTTTTCTTCTGTAGTATATATTTCATATTTTTATACCAGTGACCGGTTTCTTTGATTTTTGTTATAACTGTATTCATGAACCAGAATTTTTTGTACCAAAAAATTTAAATTTAAGTGAATTAGGTGACAATATAATAGAATATTTGTACATGTTCATATCAAGAAATCAGAACATTATTTTAATGTCTAGTCTTATTTTAATAGAAGAAGAAGAGCAGAAGAAGAGGAATGTCTATGGAACAAATAACACTGAAATAAAACGAATTAGATATCATATCAGGATGACTCCCATTACGATTCAAAAAGTCGCTGGCATGGAAGGCACCTTATTATAAATAATATGAACATAAATTACAAGTAGTAAATCAGAATACAACATTATTATACAAAATAAAGCAGCTTGCCAAATCAAATTTTAAAAAGGACTGCGCAAATGAAGACGAAAAGTTTAGAGAAATATGGGATATGATTTAAATCAAACATACACTCATTTAAACGTGTTGAAGATAAAAAAACATGACATTAAACGCTAAAATCATAAAAAAATCGGTGATTTTATTCCGGGTTCTTAATAGGACCATATGATGTAAACATGTACATAGACTAGAACTGCAATTTTTTATAATTTTTGTGCTGCGCATTCACCAGTTAGGCTAGATATAGAGACGAAATTCCTGATTTCTAATTATTGACAACCATGTCAAAAATAGGAAATGCGGGAATTTCGTCTCTATATCTAGTCTAACTGATGAATGCCCAGCACAAAAATTATAAAAATTTGCAGTTCTAGTCTATGTACATGTTTACATCATATGGTAATATTAAGAAACCGAAATAAAATCACCGATTTTTTGATGATTTTAGCCTGGGCCAGTCCCTTTAATCAGCAATATTTGAAAATCGTTAACTTAACATCAATTCATCAGATCCCAATAATCTTCACCCAGTCGAGCCTGTGAGTCGTGACTGCGAGACACAGACTCATGACAGAATATTAGATTGCATTTAGTATAGTGTCCAAAGCTGTTTAAACTATGAGTAAATATATGTTCCAATACTGATAAATGTGTGTAGTATTTAATAAAAGTGGCTTTTGGTTTCTGATACAATTACGAGCTAACTGATGTTTGTTCCCCCCTTTGTTTGAATCTTGAATGTCGGCGTTTGTAGCCCGGCAACAGAATGCTCAATATTGGCCTGACCCAAAATCCTCTGATATAGTTTTTTTTCTCTGCTGATCATTTATCTTTGGTGTCTACATAAAGATATCCAGGGTGGTGTGGATGTGTCACCTTTGAGAAATTTTATTTATTCAAGATGGCCGTCATGGACCCGAAAAAGCTCTGAAAATGCCTCAGTTATGATGTACTCGAGTCTATAAAGGGCGAACACTCGGTTAATATGTCTTGTAACAATGTATGTTTGTCAAATTTTATTCACATATATCTGTATATATCACTGTTTGAAAATGCAATAATGGAGACCATTTTGGATGCCAAAATGGATGCTGTATGGCTAAAAGTACAGTTATAATCATATGAAACAAAATTATATAGGCAAACGATAACATTTAGGCGATGGGCTTTTTATGGCTACCACGCAACCCCCCCCCCCCCCCCTCCATCTCAAACGAATGTTTGTTTGGAGCCCTGGGATATACTGAACACAAATTACATGGACATGAATATGTAATATTCAAGTCATTAACATTTAAATTTGAAACAAAGCTAAGTTAATATATGTTTAAATTGTTGACAAAATTCAGAGAATGTCACATTTCAAGGATAAACTTATAGAATAAATGCGAGAAACCAGCATTAGTTTGCTGTTGGCTCTTTACATCTGCAACCCTGGCCCAACATCAAGCCAACGCCTCGTGCTGCTGAGCCGCGGGTAGGGATGTTTCTTCCGCCTTTATATCAGAAGCTAATGCTGTTTTAATGTTGGTCCACTGTCTGAAGCACTAGCCCAACATTTATCCAACATCGCCGTGTCAGTAGACTTACTTTAATATAAGGAACGTTGTGACGGAATGGATGGTACGTGTTTGTAGTGTGTAGTGTAGTGTTCACCTTATCACTGTTATCACTGAGTATCTCCATCATATGTCGTAACTCCCACAACCTAGTCCTGCCGTATTAAATATATCAGACCTCAGCAAAGACATTAGCTGGCAAAAACGACATGCTAACCCGATGCTGATTTAATGTTTGGCCAGCGTCGTAGACGGTGGCACAGCTTTGAACCAGCATCGGAAACAAATATCGTGTAAAGAGAATGACATAGGCATACATGTCATAACCCAGCAAGAACACCATGTACACCCGGCGCTGGTTTAACGTTGGGCCAGCGTCGTAGACAGTGGACCAACATTAAACCAGCATTCAGACTATATCGTGTTTTCGCTACCTCTCGGTCACGGAGGCTGCCCACAATATTGAATCTTTACGAGTGAGCAGAGAAGAAACATTTTGTTTCTTTGAAACTTGAAGGCCAGAGTGTGGTTCGAGCCCGCGATCTCCGACTTTCCAAGCTGGCAGGTTTAACCATCTCACCGGGGCCCCCGCTCTCCTACATGTCACAGCATGACAAAAACAAAATATTCACCCAATGCTGATTTTATGTTGGGCTAGCGTCTCAGCTAGAGCTCCGGTAATAAATATGGCCTATAGCTACCCCTGTAAAGACAATGGCCTACGTGGCCTCATCCAGCAAAAACGACATGTTCACCCAATGCCGATTTAACGTTGTGCCAACGTCGTATACGGTGGAACAACATTAAACCAGCATTGGGATTATATCGTGTTCTCCGGGAAGGTCATTGAAATACCGTATTCAAAAGCTTAGGGTTTGGTAATGCTCACTAGAAAAAAGTGTTTTTCGTGAGAAATAGGTAAATTGCATATATTTTAGTGTTTTATGTTGCAATTTTGAAAGAAAAGGGGTTCGTTTTTACTGGTCTCCATTGACAATAATATATAAATAACGTTCGTTCGCGTCCCCTCTCCCATAACAGGCCTCCGTTGGCAAGGATAAATAAACACACATTCATTCAGTAAAGCACCCTTGTCCCAGTTATACACCACATAACGTATCGGCTGCGAAGAGAGCAAACAATATTATACGATATTGTGAATAATTGAATATCCAGGCATAATGCATAATAAATAAAAATAAAAGTATTTTAAGCCAGCAATAATTTTGAAAGATTGATTGTCTTGGAAAAAGGCATATTCAATAAATAAAAGCGTTTTAAGCTGTCATATAATAGTTTAACTACACATAGGTATATTAATTAATTATCTACTTTATAAACAGTATGTTATTAAAATACATGAACGAATACATGGGATTTAGAGCTATGAGGGTTCTGGGAAGTGACCATGTGTTGTCTATATCTTATCTGATGATATGCGCCTCGTTTCATCCATAAATAGGCGCTGTATATAGATAGATATATATTATATTCGTGAACCTTTCAACAGGAGGACTGCTATTTATTACTTAGCGCTAAACCACACTAAATGCTACTCATCATTCTGATGATGGGAATGACGTCTTTTTACGGTGAGTGGATACTTGTAATTTAATGATTTGGTTTGTTTATCTGTTTTATTTTAGTTTATTTTGTATTCATAAGAGCCCGAGGAAGACTTAAAAGTGACTATTACCCAGGAATATCAAAGACTCACATCAAAAAAATAAATAATAGTAGAAAAATATTAGCTTAAGTTTCAGTTGTTGTGTCAGTTCGATTATTTACTAAGGGCCTCCACTTCTGGGCTTTTTGTGAACAACTTTTGCATACTAGTCGTCAAAAGGTTTATTACATGTAGGATATTGTATACATTTTCACATTACCATTCAATACTTAAAATCACTTTCGTAGACTTATAATTTGCACTTAAGCAAGTCATATGCGGTAAAAATGAACATATTTTGGAAGGTACATTTTTAAATGCCTGGTTTAAATGACAGACTTAAATGCCTGGTTTGAATGTTTTGCTTAAATGTTTTGCTTAAAATAAAGTCTGGTGCAAATGCCTGGTTTAAATAGCAGGTTTAAATACATGTTTTTGATCCCTTGTTTAAATGCCTGGTGATTTAAATGATTGGTTCAAATATGTTTAAATGCATCGATTAAATACCCGGTTTAAATGCCTGATTTAAGGAGCCGGTTTTAAATGCCTGGTTAAAATTGCGTGATTTAAATTCCTGATATAAATGATCAGTTTAAATGCCTGGTTCAAATGCCCAGTTTAAATGCATGGTGTAAATCCCTGATGTTAATATCCTGCTTAAATTGCTGCAAATGTCTGGTTTATATTGCTTGATTTAAATGTCAGTTTTGAATGTCTGCCTTAAAAGGCGGTTTAAATGCTTACTGAAAAGTACTAAAGAACACCACAGTTTGTTTTACTATTTTTTCAGTGTGCCTCATATGTGTGTTAATGCCTACCGATGTATTTGGTGAGTTTTTTTCTATATGTATTTACTTTTTTTCCATGCGTTGTCAATTAACTTTTTTTAATTGCACTATGTTATTTGGAAAGTATGTGGAGTAATGTCCTGCTTTCTAAGACATATGTGTAGTACTAATAGTAGTAGCAGTAGTAATAGTAGTAGTAGTATTAGTATTAGTAGTAAATTGTTGTTTTACGTCATTTTTCGGCAATAATGGTCGTAGTAGTATTACATTGTTTCAGAATGGTCATTTAAGTGACATTGTAATCAATACAAACAGTGCAGTCCATTAATAAGATGAAATGATTTACAGATGATGACGTAAGGGTGGGGTGATAGGACATGGTGGGTTGCTGCTAGTGTTTTCCTTCACTCGTCCAATGAGGGGTTCTGGGCATGTCCAGGAGATTCACCCAAGGCATGCCCAGATGTCAAGAAACTCGTTTTTCAGACAAAACACGACTCTAACACTCTAATGCCGGTTGTTTCAAGACTACCATAGCCAACATCAGTGCCTGCACTGTAGTGACACTGCACTGACAGTGCCTGCACTAATACAAGAGCTGCATTTGCACCGCTGTTGAATAAAAGAGCCAGGGTACGCCACTGGCAATCCGTCCAAGCTTTATGGCCAGACACGTGGTAGCTGCAGCTTCCCTTGGGTGATTGGTATAGATCAGTGCTTCCGTACCATGCAGCAAAGCATGCAACAATCAGAACAGATCCCAGCAACCCTCCGCGGTTGGGGGCGGAAGGTACTACTACTAGCAATCATCCCAGTACCACGTTATCATGTGTACATCATTCATCTCATCAATGGACTCCACTGTTGTTATTGTATTACAATGTCACTTAAATAACCATTAGTGTCAAAAAATGACGTAAAACAATAATTTACTACTACTACTACTACTACTACTACTACTACTACTACTACCCTCCCCGGATGGGGGCGGAAGGTACTACTACTAGCAATCATCCCAGTACCACGTCATCATGTCTACATCATATATATCATTAATGGACTGTTGTTAATGTATTACAATGTCACTTAAATAACCATTAGTGTCAAAAAATGACGTCAAACAATAATTTACTTCCATTACTACTACTACTACATAACGAGATTCCACTGTATGCGTATATCACATTGTTATTTGCTCTGGCGTCTGATAGGTACTGCTCATATTGAATGTGTTTACAAAATAGCACAGAAACCCCCGAAAAATTACGGAGAAAGTATCACATTTCCCATATAAGGACATTTACATTTTAAAGAATCAGTTTAGAAATTGTTTTCTTATCCTTTAGTTTCAAGCGTAATTTATATGTTTATATCGCATGTAATTTTGTGATGGCGGAACACAGACTCAACGAACAACTACGCCCACCCACCTTCCTGAAATATAATTCCACGTATAAAATCATTGAAATTCCAATTTTGTTGCATCTATGGGCATGAATAGCATACCGTCATCAATTAGTTACCCATACACATGTTCGTGACTGCCACAAAATGATTCACCCTTTTGAGAATTTTAATCTGTCTATAATCGTTACATAATAAACTCTCAATAATGTTCAGAACAGCATGATTTATGTTCATATCTGGCCTTGAACTTGGCATATTTGGCATGTTATGTTATTTTTCAGGGAGTTAGCTGTATTTTAAAAAACGTGTTTCTAACAGGTGGCAGTGAAGGCACAAACTTTGTCTTTTCTTTCCCTCGCACATATAATGAATACACAACTGAGATAAGAATAGCATCACGAGTAGAAAACAGAGTCTCACTCTCCATTGATGGCTTTATGTACGTGTACGAAATACCGGCTGGAGGGAGTGTCACTCATAAAGGGGACTCTTCCACAAGGGTGACTTCTGGCCTTGAGAATAAGGGTTTTGAGTTGACGTCAGATTACCCTGTGACGGCTACGTTAGGCTCTTCATCTCATGATTCCACCCATAGTCCAGATGATAGACTTCTCAGACCACTGACTTCAGACGATACAGAATTCTTCATCATCAGCTTCTTGGGATCAGCCGTATCTGACGCTGATTTTCCTCTGTCATTCTTCACAGTCACTGCGGCTGATGATGATACATCTGTATCTATATTTGATAGCGATGGGCAGAGCTACTCAGATCAAGTACTTGACAGGTAACATACCATACAGCCAGCTTGCCATGCAGAGAGCCATTGATGTTAAAGTGGTTTTACATTAATGCAACGATATTAAAAGTTAACCTTATTGGAATTCCCGATTTACAATAATCTGCAAAATAAGAGTCGTTCTATTTCGAGTGAAATATATACAAATCTATAGATGTAAAACAACACCAGGATTAGATAATAAATCTTTAACAGCTCGTTTCTGCACGCACGTGAAAAAACACATTTATTATAATTACTGTATATTAGTCAATTTACATAAAAGTTCGCTCACATTGTACTAACTTCTTGTACATTATTCAGTCATAGACATCTTCGTTTTCAGATATCAGGTTTATACGGTGGATGCTTATGATATGGGTTCCTCTACTACAGACTACACCGGTTACTCCATTACATCCGACAAACCAGTCAGCGTCTCTGCTGGACATGGAAATGTCAAGGTAAGAAAATACATCTTATGCCTGCAGTAAATACTGTTTAATTATATTTTGGAAAAAGGTAAGTCAATGTATTATACAACGTGCATGATACATGTAAGATATCTGCTAGAGGCTAAGGTAAGTCGATACCTGCACAAAATATTGTTTACTACTTGCAATGCGCTTACAAATCCAACATCAGTAATATTGTTAATGAGCTGCCAAACTGATCAAAAAGTACTGCTACTACTACTCAGACCAGATATTATTATAGATAGGTATATAGATATGTTGTTGATGACAGACCTCTAAATAACGTGGGCTTTTCTATTATGTGTTACATGTGCTATGAATGCAAAATCTACAAAAACAAACTCACCATATATATTCCGTCACTATGGAATTCCAAGACACGTTATATCTGACAATGGCGTCAGTTGTCATGCTTGGAATTAAAAACTGAAATAAAGAAATGGATAGTTTTGCAGTTTGATAGCAATACCTATCAATACTTTATAGATGGTAAAATCATAGTTCTGTATCTGCAGGTTGGAAGTTATACTTTTCAATACATCATGGATAGCATTCCTAACACATCAGACCTCGGACTGGATTACACAACTTTGCCTGTTGGATTCGGTGATGTCACTGATGGTTACTTTATCCGAGTTGTGGCTACAGAAGACAATACATGGGTCCTTATTGCAACTCGATCGGAGCGGCTTAGAAAAGGAGAATATTTGGAAGAAGAAATTAATAATGGGCAAAAGGTTGCCAAGGTATGTGTAGATAATATTAAATTAGGTCTATTATACCACCATTAATTTCTAGTGTATATCCTAAAAATCATACTTTGAATTAATAATAATTATGTCCTGTTCATAATGTTGTGTTACTGATTCTAATATATGTTTACAAAACAAAGCCAGTAACAGTGGGTTGAATCAACTACTCAATGTAATATTATGTTGCAAATGCATACATATTTTTTCGCCTAAACATTGTGTATTTAACCCTTTGAGCCCTCACGATGCATTAAAGCATCATTTGATATCCCTAAAAACACACTTAATTTTCCTACAACTAGTGGTTTTAGAATGGAAATTTATATGAAACTGGTTTACCAATACATGGCAATTTTCTTCAATTTCCTACCCCCACCAAATCATCTTCATCCACTACAAGTCGAGAATTGTAGCAGTAATTCGGGGCTTGTAGTGGATGAAGATGACAATGGAAAACTCAGACTTGAAAGGGTTAAATTGTGACAATTGCGTCATTTTCTTCCAAAACAGAAACCCCCAAAAATAACTGCATGACTTTTCTTTATTTGAGTAGATTGTCTGTAGCAATCCATGTTTGGCGGCACAGTTCAGTAAGAATGAGGCATCACTTGGTGACATGTACCAGGGCTGGGCTCAGATGGGAGACACCATGACAGTGCTCACTCCTGACACTGACTTATCTACAGATCTAATGTTTGTCACCCCAGAACTAACTGAAGAACAACAATTGGTTAAACTGAGTGTGATTGTGTCATCAGAAGAAACTGACAGTCTATACCTGAATGGAGATAAACTAAATGTGAGTGTTAATAGTAAGAGGAAACTGACAGTCTCTACCTGAATGGAGATAAACTCAATGTAAGTGTTAATAGTAATAAGAAACTGAAAGTCTCTACCTGAATGGAGAAAAACTCAATGTGAGTGTTAATAGTAAGAGGAAACTGACAGTCTCTACCTGAATGGAGATAAACTCAATGTAAGTGTTAATAGTAATAAGAAACTGAAAGTCTCTACCTGAATGGAGAAAAACTTAATGTGAGTGTTAATAGTAAGAGTAAGTAAGTAAGTAAAATGCTTTACTTCACTTTTCGGCCAGTATGGCCATTTAAGTGAAAATTCCAGGTATTACAATATCCCATATTGTATAGTTAAAGTAGTAAAGTAAAGACAAAGCCAATAAAAGCATGATCGTACTAAAATATTGAGTTTAAAGTGTTTGATATGATAAGATGACGATGCTCCTGGCACCTATATGTAACGAGTCTGATGACATGTTGTAGCGCCTGCACTACAACACAGTTTAATGAGTATAAAAATATCAGTATAAATAATGTAAAATATGAAGTTATTATAAAATGAACGACTTATCAAGTCACTATATCTCCATGAACTTTGAGTGATTGTGTAAAAACTACAAGTCTAAGTCTAATAATTAAAACATAGAATATAGGTTACATTCTCGAAGGAGCTGAATAATAAAACCAGCAGGGGTGTCTCTGAATAGCTCAAATAAGGAATTAAATGCAAAATACTTCCTTCTAAAGTGCGCATATTTCGCACAACTGAGAAGGACATGTCTTACAGTGAGACGAGTATTGCAGCACATAGGTCGCAATTCTCCTGTCAATAAATAGCCGTTTGTAAGATAGGCATGGCCAATTCTGGCCCTGCATAAGACAACGTCATCTCTTCGGCGTTCCATTGGTGTAAAAGATCGCTTAATGATTGGTTGTACCTCGAACAATTTGCTGGTGACATTGATGTTCCATTCACCTTGCAAAATGTCATCAAGGTAGACCGAGATGTTAAACTTGAAATCAGTATATGGTATATAATAAAACTGTTTTGTCTTATCCAGGGCAGCCTTGGCCAAAACATCAGCCCGTTCATTACCCTGTATTCCAATATGGCTGGGTACCCAGCAAAAAATAATGTCCTTGTGCCCAGACAAGTAGTGACACATATGCAAAATATTGGAAACAATTGGGTTGTTGAGTTTTTGACTCTTAAGAGCCTGCAATGAAGATAACGAGTCTGTGACGATCATGAACTCCTCGTCATTACTATCCCATATGTATTCGATGGCAGCTTCAATAGCTAACAGCTCTGCTGTGCAAATTGAAGCCTCATCGTTGATACGACAACTAAATTCATGATCATCACAGACAAAGGACATAGCTGTCCTCTTGTCTTCCTTTGATCCGTCAGTATACACCTTCCGGTGCTTCGGAAATCTACAAAATAGCTCTAGCAACATGCTCTGGAAGACAAGGGGACAGGTGTCTCCCTTCCTGAGATCTGAGAGGTTAAAAAGTATATTAGGCTGTTGGAGAAGCCAGGGTGGACATTCTGGTGAGCGCACAACGCTAATTGCGTCGAGCTCCACCTCCATGTCCTCCAGATGTGGTTGAAGCCTTATACCCAAAGGAGGTATAGTCCCTGGCTTGTTATTAAACAATCTCTTGTATTCAGGGTTGACAACACACGAGTATGCCGGGTTCTCAGGATTTGCTTTCATTTTCATATAGTATTGCAGGCTCAGCTTCAACCAGCGAGTCTCTAAAGAGGGCTCACCGGTCTCCACCTGAAGACTTTCGATGGGTGATGTTCGAAATGCCCCTGAGCATAATCTCAAACCTTGGTTTGCGATTGGATCAAGTACTGCTAAGTACGATCGTCTCGCTGAACCATAAACAATACAACCATAATCCAGTTTGGATCTGATGTGAGACCGGTAAATCCTCAGTAAGGTTGTCCGGTCACCACCCCAATCCTTGCTGGATATAACTCGTAACAATTGTAATGCTTTCCTACACTTATCTTTCATATATTTGATGTGTGGAGTAAAACTGAGCTTCTTGTCGAAAAAAAGACCAAGAAATTTGACCTGCTCTTCAACAGGAAGCTGTTGTCCATATAGTTTGAGATTAGGCTCAGGCTGTAAGCCATTTTTTTTGCAAAAATGTACACATAAAGTTTTTGTGGGAGAAAATTTAAAGCCGTTCTCATCCGCACAAGTCACCAACTTATCGAGGCAACCTTGCAGGCGCCGCTCAATTATTGCCATATTGCTTGACTGGCAGTAAACAGCCAGATCATCAACATATAATGATTTTTCAATATCTTGTGGTAAAGAATCAATTATACTGTTTATTTTAACGGTAAATAGAGTTGGTGAAAGGATACTACCTTGTGGGACACCCTCCTCCTGTGGATTTAGTGAAGAGTGGGTGTTGTCTAAGCGGACTTTAAATTTTCTCCCCTTTAAAAAATTATCAATGAATAAGGGTAATCTACCCTTCAGGCCCATTTCATGGAGATCTTTCATGATACCACCCTTCCATGTGGTATCATAGGCCTTTTCTAAATCAAAAAATACTCCAACTGTATGTTGATTTTTAACAAAACCTTGACGGATATAAGTCTCTAGTCTGACCAAATGGTCTGTGGCGCTCTTTCCTTTTTGAAAACCACATTGATATTTAGTTATTAGGTTATTGTCTTGTAAAAACCATGTGAGACGATGATTGATCATGCGCTCCATGATTTTGCAAAGACAACTTGTCAATGCTATTGGCCTATAATTATTAGGATCTGTTCGATCTTTTCCAGGTTTAGGGATCGGGATCATTGTTGCTTCTCTCCATCCATCTGGGAAATCCTGAGATTGCCACAGATCATTCAAGAGTAGAAGCAACAGATCAAGTGATACATCAGGCAAATGTTTCAGAAACTGGTAGTGAATTTCATCAGGGCCAGTTGCCGAATCAGTTGCCTGAGCGATAGATTTAATTAGTTCTAGTTTAGAGAAATTAACATTGTACTTTTCGTCATTATCTGACTCAAAGTCCAATGTGTTCTCCTTCTCCTTGTCCCGAATCTTTCGAAATTTTTCCTGATAATGATCTGGTGACGATTTAGCAGCGAGGGATGTCGCCAGCGTTTCTGCAATATCCGTTTTATTGGTTATTGTGTCAGAATCAGTGACAAGGTACTTGATGGTTTTATCTTTCCTCTTGCCACTGATTCTGCGCAGCATTTGCCAAGTATGTTTTGCCGATGTATTATTATTTATTGTGGAGACATATGCTCTCCAAGATTGCCGCTTGGCTTCACTGATTGTGCGGCGAGCTTTAGCGTAATCTTTCTTATATCCGTCAAGGTTTTGTCTAGTTGGCTGTTTTTTTAAATTTTTGCAAGGATTTTTTCCTTTTGTCTATTGCCTTTCGGCAACCTTCGTCAAACCAGGGTTTGTCGAGTTTTTTGGGAACTGTCGAGGTTTTGGGTATGCTTATATCTGTTATATTGTGTAACTTGGCTGTAAAAAGGGCTATAGGGTCATCAACCCCCTCTTCATTCTCAAATTGAGAGATTGTGAGGCTCTCCCCACAAGACTGTTGGAAGGCCTCCCAATCTTTCTTCAACAATAGAGTTGTTGCTCTCTATAAATATAGGATAATGATCACTGCTACAGAGATCCTCGTTGACCCTCCAAGTGTAATCCAAATATAAATCGGGATCACACAAGGATAGGTCAATGGCTGTTGCAGATCCTGAAGCAGGGTGCAAATAGGTGGTAGTATCATCATTAAAAATGCAGAGATTTTCCTCTGAGAGGAAGTCTTCTATTATTCTGCCCCGTGGGTTGATGTCCCTACAGCCCCACATTGTGTGGTGCCCGTTAAAATCTCCCAGCAGCATGAAGGGTTTGGGCAATTGTTTTACCAGCTGCCTCAATTCCACAACATCTACTGATTTGGGGGTAAATAAACAGAGCATATCGTCATTGGCCTGTGACAGTTTATGTTAACCGCCACAGCCTGTAAAGTTGTATTCAACGTGATCTGTTGATGTGGTGTTCCATCCTTTACAAGGATGGAAACCCCCCAGCAGGCCCTTTCATTATTGGCAGGGCCAAAACAATTGATTATTGAATAGTTTTTAAAACTTATGTTAGTGTTAGGTTTTAAGTTAGTCTCCTGCAGGCACACAGCCGATGGGCTGTGTTCCTGCAGAAGAATAGCCAGGTCATTGTAATTTGATCTTAAACCTCGACAATTCCATTGTATAATTTTGTGGGCCATTATGAATTTTTATCCCTCCCTGGTTTTATCTTTGCTTGGAGTGCAGCGATGGTGTCGGGAGATACAAATACCTCGCTATCGCTGCTTTCATCACCATCTACACACTCCATGGATTCGTATCTATTGTACGTAGCGATCGGGTCATCAGTGCCCTTGGGCATTCGACCACTGCCTTTATTTGTGCTTTTCTTGTTAATTTGTTTTGTTTGTTCAGCTATTGGTGGTTTATTTACCGTTTCTTTGTTCTTGTCTTTATTATTTGTTTTGCCATTTTTGGTTTGTTTTGAATCCCTATTTGCCAGTGGCTTTGGGGCAGTAGGGGTAGCTGCTGTTGTTGTATTTTTATTGATCATAGTTTGTTTTTTGGCAGTGGAGGTATCTTTGCTTGTATTAGGTTTTGATGAAGAGGATACAGGTGTTGCGGAAACATTTGTTGCACCAGTTGCAGATCTGATCTCTACTGCATCAGTCTGGCAACCAACCGACACAACCTGCTTCGCGACAACACTGGCAAATGATGGTTGTTTGCTAACCCCTTCAACAATTTTCCGAGCTTCAGGGAAGGAAATCTTTCGCTCTGTGCGAACACGTTGGATTTCCTTCTCTGTAATCCATCGGGGACAATTTTTGGAATAGGCCGTATGTTCACCATTACAGTTGACACATTTCATTGCAGATGTGCAGGCGGTGTCTTGATGGTCAGGTTGTGCACACTTCGCGCACACCTTCGCTTTACTGCAGTTATCTTGGTGGTGTCCAAACTGTTGGCATTTGAAACACCTCAAAGGGCTGGGCACGTATGGCTGAACGGTACATCTCTCAAATCCAACCTTTAAGGTGGCCGGTGGAGTTGGCCGATTGAAAGTGAGAATGGCAGTGTTTACTCTAATCATTTCTCCGTTTTTTTTAATGGTAACCATTCGTGCGTCAGTGACTCCTTGTTTTTTGAGCTGTGTCAATAATTCCTCTCTAGTTGTATTTTTGAGCTCAGGAGTCCTGAGAACTCCCTTTGAGGTGTTTAGTGTCCTGTGTGGTGATACTTTCACAGGCACTTGGGCCAATTCCGTAACTGCTAGAAGCTTGGTAGAATGCGTTTCTCTGTCGACCTCTATTAAGAGGTCGCCAGAGCGCAGCCTTTTGATGGTTTTAGGCTCTCCTACCAAGCCCTGGATTCCCTTTTGGATGGCAAATGTTGAGAGTCTGGAGAGAGATTTCTCATCATCTCCAGACGTCATCATCAAAAATCTCGGAAAATATAATTTTGCTTTTAAAATTTCCTCTCTGGTTTTTTTATACCTTTCAAGGTATGCTTGGTCACTATCAACTTCCTCCTCATCGCTATTTTTCCGCTTTGTCGCTTTGTTATGACCGTTATCCATGGTGTGTTGTGTTGTTTTTTCATCACCCTGGCTCTCCACCCACCACGGAGCCCTACAAGGGGGCAAACTGCCCGCGGTAACCAGCAGGAAGTATTGTCAGAGCTACCAGGGTGATATACTCATAGCAAAAGAACAGCAGTTGCAATAACCGCAGTACACATCCTTTCACCAGATTAGCCCATGAGCCATCGCCATCTAGTGTCCACAATCGTGTATATAAAAATGGGATTGGCGCTATCTTTCACCTTGTCTTGGATGATTGCTAATGAGATGAGATGATAATAGACAAAAATGGACACTAGATCAACGAGACTAGCCGATTGATCTGGCCGGGCCCACCAGACCACCCGTCTCAATGAGATAAGGGCCAAAGTGGTGTGTTGGGAGTATAGAGTCCGCAGGCTCCTACGCCCTCAACCACCAGGATCCCTTCTCCCACCTATACGGGATGCAACCCACGGCAAACAGGTTGAGGGTGTGTTTAGCCTTCTAAAAGAAGTTACCAGGGGGACCACGTGGAGGTAACACCCTCCCCCCCGTTAATAGTAAGAGGAAACTGACAGTCTCTACCTGAATGGAGACAAACTCAATGTAAGTGTTAATAGTAATAAGAAACAGAAAGTCTCTACCTGAATGGAGAAAAACTAAATGTGAGTGTTAATAGTAAGAGGAAACTGACAGTCTCTACCTGAATGGAGACAAACTCAATGTAAGTGTTAATAGTAATAAGAAACTGAAAGTCTCTACCTCAATGGAGATAAACTCAATGTAAGTGTTAATAGTAATAAGAAACTGAACGTCTCTACCTGAATGGAGAAAAACTCAATGTAGGTTACGATAAGAAGGTTATGGCAATGTCCATTAATAGAGATACACTTGATGTAAATGATGTGTGGATTATCAAGTAATATAAGGTACGTAGAAATATGTTTTTTTGTTTTAAATTTATGTCTGTTTCTTACATTGACACAAAATCGTGTATTTGCTTTAAACATTGATTGTTTTAATTATAAACACTCACTGGGTAAATATTTCATATAGGTGTCAGGAGCACCATCATATTAACATCATATTTTATAAACTTAATATTTTAGTGTGAACATGCTGTTGTTAGTTTGGTATTTTTACTTTACCACTTTTACTATACAAAACGAGATTGTTCTACTATTAATTGTCACTTAAATGGCCATACTGGCCGAAAAGAAGTGAAGTTAAACATTTTTTACTTATTTACATATGCATGGTTATATTTGTAGAAATTTAAAAAAGGTAAACAACGGTGTGGTAAGTAAAATATATCTGAACAAATGATCACATTCACCATATATGTTACATTTATTATCATTGTATACGCGTTATATGTGTTGAAGTCTTCAAAGTTAGTGTAGCTGTTGAGAAATTAGTAGTTTGATAAAAACGTGAAATGCAAATCATATTGGATCACAAAGCAAACTAGAGCACAAGACCAGATAAATTCAAGCGCTACCACTCGATATGAAAAATATTATTTATATCATTTTTTTTACACTGCTACTCTATGATACATTATTTTATGCAAGCGAAGAGGTCCTTCCCTGACCACTAGCTTGCTCCTAAGAAATATTATTACACAAAGGAGATGATTTGACATAACGCACTTCACAGTGTAAGTTGTTCTAATTTCAAAACATACATTTAACCACACATCGAAGAAAATACCTGGTATGTTTGATGTGTATGACCAGAATGTATTAATTTTATAAAACATGAAGCCACCCATTTCGTCAAACAATCATCACATTTGACTTAGCACAGCTCTGAAAGGACACACCTTTATTAAGTCTTAGATAGTGGCCGAAAAGTGATGTTGTGAATATGATTTATGTCAATCATGTCTTCGATAAACAAACACATCTCAAAAAAAAAGAAACATGTGGCAAATACTATCCTTTGTATTAGCATAATCAAGTGCTACTTGGAAATCCTAATTCAGATATACTTATATCCTTTGTATTAGCATAACTATGTGCTGCTGTGTAATCTTTTTAAACATGTTTAAACTAAATAATATTACCTCATCTATCATTTGGTCATTATATGAACTAAACAAACTTGTTTCCAATCATTATCATTATTTAATATCTCGATGTTAACTTTCCATACATAGCTATTATTCTATAACCAATGTTTTTTTTGTTATTGAAATGTTCTGATTGTTGCAGGATTTAGCAATCATGGGAACAGACCAGATCAATGGATTTAGTCACACTACCCTGTCCTTGTCACATGATACTGCTTACAATCTTCTTGCAGTTGATTCAAATCAAAGTTTCTCAGCACATGTACACACGACAAACCACGGGGTTGAAAAAAACTATTACACAAAGGCCACTAGCATCGGGTATAATGGTAAGATGTATGTCCGTAAATGCAATTTAGATAAATTTATCACTAAATGCTTTAATTCTGGTTATAAATTTAATGAAGATAGTCTACAGTTTTAAGACATGATTCTGTTGCAGGAACAGAAAGCACAAACTTCATATTAGCCATGCCACCATCTAGTGAAATCCGATATCCATACATTGATATTTCTTCAAACGTAGAAACCATTGTGACTCTTCACCAAGGAAAAGACTCGTGGGAGATATATGTACCAGCTGGAGGTTCTGCAAGACATAACTTATCGGATTCTGACAGGGTGATTAGCGGTGTTGAGACAAAAGCTTTTGAAATTATATCAGATGTGCCTGTTACAGTGTTATTGAGAACAAGTGGCCATGCAGGGTATGGCTATCCTGACGATATACTTGTGAAACCTATTCATTTTGACGACACAGAATTTGTCATCATGAGTTACATCTCATCTCATCTCATCTTTTGATTATATATATATATCTGTATGTGTATATACACATACAGATATAGTGCATTTGAAGCATCCTTCGGGCTGTACAGCACCCCCCTATACACCCCCCCCCCTCACACCCCCCCCCGTAGGATTTTTACTGCAGGGCATTACCCCTGCCTTACTTGCTGCATCAATGCCATAAAAATGGACAGCGGTCCTCCCGTTTATTAAAGTGTTTATTAATATTGTTTGAATTCCAAAATATGACTAATGCCCGCGCAGCGGAGAAAAATTGAGTTTTCCATCTAGTTGGGCATAGCCTCCGGTCACCCAGAAGGGTAATTGAAAATAAATTGGCAATTCTCACATCTCATTATTACTGTCTCTTTAATAAAAAGACATGGAAATAATTTTAGCATCCTGTATCTGATGCTATGAGTGTACCCTCGCTGGACATAGGGCTTTATTCTGTCATGTCTCGCATACCAGAATTAGTTTTATTTGAGAAAACACAAAATCCAATTTTTTAGTTGGGCATAGCCTCCGGCCACCCCGAAGGGTACTTGAACATATTTTGGCAAGTCCCACAAGTCATTATTTCTGTCTCTTTAATAAAAAGACAGAGAAATAATAGCCAGGGTATGGTGATTTATTTATAGTGTGTCCCATCACCTGATGGCACAAATCAAATTGCAGTATCAACATATAACAAAAAAAAGGGTAAAAATGAATGTTGTACAGACGATGACGTGACATTAGGGTATGATGAGTTACTTGGAGTGTTTCCTTCACCTAGTGGAACAAATCATAATCACTATTTATAGTGTTTTCCTTGACAGAGTGCAGAATTAAAATGTCTGATAGAGCCATAACTTGGGAAAACCATTTGACATCACTGGATCTGTACATATGGTCATGTTAATCTTGACAGACAAGCATTAATCTATCTCGGTAGTAGTAGTAGTAAATCATTGCTTTACGTCACTTTTCGGCACAAATGGTCTTTTAAGTGACATTGTAATACGATAAAATCGTTGTAGTCAGTTGATGAGAAGAACGATGTACAGATGATGATGTGAGGGTGGGGGTGATAGGGCTTGGTGGGTCAATCTATCTCAGAAACAATAGTCAAACTCTCTGGCAATTATAGAATAACACAAGCATGACTGGGGGAAATCCGTTTGACATCACATGGAACGATATAGTGGTAATCTTGCCCACCCTCTTGTAATGGAATAAAAATAAAAATGGTTTACAGAGGCTAATGGTCATATCTGGTTAAAATGTAAACACATATGAAGATTGCTTAATAAAAACAAAATATTTTGTTTTGGTTAATGCAGGAAAGGTTAAAATCAAGCAACATCATGCCAGCATAAAACGTGAGCTTTCAGCTATTAAGAGTGCTTCCCTTCACCCTGTTGGACAAAACAGAATTCAACTGCCTCTGGTACAGTCCTCATTACTGCCACAATGTCCTGCCGCATGGTCATCATTTTCCAAGTTTCCTTGTATTAACAGTAATATACCATCAAACTGAAACTGGATGTATCTAGTAATGATATGGCAGTGAAATGTGACTTCCAGGATTCTGGAAATAGTCAATAGAACAACAAAAAGTAGGTCTATCTTACTATAAACAACTTTACAATCGTCGGTGCGTTTCCGTCAAATTTTCTACATTACACCATACAATTGAATAGTTTGAAGCATACCCCCCCTGATTCTATTCAATTCAATCCAATCCAATCTCATCTCATCTCATCTCATCTTTTGATTATATATATATATCTGTATGTGTATATACACATACAGATATAGTGCATTTGAAGCATCCTTCGGGCTGTACAGCACCCCCCTATACACCCCCCCCCTCACACCCCCCCCCCCCCGTAGGATTTTTACTGCAGGGCATTACCCCTGCCTTACTTGCTGCATCAATGCCATAAAAATGGACAGCGGTCCTCCCGTTTATTAAAGTGTTTATTAATATTGTTTGAATTCCAAAATATGACTAATGCCCGCGCAGCGGAGAAAAATTGAGTTTTCCATCTAGTTGGGCATAGCCTCCGGTCACCCAGAAGGGTAATTGAAAATAAATTGGCAATTCTCACATCTCATTATTACTGTCTCTTTAATAAAAAGACATGGAAATAATTTTAGCATCCTGTATCTGATGCTATGAGTGTACCCTCGCTGGACATAGGGCTTTATTCTGTCATGTCTCGCATACCAGAATTAGTTTTATTTGAGAAAACACAAAATCCAATTTTTTAGTTGGGCATAGCCTCCGGCCACCCCGAAGGGTACTTGAACATATTTTGGCAAGTCCCACAAGTCATTATTTCTGTCTCTTTAATAAAAAGACAGAGAAATAATAGCCAGGGTATGGTGATTTATTTATAGTGTGTCCCATCACCTGATGGCACAAATCAAATTGCAGTATCAACATATAACAAAAAAAAGGGTAAAAATGAATGTTGTACAGACGATGACGTGACATTAGGGTATGATGAGTTACTTGGAGTGTTTCCTTCACCTAGTGGAACAAATCATAATCACTATTTATAGTGTTTTCCTTGACAAAGTGCAGAATTAAAATGTCTGATAGAGCCATAACTTGGGAAAACCATTTGACATCACTGGATCTGTACATATGGTCATGTTAATCTTGACAGACAAGCATTAATCTATCTCGGTAGTAGTAGTAGTAAATCATTGCTTTACGTCACTTTTCGGCACAAATGGTCTTTTAAGTGACATTGTAATACGATAAAATCGTTGTAGTCAGTTGATGAGAAGAACGATGTACAGATGATGATGTGAGGGTGGGGGTGATAGGGCTTAGTGGGTCAATCTATCTCAGAAACAATAGTCAAACTCTCTGGCAATTATAGAATAACACAAGCATGACTGGGGGAAATCCGTTTGACATCACATGGAACGATATAGTGGTAATCTTGCCCACCCTCTTGTAATGGAATAAAAATAAAAGTGGTTTACAGAGGCTAATGGTCATATCTGGTTAAAATGTAAACACATATGAAGATTGCTTAATAAAAACAAAATATTTTGTTTTGGTTAATGCAGGAAAGGTTAAAATCAAGCAACATCATGCCAGCATAAAACGTGAGCTTTCAGCTATTAAGAGTGCTTCCCTTCACCCTGTTGGACAAAACAGAATTCAACTGCCTCTGGTACAGTTCTCATTACTGCCACAATGTCCTGCCGCATGGTCATCATTTTCCAAGTTTCCTTGTATTAACAGTAATATACCATCAAACTGAAACTGGATGTATCTAGTAATGATATGGCAGTGAAATGTGACTTCCAGGATTCTGGAAATAGTCAATAGAACAACAAAAAGTAGGTCTATCTTACTATAAACAACTTTACAATCGTCGGTGCGTTCCCGTCAAATTTTCTACATTACACCATACAATTGAATAGTTTGAAGCATACCCCCCCTGATTCTATTCAATTCAATCCAATCCAATCTCATCTCATCTCATCTCATCTTTTGATTATATATATATATCTGTATGTGTATATACACATACAGATATAGTGCATTTGAAGCATCCTTCGGGCTGTACAGCACCCCCCTATACACCCCCCCCCTCACACCCCCCCCGTAGGATTTTTACTGCAGGGCATTACCCCTGCCTTACTTGCTGCATCAATGCCATAAAAATGGACAGCGGTCCTCCCGTTTATTAAAGTGTTTATTAATATTGTTTGAATTCCAAAATATGACTAATGCCCGCGCAGCGGAGAAAAATTGAGTTTTCCATCTAGTTGGGCATAGCCTCCGGTCACCCAGAAGGGTAATTGAAAATAAATTGGCAATTCTCACATCTCATTATTACTGTCTCTTTAATAAAAAGACATGGAAATAATTTTAGCATCCTGTATCTGATGCTATGAGTGTACCCTCGCTGGACATAGGGCTTTATTCTGTCATGTCTCGCATACCAGAATTAGTTTTATTTGAGAAAACACAAAATCCAATTTTTTAGTTGGGCATAGCCTCCGGCCACCCCGAAGGGTACTTGAACATATTTTGGCAAGTCCCACAAGTCATTATTTCTGTCTCTTTAATAAAAAGACAGAGAAATAATAGCCAGGGTATGGTGATTTATTTATAGTGTGTCCCATCACCTGATGGCACAAATCAAATTGCAGTATCAACATATAACAAAAAAAAGGGTAAAAATGAATGTTGTACAGACGATGACGTGACATTAGGGTATGATGAGTTACTTGGAGTGTTTCCTTCACCTAGTGGAACAAATCATAATCACTATTTATAGTGTTTTCCTTGACAGAGTGCAGAATTAAAATGTCTGATAGAGCCATAACTTGGGAAAACCATTTGACATCACTGGATCTGTACATATGGTCATGTTAATCTTGACAGACAAGCATTAATCTATCTCGGTAGTAGTAGTAGTAAATCATTGCTTTACGTCACTTTTCGGCACAAATGGTCTTTTAAGTGACATTGTAATACGATAAAATCGTTGTAGTCAGTTGATGAGAAGAACGATGTACAGATGATGATGTGAGGGTGGGGGTGATAGGGCTTGGTGGGTCAATCTATCTCAGAAACAATAGTCAAACTCTCTGGCAATTATAGAATAACACAAGCATGACTGGGGGAAATCCGTTTGACATCACATGGAACGATATAGTGGTAATCTTGCCCACCCTCTTGTAATGGAATAAAAATAAAAATGGTTTACAGAGGCTAATGGTCATATCTGGTTAAAATGTAAACACATATGAAGATTGCTTAATAAAAACAAAATATTTTGTTTTGGTTAATGCAGGAAAGGTTAAAATCAAGCAACATCATGCCAGCATAAAACGTGAGCTTTCAGCTATTAAGAGTGCTTCCCTTCACCCTGTTGGACAAAACAGAATTCAACTGCCTCTGGTACAGTCCTCATTACTGCCACAATGTCCTGCCGCATGGTCATCATTTTCCAAGTTTCCTTGTATTAACAGTAATATACCATCAAACTGAAACTGGATGTATCTAGTAATGATATGGCAGTGAAATGTGGAAATGTGACTTCCAGGATTCTGGAAATAGTCAATAGAACAACAAAAAGTAGGTCTATCTTACTATAAACAACTTTACAATCGTCGGTGCGTTCCCGTCAAATTTTCTACATTACACCATACAATTGAATAGTTTGAAGCATACCCCCCTGATTCTATTCAATTCAATCCAATCCAATCTCATCTCATCTCATCTCATCTTTTGATTATATATATATATCTGTATGTGTATATACACATACAGATATAGTGCATTTGAAGCATCCTTCGGGCTGTACAGCACCCCCCTATACACCCCCCCCCCTCACACCCCCCCCCGTAGGATTTTTACTGCAGGGCATTACCCCTGCCTTACTTGCTGCATCAATGCCATAAAAATGGACAGCGGTCCTCCCGTTTATTAAAGTGTTTATTAATATTGTTTGAATTCCAAAATATGACTAATGCCCGCGCAGCGGAGAAAAATTGAGTTTTCCATCTAGTTGGGCATAGCCTCCGGTCACCCAGAAGGGTAATTGAAAATAAATTGGCAATTCTCACATCTCATTATTACTGTCTCTTTAATAAAAAGACATGGAAATAATTTTAGCATCCTGTATCTGATGCTATGAGTGTACCCTCGCTGGACATAGGGCTTTATTCTGTCATGTCTCGCATACCAGAATTAGTTTTATTTGAGAAAACACAAAATCCAATTTTTTAGTTGGGCATAGCCTCCGGCCACCCCGAAGGGTACTTGAACATATTTTGGCAAGTCCCACAAGTCATTATTTCTGTCTCTTTAATAAAAAGACAGAGAAATAATAGCCAGGGTATGGTGATTTATTTATAGTGTGTCCCATCACCTGATGGCACAAATCAAATTGCAGTATCAACATATAACAAAAAAAAGGGTAAAAATGAATGTTGTACAGACGATGACGTGACATTAGGGTATGATGAGTTACTTGGAGTGTTTCCTTCACCTAGTGGAACAAATCATAATCACTATTTATAGTGTTTTCCTTGACAAAGTGCAGAATTAAAATGTCTGATAGAGCCATAACTTGGGAAAACCATTTGACATCACTGGATCTGTACATATGGTCATGTTAATCTTGACAGACAAGCATTAATCTATCTCGGTAGTAGTAGTAGTAAATCATTGCTTTACGTCACTTTTCGGCACAAATGGTCTTTTAAGTGACATTGTAATACGATAAAATCGTTGTAGTCAGTTGATGAGAAGAACGATGTACAGATGATGATGTGAGGGTGGGGGTGATAGGGCTTAGTGGGTCAATCTATCTCAGAAACAATAGTCAAACTCTCTGGCAATTATAGAATAACACAAGCATGACTGGGGGAAATCCGTTTGACATCACATGGAACGATATAGTGGTAATCTTGCCCACCCTCTTGTAATGGAATAAAAATAAAAATGGTTTACAGAGGCTAATGGTCATATCTGGTTAAAATGTAAACACATATGAAGATTGCTTAATAAAAACAAAATATTTTGTTTTGGTTAATGCAGGAAAGGTTAAAATCAAGCAACATCATGCCAGCATAAAACGTGAGCTTTCAGCTATTAAGAGTGCTTCCCTTCACCCTGTTGGACAAAACAGAATTCAACTGCCTCTGGTACAGTTCTCATTACTGCCACAATGTCCTGCCGCATGGTCATCATTTTCCAAGTTTCCTTGTATTAACAGTAATATACCATCAAACTGAAACTGGATGTATCTAGTAATGATATGGCAGTGAAATGTGACTTCCAGGATTCTGGAAATAGTCAATAGAACAACAAAAAGTAGGTCTATCTTACTATAAACAACTTTACAATCGTCGGTGCGTTCCCGTCAAATTTTCTACATTACACCATACAATTGAATAGTTTGAAGCATACCCCCCCTGATTCTATTCAATTCAATCCAATCCAATCTCATCTCATCTCATCTCATCTTTTGATTATATATATATATCTGTATGTGTATATACACATACAGATATAGTGCATTTGAAGCATCCTTCGGGCTGTACAGCACCCCCCTATACACCCCCCCCCCTCACACCCCCCCCCGTAGGATTTTTACTGCAGGGCATTACCCCTGCCTTACTTGCTGCATCAATGCCATAAAAATGGACAGCGGTCCTCCCGTTTATTAAAGTGTTTATTAATATTGTTTGAATTCCAAAATATGACTAATGCCCGCGCAGCGGAGAAAAATTGAGTTTTCCATCTAGTTGGGCATAGCCTCCGGTCACCCAGAAGGGTAATTGAAAATAAATTGGCAATTCTCACATCTCATTATTACTGTCTCTTTAATAAAAAGACATGGAAATAATTTTAGCATCCTGTATCTGATGCTATGAGTGTACCCTCGCTGGACATAGGGCTTTATTCTGTCATGTCTCGCATACCAGAATTAGTTTTATTTGAGAAAACACAAAATCCAATTTTTTAGTTGGGCATAGCCTCCGGCCACCCCGAAGGGTACTTGAACATATTTTGGCAAGTCCCACAAGTCATTATTTCTGTCTCTTTAATAAAAAGACAGAGAAATAATAGCCAGGGTATGGTGATTTATTTATAGTGTGTCCCATCACCTGATGGCACAAATCAAATTGCAGTATCAACATATAACAAAAAAAAGGGTAAAAATGAATGTTGTACAGACGATGACGTGACATTAGGGTATGATGAGTTACTTGGAGTGTTTCCTTCACCTAGTGGAACAAATCATAATCACTATTTATAGTGTTTTCCTTGACAGAGTGCAGAATTAAAATGTCTGATAGAGCCATAACTTGGGAAAACCATTTGACATCACTGGATCTGTACATATGGTCATGTTAATCTTGACAGACAAGCATTAATCTATCTCGGTAGTAGTAGTAGTAAATCATTGCTTTACGTCACTTTTCGGCACAAATGGTCTTTTAAGTGACATTGTAATACGATAAAATCGTTGTAGTCAGTTGATGAGAAGAACGATGTACAGATGATGATGTGAGGGTGGGGGTGATAGGGCTTGGTGGGTCAATCTATCTCAGAAACAATAGTCAAACTCTCTGGCAATTATAGAATAACACAAGCATGACTGGGGGAAATCCGTTTGACATCACATGGAACGATATAGTGGTAATCTTGCCCACCCTCTTGTAATGGAATAAAAATAAAAATGGTTTACAGAGGCTAATGGTCATATCTGGTTAAAATGTAAACACATATGAAGATTGCTTAATAAAAACAAAATATTTTGTTTTGGTTAATGCAGGAAAGGTTAAAATCAAGCAACATCATGCCAGCATAAAACGTGAGCTTTCAGCTATTAAGAGTGCTTCCCTTCACCCTGTTGGACAAAACAGAATTCAACTGCCTCTGGTACAGTCCTCATTACTGCCACAATGTCCTGCCGCATGGTCATCATTTTCCAAGTTTCCTTGTATTAACAGTAATATACCATCAAACTGAAACTGGATGTATCTAGTAATGATATGGCAGTGAAATGTGACTTCCAGGATTCTGGAAATAGTCAATAGAACAACAAAAAGTAGGTCTATCTTACTATAAACAACTTTACAATCGTCGGTGCGTTTCCGTCAAATTTTCTACATTACACCATACAATTGAATAGTTTGAAGCATACCCCCCCTGATTCTATTCAATTCAATCCAATCCAATCTCATCTCATCTCATCTCATCTTTTGATTATATATATATATCTGTATGTGTATATACACATACAGATATAGTGCATTTGAAGCATCCTTCGGGCTGTACAGCACCCCCCTATACACCCCCCCCCCCTCACACCCCCCCCCCCGTAGGATTTTTACTGCAGGGCATTACCCCTGCCTTACTTGCTGCATCAATGCCATAAAAATGGACAGCGGTCCTCCCGTTTATTAAAGTGTTTATTAATATTGTTTGAATTCCAAAATATGACTAATGCCCGCGCAGCGGAGAAAAATTGAGTTTTCCATCTAGTTGGGCATAGCCTCCGGTCACCCAGAAGGGTAATTGAAAATAAATTGGCAATTCTCACATCTCATTATTACTGTCTCTTTAATAAAAAGACATGGAAATAATTTTAGCATCCTGTATCTGATGCTATGAGTGTACCCTCGCTGGACATAGGGCTTTATTCTGTCATGTCTCGCATACCAGAATTAGTTTTATTTGAGAAAACACAAAATCCAATTTTTTAGTTGGGCATAGCCTCCGGCCACCCCGAAGGGTACTTGAACATATTTTGGCAAGTCCCACAAGTCATTATTTCTGTCTCTTTAATGAAAAGACAGAGAAATAATAGCCAGGGTATGGTGATTTATTTATAGTGTGTCCCATCACCTGATGGCACAAATCAAATTGCAGTATCAACATATAACAAAAAAAAGGGTAAAAATGAATGTTGTACAGACGATGACGTGACATTAGGGTATGATGAGTTACTTGGAGTGTTTCCTTCACCTAGTGGAACAAATCATAATCACTATTTATAGTGTTTTCCTTGACAAAGTGCAGAATTAAAATGTCTGATAGAGCCATAACTTGGGAAAACCATTTGACATCACTGGATCTGTACATATGGTCATGTTAATCTTGACAGACAAGCATTAATCTATCTCGGTAGTAGTAGTAGTAAATCATTGCTTTACGTCACTTTTCGGCACAAATGGTCTTTTAAGTGACATTGTAATACGATAAAATCGTTGTAGTCAGTTGATGAGAAGAACGATGTACAGATGATGATGTGAGGGTGGGGGTGATAGGGCTTAGTGGGTCAATCTATCTCAGAAACAATAGTCAAACTCTCTGGCAATTATAGAATAACACAAGCATGACTGGGGGAAATCCGTTTGACATCACATGGAACGATATAGTGGTAATCTTGCCCACCCTCTTGTAATGGAATAAAAATAAAAATGGTTTACAGAGGCTAATGGTCATATCTGGTTAAAATGTAAACACATATGAAGATTGCTTAATAAAAACAAAATATTTTGTTTTGGTTAATGCAGGAAAGGTTAAAATCAAGCAACATCATGCCAGCATAAAACGTGAGCTTTCAGCTATTAAGAGTGCTTCCCTTCACCCTGTTGGACAAAACAGAATTCAACTGCCTCTGGTACAGTTCTCATTACTGCCACAATGTCCTGCCGCATGGTCATCATTTTCCAAGTTTCCTTGTATTAACAGTAATATACCATCAAACTGAAACTGGATGTATCTAGTAATGATATGGCAGTGAAATGTGACTTCCAGGATTCTGGAAATAGTCAATAGAACAACAAAAAGTAGGTCTATCTTACTATAAACAACTTTACAATCGTCGGTGCGTTCCCGTCAAATTTTCTACATTACACCATACAATTGAATAGTTTGAAGCATACCCCCCTGATTCTATTCAATTCAATCCAATCCAATCTCATCTCATCTCATCTCATCTTTTGATTATATATATATATCTGTATGTGTATATACACATACAGATATAGTGCATTTGAAGCATCCTTCGGGCTGTACAGCACCCCCCTATACACCCCCCCCCCCCTCACACCCCCCCCCGTAGGATTTTTACTGCAGGGCATTACCCCTGCCTTACTTGCTGCATCAATGCCATAAAAATGGACAGCGGTCCTCCCGTTTATTAAAGTGTTTATTAATATTGTTTGAATTCCAAAATATGACTAATGCCCGCGCAGCGGAGAAAAATTGAGTTTTCCATCTAGTTGGGCATAGCCTCCGGTCACCCAGAAGGGTAATTGAAAATAAATTGGCAATTCTCACATCTCATTATTACTGTCTCTTTAATAAAAAGACATGGAAATAATTTTAGCATCCTGTATCTGATGCTATGAGTGTACCCTCGCTGGACATAGGGCTTTATTCTGTCATGTCTCGCATACCAGAATTAGTTTTATTTGAGAAAACACAAAATCCAATTTTTTAGTTGGGCATAGCCTCCGGCCACCCCGAAGGGTACTTGAACATATTTTGGCAAGTCCCACAAGTCATTATTTCTGTCTCTTTAATAAAAAGACAGAGAAATAATAGCCAGGGTATGGTGATTTATTTATAGTGTGTCCCATCACCTGATGGCACAAATCAAATTGCAGTATCAACATATAACAAAAAAAAGGGTAAAAATGAATGTTGTACAGACGATGACGTGACATTAGGGTATGATGAGTTACTTGGAGTGTTTCCTTCACCTAGTGGAACAAATCATAATCACTATTTATAGTGTTTTCCTTGACAGAGTGCAGAATTAAAATGTCTGATAGAGCCATAACTTGGGAAAACCATTTGACATCACTGGATCTGTACATATGGTCATGTTAATCTTGACAGACAAGCATTAATCTATCTCGGTAGTAGTAGTAGTAAATCATTGCTTTACGTCACTTTTCGGCACAAATGGTCTTTTAAGTGACATTGTAATACGATAAAATCGTTGTAGTCAGTTGATGAGAAGAACGATGTACAGATGATGATGTGAGGGTGGGGGTGATAGGGCTTGGTGGGTCAATCTATCTCAGAAACAATAGTCAAACTCTCTGGCAATTATAGAATAACACAAGCATGACTGGGGGAAATCCGTTTGACATCACATGGAACGATATAGTGGTAATCTTGCCCACCCTCTTGTAATGGAATAAAAATAAAAATGGTTTACAGAGGCTAATGGTCATATCTGGTTAAAATGTAAACACATATGAAGATTGCTTAATAAAAACAAAATATTTTGTTTTGGTTAATGCAGGAAAGGTTAAAATCAAGCAACATCATGCCAGCATAAAACGTGAGCTTTCAGCTATTAAGAGTGCTTCCCTTCACCCTGTTGGACAAAACAGAATTCAACTGCCTCTGGTACAGTCCTCATTACTGCCACAATGTCCTGCCGCATGGTCATCATTTTCCAAGTTTCCTTGTATTAACAGTAATATACCATCAAACTGAAACTGGATGTATCTAGTAATGATATGGCAGTGAAATGTGACTTCCAGGATTCTGGAAATAGTCAATAGAACAACAAAAAGTAGGTCTATCTTACTATAAACAACTTTACAATCGTCGGTGCGTTTCCGTCAAATTTTCTACATTACACCATACAATTGAATAGTTTGAAGCATACCCCCCCTGATTCTATTCAATTCAATCCAATCCAATCTCATCTCATCTCATCTCATCTTTTGATTATATATATATATCTGTATGTGTATATACACATACAGATATAGTGCATTTGAAGCATCCTTCGGGCTGTACAGCACCCCCCTATACACCCCCCCCTCACACCCCCCCCCCCCCCGTAGGATTTTTACTGCAGGGCATTACCCCTGCCTTACTTGCTGCATCAATGCCATAAAAATGGACAGCGGTCCTCCCGTTTATTAAAGTGTTTATTAATATTGTTTGAATTCCAAAATATGACTAATGCCCGCGCAGCGGAGAAAAATTGAGTTTTCCATCTAGTTGGGCATAGCCTCCGGTCACCCAGAAGGGTAATTGAAAATAAATTGGCAATTCTCACATCTCATTATTACTGTCTCTTTAATAAAAAGACATGGAAATAATTTTAGCATCCTGTATCTGATGCTATGAGTGTACCCTCGCTGGACATAGGGCTTTATTCTGTCATGTCTCGCATACCAGAATTAGTTTTATTTGAGAAAACACAAAATCCAATTTTTTAGTTGGGCATAGCCTCCGGCCACCCCGAAGGGTACTTGAACATATTTTGGCAAGTCCCACAAGTCATTATTTCTGTCTCTTTAATAAAAAGACAGAGAAATAATAGCCAGGGTATGGTGATTTATTTATAGTGTGTCCCATCACCTGATGGCACAAATCAAATTGCAGTATCAACATATAACAAAAAAAAGGGTAAAAATGAATGTTGTACAGACGATGACGTGACATTAGGGTATGATGAGTTACTTGGAGTGTTTCCTTCACCTAGTGGAACAAATCATAATCACTATTTATAGTGTTTTCCTTGACAAAGTGCAGAATTAAAATGTCTGATAGAGCCATAACTTGGGAAAACCATTTGACATCACTGGATCTGTACATATGGTCATGTTAATCTTGACAGACAAGCATTAATCTATCTCGGTAGTAGTAGTAGTAAATCATTGCTTTACGTCACTTTTCGGCACAAATGGTCTTTTAAGTGACATTGTAATACGATAAAATCGTTGTAGTCAGTTGATGAGAAGAACGATGTACAGATGATGATGTGAGGGTGGGGGTGATAGGGCTTAGTGGGTCAATCTATCTCAGAAACAATAGTCAAACTCTCTGGCAATTATAGAATAACACAAGCATGACTGGGGGAAATCCGTTTGACATCACATGGAACGATATAGTGGTAATCTTGCCCACCCTCTTGTAATGGAATAAAAATAAAAATGGTTTACAGAGGCTAATGGTCATATCTGGTTAAAATGTAAACACATATGAAGATTGCTTAATAAAAACAAAATATTTTGTTTTGGTTAATGCAGGAAAGGTTAAAATCAAGCAACATCATGCCAGCATAAAACGTGAGCTTTCAGCTATTAAGAGTGCTTCCCTTCACCCTGTTGGACAAAACAGAATTCAACTGCCTCTGGTACAGTTCTCATTACTGCCACAATGTCCTGCCGCATGGTCATCATTTTCCAAGTTTCCTTGTATTAACAGTAATATACCATCAAACTGAAACTGGATGTATCTAGTAATGATATGGCAGTGAAATGTGACTTCCAGGATTCTGGAAATAGTCAATAGAACAACAAAAAGTAGGTCTATCTTACTATAAACAACTTTACAATCGTCGGTGCGTTCCCGTCAAATTTTCTACATTACACCATACAATTGAATAGTTTGAAGCATACCCCCCCTGATTCTATTCAATTCAATCCAATCCAATCTCATCTCATCTCATCTCATCTTTTGATTATATATATATATCTGTATGTGTATATACACATACAGATATAGTGCATTTGAAGCATCCTTCGGGCTGTACAGCACCCCCCTATACACCCCCCCCCCTCACACCCCCCCCCGTAGGATTTTTACTGCAGGGCATTACCCCTGCCTTACTTGCTGCATCAATGCCATAAAAATGGACAGCGGTCCTCCCGTTTATTAAAGTGTTTATTAATATTGTTTGAATTCCAAAATATGACTAATGCCCGCGCAGCGGAGAAAAATTGAGTTTTCCATCTAGTTGGGCATAGCCTCCGGTCACCCAGAAGGGTAATTGAAAATAAATTGGCAATTCTCACATCTCATTATTACTGTCTCTTTAATAAAAAGACATGGAAATAATTTTAGCATCCTGTATCTGATGCTATGAGTGTACCCTCGCTGGACATAGGGCTTTATTCTGTCATGTCTCGCATACCAGAATTAGTTTTATTTGAGAAAACACAAAATCCAATTTTTTAGTTGGGCATAGCCTCCGGCCACCCCGAAGGGTACTTGAACATATTTTGGCAAGTCCCACAAGTCATTATTTCTGTCTCTTTAATAAAAAGACAGAGAAATAATAGCCAGGGTATGGTGATTTATTTATAGTGTGTCCCATCACCTGATGGCACAAATCAAATTGCAGTATCAACATATAACAAAAAAAAGGGTAAAAATGAATGTTGTACAGACGATGACGTGACATTAGGGTATGATGAGTTACTTGGAGTGTTTCCTTCACCTAGTGGAACAAATCATAATCACTATTTATAGTGTTTTCCTTGACAGAGTGCAGAATTAAAATGTCTGATAGAGCCATAACTTGGGAAAACCATTTGACATCACTGGATCTGTACATATGGTCATGTTAATCTTGACAGACAAGCATTAATCTATCTCGGTAGTAGTAGTAGTAAATCATTGCTTTACGTCACTTTTCGGCACAAATGGTCTTTTAAGTGACATTGTAATACGATAAAATCGTTGTAGTCAGTTGATGAGAAGAACGATGTACAGATGATGATGTGAGGGTGGGGGTGATAGGGCTTGGTGGGTCAATCTATCTCAGAAACAATAGTCAAACTCTCTGGCAATTATAGAATAACACAAGCATGACTGGGGGAAATCCGTTTGACATCACATGGAACGATATAGTGGTAATCTTGCCCACCCTCTTGTAATGGAATAAAAATAAAAATGGTTTACAGAGGCTAATGGTCATATCTGGTTAAAATGTAAACACATATGAAGATTGCTTAATAAAAACAAAATATTTTGTTTTGGTTAATGCAGGAAAGGTTAAAATCAAGCAACATCATGCCAGCATAAAACGTGAGCTTTCAGCTATTAAGAGTGCTTCCCTTCACCCTGTTGGACAAAACAGAATTCAACTGCCTCTGGTACAGTCCTCATTACTGCCACAATGTCCTGCCGCATGGTCATCATTTTCCAAGTTTCCTTGTATTAACAGTAATATACCATCAAACTGAAACTGGATGTATCTAGTAATGATATGGCAGTGAAATGTGACTTCCAGGATTCTGGAAATAGTCAATAGAACAACAAAAAGTAGGTCTATCTTACTATAAACAACTTTACAATCGTCGGTGCGTTCCCGTCAAATTTTCTACATTACACCATACAATTGAATAGTTTGAAGCATACCCCCCCTGATTCTATTCAATTCAATCCAATCCAATCTCATCTCATCTCATCTCATCTCATCTTTTGATTATATATATATATCTGTATGTGTATATACACATACAGATATAGTGCATTTGAAGCATCCTTCGGGCTGTACAGCACCCCCCTATACACCCCCCCCCCTCACACCCCCCCCCGTAGGATTTTTACTGCAGGGCATTACCCCTGCCTTACTTGCTGCATCAATGCCATAAAAATGGACAGCGGTCCTCCCGTTTATTAAAGTGTTTATTAATATTGTTTGAATTCCAAAATATGACTAATGCCCGCGCAGCGGAGAAAAATTGAGTTTTCCATCTAGTTGGGCATAGCCTCCGGTCACCCAGAAGGGTAATTGAAAATAAATTGGCAATTCTCACATCTCATTATTACTGTCTCTTTAATAAAAAGACATGGAAATAATATTAGCATCCTGTATCTGATGCTATGAGTGTACCCTCGCTGGACATAGGGCTTTATTCTGTCATGTCTCGCATACCAGAATTAGTTTTATTTGAGAAAACACAAAATCCAATTTTTTAGTTGGGCATAGCCTCCGGCCACCCCGAAGGGTACTTGAACATATTTTGGCAAGTCCCACAAGTCATTATTTCTGTCTCTTTAATAAAAAGACAGAGAAATAATAGCCAGGGTATGGTGATTTATTTATAGTGTGTCCCATCACCTGATGGCACAAATCAAATTGCAGTATCAACATATAACAAAAAAAAGGGTAAAAATGAATGTTGTACAGACGATGACGTGACATTAGGGTATGATGAGTTACTTGGAGTGTTTCCTTCACCTAGTGGAACAAATCATAATCACTATTTATAGTGTTTTCCTTGACAGAGTGCAGAATTAAAATGTCTGATAGAGCCATAACTTGGGAAAACCATTTGACATCACTGGATCTGTACATATGGTCATGTTAATCTTGACAGACAAGCATTAATCTATCTCGGTAGTAGTAGTAGTAAATCATTGCTTTACGTCACTTTTCGGCACAAATGGTCTTTTAAGTGACATTGTAATACGATAAAATCGTTGTAGTCAGTTGATGAGAAGAACGATGTACAGATGATGATGTGAGGGTGGGGGTGATAGGGCTTGGTGGGTCAATCTATCTCAGAAACAATAGTCAAACTCTCTGGCAATTATAGAATAACACAAGCATGACTGGGGGAAATCCGTTTGACATCACATGGAACGATATAGTGGTAATCTTGCCCACCCTCTTGTAATGGAATAAAAATAAAAATGGTTTACAGAGGCTAATGGTCATATCTGGTTAAAATGTAAACACATATGAAGATTGCTTAATAAAAACAAAATATTTTGTTTTGGTTAATGCAGGAAAGGTTAAAATCAAGCAACATCATGCCAGCATAAAACGTGAGCTTTCAGCTATTAAGAGTGCTTCCCTTCACCCTGTTGGACAAAACAGAATTCAACTGCCTCTGGTACAGTCCTCATTACTGCCACAATGTCCTGCCGCATGGTCATCATTTTCCAAGTTTCCTTGTATTAACAGTAATATACCATCAAACTGAAACTGGATGTATCTAGTAATGATATGGCAGTGAAATGTGACTTCCAGGATTCTGGAAATAGTCAATAGAACAACAAAAAGTAGGTCTATCTTACTATAAACAACTTTACAATCGTCGGTGCGTTCCCGTCAAATTTTCTACATTACACCATACAATTGAATAGTTTGAAGCATACCCCCCCTGATTCTATTCAATTCAATCCAATCCAATCTCATCTCATCTCATCTCATCTTTTGATTATATATATATATCTGTATGTGTATATACACATACAGATATAGTGCATTTGAAGCATCCTTCGGGCTGTACAGCACCCCCCTATACACCCCCCCCCCTCACACCCCCCCCCGTAGGATTTTTACTGCAGGGCATTACCCCTGCCTTACTTGCTGCATCAATGCCATAAAAATGGACAGCGGTCCTCCCGTTTATTAAAGTGTTTATTAATATTGTTTGAATTCCAAAATATGACTAATGCCCGCGCAGCGGAGAAAAATTGAGTTTTCCATCTAGTTGGGCATAGCCTCCGGTCACCCAGAAGGGTAATTGAAAATAAATTGGCAATTCTCACATCTCATTATTACTGTCTCTTTAATAAAAAGACATGGAAATAATTTTAGCATCCTGTATCTGATGCTATGAGTGTACCCTCGCTGGACATAGGGCTTTATTCTGTCATGTCTCGCATACCAGAATTAGTTTTATTTGAGAAAACACAAAATCCAATTTTTTAGTTGGGCATAGCCTCCGGCCACCCCGAAGGGTACTTGAACATATTTTGGCAAGTCCCACAAGTCATTATTTCTGTCTCTTTAATAAAAAGACAGAGAAATAATAGCCAGGGTATGGTGATTTATTTATAGTGTGTCCCATCACCTGATGGCACAAATCAAATTGCAGTATCAACATATAACAAAAAAAAGGGTAAAAATGAATGTTGTACAGACGATGACGTGACATTAGGGTATGATGAGTTACTTGGAGTGTTTCCTTCACCTAGTGGAACAAATCATAATCACTATTTATAGTGTTTTCCTTGACAAAGTGCAGAATTAAAATGTCTGATAGAGCCATAACTTGGGAAAACCATTTGACATCACTGGATCTGTACATATGGTCATGTTAATCTTGACAGACAAGCATTAATCTATCTCGGTAGTAGTAGTAGTAAATCATTGCTTTACGTCACTTTTCGGCACAAATGGTCTTTTAAGTGACATTGTAATACGATAAAATCGTTGTAGTCAGTTGATGAGAAGAACGATGTACAGATGATGATGTGAGGGTGGGGGTGATAGGGCTTAGTGGGTCAATCTATCTCAGAAACAATAGTCAAACTCTCTGGCAATTATAGAATAACACAAGCATGACTGGGGGAAATCCGTTTGACATCACATGGAACGATATAGTGGTAATCTTGCCCACCCTCTTGTAATGGAATAAAAATAAAAATGGTTTACAGAGGCTAATGGTCATATCTGGTTAAAATGTAAACACATATGAAGATTGCTTAATAAAAACAAAATATTTTGTTTTGGTTAATGCAGGAAAGGTTAAAATCAAGCAACATCATGCCAGCATAAAACGTGAGCTTTCAGCTATTAAGAGTGCTTCCCTTCACCCTGTTGGACAAAACAGAATTCAACTGCCTCTGGTACAGTTCTCATTACTGCCACAATGTCCTGCCGCATGGTCATCATTTTCCAAGTTTCCTTGTATTAACAGTAATATACCATCAAACTGAAACTGGATGTATCTAGTAATGATATGGCAGTGAAATGTGACTTCCAGGATTCTGGAAATAGTCAATAGAACAACAAAAAGTAGGTCTATCTTACTATAAACAACTTTACAATCGTCGGTGCGTTCCCGTCAAATTTTCTACATTACACCATACAATTGAATAGTTTGAAGCATACCCCCCCTGATTCTATTCAATTCAATCCAATCCAATCTCATCTCATCTCATCTCATCTTTTGATTATATATATATATCTGTATGTGTATATACACATACAGATATAGTGCATTTGAAGCATCCTTCGGGCTGTACAGCACCCCCCTATACACCCCCCCCCCCTCACACCCCCCCCCGTAGGATTTTTACTGCAGGGCATTACCCCTGCCTTACTTGCTGCATCAATGCCATAAAAATGGACAGCGGTCCTCCCGTTTATTAAAGTGTTTATTAATATTGTTTGAATTCCAAAATATGACTAATGCCCGCGCAGCGGAGAAAAATTGAGTTTTCCATCTAGTTGGGCATAGCCTCCGGTCACCCAGAAGGGTAATTGAAAATAAATTGGCAATTCTCACATCTCATTATTACTGTCTCTTTAATAAAAAGACATGGAAATAATTTTAGCATCCTGTATCTGATGCTATGAGTGTACCCTCGCTGGACATAGGGCTTTATTCTGTCATGTCTCGCATACCAGAATTAGTTTTATTTGAGAAAACACAAAATCCAATTTTTTAGTTGGGCATAGCCTCCGGCCACCCCGAAGGGTACTTGAACATATTTTGGCAAGTCCCACAAGTCATTATTTCTGTCTCTTTAATAAAAAGACAGAGAAATAATAGCCAGGGTATGGTGATTTATTTATAGTGTGTCCCATCACCTGATGGCACAAATCAAATTGCAGTATCAACATATAACAAAAAAAAGGGTAAAAATGAATGTTGTACAGACGATGACGTGACATTAGGGTATGATGAGTTACTTGGAGTGTTTCCTTCACCTAGTGGAACAAATCATAATCACTATTTATAGTGTTTTCCTTGACAGAGTGCAGAATTAAAATGTCTGATAGAGCCATAACTTGGGAAAACCATTTGACATCACTGGATCTGTACATATGGTCATGTTAATCTTGACAGACAAGCATTAATCTATCTCGGTAGTAGTAGTAGTAAATCATTGCTTTACGTCACTTTTCGGCACAAATGGTCTTTTAAGTGACATTGTAATACGATAAAATCGTTGTAGTCAGTTGATGAGAAGAACGATGTACAGATGATGATGTGAGGGTGGGGGTGATAGGGCTTGGTGGGTCAATCTATCTCAGAAACAATAGTCAAACTCTCTGGCAATTATAGAATAACACAAGCATGACTGGGGGAAATCCGTTTGACATCACATGGAACGATATAGTGGTAATCTTGCCCACCCTCTTGTAATGGAATAAAAATAAAAATGGTTTACAGAGGCTAATGGTCATATCTGGTTAAAATGTAAACACATATGAAGATTGCTTAATAAAAACAAAATATTTTGTTTTGGTTAATGCAGGAAAGGTTAAAATCAAGCAACATCATGCCAGCATAAAACGTGAGCTTTCAGCTATTAAGAGTGCTTCCCTTCACCCTGTTGGACAAAACAGAATTCAACTGCCTCTGGTACAGTCCTCATTACTGCCACAATGTCCTGCCGCATGGTCATCATTTTCCAAGTTTCCTTGTATTAACAGTAATATACCATCAAACTGAAACTGGATGTATCTAGTAATGATATGGCAGTGAAATGTGACTTCCAGGATTCTGGAAATAGTCAATAGAACAACAAAAAGTAGGTCTATCTTACTATAAACAACTTTACAATCGTCGGTGCGTTCCCGTCAAATTTTCTACATTACACCATACAATTGAATAGTTTGAAGCATACCCCCCCTGATTCTATTCAATTCAATCCAATCCAATCTCATCTCATCTCATCTCATCTTTTGATTATATATATATATCTGTATGTGTATATACACATACAGATATAGTGCATTTGAAGCATCCTTCGGGCTGTACAGCACCCCCCTATACACCCCCCCCTCACACCCCCCCCCCCCCGTAGGATTTTTACTGCAGGGCATTACCCCTGCCTTACTTGCTGCATCAATGCCATAAAAATGGACAGCGGTCCTCCCGTTTATTAAAGTGTTTATTAATATTGTTTGAATTCCAAAATATGACTAATGCCCGCGCAGCGGAGAAAAATTGAGTTTTCCATCTAGTTGGGCATAGCCTCCGGTCACCCAGAAGGGTAATTGAAAATAAATTGGCAATTCTCACATCTCATTATTACTGTCTCTTTAATAAAAAGACATGGAAATAATTTTAGCATCCTGTATCTGATGCTATGAGTGTACCCTCGCTGGACATAGGGCTTTATTCTGTCATGTCTCGCATACCAGAATTAGTTTTATTTGAGAAAACACAAAATCCAATTTTTTAGTTGGGCATAGCCTCCGGCCACCCCGAAGGGTACTTGAACATATTTTGGCAAGTCCCACAAGTCATTATTTCTGTCTCTTTAATAAAAAGACAGAGAAATAATAGCCAGGGTATGGTGATTTATTTATAGTGTGTCCCATCACCTGATGGCACAAATCAAATTGCAGTATCAACATATAACAAAAAAAAGGGTAAAAATGAATGTTGTACAGACGATGACGTGACATTAGGGTATGATGAGTTACTTGGAGTGTTTCCTTCACCTAGTGGAACAAATCATAATCACTATTTATAGTGTTTTCCTTGACAAAGTGCAGAATTAAAATGTCTGATAGAGCCATAACTTGGGAAAACCATTTGACATCACTGGATCTGTACATATGGTCATGTTAATCTTGACAGACAAGCATTAATCTATCTCGGTAGTAGTAGTAGTAAATCATTGCTTTACGTCACTTTTCGGCACAAATGGTCTTTTAAGTGACATTGTAATACGATAAAATCGTTGTAGTCAGTTGATGAGAAGAACGATGTACAGATGATGATGTGAGGGTGGGGGTGATAGGGCTTAGTGGGTCAATCTATCTCAGAAACAATAGTCAAACTCTCTGGCAATTATAGAATAACACAAGCATGACTGGGGGAAATCCGTTTGACATCACATGGAACGATATAGTGGTAATCTTGCCCACCCTCTTGTAATGGAATAAAAATAAAAATGGTTTACAGAGGCTAATGGTCATATCTGGTTAAAATGTAAACACATATGAAGATTGCTTAATAAAAACAAAATATTTTGTTTTGGTTAATGCAGGAAAGGTTAAAATCAAGCAACATCATGCCAGCATAAAACGTGAGCTTTCAGCTATTAAGAGTGCTTCCCTTCACCCTGTTGGACAAAACAGAATTCAACTGCCTCTGGTACAGTCCTCATTACTGCCACAATGTCCTGCCGCATGGTCATCATTTTCCAAGTTTCCTTGTATTAACAGTAATATACCATCAAACTGAAACTGGATGTATCTAGTAATGATATGGCAGTGAAATGTGACTTCCAGGATTCTGGAAATAGTCAATAGAACAACAAAAAGTAGGTCTATCTTACTATAAACAACTTTACAATCGTCGGTGCGTTTCCGTCAAATTTTCTACATTACACCATACAATTGAATAGTTTGAAGCATACCCCCCCTGATTCTATTCAATTCAATCCAATCCAATCTCATCTCATCTCATCTCATCTTTTGATTATATATATATATCTGTATGTGTATATACACATACAGATATAGTGCATTTGAAGCATCCTTCGGGCTGTACAGCACCCCCCTATACACCCCCCCCTCACACCCCCCCCCCCCCCGTAGGATTTTTACTGCAGGGCATTACCCCTGCCTTACTTGCTGCATCAATGCCATAAAAATGGACAGCGGTCCTCCCGTTTATTAAAGTGTTTATTAATATTGTTTGAATTCCAAAATATGACTAATGCCCGCGCAGCGGAGAAAAATTGAGTTTTCCATCTAGTTGGGCATAGCCTCCGGTCACCCAGAAGGGTAATTGAAAATAAATTGGCAATTCTCACATCTCATTATTACTGTCTCTTTAATAAAAAGACATGGAAATAATTTTAGCATCCTGTATCTGATGCTATGAGTGTACCCTCGCTGGACATAGGGCTTTATTCTGTCATGTCTCGCATACCAGAATTAGTTTTATTTGAGAAAACACAAAATCCAATTTTTTAGTTGGGCATAGCCTCCGGCCACCCCGAAGGGTACTTGAACATATTTTGGCAAGTCCCACAAGTCATTATTTCTGTCTCTTTAATAAAAAGACAGAGAAATAATAGCCAGGGTATGGTGATTTATTTATAGTGTGTCCCATCACCTGATGGCACAAATCAAATTGCAGTATCAACATATAACAAAAAAAAGGGTAAAAATGAATGTTGTACAGACGATGACGTGACATTAGGGTATGATGAGTTACTTGGAGTGTTTCCTTCACCTAGTGGAACAAATCATAATCACTATTTATAGTGTTTTCCTTGACAAAGTGCAGAATTAAAATGTCTGATAGAGCCATAACTTGGGAAAACCATTTGACATCACTGGATCTGTACATATGGTCATGTTAATCTTGACAGACAAGCATTAATCTATCTCGGTAGTAGTAGTAGTAAATCATTGCTTTACGTCACTTTTCGGCACAAATGGTCTTTTAAGTGACATTGTAATACGATAAAATCGTTGTAGTCAGTTGATGAGAAGAACGATGTACAGATGATGATGTGAGGGTGGGGGTGATAGGGCTTAGTGGGTCAATCTATCTCAGAAACAATAGTCAAACTCTCTGGCAATTATAGAATAACACAAGCATGACTGGGGGAAATCCGTTTGACATCACATGGAACGATATAGTGGTAATCTTGCCCACCCTCTTGTAATGGAATAAAAATAAAAATGGTTTACAGAGGCTAATGGTCATATCTGGTTAAAATGTAAACACATATGAAGATTGCTTAATAAAAACAAAATATTTTGTTTTGGTTAATGCAGGAAAGGTTAAAATCAAGCAACATCATGCCAGCATAAAACGTGAGCTTTCAGCTATTAAGAGTGCTTCCCTTCACCCTGTTGGACAAAACAGAATTCAACTGCCTCTGGTACAGTTCTCATTACTGCCACAATGTCCTGCCGCATGGTCATCATTTTCCAAGTTTCCTTGTATTAACAGTAATATACCATCAAACTGAAACTGGATGTATCTAGTAATGATATGGCAGTGAAATGTGACTTCCAGGATTCTGGAAATAGTCAATAGAACAACAAAAAGTAGGTCTATCTTACTATAAACAACTTTACAATCGTCGGTGCGTTCCCGTCAAATTTTCTACATTACACCATACAATTGAATAGTTTGAAGCATACCCCCCCTGATTCTATTCAATTCAATCCAATCCAATCTCATCTCATCTCATCTCATCTTTTGATTATATATATATATCTGTATGTGTATATACACATACAGATATAGTGCATTTGAAGCATCCTTCGGGCTGTACAGCACCCCCCTATACACCCCCCCCCCTCACACCCCCCCCCGTAGGATTTTTACTGCAGGGCATTACCCCTGCCTTACTTGCTGCATCAATGCCATAAAAATGGACAGCGGTCCTCCCGTTTATTAAAGTGTTTATTAATATTGTTTGAATTCCAAAATATGACTAATGCCCGCGCAGCGGAGAAAAATTGAGTTTTCCATCTAGTTGGGCATAGCCTCCGGTCACCCAGAAGGGTAATTGAAAATAAATTGGCAATTCTCACATCTCATTATTACTGTCTCTTTAATAAAAAGACATGGAAATAATTTTAGCATCCTGTATCTGATGCTATGAGTGTACCCTCGCTGGACATAGGGCTTTATTCTGTCATGTCTCGCATACCAGAATTAGTTTTATTTGAGAAAACACAAAATCCAATTTTTTAGTTGGGCATAGCCTCCGGCCACCCCGAAGGGTACTTGAACATATTTTGGCAAGTCCCACAAGTCATTATTTCTGTCTCTTTAATAAAAAGACAGAGAAATAATAGCCAGGGTATGGTGATTTATTTATAGTGTGTCCCATCACCTGATGGCACAAATCAAATTGCAGTATCAACATATAACAAAAAAAAGGGTAAAAATGAATGTTGTACAGACGATGACGTGACATTAGGGTATGATGAGTTACTTGGAGTGTTTCCTTCACCTAGTGGAACAAATCATAATCACTATTTATAGTGTTTTCCTTGACAAAGTGCAGAATTAAAATGTCTGATAGAGCCATAACTTGGGAAAACCATTTGACATCACTGGATCTGTACATATGGTCATGTTAATCTTGACAGACAAGCATTAATCTATCTCGGTAGTAGTAGTAGTAAATCATTGCTTTACGTCACTTTTCGGCACAAATGGTCTTTTAAGTGACATTGTAATACGATAAAATCGTTGTAGTCAGTTGATGAGAAGAACGATGTACAGATGATGATGTGAGGGTGGGGGTGATAGGGCTTAGTGGGTCAATCTATCTCAGAAACAATAGTCAAACTCTCTGGCAATTATAGAATAACACAAGCATGACTGGGGGAAATCCGTTTGACATCACATGGAACGATATAGTGGTAATCTTGCCCACCCTCTTGTAATGGAATAAAAATAAAAATGGTTTACAGAGGCTAATGGTCATATCTGGTTAAAATGTAAACACATATGAAGATTGCTTAATAAAAACAAAATATTTTGTTTTGGTTAATGCAGGAAAGGTTAAAATCAAGCAACATCATGCCAGCATAAAACGTGAGCTTTCAGCTATTAAGAGTGCTTCCCTTCACCCTGTTGGACAAAACAGAATTCAACTGCCTCTGGTACAGTCCTCATTACTGCCACAATGTCCTGCCGCATGGTCATCATTTTCCAAGTTTCCTTGTATTAACAGTAATATACCATCAAACTGAAACTGGATGTATCTAGTAATGATATGGCAGTGAAATGTGACTTCCAGGATTCTGGAAATAGTCAATAGAACAACAAAAAGTAGGTCTATCTTACTATAAACAACTTTACAATCGTCGGTGCGTTTCCGTCAAATTTTCTACATTACACCATACAATTGAATAGTTTGAAGCATACCCCCCCTGATTCTATTCAATTCAATCCAATCCAATCTCATCTCATCTCATCTCATCTTTTGATTATATATATATATCTGTATGTGTATATACACATACAGATATAGTGCATTTGAAGCATCCTTCGGGCTGTACAGCACCCCCCTATACACCCCCCCCTCACACCCCCCCCCCCCCCGTAGGATTTTTACTGCAGGGCATTACCCCTGCCTTACTTGCTGCATCAATGCCATAAAAATGGACAGCGGTCCTCCCGTTTATTAAAGTGTTTATTAATATTGTTTGAATTCCAAAATATGACTAATGCCCGCGCAGCGGAGAAAAATTGAGTTTTCCATCTAGTTGGGCATAGCCTCCGGTCACCCAGAAGGGTAATTGAAAATAAATTGGCAATTCTCACATCTCATTATTACTGTCTCTTTAATAAAAAGACATGGAAATAATTTTAGCATCCTGTATCTGATGCTATGAGTGTACCCTCGCTGGACATAGGGCTTTATTCTGTCATGTCTCGCATACCAGAATTAGTTTTATTTGAGAAAACACAAAATCCAATTTTTTAGTTGGGCATAGCCTCCGGCCACCCCGAAGGGTACTTGAACATATTTTGGCAAGTCCCACAAGTCATTATTTCTGTCTCTTTAATAAAAAGACAGAGAAATAATAGCCAGGGTATGGTGATTTATTTATAGTGTGTCCCATCACCTGATGGCACAAATCAAATTGCAGTATCAACATATAACAAAAAAAAGGGTAAAAATGAATGTTGTACAGACGATGACGTGACATTAGGGTATGATGAGTTACTTGGAGTGTTTCCTTCACCTAGTGGAACAAATCATAATCACTATTTATAGTGTTTTCCTTGACAAAGTGCAGAATTAAAATGTCTGATAGAGCCATAACTTGGGAAAACCATTTGACATCACTGGATCTGTACATATGGTCATGTTAATCTTGACAGACAAGCATTAATCTATCTCGGTAGTAGTAGTAGTAAATCATTGCTTTACGTCACTTTTCGGCACAAATGGTCTTTTAAGTGACATTGTAATACGATAAAATCGTTGTAGTCAGTTGATGAGAAGAACGATGTACAGATGATGATGTGAGGGTGGGGGTGATAGGGCTTAGTGGGTCAATCTATCTCAGAAACAATAGTCAAACTCTCTGGCAATTATAGAATAACACAAGCATGACTGGGGGAAATCCGTTTGACATCACATGGAACGATATAGTGGTAATCTTGCCCACCCTCTTGTAATGGAATAAAAATAAAAATGGTTTACAGAGGCTAATGGTCATATCTGGTTAAAATGTAAACACATATGAAGATTGCTTAATAAAAACAAAATATTTTGTTTTGGTTAATGCAGGAAAGGTTAAAATCAAGCAACATCATGCCAGCATAAAACGTGAGCTTTCAGCTATTAAGAGTGCTTCCCTTCACCCTGTTGGACAAAACAGAATTCAACTGCCTCTGGTACAGTTCTCATTACTGCCACAATGTCCTGCCGCATGGTCATCATTTTCCAAGTTTCCTTGTATTAACAGTAATATACCATCAAACTGAAACTGGATGTATCTAGTAATGATATGGCAGTGAAATGTGACTTCCAGGATTCTGGAAATAGTCAATAGAACAACAAAAAGTAGGTCTATCTTACTATAAACAACTTTACAATCGTCGGTGCGTTCCCGTCAAATTTTCTACATTACACCATACAATTGAATAGTTTGAAGCATACCCCCCCTGATTCTATTCAATTCAATCCAATCCAATCTCATCTCATCTCATCTCATCTTTTGATTATATATATATATCTGTATGTGTATATACACATACAGATATAGTGCATTTGAAGCATCCTTCGGGCTGTACAGCACCCCCCTATACACCCCCCCCCCTCACACCCCCCCCCGTAGGATTTTTACTGCAGGGCATTACCCCTGCCTTACTTGCTGCATCAATGCCATAAAAATGGACAGCGGTCCTCCCGTTTATTAAAGTGTTTATTAATATTGTTTGAATTCCAAAATATGACTAATGCCCGCGCAGCGGAGAAAAATTGAGTTTTCCATCTAGTTGGGCATAGCCTCCGGTCACCCAGAAGGGTAATTGAAAATAAATTGGCAATTCTCACATCTCATTATTACTGTCTCTTTAATAAAAAGACATGGAAATAATTTTAGCATCCTGTATCTGATGCTATGAGTGTACCCTCGCTGGACATAGGGCTTTATTCTGTCATGTCTCGCATACCAGAATTAGTTTTATTTGAGAAAACACAAAATCCAATTTTTTAGTTGGGCATAGCCTCCGGCCACCCCGAAGGGTACTTGAACATATTTTGGCAAGTCCCACAAGTCATTATTTCTGTCTCTTTAATAAAAAGACAGAGAAATAATAGCCAGGGTATGGTGATTTATTTATAGTGTGTCCCATCACCTGATGGCACAAATCAAATTGCAGTATCAACATATAACAAAAAAAAGGGTAAAAATGAATGTTGTACAGACGATGACGTGACATTAGGGTATGATGAGTTACTTGGAGTGTTTCCTTCACCTAGTGGAACAAATCATAATCACTATTTATAGTGTTTTCCTTGACAGAGTGCAGAATTAAAATGTCTGATAGAGCCATAACTTGGGAAAACCATTTGACATCACTGGATCTGTACATATGGTCATGTTAATCTTGACAGACAAGCATTAATCTATCTCGGTAGTAGTAGTAGTAAATCATTGCTTTACGTCACTTTTCGGCACAAATGGTCTTTTAAGTGACATTGTAATACGATAAAATCGTTGTAGTCAGTTGATGAGAAGAACGATGTACAGATGATGATGTGAGGGTGGGGGTGATAGGGCTTGGTGGGTCAATCTATCTCAGAAACAATAGTCAAACTCTCTGGCAATTATAGAATAACACAAGCATGACTGGGGGAAATCCGTTTGACATCACATGGAACGATATAGTGGTAATCTTGCCCACCCTCTTGTAATGGAATAAAAATAAAAATGGTTTACAGAGGCTAATGGTCATATCTGGTTAAAATGTAAACACATATGAAGATTGCTTAATAAAAACAAAATATTTTGTTTTGGTTAATGCAGGAAAGGTTAAAATCAAGCAACATCATGCCAGCATAAAACGTGAGCTTTCAGCTATTAAGAGTGCTTCCCTTCACCCTGTTGGACAAAACAGAATTCAACTGCCTCTGGTACAGTCCTCATTACTGCCACAATGTCCTGCCGCATGGTCATCATTTTCCAAGTTTCCTTGTATTAACAGTAATATACCATCAAACTGAAACTGGATGTATCTAGTAATGATATGGCAGTGAAATGTGACTTCCAGGATTCTGGAAATAGTCAATAGAACAACAAAAAGTAGGTCTATCTTACTATAAACAACTTTACAATCGTCGGTGCGTTCCCGTCAAATTTTCTACATTACACCATACAATTGAATAGTTTGAAGCATACCCCCCCTGATTCTATTCAATTCAATCCAATCCAATCTCATCTCATCTCATCTCATCTTTTGATTATATATATATATCTGTATGTGTATATACACATACAGATATAGTGCATTTGAAGCATCCTTCGGGCTGTACAGCACCCCCCTATACACCCCCCCCCTCACACCCCCCCCCGTAGGATTTTTACTGCAGGGCATTACCCCTGCCTTACTTGCTGCATCAATGCCATAAAAATGGACAGCGGTCCTCCCGTTTATTAAAGTGTTTATTAATATTGTTTGAATTCCAAAATATGACTAATGCCCGCGCAGCGGAGAAAAATTGAGTTTTCCATCTAGTTGGGCATAGCCTCCGGTCACCCAGAAGGGTAATTGAAAATAAATTGGCAATTCTCACATCTCATTATTACTGTCTCTTTAATAAAAAGACATGGAAATAATTTTAGCATCCTGTATCTGATGCTATGAGTGTACCCTCGCTGGACATAGGGCTTTATTCTGTCATGTCTCGCATACCAGAATTAGTTTTATTTGAGAAAACACAAAATCCAATTTTTTAGTTGGGCATAGCCTCCGGCCACCCCGAAGGGTACTTGAACATATTTTGGCAAGTCCCACAAGTCATTATTTCTGTCTCTTTAATAAAAAGACAGAGAAATAATAGCCAGGGTATGGTGATTTATTTATAGTGTGTCCCATCACCTGATGGCACAAATCAAATTGCAGTATCAACATATAACAAAAAAAAGGGTAAAAATGAATGTTGTACAGACGATGACGTGACATTAGGGTATGATGAGTTACTTGGAGTGTTTCCTTCACCTAGTGGAACAAATCATAATCACTATTTATAGTGTTTTCCTTGACAGAGTGCAGAATTAAAATGTCTGATAGAGCCATAACTTGGGAAAACCATTTGACATCACTGGATCTGTACATATGGTCATGTTAATCTTGACAGACAAGCATTAATCTATCTCGGTAGTAGTAGTAGTAAATCATTGCTTTACGTCACTTTTCGGCACAAATGGTCTTTTAAGTGACATTGTAATACGATAAAATCGTTGTAGTCAGTTGATGAGAAGAACGATGTACAGATGATGATGTGAGGGTGGGGGTGATAGGGCTTGGTGGGTCAATCTATCTCAGAAACAATAGTCAAACTCTCTGGCAATTATAGAATAACACAAGCATGACTGGGGGAAATCCGTTTGACATCACATGGAACGATATAGTGGTAATCTTGCCCACCCTCTTGTAATGGAATAAAAATAAAAATGGTTTACAGAGGCTAATGGTCATATCTGGTTAAAATGTAAACACATATGAAGATTGCTTAATAAAAACAAAATATTTTGTTTTGGTTAATGCAGGAAAGGTTAAAATCAAGCAACATCATGCCAGCATAAAACGTGAGCTTTCAGCTATTAAGAGTGCTTCCCTTCACCCTGTTGGACAAAACAGAATTCAACTGCCTCTGGTACAGTCCTCATTACTGCCACAATGTCCTGCCGCATGGTCATCATTTTCCAAGTTTCCTTGTATTAACAGTAATATACCATCAAACTGAAACTGGATGTATCTAGTAATGATATGGCAGTGAAATGTGACTTCCAGGATTCTGGAAATAGTCAATAGAACAACAAAAAGTAGGTCTATCTTACTATTAAACTTTATAATTAGATGCATGTAGTGATATATCTGGCAGAGACAGCTGCTGGTGTCTATACAGCACATATCATCATGACCAAGTGTACACTAAGTAGGTCATCTGATAACAGACGTGTATACATTGGTCAAATCAAATAATGTGGTGCTGCTACTGGAAAGAATATGACCAGCGGGAATATTCAACATTATGGTAGGTGCCTATTAAACTGATCAGGTAAATGTGCTGTGTTTAGCTATCAATAAACTGTTTTTTTGTTGATCTAAAGAGCGTGTTCATGTAGCATGTCGGGGTAAAATTTAGGGAGTGTGTGTCAGCAGTTTGTACCAGCGCAGGTCATGGGCTGAGTGAAGCATGCTGTATGTGATGTACAGCCAAACACTGTCAGTGTGACTGGTCTGCAGAGTGCTGTGCGTGCACGCTCTCAGCCCACGTGAAACGCCTGTGGTCATGGCCAGCTCTGCCATATATAGCTGTTATATATTGCTTATTCTGCGCGTGCACGCGTTAAGCACACTCCAGAGCACATAAGTATCAACTATTTAGGTATTGTGTATGTTAGTCTAGTAGTAGTAACGTTAGGCCCATCATGGAATCCCCAGCAATGAGCCTATGACCTAATGCTGGCACCGTGGTTCCCAGAAAACACAGCTTACACGATACATTAAATCAACATTGGTTTAATGTTGGCCCACTGTCTGCGTTGGCCCAGCGTCTACAACACTGGCCCAGCATTAAACCAACATTTACTGTTTGCCATCGTCTACATCGCTGGGCCAGCAATGTGCAAGCATTAGATAATCTTCTCGTATTTGTTGTGTCTACACAACTACACACGTAAAATGATACAATACAAAAACTGTTACGTTACTGATTAGTAATTTACCAAGTACTTTTCTTATACATGATATCCTATGCTTAATAGGCCTACAGGACATGTGCCAGCTTATTTTCAACTAGTAAGGGCGATTAGAAAATCATAAGGGCTAGTAGATTTTTAGTTCCACTAGCCTAGCTGGCGAATGTATAAAAATGATGAATTTTCTCCCCTGCTTTACAGATACATGCCATGTAACTAATCAACAGCTGACATAATGTACCCTTTAATCCTCATTGATACAAATAGAGATGATGACTTTCAGACGTTGGAGGATGCTATACATGAAACTGCTGTCTGTCTTAAGACTGCTTCGAAAGATATAGGCCTATTTACAGATTTTTGGTAGACGCAGTTTGTAACATTGTGTGTAGCTGGAAACCTCAGCCCGGCACAAACTCGGTACAAAAAGTTGTTGTTAGCATGGCGTTTGTACAGGACATTGGAAATGATATAAATCAGTAAAATTGATGATTAACGTCACGTTTGACAGCGTTGATCATCTAAGTGACTTTGTAATAAGCTAAAACAGTGAAACCTGAAAATGAATGATGTACAGATGATGGCGTGATATTTGGGTTATTGGGCAAGGTGGGGTATTGAAAGTGTCCTTTACTCACCTGATAAGGGCTTCTGGGCAAACTTTGGAAGGGACATTTACATAATTTGACATTGATTTCAAGACACTGCTTATGGTGATGAGTGCAGAGGGAATGACAGTCAACGTGGGAGCCAGAAACGGCATAGTAGCCATCCCTCAACAGGACGACATGCCCTGGCTAATACACTGTATGAACCACAGATGGCAGTTGGGCAAGAAGTCATACATGAACAGTCTCTACTATGTACACCAGGAAAGTCACAAGTAGCTTCTGGAGGTGAATAATCCAGCAGATGTTGGAGGCAAAACACACCTGGAGAGCTGACAATCTATAAGTTTGTTGTACACAGACTCCTGTACTTCAGCCCCTAGTTTCTCTTTCATACCATCTTCATGGTGATGCTGTTGATCTTCTTTTTGCCATTGCCAGCCTGGACTCATTTCATCCAGTGATAGATAAAGATACAGACCCGCAGAATGCCATTGAAATGACACAGTTACTCACCGTATATTATATGCCATAGCCAGACTTCTATCACCAACAAACCATTGTTTTGTCACAGTATTAAATAACTCGTCAGAATATAGTAGCATAAGTTATGATGAAGGTAAACCAGTTCTACTTTATTTTTCTTAAACTAGGGATAGTTTATTCTGCAGTGATAACACAAAACGCAGTAACTACAATATTTATGAAAATCTGATAAGCAGGCCAGGCAAAATGCCTTAAGTGACCTGATGTATTTATGACAAATTGCATGGATGTGTTTAGTAAACATATCTTTGTATGCTTTATGCGTAATATATTTTCTACTATGTAGTTACAGCGTTTCACTTAGCACTACAATAACATTGTGAAAAAAATAAAGGGAATTAGTTAACTGAATAATCATAATTAATGAATAATTTGATCAACAGAGCTTCAACCCAAACCTCTCTGATGTTATAATATTAACTCATTCATGCCGCTCCTAAAATGAAATGTTAGGTAGTCCTACCTCTGCTTTGGTGAATTCTACATTATTTTTTCTGATAATTCTGCCTGGGATAAAGTTTCACACTGATATTGAGTTTGTGAAGTATAGCTCTGGAAAGTGAATAGTATGAGGTTATTAAAAAATGACAGATAGAAACTTTATGAATAATATACCGCGGTATAGGACTATGGATAGACAAAATACAGGTAAAATGTAAGGAAACGGCAAGTAATCTGGAAAAAACAATATTTTTATAGTATTCCATTAAACACTTTTACATTAAAATACAACCAAAAGTCAAGTCAATGTAAAAATTAAATTAAATTATAATGTTTATCTTAGTTATCTTTTGAAATTTATAAAACAAAATATATAGGCAAACAATAGTTTATGTATTAATATTACATCACTATGTGTTATGTCGGTTATAATCTGATAATATAATTTTTAAAACTAAGTGTAGGAATACATATATACCTTTCTGATATCGTTTGTTGTAATATATCTCACTATTTGTAGACTTTTGTAGATCATGTGACTGAGCTGTAACTCTGAAAAATAGTAATCAGTGCAGGAGTAAATATCAACGTGATTAACAATATGTATCATTAGAGAAAAAGTATTTTGGAAATAAATCAATATGTATACCTTTTAAACATTCATGTATTCATTTTTCTTTTACATAGAACAACCACTTGTATAGAACTCTGGGACAGTGATGACAATGCTGACATGTTCAAGACGATCCTGAAGATCTGATGTCAATATATGTTAAAAGTCAGTATACTGTAAATGCATTGCAATATATAAATAATTATTAAAAAACATTAGTTTAACCATATCAAACAATGACAAATAGCCGTCTTAATGTGCACTGTTTCTAAGTAGCATACATGTACAGCCACCAAATGAGGCGAAAGTATACAGTAGTAATATTGTTCATAATGAAGACCCATTCAGCCCAGTGGACGCTTTCAACAAATAAATGAAAAATGTTGAATAGTAATGCCACAGAACGTAAAGAGTGATGAATGCAATATAAATTTGTTATTCCAGATGGAGGCATCAACGGAAATTGTAAAACTTTAAAGTCTTATCTGTGTAGGCCTACACTTTTCCTCATTCATTTCACACAGAAACATTAGAAAGTATAAACCCAAATACTCAGCATAGTATTCTCCCTGCTAATTTAAATAACAACTGAATGACGACGATAATATACCATGATATTCCTAATATTAAATGCAGGGGGTTGAAAGTCTTATTCAAGTAGCTTTCATTCATTCACTAGGTGGCCACACAGGCTATCATCTGACATCTCACAACACAAACGGGACGTTCACAGATATGACCGAAAATTTGTGACTAAAAACACTGCAGATTAGATAAGATTAGATAAAATTAGATTAGATTAGATTAGATTAGATTAGATTAGATTAGATTAGATGATCTCATGATAGATGATAAATAAGATATCGTGGAATTTAGTAGGCTACTCGGCATTTATAAGGCAATGCTCTGTGTGTCAATAGAGATTAAACAACTCATCTGAGTGTTTTTTTAATGTTGTTCCACCGTCGGCGACGCTTGCCCAACAGTCAAAACAACACTTGTGTCGTGCCTGTATCACTTGTCCATTGAGCGAGGTGAAATCTAATTTTAGTAGTTCTCAGTCATTCACCAGGTGTCCCATTGTGCAGTCTCACCAAAAATATCCAAGAGAAGTCTGAATACCGTCTGCATGTCAGGAGTTCGACTCCCGCTCTTGGCTTCTATAGTTTCAATAGAACATACTTTTTTGGGAATATCGTCTTCTACTGTGTAGCATGGTACTATGTTTACTGCATCACCACAGGCCTAACATTCATATAGGTATTGAGAAGGAATTGTATTTTATTTATGGTCAGATACAAGGTTTGGAACACATGGTTTTGAATGGGGCCTACGGGGGGGGGGGGGGGATCCGCCACTGAACAACGCTGGTTAATTGTTGGCCCACGTCTACTACGCTGGCCCAGCATTAACCCAACATTGGGTGGAGATCGTGTGAGTGCTGGGTAAGAAAAACACATTCTGCCATGTAGTGTACCCAGCAAACACAAAACATTGAACCAATGATGATTTGATGTTGGCCCACGTCTGCCACGCTGGCCCAACATTTACCCAACATTGGGTGGATGTATTGTGATTGCTCGGAGAACAAGTGATGTATAAGTATATAATACAAAGCAGTTATTTGATAATATTTACTGTGACAAGAAAACTTTAAATAATTAAAAACTGACCTGCAATCAATGTTGACCTCCTTTATTATATAGAGGACATCACTGCCTTGAAACCTTTAAATAATTTAAACTGACCTGCAATCAATGTTGTCCTCCTTTATTATATAAAGGACAACACTGCCTTGAAACTTTTAAATAATTGAAAACTGACCTGCAATCAATGTTGTCCTCCTTTATTAAATGACACATCATTGCCGGTAATTCAAAGTCTCTTAACCCAATGAACACGAGGCATTGGTCCAATGTCGGCTCAATGTTGCCCCACGTTGGCCCAACATTAAGCCGACATTGGGATAACGTCTCTCGTGTTTGCTGGGTAGAAAAATGCGCAGCTTATCTGATTTATAATACAACTAAAGTATTGTCATTTCGTAAATTATCAAACAGACAACACCCAGGCACCTGTTCCTATACACATGGGACATGTGATAATATGACCATTGGTATCAATAAATACGTTTGAGATTAAAGGAAGACGCTGATATAAAAGGTTTGATTATGATATGTCTGTCATTGGCCAATGAGCGATGTAGCCCCTTTAATGTTGTTATGGTGATGTTTCTGTCTCGTACAATCACGTATCAACACCTCTCGTGTAATCTCGTGCTAGGGATAATGAGGGGGGCTGATGTAGTGGTTAACGCTGTTTGCTTGGAATGTCACGCCTGTTAAGAAACAAAATGTTTCTTCCCCTTGGTTGAAACCAGTGTATCGAAGGCCACGCGCTGCGCGCTCCTACAATGATACAACTTGCCTAACAATATGCAGTGTAAATTGTAGTTCTTTAAATGGCAGGTAATAGAGAGGCTATTATTCTTTATAATAAACAGTATGGTCAGTTTTATTCATTTCATATATTTTGTATAGGGGGCTTATGTAATGTTTTGAGTGCCCTGAGGAAGATGGGTGAATGCTCATTGGGTTTACTCTCTTCAAATATAGATATTATTATTATTATTATTAGTTTTTTTATGACTTTTCCTTGACATGGGATATCAAATTTATCTGGGTCAGGATTCTCAGGTGGCTGACCCACATCTTAGGTATGTGATTGGTCGAGATGACCATGGCACTTGACTGACCCAGATCTTAGGTATGTGATTGGTCGAGATGTCCATTGCACTTGACTGACCCAGATCTTAGGTACGTCATTGGTCGAGATACCCATGGCACTTGACTGACCCATATCTCAGGTATACGTGATTGGTCGAGATGACCGTGGCATTTGACTGACCCACATCTCGGGCATGTAATTGGTCGAGATGACCATGACACTTGACCAATCACTTGCCTCAGATCTTTGTCAGTCTATGTGCATTAGCAGACAGGTTTATCAGCGAAATGTAGGAATAAATAAATATGTACCTGAATATAAAGATTAACGTAAAAAAACGGTAAGAAAATAACGAAGGAACATATAGTAGTGTACATGAAGAGTAATGTGGGTCAAGGTGTCAATGTTGTTTTAATGTTGGGCCGTAATCTGAGATGCTAGTCCAACACGGATACATCTTTTATAGGCTCAGATTATAGTCCCACAACAGTTTTTGGCGGCATTCACATGAAGTATCTGTATGTAAATGAGGGATGTACGCTCAATAGTCTGACATACATTATGTGTACAAGCTGCTATCACAGCCTCCTAATCACCAGCACATCACATGTATCAACGCTGTCATAATGTTGGCACAACACTGGAGATGCTGGCCCAGCATTGAACCATCGTTGTTTCGGCGTCACGTGCTAGCTATGTATACACACCATATAGATGAGAAGCCTATACACTTGTGTCAAATCTGATGACGGTCAGGAAAAAGATGATTTTTAAAGTATGAATATAGTGTGAGTTCAATATTTCATTTGAGGGACGATTGTTATGAGGTAGGTGAGCATATATCCTGGTTATACTGAGAGCAGGGCCATCGTTTATTGATTATGCTCAGTGCAGGGCCTTGTGTACTAGTTATAAATATTGGTGTCTATCACGCCGGAATGAACAGGCTCATTTCCCATCTCTGGTATGCAGGTTTCAAAGGAAAAGGTGTTTCTTTTTTGTTTATTCATAAAGCCTTAGCATTGTGGGGAGCTTTCATGAGCGAGATGTAGCGTGCTCATTCTCAGACCCATGTTGCTATGATGCTGCTTTGAACCACAGGGAACTGTCAGTCATCTTAGAAACGCCCTATCAGGTGAGCACCAATCACAGAGCTGCAAACATGTCACGTGTGATCAACATACTTTGTTTTTTCTGTTCTACAGATACATGTGTTGTCAGACAGTAAGGCCTTGATTTACTCTGATAATGTGGCACAACATGAGAGTAAGTGAGTATAGGATTCTTAGGCCTACAGCATAATTATACTGATGGGAAAATGAGAGTTTTAATGAATCAGAATCATGCAAATGTAAGTTTTATTGCATAAATTACAGAATGACCACAACTTATAAATCTCCCCCAGTTCTATGACTCAGTGTACCGGGACATTCAGAGATCCTAAGGGCTGTTCCAGCAAAAATCCCCCCCCCCCCATGTTTTTAATGTATAGATTACAGAAAACACTGATCTTCAACAGCAGCTTATAAATCTCCCCCAGTTCTATAAATCAGTGACAAATTGTCTAGCACAGTCATAGATCCTAAGTAATCATGGGGGCCCCGGATATTTACTGGAACAGCCCTAAGTAACCCACATCTGCCGGATCTGCCTCACATTTACAGTGTTTATAAAATGTGAAAAGGTCCACTTGCCTACCGGGCATAGGATTCTGGAATTCTACTAGCCCAATCACAAGTAATGCCGCAGAACGTAAAGAGTGAATACAATATAAATTTGTTATTCCAGATGGAGGCATCAACGAAAATTATAAAACTTTAAAGTCCTGTTTGTGTACATTTTTCCTCATTCATTTCACACAGAAACATCAGAAAGTATAGACCCAAATACTCAGTATGGAAATCTCCCTGCTAATTTAAATAACAACTGAATGACGGCGGTAATATACAATGATGTACATAGTAAATATAATTGTAATATTCCTAATATTAAATGCCGCCTGGATTTATAGTCTTATTTCAAGTAGCTTCCATTCATTCACTAGGTGGCACCACATGCTATCATCTCACATAGATCTCACAACACAAGCGGTACGTTCACAGACACCACGGAAAACTGAGGGTTTGTGACTAAAAAACGCATTATCAGATTAGATGCTGATCTCATGATAGATGATATATAAAATATGGCTATCTTGGACTTAAGTGCTGGATTTAAGAGGCAATGCTGTGGGTGTGGATTGAGATATAAAGTATTGTTTAGTGTTGTTGTTATTATGCTTGTGAGTAGTCTACTAGCCACGCCCACCACACCATGCACACGTGACTGGGCCGACCAATCACGCATTTTCAATCTCCACAACTAGAGTGATGTCCTGATTAGTAGCTTGCTGGGAATTACGCTATGAACTGTAGTTTAAATGTAATCAGGGGTAAGATAACGGGGGTTATTATTCTCTATATGAATCATTCTGTTAAATAACACATATTATTTAAGTTTTACAGAATACAAACATCATATTTATCATGATACATGGTTGGTTTGTTGTCAGCAGTATGTGATATGACGTAGACCACGTGACTGTATGTGTTCTGGTGGGCGTACACATGTCAACTATGGGGACAACAAGTATTGTGGACGCCTGTCTCTACTCAAACAAACTGATTACGTTTACAACTTTCTGGCTACAAATTACCAGGACTGTCATTAAATGTTAGAGTATTATTCAAGGAGCTGTGTAGCGGCCAAATCAGCCCATCACATACCCTGAATTATCAATGTGTGTAATCTACAGATGCTGGTAACTGGGCACTGGTGATTATCAGGTGGGGGGGGGGCAGAAATATGTACTGATGAATGTGTTATCGCCTGTAGCTGCAGTGTTAGGCCTATAAATGATAATATTTCTGTGATAATATATTGCCTCTTAGACAATGTCAATGGTGTGTAACAACCCAGCTATTTGTTCTATTTATTCACCATGTTCACATTGAGATGTAAAGTGATTGTACAATTTCCGCCTGAGAATGAATGAAATATACTGATTTTACGAAATACTCAAGTAGATTATCTCAAGTAAAAATTCAGAGCCTTTCTTAAAGTAGCTCTTAGCTTGCCTGAGTGAATCGTCACAATTTGTTGATTATAAGTTGTAGGGCGAACAGTATGCTGCTGTCTGTTTTATAAAATTTAGTGATATTTTTATAGATCTGAAACCTGCTTGAAAACATACAGCTACAGCAGCACAAGGGTTAAATATGGCGAGGGGCGTAAAGGGTTAACGGTTTTTTCATTTTTTCTATCTTTCATTTAAAGATGTAAATATTCTAGCATCAAATACGATATAATACTATAGGACCGTATATATGACCCAATGCTGTTTTAATGTTGGGCCACCGTCGGCAACTCCGGCCCAACATTAAAACAGCATTGGGTGAATGTGTGCTGTTACTGGGGGCAGCTTGTATCATTAAGCATGGCGTGTCGTGTGTATAGTTTTGTATATTATCATAATCCGTACACTAGTTTGATATATATGTGTGTACATGTAGACGATTAGGTGTCCCATCAGCCTTATACTAGCTATCTTGGGGGAAGTTAGGCCACTTTTAATTTCTCTGTTTTAGATCAGAAAAAAAATCAAAATTATGAGAGAGGGTGGAAAAAAAAACATTTAAGAAGAAAAAAACATTGAACCTATTTTTGAAAAAGTTAATGAGGGCGACGAAATAATAAAAAACATTGGACATATATCTGGAAAAGTTATTGAGGGCGACGAAATAAAAAACACTTTTGACCTAATTCAAAAAAAGGTAATGAGGGCGACGAAAAAAAACAAGCAAAAAAAACATAGCTGGAAAAATATTTTTTATCTCTTGAAATGAACTTGTTTTTTTCAGAATGGTTTTTTTATCACCCGAAATTGACTGTTTTTTTCGGAAATCGGCAACATACTAATGCACCCGCTGGGCAGAAATAACACATGTTTTTTTTGGTAATACGCGGCCTAAATCTAATGCGGGCGCTCATCTAAAACAGAGAAAAAACATAGTGGCCTTAAAGATAGCTTATAATCACGAGTAATAAATAACCTAACGATTAGATACATTGTCATTCAGATATATGGTCTCATAGTGTATTAATTAGCTCCGGGCATCTTCAGAATTAAGATGCTAATATCATTATATAGCTGTGACCCTAGTCTACACCACGTGACACAATATGTTAATTAATGTAGATCACGTCATCGCTGTAGGAGGGGTGTACACTTTGACGACAGAGGCTGCTGAGAATGTTGTCTGATGAAGTGACCTAATATCTGCTGAACAGAGACTGTCTAATAATGAGGAACTGTGATATTATTTGAAGGTGACAAGGGAAGATCATGACTGGATTCTTATAAGAGCAGGAGAAGATGATTCTGGTGAAATTGGAGGTGTTAGAATGGAGACAAACTGACTGGAATGTTAGCCTGTGTGCTCTATTCACTGGAAGTTGTACACTGGTTCAGGATGAAGTAGGTCTACTAGTAGTAAGCAGGTAGGCCTAATACGCTGTCACTATCATTCACTAATACATTCCATAATTATGCCCATATCAACCATGTTTGCACACATAATAATAGTTGCTTTAGGCAAATTCTTTATAAAACCTGTTAGACCTATTTACTTTCTTTTCAGTGAAGATATGTATAAAATATATCTGTAAAAATATCACTGGGCTAAACCTTCTCAAAATATAATGTTTCTGAGCTTTTTCTTTATTTTTTATGAATCACAGTGATGTTTTTTTTATTAATCGAACCATTCTGCAAAGTTAGACAAAATGTGAAATAACAATGATGTATTAATGTTGGTCTATCATCGGCGATGCTGGCTGGGCACTAAGACATCGTCATCACTTAGAGGGGTACCTAGCAAACAGGATACATCAACCCAATATTACTTTAATGTTGGGCCAGCGTCGTAGACGGTTGGCCAGCATTGCGTTGATGTATCGTGTTTGCTGGTTATAGCTGCAGTATACAACCTGCCTATACCCCTTGCAGCATACAGTAGTCCTTGTTATCCCCAGTGAGAGGTCACCAGCTTCAGCTATTGCTGTACGTATGTCAGTGACCTACATATGGCCAAGCTGCTGCAACATTGTCTGAATGCTGACCCAACATCACCAATGCTGGCCCAACATTCAGGCAATGTTGATCCAACGATCAGTATTAGCTGTGTATACACATCATCCAGTGACTAGAATGACTGACAGTGATTCTACTTTACAGATATCAGAGCCTAAAAACACGCAATAAATTGGATGATGATACATTAGGCATAAATGTATTATATATGATATATAAGGTACGGTTATCATGAAGTTGATAGTAGTTTATTTAGATTGTCATAGTTTGTGTGGACGGGAGATATAATATGTTATATCAGGCGGGTGGCCGTGTGTGTATAATGTATGTAAAGTGCCTGAACACTTATAGCTCCCAGGTCATAGGGACCTGTCAATCATACACGCCTATCACGTGGTCATATATGCGGCCAATCACAGAGCTTTAACCTCTAGTCTCGTGTAATCTCGGTTTTGGGGTGGGAGAGTGTGATATTTATGATTCTGGTTATAATTATCTACACAGCACAGCTACAGCGACCCCTGGTATCAGCTACGGACGTTATGTATAAATATACCTTACTGGGAACTAATTAATTGATATGTATGGTAATATTATGATTAGCGGCACGCGACGATGTAGCCCTTTATACCAGCGATCACAAGACGTTGACACAATGTTGGTTTGATGCATCGAGTCAACGACCCTTTGATACCAAGAAGAAGACACTTTTAACCATAATTATACATTACAATTTGTGATAGTAAATGATAATTTGGTTTAGGATATCTCTATTAAGACAGTAAGTCAACATGACATTGGCAAAGCTATTACCAGCAAACAGAGAGGTTGAGCTAATGATGGGTTACCGTTGGGCCAGCGTCGCAGACGATTGTCCAACATCAACCCAACGTTGGGTCAACGTCATGTGTTTGTTGAGTTAATACCAGCTTCAAATGCACAAAACAGTGTTTCTGATCTGTCGTCATGTCGTTGATTAATATAATTTTCAGAAATCATTTCCAGAAATATTTTTCAGTGTTTCATTAGTGAAAAATGTGTTGTTTCAAAGCTTGAAATGTACCTTTAGATATCACTAGAACTAGAAGCCACTTAAAGCCTTCTCTGCAAACAAATCATGATGGGAAGCATATATATGCCCCCTTGGTGGCGTTCGCTGAAGCCGCGCCTGCGTGCGGACTCTAACACTGGGTTTGGAGTTAGAATCTTTATATCTGACTCCCAACTTTTTTCAGAGCCAGTAGCACTGCAAAAAGTACAGTTTAAACTTTTTAAATTTAGACCCACTTTAATGTTAATACAATGACTGTTTCAGGAGTGAATACAATGGCTTTATTGTTGGTAGTTATTGATTTATTGTAAAAAATGACATCCTATTCTATTAAATAGCCAGTAAATATGAGTGAGACGCTAATCAAATGTTGGGTTAATGTTGGCCCACCGTCTGCGACGCTGGCCAAACATTAAACCAACATCTCGTCAATGGCTCGTGCCTAGGTGGCCTACCTTGCTAACACCGGAACACGAGATGTTGGCCCGATGTTGGCGTAATGACGGCCCACCAATAATGGCCCACCGTCTGCGATGCTGGCCCAACATTGATCCACCATTGGCTTAGTGTATGTTGTTCGGTGGCCTATTTTTTTATCCACTATATGTAGCCAATGTTGGTTTAATGTTGGGCCAGCGTTGTAGATGTTGGCCCAACATTGATCCACCACTGGGTTAACGCCTGCTGTATGTTGTGATTGCTGTAGACGATGTAGCCAATGTTGGTTTAATATTGGGCCAGCGTTGTAGACGTTGGCCCAACATTGACCCGTCATTGGGTGAGCGCATGCTGTATGCTGTAAACGATGGAGCTCAGACTATTTGTTATAATAATGTTATGTATGGAGATACGACACTTTAACAAGTGACAGATATGATCCTTTAACACCAATATGACTATTTGTTATAATAATGTTATGTATGGAGATACGACACTTCAACAAGTGACAGATATGAGCCTTTAACACCAATATGACTTTTTGTTATAATAATGTTATGTATGGAGATACGACACTTTAACAAGTGACATATATGATCCTTTAACATGTTTAACACCAATATGAACGATACGGAAGGATGTGATTATGGTCATGTGAGGCAAATGCCTCCAGAGGAGCGAACATATGGTGAACGACAGGTTATCTAGTAATATCAGCATTATATCACCACTAATATGTTAGCTATGCTTCTAGAAAATGGTTTGCTAGTATTGGAAAGTAATTTGTTAATCATTTTAGCAAATTATTATATATTTACAAAATCTTTGTCAGCCACAAAATATTTTGTTTTTATTAAACTATATTTATATATGTTTATATTTGAACTAGTTATGACCATTGGCTAGCGGCACCAGCAGTATGTTTTACTGGTCAGCATGCCTTATAATCTGTTATCATAGTTATATTACATTTTGTCAAATAAGACATCATACTCAACCATCATTGAACCAATGCTGGTCCAATGCTGGACCACCGTTTGTAATGCTGGCCCGACATTGGGTCCCCATTGGTTGGAGGTTTCGTGCCTGCTGTGGATCTGTCTCCCAAGTCTATTATACTACAAAGGGCGGCGGAGCACATATGTACGGTATGGTTATGTTGGTTTAATATTGGGCTAGCGTTGGTTGGAGGTTTCGTGCCAGCTGTGGATCTGTCTATTATGCTACAAAGGCGGAATAAATATTGTGGTTCTTACCTTAGGTCCATTTTTCTACAGGTTATTTCCAGGAACCCCTCTGTTTCTCTGTTTATATACATATCACAAGTACTTGATTATGACCAGTTCACACTCATAGTGAGTTCCCAGTCCACATAACTATCAATATGATCAGGTATTTTGGCATCATACCATTTTTCTGTGACCACCTCTGCCGACTCTGGATTTCACGTTAACCTATTTTCCCACCCAAACCGTAGCAGGGGGCCTGGACCCATCCCATCATTGTAGTCATAATGATGGCTTAACATATTTATTGCTGGGCCAGCATTAAGCCATCATCTGTTCAGCATCTGATGTTCTGTCACGTAGGCTCCCCCCCACAATATTGAATCTTTACGAGTGAGCGGGAAAGAAACATTTAGTTTCTTTGAAACTTGAAAGCCAGAGTGGGGTTGGAACTCACGGTTACTGACTTTCCAAGCAGGCAGCTTCAACCACTGCACCAGGGCCCCCTCTATTCACCAGACGTCGCTCATTTTGCTAGTAAGTCAATTAAACGTAACCCTGGTAACACTATACAGTAGCCTATGTATGAACACTGTCACTGTGTCTAATGCCAGCAATCACGAGACGTTTACCCAATGTTGGGTTAACATTAAGTCGACATTGGGTCAACGTTCATGGTGTTGGATAAGTAAAAAATATTTTAAAATGACAAAATTATAACTTCTACTTTTTATCATAACAATTAGCTCAGGAATTCATTTAAATAGATAATACTTCAGTATCCCCCTAGTTTTCGCATTCATTTTACACAGAAAGTATCACAAAATCAATGAGACATGTCCTTGTGGGAATAAAGAGCTTGAACAAATGAATCAGTTACAGAATGCATAAATGTTGATTATATTTACAGACCAAATCTTGAATATGTTACGCAACTCTACCTGTGCGTAATTATGAATGCATTTCCTAATGACTGTATTGCCTTGCACAACAAAGACCACTGGAAACTGTAGGTCTATGTCAGCCCTCGATTGATCAAAGTCAAATGTAAAATAGGCCTATATTCTGTGAAACGCACTGCACGTCACCGGAAACCGTTTCGAATGGCAACTCGGTGAAAACAAAGTTATGCAATCCCCCCCCCCCATACTTCATTATTATTGGGAGGTCAAAGCTATTGAGTTCCAGAGAATACAGTAGGCCCTATTCTATAAAATGGTCCTTTTATAGATCTTTACTTGATTGTGAGAGTTTGTAAAATATTTGTTATGTATACATTTGGTACTATTTATGTGGCATTGATTCTAAATGTATATCTGGATTGATTTAGATAAATATAAAGGTAAGATAAATTGACCAACATTGGGTCACCATGCTGTCTTCTCTGGGAAGCACCGTACTTGAATTTGATCCATATAACACAGGATAATTAAACTCGGGAGATAAATTGGTTGTGTTAAAGCATGTAAGCGTTGTATTATAATGTATTAGTATGTGGATGGATAGAATGTGTGATATTAATAGGATGATTATGGGCGATAAATTAATTGCAACAACTTCAGCTTTTGTCATGAGGTTTGGTCGTGTGTATCTCTCTACAATTATAATAATAATATTAGGCTCCGCCCCTTCATTTCTTAATGGCTCAACACTGGGTCACGTGGCCTGTCAATCATAACTGAGCATGCTGTCACATGACAAATCTGGCCAATCACAGAACGCCCTGCTATCACATGACTCCCAACATGTTTAATTAATTATCTCTTTAGATAAGATATTATAATGAGCTCGGATCAGGGAGGATTTTGGCATTATAACATTTTATTTGTCTATTTTATCAGTATAATTGTACGATTGAGATAGTAACAGTACTATTGTATCATATCAGTATCAGTGATTATCAGTGTTATGTACAAGGCGTAGAGTGCTCTAGACAGGCCTGTGTAGCAGCCAATGTCAGGGAACAGGTATTCTCTGCTTACAATATGTCATGGATTTATAATTAGGTCACACGCCATTAGAGCCTACATAATTAGGAGGCGTAATTGTATGCATGGCATTGGGATATATTGCAGGCTGGGTTTCACTTTGATAAGGGATCAGTGAACACGAGAGACTGAACCAAGGTTGTTTTATTGCTGGTCTACCTTATGTGACGCTGGCCCAACATTAAACCAACGTTGGGTGGACGTGTGTTGTTGTCAGGTCAGACCAAGTGTTGAAAGAGGGCCGATGCAGTGACTGGTATAAGGTAGCCTACAAGTGTACCCAGCATCAATACACCTCCCACGTGATGTGTTGGCCTACACACAGCATCTCAATATATAATAGGGCCTACACAGAAAAGACAGGCGTCTATACTTTACGCTCATAAACTGTAGGTTATAGTTACATGGAGTAAGATAAGGCGACCTTATTACTCTGTATAATAACCAGCCTGTCAAAGTAACATAATATTATGACGCAGTTAGAAAGAAAAGATCTATCACAATATATATGATGGCCTCTCAGTAGGCCTATACTCTAAGCTGTAGCCCGTCAAACACGATACGTTAAAACAATGCTGATTTAATGTTGGTCCGACGTCGGAGACGCCGGGCCAACATTAAATCGGCATTGCCGTTGGTTTATTGTGTCGTACTGGCTGGGAGGATGTTGTGGACTATATAGGCTACACTGGGTCGCCTGCTCTGTGATCTGGTGAAACTGTGTAACAAGTTAATGTGTCTGCTTCAAACATGGAGGACGGGGTTGGGACTTCTCACCAATGGACCTACTAATCAGGAAATGTAGTCAGTAGTTTTGACATAACTTGATAATGTCAGTAGAGAAGATCGTGAATGGATAATATACATTGATTTGATATAAAAATGAAGCAGTGAAATGGGCCTACTGATAGGTGAGACTCATAAACCCAGATTCACAGAGCAAATGAATTTTGCAGATTTCTCTGTCAATTCTCAACTAATTTTTATGAAATTTTACATTTAGACTTTTGATGCAGCGACTGAAAAAATGATTTTGTTCTGAAATTCTGTGATTTAGGCTACTGTGATTTACTATAGGCCTAGGCTTACATGTCATACAGATTAACTTCTGAACTATACAATATTTAAATGCAATTTACATATAGATGCCCAGTAATAACGCGGCGTTGACCCAATGCTGTTTTATTGTTGGGCCAGCGTCGTTGACGATGGACCAACATTAAACCAGCATTGGGTCAATGCCGCATATCAGCTGGGTAGTCTATCTCCAGAAAAAGTGTTTGTCAAATTTCATTGAGAATTGACTGGGACATCAGTGAAATTCATTCACCACTGTTAATGTGAACCCGGGTATAGCTAGCGAGTGGACTTCAAACTACCTACTTCACAGTCATGAAGTAGGATAATCTTAGTGTCACAATAATTACAAGACGTTATCACAAAAATGGCTCAACACTGAGACAAATCCAACGTCGACAACGTTGTCTCAATGTTATCTCAATGTTGCTATGATGTCTTGTGACTTATTTTTTGTGTTAGCATGGATGCGTGCACTGGCTTTGACAAAAAAAAAATGTAGCCATAATCATGATAATCTGATAATGATGACTTAGCCCATCATATTGTCATTCATTGTGAGAATGGCATGATTTTAAGAGGATTATAGTATTTTCTTTTTAATTTAATGTTAATCAAAATAGACCTGGTGGTTCATAATTATAAGGGGTACGAGGGGTACAAGGGCTGTCAGTGTTTAATGTATGGGCTGGCAGCTCCTGCCTCAGATCAGTATAATAGATGTACCCCTACTCCAGGCGTGAGGTATGTACACGCTTGTTTGATAAATCTTACTACAGCCACGATGTCACTTCTGTTATCAGATTTAATACCATATTTTGAGTACACAATGTAATATATCCAACGTATGAAGACATGATTATGGACTAAGATTATTCCTTAGTAAAACCCATAACTTGGGAGAGAGTGGCTCCTGTTTAGATACCCCAAAAAAACGTTTTTGTTTTGGTGGGGGTTTAGTTTTTCTGCTGATAGCTGGCAGACAGGGCTGGGGTGTATGTTATGTGTATGTTAATTATCCGTGTACACACTTAGTCTCCAGACATTGGCCCAGTGCTGTTGTAATGCTGGGCCATCATCTCCAATGCCGTGCCAGCATTACGCCACCACTGTACCCATTTAGACATGGATGTAGGTCATACAAGCCTAGCATGCAGCCTCACAGTACACTTGACTTGATCTGTCAATCACGTCTGGGACACGCCCACGCAGAGACCATGTGATATAAATGTCATCACAGCTCACATCTCCCAGCTAAATGATATTGAATTTGTATGACTTTTACAAGAGTATATAGGCTTAATAAGTATCTGGTTGAAATATTATGGTGCACTTAACATGATTAAGTACCAATTGTGTAATGTGATTGAATGGATAGCAATATATTCAATGTAATTTAAATATCAGACAGGAATGACGTCATAATATGTGTGATATACACCCTCTCATGTATTGTCAGAGGTGACAGCAACTATACCAGCAATACTTGTAGGCGTGTGTACACTATCCCTTCTAGCCTTCTAGGTCAGAGGTACTGGTTGAGTTGTTATATACTAATACTTGAAGACAGCTAAACTCAATCTAAGTGACGTTTAGCCAACGCTGTACCAACGTAGCAATACAGGTTGTTATTTCAATTCATTGTCAGTTGTGTTGAACGGTGGTGACATATTTTAAAGTGCTATATTTTGTGTCCAGCTATCATGGTAGCCGAATATCTACAGAACCCCCACCTCAATATCAAACTGATTCTCTGATTCTAGCTGCCTCAAGTCTCGCGTTTTATGTGACGTGGGTGAGAGATGACGAGAGCTCACCATACTATGCACAGCAAACCAAAAAGTGTATGTGAATGCACAATACATTGAACCAATGCTGGTTTAATGCTGGCCACCGTCTGCGACGCTGGGCCAGCATTAAACCAGCATTAGTTTGTTTTTCTCTGTAAATATAATGTTTAAATAACTGTTTGTTGTGTAGCGGCCCAATCAACTTGTCATTTTCACTGAATTATCGGTTTGAGTAATCTACAGATGCTGGTGACTGCCCAGCAAACACAAAACATTTATACAACATTTATACAATGTCCAACATTGTATAAATGTTGTACACATGTTTTGTGTTTGTTGGGTGGGCAAGGTTGATTTTCAGGGGGGGGGGCAGTGCCTATATTTTATAATTTTGTGATGCTCACAGGTAATTGTACTTGAACCAACATTGGGCCAATGTCACATGGTCGATAGACTGTTAAATGTTCTCTTGTGGTGATACTTGGTATAGAGCCTATAACGTTAGTTGGTTTATATTTATATTGAGGTTTTGTAACAAGATTAAATTGCATAAATATGAAAATTTTATCGAATTCTAGATGACTTATCAGATAATATGTTATATAATATATACCATCCATGCGTTGAAACGTTGCTGTTTAAACGTCTGTGATGCTGGCCCATCATTAAACCAACATTGGGCCAATCCCTCATGGTTGCTGGTTTCCTAACTACCTGTAGGATTAAATTTCATCGATATGAAACCTGAACTACTAACTATGGTAGTCAGGTGATCCTTAGTATATAATGGGTTTGTAACCTATTGGATATCATACACAAGATTAATATCATTATTAATTATTATTATATATTATTTTATATTCTGTACCGCAGGAGGCTTAAACAATTTTTACAAAAATGCATTCCTGACAGTGGTCAGCATGGTCAGTGGTTTAATGTATTGAACCATATTGAACCCAGCAAATATATAAACCGTACTAATGTTGGCTTAATGCTGGTCCAGCGTCTTAGACGCTGGGTCAACATTGAGCCAACATTGGCTCAACGTTTTGTGTTTGCTGCACCATTGCTGGCTTAATATTGGCCCAGCGTCGCCAACGATAATACAACGTAAAACCAACATTGGGTTAGTGTCAAGGGGTTATTCTCCTAGATGCAGAATCGAACCCAGAACTCTGACCCTACATTGATTTACAGGTTTACAGGGATATAGTTAATTGGATGTTGATATAGGAACTACGTGAAATGTGGCTCACTGCTGGCTAGACGTTGGCCCAACATTGGGCTGATGTAGGACGAAGTTATGTGTTTTGGTTGACAGCCCTAATTATGGATTAAAACATCAGATATGGATAATTTTCCATATTGAAACACGCACAATATAGCAACTAGGTGAAATGCGGCTCGGTGCTAGGTAGACGTTGGCCCAGCATTGAGCTGATGTAGGACGAAGTTATGTGTTGTCGCTGACAGCCTTAATTATGAGTCAACACATGAGATTTGAAAATAAATATAAATCTCACTAAGCATGCTAAGGAAGAAGCAATGGACGGCTTTACATTTTAACCATTTCGGTAATCTTGTCAAAATTATTGACAATTTAATAAAAATAATTAAAAATATTCTCAAAAAGTGTACATTTCAACACGGTGTTTGACATAGTTGTCTATAACCATGAAAACTAAATATAATATAATTGAGGATTGCACAGAAAAAAATATACTCAATTATGAATAATTGTCAATAACAGTATTAATTTGCATTTAGCATGTTCAGGGGTGAAAATTCATCTCATCTGGAATGATTTCCCTTGCCAAATACAAACTATACACCCTCAAATTCATACAATAACTCCTTAGAGATAACCATGATAACATGGATACACCTTTCTTACCTGTATATATCGCTTGAATTCCTCATATTTATAGCTTCTTGTACAACCTTTTTCCTTTCTCCCATGTATGTCTGGATCTGCCAGGGGAGCTGAGTCTGGGAATGAAGTGTTTTAGTTGACACGGAAGTTTGAGTTTGGCGCCAATATTTACAGTAAATGAATAAAGTTTACCCAGTAATGATTCCAGCGTTTTTTATCAAATATATGTCATGTTTATCTGATTATACGGGCTAACTCTGCTATACCAGCATCAGTATTCACAGTTTACAACAATTATATTTAATATGTTAGAGTGAGTGCCATTTGAATAGTTATAAAAGTGCTAAATCTGATAACAGCGAAAATGGGCTGCTATACGTTAGAGGGTACAGTGGAGGGCTTGTTATTTGAAGGGAGAGGCGGCAATCTGTCAGGTTGGGCGAAACGGCGATACCTGCATCCCGAGACCTATCCCCCCCCCCCCGACGTCGTAGATGGTGGGCCAACATTGAACCAACATTGGTTCAATGTCTCGTGTTTTCTGCCGTGCAAAGCCAAAAGGCAGTATCTGATTATTTCACAAGTAAGCAGATACTGCCTTTTGGCTTTGCAGAACAGTATTGTAGGGTGTTGATGCAGAGGGGGGATAAACGAGATGCGGTCAATGCGCGCTCAAGAAATATGTGCTGTATCCAGCCTACAGAGAACAGTTGGCCAATAAATATACCAACATAAGGCCCAGTGTACACATACATGTAGAGACCTGTAGAATCTGTCAGATAATATGTCACTTCATTCTGGTGGATTTTACGTCGTCTACTAGTATGTATTATATACTGGTTTTCTGTGAGGGATGAAAACGAAAACATCACTTTACTCATTATCTGTCAGATAATATGTGGACGTGGAGTGTCACTTTATCTGAAACATTATGCGTCCTGTACTATGCATTATAAACAGTGGTTTCTGTGACTGACGAATGCTTATTTTCACTGTTGGTGTTTTCTCATAATAATTGTGCTTAGTTTGAGCAACAGGCGGATAGAGATTATTTAAAAATGTATTTTTGTCTTCAATTGGATGGGTAGTGGTATTTTCTAATTGATTTATTTAAAATATGTCAGATATATAAGCAAATGCCCCCAGCATGTAAAGGGTTAAGGTGGCTCACCACTGAAAACGCTTTATCAGGATGAAAATAAAGCCATAGTCTTTTCATGTAAAAGTGGTGTGTCACTTTAATCTTAAACTTTGTGTCCTGTTTTATAGACATGACTGCTTTTGAATTCGTGGTCAAACGATCAATATATTTTTTTTTGGAATAAATTGAATGTAAGTAAATTTACACCGGGATACTTCTTGGCTGGTATTCAGCATTGGCTCAGCATTGATCCAACATTGGATGAATGGCTGTGTTTGCCGGTATCTGGATCAGTATTCTGGGTCAGGTCATTAGAGGTCAATAGAGATCAAATTTAGACGTCAGAATCTGACGTCTCAAGTCGATCCCCATTTCTAACGGCCGTATGTTATTCAAATGAAGCGGAAAGAGCTAACTAAGATATTATGATTATTTCAAATTGAGAAAAACCCTTTGGACTCTATGGTTTATGCAACAATATATCAGTGCCTCAAGGGTTAAGAAAACTTTGTGGATACACTAATTTGTGGAATTAAGCGGTCTGGATCCCTGCGGGGAATGTACGTATGTGGATACACTAATTTGTGGAATTAAGCGGTTTGGATCCCTGCGGGGAATGTACGTATGTGGATACACTAATTTGTGGAATTAAGCGGTCTGGATCCCTGCGGGGAATGTACGTATGTGGATACACTAATTTGTGGAATTAAGCGGTCTGGATCCCTGCGGGGAATGTACGTATGTGGATACACTAATTTGTGGAATTAAGCGGTCTGGATCCCTGCATTAAAAGGTCGTATATGTCACTTCTTAAATGCACAGATACGACCCTTTGCATTAAAAGGTCGTATCTGTCACTTCTTAAATTCACAGATACGACCCTTTACATTAAAAGGTCGTATCTGTCACTTTTGAAATTCACAGATACGACCCTTTGTATTAAAAGGTCGTATCTGTCACTTTTGAAATTCACAGATACGACACTTTGCATTAAAAGGTGGTATCTGTCACTTCTTAAATTCACAGATACGACCCTTTGCATTAAAAGGTCGTATCTGTCACTTCTTAAATTCACAGATACGACCCTTTACATTAAAAGGTCGTATCTGTCACTTTTGAAATTCACAGATACGACCCTTTGTATTAAAAGGTCGTATCTGTCACTTCTTAAATTCACAGATACGACCATTTGCATTAAAAGGTCGTATCTGTCACTTCTTAAATTCACAGATACGACCCTTTGCATTAAAAGGTCGTATCTGTCACTTCTTAAATTCACAGATACGACCATTTGCATTAAAAGGTCGTATCTGTCACTTCTTAAATTCACAGATACGACCCTTCGCATTAAAAGGTCGTATCTGTCACTTCTTAAATTCACAGATACGACCATTTGCATTAAAAGGTCGTATCTGTCACTTCTTAAATTCACAGATACGACCCTTTGCATTAAAAGGTCGTATCTGTCACTTCTTAAATTCACAGATACGACCATTTGCATTAAAAGGTCGTATCTGTCACTTCTTAAATTCACAGATACGACCATTTGCATTAAAAGGTCGTATCTGTCACTTCTTAAATTCACAGATACGACCCTTTAATACCAAGGTGACGAAATATAAAGCATATTTTAAATACAATTAATAGAATGGAAAACGTCACTTATGAACTAACCGTCACTTCTTAAATTCACAGATACGACCATTTGCATTAAAAGGTCGTATCTGTCACTTCTTAAATTCACAGATACGACCCTTTGCATTAAAAGGTCGTATCTGTCACTTCTTAAATTCACAGATACGACCATTTGCATTAAAAGGTCGTATCTGTCACTTCCTAAATTCACAGATACGACCCTTTAATACCAAGGTGACGAAATATAAAGCATATTTTAAATACAATTATGAACTAACCGTAGACATACAACTTTGATCCAATGTTGGTTCGATGTTGGGCCAGCGTCGCAGACGGTGGACCAACATCAAACCAACATCGGGTGAACATCTTGTGTCTACTTGGTACCCATTAAAAGCAGGACGTTTTGATTTTTTATTAATATTGGTCAAGTGTCATCTTGAACCGTGCACCAAACTGGCTAAATGTATGAAGTGTGCACCGTGTGGTTCCCAGCAAACACAAAACATTTGTATAACATTTATACAACGCCGGCACTACGTCTTGACGTTGGTCCAACATTGTACAAATGTTATACAAATATTTTCTGTTTGCTGGGTTAACCCTATGGTTTGATTGATGGTGTGCCGATTACGACATTTGTCTCTGTCACCTTGAGACCAGAGGCATTATGTAGCCAGATAATCCGTCCGTCCGTCTGTCCGTCTGTGCAGATTAACTTATACAGCGGAGGCATAATAAGCATGGGTCACCATAGCTTGTAAAGTGCTAAAGGGGCTAGAGGGTTAAAGGGGCTCACCACTGGACGCGGTGTATTAAAACATAAAGCATCACTTTACTCGTTATCTGTCCGATAATATGTGGACGCGGTGTGTCCCTTTATTCTCAAACATTAATGCTTACTGTTGTCAGGTGGCATATCTATATACAGGGCTTCAGTGGCTGAGGGATGCTTATGTTCCATGTACAGGTTTTTTCAAAATAATTCGTGCCCTTGGATATGAAAAGGTGTATCTGCCACTTTGCAAAATGGCAGATACACTCTTTCATATCCATGCAGGTGACGAATTGTGCTTATAGATATAGCAACATGCGGAAGGTTTTATTTAAAAATGTATTTTCCACTTATATATTTTATTTTATGGCGTCTTTGATTCTTCTAACTGACTATGTGCGTGAGCTTTGAGACAATGCTGGTTTAATGTTGGTTCATCGTCTACGTAGCTGGCCCAACATCAAACCATCATTTTGTCAAAGTTGGTCGAGGTGACGATAGTCTGATAGTAGGCCTACTCGCCTTTTTACATTCAAGTGTTGACCTGCAGATTTCGTCATGTTAATTTTAATTCACTATTATGCCTAGTTCTGAATTTCCGTGTTTTAATTCACTTTTAGGCCTAGGTGAGAATTGCTACCACAAATTACACTCACGATAAATTAAAATTACTCAATTTTTTATTCATAGTGAAATATATCGGATGAAAATTTAAAAAGTCTTCAATTGGATGAGTTGTGCTATTTTTAGTTGACGGTATTAAAATATGTGAGATATAATTATACGCGCCCAGCATGTAAAGGGTTAAGGTGCCATTGGACGCGCTCAATCAAGTAAAAACAAAGCCATGGGTCCGATAATATGTGAAAAAGGTGTGTCATTTTAATCTTAAACATGGTAAATTTTATGTGTCCTGTGTTATAGACAGGGCTGATTTTTTTAATTCGTTGTCAAACGATAATATATTTTTGTAAAATATATTGAATGTAACTACATTAATTAGCCGATTTTTGTTGGCGTGATATTCCAGCTAACACGAGACATTGGCCCAATGCTGGGCCACCATCTACGACGCTGGGCCAGCATTGATTAAACATTGGATGAATGGCTCGTGTCTGCTGGCCTCTGCATCAGTATCCCGGGTCAGGTCATTACAGGTCAATAGAGACGTGTCAACTACACATGTGTTCCTCATGCTGTTTTATGTCTGTGTAATGCCGTCATTTATCATATTTATACTAACAACATATCTGGTTACAAATTCCCCTGGGCCGTTGTATTGGCAGAAAATTCACGGCTCGGTAATTTGTTTTGCCAAAAAATGCTGTGGTCGCTGTTCTGGTAGAAAGCAGGAGACTTTGGCCCAATGTTGTTTTAATGCTTTGACAGCGTCAGCATAATGTCTTAGTAAGCTCTTTCTGCTTCATTTGAATAACTATGTTATGGGTCTACGGCCATTATAAATATTGTATTGTTTCAGTGAGGGGATCGTCTGTGGACGTCAGATTTTGACGTCTATAGACGTCAGAATCTGACGTCTATAGACCTTAGAATCTGACCTATAGACAGTCCAGCGCTGAAAGGGTTAACCCTTTAAGCGCTGAATAATTTGTTTATATAAACCATGGAGACCACAGGGTTTTATTCAATTCAAAATTATCATAAATGTCTTGGGTATTTTTTTCCGAGTCATTTGCATACCTATGTTATGGATCTACGGCCATTATAAATATGTTACTCCTCCAGTATGGGGGGGGGGGGGATCGACTTTAGGCGTCAGATTCCGACGTATATAGAAGTCAGAATCTGACGTATAAAGATGGTCCCGTGTTTGTTGATAAACTAAGCCATTCTGTCCTGTATATAGAAAAAGCATTAAGTTCTTACTTTGAAGGTCAGCAGTTACTGCTGTCAAATGTCTAAAATCCAGTAGAAACATGAATCCCTACAATGTATGGCAGTTATGTCATGTGTGACTTGATCGTGTGAGAAATATTTTAAATCTTACAATGCGAGGATCGACTTTAGACGTCAGAATTTCACGTCTACAGACGTCAGATTCTGACGACTAATGTCGATCCCCGCGCTGTCAGGATTAAACATGCTGTCAGACGTCATCAGTCAAACCACCCCCTTGGTCAAACTAGCTACAGATACACCTCAGACGTTCTATAGTCTGATAGTATACCAAGGAGGCTATAATAAATGAAAGGAATTAAATTGAGAACCAGCAGATATATCTGTTTATATGTGTTCTCAAAATTGTTTTGAGGATATTATCAGAGACAGAATGTACTGCATTTTTAATAACAGCAGATGATTATCTGGCTGGTAATCGGCTGATCTCTGCACACGTTACCACATCAAGTTCGAACCTTGATCCCCTCTCCTAAAAATATATTACAGCTAACTCGAGATATAGCACAGGAGACGTTGATTCAATGCTGGTGTATAGTCGGCCGGCGTCCCAGACAGCGGGCCAACGGTTAATCGACATTAGGCCAACCGTCTTCCCGTAATAACTGCTGGGAACACGCATTATGATCATATGGGCGGTGGCCCTGGTGCATTGGTTAAAGCTGCCTGCTTGGAAAGTCGAAGATCGCGGGCTCGAACGCCACTCTGGTTTCAAAGAAATATAATGTTTCTTCCCCGCTCACTCATGAGATTGAATATTGTGGGGATTCTTTAGCAAGTATGTGCACAAAGGTAGCCTAAAACATGTAAAGCCCCATTCATTTAATTTCCTTTGTCTCCATCATTTTATAAAAAAAACAGTGTATTTAACTTGGAGCTTTTCCATTTTGATGGATTGTTTCATATTTTATAATTTTTTTGCTGGGAAATATGGCATGGTTTGTTAAAGTGTAAGTGGGTATAATATCATGGTTTGTTAAAGTGTAAGTGGGTATATTATCGTGATTATTTGTGCATTTCAATTTGCCAAGTACATTTCGCCATTATTGATGTCAACCTAATATTTCAATAATTCATTGACTGAATCGATGGGTGAGTGGATGGCTTAACGATAATAAAATTAATTAATTAAAAAATGAATAAATAAGTAAATAAATGAATAAATGATTGAATGAATGAATGAATGAATAATGAATGAACAGTGATGATTGAATGAATAAATGGCCATGATGTGTTCCAACAAGAGAGGTACTGGCCACAATGAGGGGATTAACCCTTAGAGGGCTGAATTATTTGTGTATAAACCATGGAGATTAAAGGGGTTTTTCAATTTGAAATAAGCTTAGATAGATAGATATTTATTGACATAAAGAAAAGTCATTACTGACTTATTTGTCATAAAAATATATGTACATGTATATACAAGATGGTTAATTTGATAAAATCACACGACAATTTACATGGTATCACATACAGAATTAAAATCATGGTAAAAGGCATTGCCATAGTAAAACACTGGATATTGCGCTAAAATAACATATGAGTGATTACTATGTCTCGGTTAGCTCTTTCTTTTTCATTTGAATACCTATGTTATGGGTCCACGGCCATTATAAATATTTAAATTCTTTCAGTGCGGGGACCGTCTTTATACGTCAGAATCTGACGTCTACAGACGTCAAATTCTGACGTATTAAGACGCTCCCCGCGCTGGAAGGGTAAATTAAATCATCCACGTCTGGTGCTGTCTGGGATATACAACTAAGGACCACAGAGATTGTTATCAGCTCCCAACCCCCTGTCCTGCTCTGACCATCAAGCCCCAAACATTCACTTTAGGCAATGTTGGTTCATTGCTGGCCCACCATCTGCAGAGGTGGCCTAACGATGAAACAACATCGGGTGAATGTTTTTTACTGGATTCGTCCTTGATGTGTACCCCTCTTCCGTACACAGAGGTACCCTGTTCCCATGGTGACAAGCCTGATAGGGTACACTGCAGCTATCCCTAATGACCCCCTTATAAATCCTTCAACCAGCCGCTGAGTGTGTCAACACAATCATGTACTCCAGCAAATACGCCGAGCCGATGATGGTTTGATACTGGGCCAGCGTCGTAGACTTTGTACCAGCATCTCACCAGCATTGGATCAACGTCTGTTGCTTCATGGGTAGTCCTACCTATAATATACCACAGTTCTCTATTTTTCTCAGCTAGATGTATTTTCAATTGATACCAGATGATAACAGTAAACTTCAGAATCTCACACCCAAGCAAACACGACACATCGACACAATGTTAGACCAATGCTGGGCAGACGTCGTAGAAATTTGGCTGAGAATTGACGGAGAAATGAGCCAAATTCATTTTTAAAATTTAATGTGAATTCGATGTTAGGATCAATTGAATATTAGATGTAGGCCTAATTTGTTGTTTCTCACAATATTCAACACGATTTAAAATGTATATATAGGCCCTACTCCTATGGTTCTACTATAACTCACTATAATTTTCCTGTAAAATTGGCTGGCCAGTGGGACACCTGGTCATTGGTTCATCGTCTCATGTTCGCATTAACATATTGAATGTTTAACCCTTAAAGCCCTGAATTATTTTGTATAAACCATAGAGGGTTTTTCCAATTTGAAACCTTCATAAATGTCTTAGTTAGCTCTTACCGCTTTATTTGAATAGGTATGTTATGGGTCTACGGCCATTATAAATATTTTAATTCTTTAATTTATTTCTTTTTCATTTTCCCTTGGATATGAGAGTGTATCGTTCACTTTACAAAGTGGTCGATACACCCTTTCATATCTGAGGTCTGAGGACACTATTTATTGTTGCTCTGACTCACTTTGCCCAGTTTAGCCTACCCCACTCATTTTCATTCAACTGAATCATCAGAGTCTTCTTCGTATTAACACCTTGTCATTGCAAGGTGATCGAATATTAGCTATTTTTATCAATAGGCATAGGCATATCCGAGCAAACACGAGACGTTCACCCAATGCTGGTACAATGTTAGGCCAGCGTCGCAGACGGTTGGCCAACATTGTACCAACGCTGGGTGAACGTCTCGTGTTTGCTGGCATAGGCCGGCATGCATCCCGCTGGAAACAAGAATAATTATCATAGAATATTTATACTGGATTGTTTTCGATTTCTGCTTGTGTCTTTAGTTTATTATTTAATATTCTTATAGACCCCTGGTATCATGAGTATATTATGAAATATTTTGTTAATCATGTTAATAGGGCCTAAATTTGTTTTAATGATTTACGTCGCATCCTGTGGCGGCAAGATGGAAGCTGTGTTTGAAAATTAGATGAAAAATACATGTATGGACCATGAGCACGAGGAGGCGAGACGTTGTCCAAGCAAACACAAGACGTGTCCAACATTAACCAGCATTTGGGCAACGTCTGACAGGGGATGCTGGTCTAGTGCTCTTAGATTGGGAACATTGACCTTCACCTTCAAAGGTTATTCCTTTTGTTTTGTTGACAACATCATGATCATAATTATCTGATTATGACGTTATAGTATTTAATTGGAATGTTTACAAACCTCGGGCAGTAGGCCTATAGCGTAATATTTTGTGTGTAAATTATGTCATTTCTAACCTATAAACGGTGGGCTGCACAATCATTAACATTTCTAACCTACACAATTTTTATTATTAAATCACTGGGCTGGGAAATAAAGGGTCGATTTCATGTATAATATCTTTGACTGCCACCGTTAATCAAACTGTGTGCCCATCAACAGGGAATAATATAATTTGCTAAAAAAGCTGTGTATAGTTTTTGTTTGTGGCTTGATGCTGGGCCAGTGTGCCGCCGGTGGACCAACAGCAAGCTAGTCTTGGGCCTACTGTTATTATACTGTCAATAGGGCATATTACTTCTTTGGCAGTACTTGGCCTATTATTGTCCACGGATACCAAAAACTGTTGCAGCTACACCAACAATAATTTACTTTCATGTTTTTGTTGTGACTACGCCGGTAGTAAGTAGTTCCTATCTCTGTTTAGGCCTTTATTAACAGACAGCCATGATAGGAGCAGCCTTTTTTCAATTGCCTTTTATTGTCACCATTACTGCATTAGACTAAAGTTTAAATTCCTCCCCAACACCAGGCCCCAACAGTTAGAAAGTGTGTTAGAGTTTACCTGGTTACACCCCTGACAATTTTGTGTAATTTTGTTTGTTTGTTGTAATTTTGCCATACGTATCAGACACAATTTGACAAGTAGGCCTACCCAGCAAACACGAGGCGTGAAGCCAATGTTGGCTTAATCTTGGGTCCACGACGCTGCCCCAACATTAACCCAACATTGGCTCAACGTCTCGTGGATGGTGGGTAGGCTATAGTCTACATCTAGGCCCACAATTCTTGTTTGCCAGTGATTGTATTAATTTGACCTGTCATTTTGAACATTTTATCATGAAAGGCCTAGCATCCCCCCCCCCCCCCCCTACACCAGACAAAATATTTCCTGTATCATACATGTACCCAGAATATAGTACGTAACGTAGTGTAGTATTGTCCTTGTAATTTTCCACTAGCCTCGGGCTACCGGGCTAGTGCGAATTTGCATTCATGAGAGTCTACCAGATTTCAGGCCAATGCTTGTTTAATTTTGGGCCAGAGTCGCAGACGTTGGTGCAACATTAAACCAACATTGGCCCAACGTCTCGCTTTAACTGAGTAACATATCGTGTCATCAAGACTTAATATAGTGTGGACTGATGTATGTGTCATTGTCAGTGTAGTTAAGCCTATTAGGCCTAAGCCTTAAGGTGAAATAATAAGATGTCCATTCTTTGTCTATTAATTAATCTCCTATATCTATAATCCATGTTCACAGTGAGATTGGCGTGCACGCACTCTGTATAGTAGATAATAGATATAATACCTCACAAAGTGACCTGTACAGACGACTGGAGAATAGACAACTTCCTGACAAAAACAAGCACTTGTCTTACATGTACTTGTTTTAACCATTAAAGCGCTGAAATACTATTACACGAATCATGGAGACCAAAGGGTTTTTCAATTTGAAATCATCATAAATGGTCATTTTAAATATGTTTAGGGGCCTTCCTCTTTACAGTGCAGGAAATCGACTAAAGTCGATCGCTGTGCTGTAAGTGTTAATGTTGAATGATCCGCCTATAGGCTTCTCCTGTCTCTGAGTGACCTAATTTTATCAGTTTACTCAAGGCTTTAGATAGATCTACCCCCAGTTTACAACAAGGGACGACAAATACATGGACCACGAGACAATACCTTGTCCCAGCAAACACTAGACGTTAGTTTAACGTTGGGCCACCGTCTACTACGCTGACCCAACCTTAAACCAGCATTGGGTCAATGTCTGCCTGGTTGAGTCTCACTTTGGAAGTTCATTCTTGTGGTTTTGTTGACAACATCAGTTTTTTAATTTAAATTATGACGTCATAATATCTAAATTGAATTTTACTAATCTCAGGCAGTAGTCTACAGACTATGAAAAAACAGTAGGCCTCTTATTTATCTGAAAATTATATGTAGCCTATAGAGTATAGTATCTACCCAGCAAACAGGATACATTGAAGCAATGCTGGTTTAATGTTGAGCCAGCGTTGCAAACGGTGGCCCAACATTAAACCAACATTGGTTTGATGTGTCTTTTTTGCTGAGTAGGCCTACTCAACCCTGCAAAGCCAAAAGGCAGTGTCTGATTCCTTGGAAAGTAAGCAGATACTGCCTTTTGGCTTTGCACAGCAGTACCAGTTGGCTCCAGCACATGGAAAAGTTGACAATTTGCCTACATATAGTTAATTTCAATCATGACGTCCCCCTTATCGGGGTTCTGCCCCAAAATTGGCTGCGGTCATGGCAACGAAAAGGTCAAACAAATGAATAATTAAATTAGCACAGTTTGGCAGGGTGGAGGACATAAACCATGTTAACAGACTTGGCCCAGACTTCAAACCAGTTGACTTATCGTTATAGGCCTACTATTTTAGTTGACCCAATTCTGTTTTAAAGTTGGGCCAGCACTGTAGACGATGGTCCAACATTAAACCAGCATTGGATTATGGCCTGTTTGATGAAGGGCTCAGTGGCGTGTTGTTGACTGCTACCAGATGTTTCGACCCAGGGTCCGCAGATTGCTGATCAAACGATCAGAATGTGTTGGGAAAATATACTTCAAAAGCAATAGGGCCTATAAACGAAACAAGTCATTAGGCCTACCTTAGGCCAGAGCTAACCAGTACCGCATGTTGGGCAAATATTCTGGTTCAGAAAAGTCATAGGCCTACTTCTAAAAAAAGCCATATAATTATAGTACAGTTGTCAAATTACATTTTTTAACTCGAGCGTGTTTCGCGGTATGGACGATGTTTTATGGATGATTCTGGTTCTAAGGGATGTTCTGAGCAGGAATCAGCCGGGTGCCACTTTGGCACCTTTGGGCAGAATTTTTTAAAGGCAAAAACAAAATGGCCGCCAGATATTTCAAGGTCAAATATGATTTTTCAACAAACGAAGCCAGGAACTAGTGTAATACCTCATTTTCATGTGATTTTGACCGGGCAATCCATTTCTTGTATTATTTTTATGACTCAAGTCCATCTTCAAGGTCAAAAAGTCCCATCAAGGTCAAATAAGCGGTGATTCTGACGATTAAAGTCCATCTCCCGCGCTGTAAAGGTTAATGTTGAATGATCTGCCTATAGAAAGTCTAGGCTTCCCCTGTCTCTGAGTGATTAACTTCAATTTTATCAGGTTTAATACTCAAGCCTGTACTGGCTGTAGATAGATCTACCCCCAGTTTACAAAAAGAATGCGGTGGCTCGATCAACGTTAGCTGACAAGCCTAAGATCTCACATTGATCTCAGTCCTATTTCAAGACTATGCTTATTCCGCTTGACTGTGGACAGAGTTCAAATCCGGCTTGGCTGGAGGTATTATCAAGGCTGTGCATGTTCACTGCTCCGAACTGCCCATTATACTGTTTAGGGTTCGAGTCATTTCTGTTTATGTTACACCTTTCAAACCCGTGGAGGTATTATCAAGGCTGTGCATATTCAGTGATCCGAACTGCCCATTATACTGTTTGGGGTTCGAGTCCTTTCAGTTTTTGTTACACTTTTCAAAACCCCGCCTCTTTATAATTTCCTTAAGAATCTCAAGTCGATAGAAATTCTCTCGGCAATCATTGCACCTTCACCCAGTGTTGTTTTAATGCTGGTTCAACGTCGCAGATGATGGATCAACATTAACCCTTACAACGCTGGGATATTTTCATAAAAAACATGGAAACTAAAGGGTTTTTTCATTTGTAAATCATCAATAATATCTTAGCTAACTCTTTCCGCATCATTTGAATACCTATGTTATGGGGTCTACGGCCATTAATAAATAGTGTAATTATTTCAGTGTGGCGATCGCCTTTAGACATCAGAATCTGAGTATAAAGACGGACCCCACGCTGAAAAGGTTACCCCTTACAACGCTGGTATATTTCTATAAAAAACATGGGAACCGAAGGGTTTTTTTTAAATTTTTAATCATCATAAATGTCTTAGTTAGCTCTTTCCGCATCATTTGAACACCTATGTGATGGGTTGACGGACATATATTACATTTTTCAGTGCAGTGATCGACTTTAGACGTTAGAATGTGACGTAGACAGATTCTGACGTCTCAAATTAATATAATCATGGGAATACATAGTGATATGTGACCCACGTAGACCAACAAAAAAGCTACATTTTTACATGTTTTTATTTCAATAATTTCCAAGACCAAGCCGCGCATCAATTGATAGATTTGTGGGTTGATGTGCATGGAAACTTTAGTATCCGTGTAAATGTTCTGAGGAATTACATTTTGGTGATTTTCTGATGATTTTGAATGTTTTATCAATGTGGCTGTGCATGTGCAAATGTAAAAGCAAGCACATGTGAGTGAATGCATAATGAATGGATAATTGCATGAATAAATGATGGCTGGATGGATGGATGGATGGATGGATGGATGGATGGACAAAAACAAACATGTAGCCAAGACATTCAACCAATGTCGGTTTAATGTTGGGCCGGAGTCTCAGACACTGATCCAACAAACCCTTACAGCGCGGGGATTGACTTTACACGTCAGAATCTGACGTCTGTAGACGTCAGATTCTGACGTGTAAAGTCAATCCCCACACTGTTGAGAGTAAACATTTATAATGGCAGTAGACCCACATCATAGGTATTCAAATGAAGCGGAAAGAGCTAACCAAGACATTTATGATGATTTCAAATTTAAAAAACCCTTTGGTCTCCATGATTTGTGCAAACATATTTCAGCGCTTTAATGGTTGAGCCAACATTGAATTCCTTGGGTCTGCTGGGCTTCTCTGTGTTTGAGAGCACTTGTTCAATTCAGAATAAAATACAAACTATGCACCCTCACATATGAAATAATACATAACTGTCAACCAGATTAGCTCCATAATTTGCTTAACGTTTTGACTCTCTGACACTTTGACGTCAGATTATGACGTCTAAAGTCGATCCCCGCACTGTAAGAGTACAAATATTTATAAGCTTTGTACACCCATGAGATAGGTTGTCAAATGAAGCAGAAAGAACTTACTAAGACATTTATGATGATTTCAAATTGAAAATAACCCTTTGGTTTCCACGGTTTATACAACATTATTTCAGCATTGACGGGTTAAATCTTTAACCAGAACTCGTAATCTGCTCTCCTCAGATGATCATCAGCTGATTGTTCCCACAATTATTCGTTCTAAGATGAGTGACAGTGCTTTTTCGGTTGCCCCCCCCCCCCCATCTCTGTCATATCTGAGGTTTTGAATTTTAGGAGGGATGGTATCGTAAAAACTGAATTAATAAGCTGGTAAATGTAAACGTTATATTTAATTTCTTTACTTGGAATGAAATAATCAACATGAACATTACTGCCGATAAACTGCACAACTGTATTTATTTCGACCGAACTCATGTCAGAAAATATATGTGAACTGTATGTGACGGAAATAGGTTTCAGCCTCTACTTTAATATCCTTTAAAAGTAATAATTATTTTAAAAAAATGTCGCCTGAATATGTAGAATGATATACGGAATACGGCGTTAGTTCATCGGTGCTGACTCGATCACTGAAGTTAAGCAACGCCGGCCTCGGTCCATATTTGGATGGGTGACCGCCTGGCACACACCACGTGCTGTATACACTAGGACATGCGTGCAGCGATGTCGTGTCGTTAGGCTCAGAGAACCATGTAAATCAAATGGCTCGTCTGACTGAACTAGGGTTGGACGTAAAAAAACCTCGAAGGACGTAGGCGCAGTTTCCATCTGGCGAGACCCCAAAATGTTGTTCTATAGCATCCGTGGCGCGATTGCACAATAGTGCGAACTGCCACGTAACATACAGGTACAGATACAAAATGTGTGATTACTGACAAAATTGTTATTAGTAATCGTTTCATTTGATAGGTTTTGTATAAAACACATGAGCGGCCTTGGTGGCCCATTTGTTTTAGATGTAGCTGTCTAACTCGGCGGCACAAGGTTTGAATCCCGTCTGGCCGGATGTTTGTCATCGTGGTTGTGCATCTACATGATATACAGTGCTCCAAACTGTTCACATGTTTGTAGTGTGCAATACTGGCTATGCCAATGTACACTATACTGGTCTGCAAAGCCAAACAACAGTATCTGCTTAGTTGTAAAGTGAGCAGATACTGCCTTTTGGCTGCACAGGAGTATCCCGGCAAACACGAAACGTTGAACTGATGTTGGTTTAATGCTGGGCCACCGTCTTCGACGCTGGCCCAGCATTAAACCAACATGGTATCAACAAGGAACGTCTCGTGTTTGATGGGATGGGCCTACATAAAATACATTCTTAAGACATCATGTTTTTTATAGTAGGCCTAGGGCCTAATGTAAAAAGGGTTCCACATAAATACCTGTTATGTGGATCCCTGGGTGGGGGGGGGGGACAAACTGGAGTCCTGTAGGCGGGAGGGGGGAGGTGACACACGATCAGACGGACGTCAAGATCTTATCAGGCCTGGATGGTAACCAGAGTCACTAGGCGGCGCTCTGATCCAAAGCAGGCTCTGTGGTCTCGTCTCATTACCAAATCTCGCCACATCCCGCGTGACTACGTCAAATCTCAGTGACTACGCCGGATCTGTCACGGGATCAGGGACAGCCCCGAACATCGCCCTCAAATCCAGGCAGATGTTATCAATAGTCGTAAACGCGGAACGGGGTCAATGATAACAACAGAGCTGTGTATCATTATCAGCAATGTGTAAATATTACATCCTGTATTATCCCTGTCACTGGGATGCTGTGATGTGTAAATATTAGGGGCCTACATCCTGTTTCCCTTGCCAACAAACACAAAAACTTGAACCAATGCTGTTGAAATGCTGGGCCAGCGTCGTCGACGGTGATCCAACATTGAAACGATGTTAGATGAATGTCCCTTGTTCTCTGTGACTAGATCTGGGTGTATATTCATGAACATTCTGCATCCTATGGCAAGGCATGATACCAACAATAGTAAAATGTGTTGCCATTGAGTAATTGTTTGCATTTGCTCTGTTATATTGAAGTTTGTCCGATTTAAACCTACATCTGATTTGATCAGCTGATTGATGCCAGACGATCAGCCAACATTAAGCCAGCGTTGGTTCAGCATCTCATGTCAGTCAGGAGGGGTACAGGGTGTCTGGACGTCAGAACAAGGAGGTGTAGAACCTAGATTCTCTAGAGAGGATGTACAGTCAGAGTATTGCTGTGTAGGCTACCCTAGCAAATGTGTCTGTATTCTCGCTTCTAAGATGTTGACCCAATGGTTGTTTAAGGTTGGGCCAACATCGTAGACGGTTGGCCAACATTAAACCAACATTGGTTCAGTGGTTCACTGTTCGTGTGAACTTGGGGTCGTGAGTTCGATACTGTCTGGATGTTACAATGCCTTTTGTGAAAAATGAATGGTTTTCAATCGTTTACATACATTTTTTCTGTGAAAGGCGCTCAGAACCGCTGGTTTCAATCGTTATTGTGAAATAAATAAAGTTGATTAGTTAACACAAAAATCATAATTAATAAATAATTTGTTCTGGTATCATGATATAAACGTATTTCTACTCGTGTCAAAATGAAATGTCAAGTAGTCCTACCTCAGTTTTGGTGGATTCTACATCATTTTTTCTGATAATGCTTCTTGGGATCAAGTTTCACACTGATATTGATATTGTGAAGTAGCTCTGTAAAAATGAGTAAGAATAAAAAAACATCACAGATAGAAACTAACTTTATAAATAATATACCACGGTATAGGCGTATATAGCCTATCTAGACAAAATACAAGTGAAATGGAAGCTGACTGCAAGTAAACCCCTTAAACATTAAAATACACCAAAGGTCAAGTCTATGAAAGAGTACAATTAATTTCTTATGTTATATCGTACTTATCTTTTGAAATGTATAAAACAAAATATAGGTATACAATAGTTTTTGTATTATTATTACATCACTACATGAATTATGTCGGTCATAATCTGATAATAGGATTGCATAAACTAAGTGTATGAATACATATATACCTTTCTCATGTCGTTTGTTGTGGTAGGCCTAGATCTCGTTATTTGTAGATATATGTTGATCATTTGACTGAGTTGTAACTCTGAAAAAATAGTAAGTAGTGTATGAATAAATATCAACGTGATTAACAATATGTATTATTAAAAAAAATAAGTATCTTGGAATTAAATCTGTATGCATTTGAAACATTCAGGTATTCCATCTCACCATCCTCAGGAGGTTCACTGGCTGAGTTTCACCTGTACGTGTGAAAATGAGGCCTAAATCCCCATTCATTCCGCACTCTTAGAGATGGAAAGCTTATTCTGTGTAAAGTATAAACTTTATTAATTATCGCTTAAATTTCTTGTTTAAAATTGTGGATGAGCAGAGGATATAATTATTGAAAAACATACTTTTAAAGCTTTTTCTATCAGTGAATGTGACGCGAGAAAACAACTTCAACCCTTGGGCTGCTAGGACGTATATAAACGGTTAACATTAACACTGATTAACCCTCGGGCTGCTAGGTCCGTATGTACCGCCCATTCAGATTATAGTGGTGAAAAACATACTTTTTTTGTAGCTTTTTCTATTGGTGAATGTGACGAGAGAAAACAACTTTACCCCTTTGGCTGCTAGGACGTATATAAACGGTTAACATTAACACTGATTAACCCTCGGGCTGCTAGGTCCGTATGTACCGCCCCTTGGATATGAAAGGGTGTATCTGCCACAAGTGGCAGATACACCCTTACATACCCAAGGGGACGGTACGGTTTCAGGGATGTTTCAAATAAATAAAATTTAACTGATATTGTGTAAATAGTTTGTGGAAGTTGCTCCGTTAATCAAATCATTCACTTTTTCAGATTTTTTTTTTCATAAATAGATTTATTTTCCGTCATTTGAAGCTAGATATTGTGTGGGATATTCCATTTTCAAATGAATAACAAATAGAAACAAACACTTCGGCCGCTGAGGGTTTACAATGCGTACTGTAAAACCTGCTGGTCGTTATAACACACTGGTTTGTGTATGGAGTTAGAAGACGTTATTATGGTTGTGGGACTACGAATATTAAAATTGTTTTCAATTCATTCAGTGCGGGACCGTCAGAATCTGACGTCTAAAGACCGTCCCCGCGCTGAAAGGGTTAACACTAGGTGTCTAGTGCATTAAATGACATATTGAATTGCTAGCATATATAACAATGTAGGCCTACTCCTCTTTTATTCTGATTATACTGCTATTGTCTGATATAAATTGAAACATTTGTCTAATTTTGAGTAGGCCTACGCGCATGTCTGGTTCCATGGGTACACATGTATAGCGGAATATTTATGGTATTAAACAGTATGCGTGTTAATATCTGTTGATCGCCAAGAGATGCTCTAATTTTGTTAAGTCTGATGGTAGGAACCATAAGCAAACATTTCGCTTTTCCTGATAATCTGTGACATGAATGAATGTATATGATGTAAGGCGGGGCAATGTTGTACTCTTTTCTCTGTTCATATCTCTGTTATAGGCATTATAACTACCAAATAGCAGTATCTGCCCACTTTACCAGTAATCAGTTACAGCTGTTTGACTTTGCACACAGTGAATGTATGAATGCCTTGAGCTGTTGAGGGTACATATAAAAAACACCAGAACAATACGGAATAGTTCATGGAATATTTCGCATGTATTTTTATCAGGTCAGTCATCTAAATGTTCTGAAAATATGTTGCTAGAAACCTGAATTCAGGAAAATGATCTACTTTTCTCGGTTGCTTGTTTCACAACACTAGATATTGAACACTAATATTGGATGACGGCTGCAAGAGGATGGCAACTCACTCTCAGGTCAAAATTATTTGTCACTGCGTATTTCTAAAACAATTGATGCGTAATTACACGCACGCAGCACTGTAGGCCTAGGTCTAATTGTTTTTCAAAGGGTTATTAATAGCCTGTCTTGGATTAGAATCACCAGGATACCACAAACAATGAAATGTATTATAACTCAGCAAACACAACACTATGAGCCAATGTCTGGTTAATGTTGGGCCAGCGTCGCTGATGGCGGTCTAACATTGAACCTGCATTTGTGTTTTCTGGGTATGTAACTCTGTGGAGTGGGCATATAAGTATTCCGTAAGTAGATCTAAACAGCATAATTACCTGCTATGGAAGCAGAATAAACACTTGTTCTCGGTGCAGTGGGTTTCACTGTGAAATAGATATCTGTATCAGCCCATTTCGCACTCTTACTGTAGTTAAGCAGCCCTCGCTTACTGTATTCCACACGGTCCGTCGCCGCCGCAGTTATTTGTTTTCAAAATAGCTACTAATCTATCAATTTCTGCTTCTTCATACTTCACATAGTTATCACATACCACTGGGGAATTATTTTGGTGACATTTTGATCCCCATAACATCAACCCTTTCATCGTGTGAGAAAATACAAACGTTCATTTTTATCCGTCCGTCCCGCGTCCGGATGTCCGCATTTCGTTTCCGGAGCAGAACTCGGTAACCCGTGCATGGATTTCTTTAATTTTTGACACACACATCCCTGAGGGGGGTGTAGATGTGCCTTTTGGGGTTTTTGACATTTTACCTGCTTAATTGGCCGACCATCGGCCATAACTAACTTTAATATGCCTGATATCTGACAAACCGTGCCATATAGCTAGACCATTACTACAAAACAAAATGTGCGGTTTCAGGTAGGGATATGCTCTGAAAATTTTCAACTTGATCAAATTAAAAATGGCCGACTATCGGCCGTAATTAACTTTAATATGCCTGATATCTGACAAACCGTGCAATATAGCTAGACCATTACTACCAAACAAAATAAGCGGTTTCAGGTTGGGATATGCTCTGAAAATTTTGGCCGGGGATTATGGTGGCCCACGAATAAGTGTTCGCCTAAAGGCTCACACCTTATTCATGGAACAAGTGCTGTATTTTCCCATATCGCACTCAAATGAACACTGTTTGCATATCAAACCCAATTAACATGATTAACTTCATTCAGGTTCAATCTCATAATTACATTACGTGTCAAATGATATTCTGAAATGGCCTATTCAGACAAAAATCGGCGCATTTTTCAGAGCTTCATAATTCACTGACTGATATTGAATGTCCTATACCGGTAGACTTCTAAACTACCCTAATATCCGTATATCATGTAGGCCCCCTAAATTGTTATAGTATTACTATATACTGCATGTATATGAAGTATTATTTCCATCGTTTGACGGTTTCACAATATAATAAAATAATAATAAACTTTATTTACCGTCGCTTTTTCTGTTATTTATTGGAATAAAAGTACAATATTCAGAGAAAGTTTATTTAGGGGTGAGAGTGTCAGGCCAGCTGGGAGATTAACGGCCCAGTCATAAATTTGTCAACAGACATCTGGTTCTAGGGTGGGATTCGAGTCCTACGCGGGGGATAGTGGTCTGCTCAGGATACACACAATAATACCACTGTTCAACTACTGGTGAATGCCGGGCCAGAATGTTAGATGTTGGCCCAGCATTGACCAGTAGTTTGGCCAGTGAATCAACAGAATCTGTATCATACTCAGCAAGACTCCCCTTATCATGTTGCATTGTAAAATATCCTGTACCGTTTCTATGTTCTTATGGGTGAAAATGTAGACCTAGGCTTAACATGTAAAATACAAATAAATAGTCCCAGGTCATTATAATGTTATCCTCTAAGTTGATGTAATGTTGATGTAATGTTGGGCCAGCGTGGTAGACGGCAGTCCAACATTGGTTCAACCTCTGGTGTTAGGGTGACAGAATAACGCTGTGAGGAAGTGATTCAAGGAATTTCTTAGAAGAATAAATTCCCTTTAACCATGATAACAGACAATCTGACATACAATTCCCTGGGTCTATAACAGGCAATCTGACCTTTGACATACAACTGTGGACAGATTGGTCAGCTCAGAACCTTCACCCAATGTCGTTTTAATGCTGGCCCGCCGTTTGCGATGATGGGCCGACGTTGAGCCAGCATTGGTTGCGCCTGTGTTTTTACTGTGGTCAGTTATTTGCTGAGCCAACATTGAGTCGACATTGCGCCAATGTCTACAGTGTGGGGGCTAATCATTCCATTAAATTATTATGACGTCACACTTAGATAATACACACACAGCATTAACAGCTCACTTTACAAGTCACCAATTACAACTGTTTGCCTTTTGAGGTCCATCACAGGCAACAGGATTTATTCATCCCATGCTGAGTCAATGCTGGGCCACCGTCTGCGACGCTGTCCCAACATTGACCCAGCGTTGGCTGAATAAATCGTGTTTCCCTGGATGGACCCAGGGTAGAGCTGTGTCGTTCTCTCAGAGGCCGTGGATGGATGTATTTGCTTTACCTGAAAAATCCAGCATGGCAGTGACTGAGAGCGATCCCAACCCCAAGGTCCGAAAAATGTCCATAACTTTTTATGACTGCTCGACCTCTGAGCTGAGAATGCAGGCATGGAACTGAAATGTTACTGATTCTTAAAAAAAAACTATTTTTGACCCGATTATTCAGCGATATTTTCCGATATGACAGTCCCACGATTTTGTATGCATTCGATTTTTGGCTGAAACCGGTTTCAGCCACTGGGGCTAGACCCAGGGCTAATCATTTAGATAAAATGCAATGCCCAGCTCCCCTGGACAGTCTTGTTTGACAGCTATAGGCAGAGCAAACTTTGAACCAAATTCAATGTAGATAATTATATTTAATGGTACAACCCCATAGGGACTAGGGACTAGGCTACCGTGGCAGGTAGCATAGCAGATTCAATGAGGATAAATTTAATGGCACAACCCCATAGGGACTAGGCTAATCTGGAAGGTAGCATATCAAATTCAATGAGGATAAATTTAATGGCACAGCCCCATAGGGACTAGGCTAACCTGGAAGGTAGCATATCAAATTCAATGAGGATAAATTTAATGGCACAACCCCATAGGGACTAGGCTAATCTGGAAGGTAGCATATCAAATTCAAGGAGGATAAATTTAATGGCACAGCCCCATAGGGACTAGGCTAACCTGGAAGGTAGCATATCATCACCCTGGTACGAAAGGTTCGTATTATATGCCACTTTGTAAAGCGGTATGTGTCATTAAAGGGACAGGCCCAGGCTAAAATCATAAAAAAATCGGTGATTTTATTTTGGCTTCTTAATATGACCATATGATGTAAACATGTCCATAGACTAGAACTGCAATTTTTTTTATTTTTTTGCTGCGCATTCACCAGTTAGGCTAGATATAGAGACAAAATTCCTGATTTCTAATTTCCAATTTTTCAAAAAAGGATAAAAAATTGGATAGTGGGGTGGGTGGGTGGTGTCTGACCAATCCGATTTTTTTTCTGATTTTTGGATTTATTTTAACTTGACAAGACCCCTAAACGGGCCTTTTATGTGGTGTTATTCTTGTAGTATTTCAACCAGTTACATTTGTCGTTGTTTGAAACCTTTGAAGTACACAGACTTATACACGTTTCGTGTTGTGTGGGTGCAAATCCCGCCAAAGGTACAATATTATCAATGATAGATGATAAAACAAAATATTTATTCCCTGACCACGAGTATAATTATATTCCATATTTTGTGGAATCTCCGTGACAGACAGGTAGCGTGTCCAGCCTGAGACAAGGTAAGAGTTTGAATGCTGTGTTTAGAGGACAATATGATTCTGATCCGTCTCATCATCATAATCATTCATTCATTCATTCATTCATTTATTCATTTATTTCTTCATTCGATTCATTTATTTCTTCATTCGATTCATATATTTCTTCATCCCAATAATTGATTTATTGATTCATTTATTTATCATTCCTTCTATTTATCTATTCAGTTATTCCAGCATTCAGCAAATATGCCATTGATTCATAATACTAGTTTGGGAGCCAACTTTGTTGACAGAAAAAAAAGTAAAATACATATTTTGCTCGAGGAAGAGTGTGAAATAAATAAAATATTGCAGACAGGTGAAATAAAGAATTTGTCCACTTAAAAACTCTAGCACCCCCCCCCCCTCCTAGTAATTGGATGGTGGCCCACTTAGAACAAGACAGATCTCGTTCCGGAGCACGTTATAGAGTGTGACTTTACTAAGTAGTAGGCCTAACCTGTTCCCTTTCTCATTCACGCATCGAGATTCCAATAATATTCATTTGTTTATTATAGGCTACTGACTAATATATGCATTTGCAGCATACACCTGCCGTCGACCCAGTGATGGTACAATGTTGGGCCAGCGTCACAGACGGTAGGCCAACATTATAGCACTGGACCAACGTCCTGTGTATGCTGTATGGAAAGAAGCCACAGGTACAATGATACCCAAACCTAAAAAAGACCCAAAAATAGTCACAAACTACAGGCCCATAAGCCTACTTGGTTGTTTAGGAATACTTTTCGAAAAAATATTAGCCAATAGAATACGAAGTAAACTAGAGGAAGAAAATTTCTTTAACTTATGGCAGATAGGGTACAGAAATAAAAGATGCGCAATGGAACATGTACTAAGACTAGTAAACGATGCCCAAATAGCCCAGACAAAAAATCAAGTAGGAGCTGCTGTCTTCATAGACGTAGAAAAAGCATTTGATTCAGTATGGCACGACGGCCTAAAATACAAGTTAATGAACAGTAACCTGCCTCGAAAAATAGTCAGACTAATGGAATCATTTATCACAAACAGGAAAATAGCAGTAAATATAAACGGAACAATATCTGACCAAATCCCACTAAATGCGGGTACACCTCGGGGCTCGGTCCTCAGCCCTCTTCTCTTTTTAATATATGTGAATGATATACCAATAGATCCACTAAACAACAATGTCAGTGTATCACAATTCGCTGATGACTTAGGATTCTGGACCTTTGCCAAAAACGGCAGAATAATTCAATATAGATTGGCAAAAACACTATCAGATTTAGAAATATGGTGCTCTAAATGGAGGATAAAACTGAACGCGAAAAAAACACAATTACTACTAATCAGACAAACAAAACAAAGAAATCTAAGCATAAATCTAGAATTATTTGGTGAAAAATTAATAAATACAGACAATACAAAACTCCTTGGAGTTACACTAGAAGAAAATTTAAGCTTTAAAGCCCACATAGATGATATAGCAAAAAGAGAACGAATGCGCCTAAATCTATTAAAATTTTTAAGTGGGACTACATGGGGCTGTGAACCACAGACTCTCATGAGACTGTATAAGGCATATATAAGGTCAGTATTAGAGTACGGCGCTATAGTTATGCTTTCAGCTAAAGACCAAGCTATTAAAAAACTCCACATTATTAAAAATAAAGCTATTAAAATAACATTCAGATTACATCAACGATCCAGGACCAATGAAATTCATAAATTGGCTGAGATTCCACTGATAAAAACCAGGCTTGAAGAATCATCCACCAATTTCATCTGTTCACTAAATGAAAATTCAGAATTATTCAAACAACAAAATATAATTCGTGCAGCACGAATAAAAAGAGGTCACAAAACGCTACTAGATAAACTCCAGAATATTTATAAAGAACATCATAATTGAATTAAATATTACTGACACTGCATGCTAGTCTGTGTTTTAGACGGAGGGGTGGACTGGCGACTGCTGCCTGAGCTGTCAGTTAAGGTCAGGTCTGTTTTGACGGCAGCGGCAAGGCGAGACGTGCTACACGACAACAGACAAATTAGTCACTAAATCGCTTACAGCGTTGGGCCGACATTGGATCGATACCCCTCAGCTGGCCTGCGGCGTATCCACACACACCAGGCGGGCATGTCTACGGCAACTCAGCAGTCCCAGCAGAAGAATGCAAGACATTGGGGTGGTTGCGGGCCAATGTTGGCCCAACGCTTACAGCGTTGGGCCGGCATTGGACCGCCGCCTCTACGGGGACACAGTGGCAACATACCAACCATCATACTCTGCCATCAGCTTGCATACCTGCACAATCACACTATACAGCATGTAAACAATACACGCCAAGACGGCAACACATCAGGCACCTTTAATTAACACTCTGACACCCAAATCAAAATAAACACAAATATCAACATGACATACACTATACCGGTGCTCAACTTATGATAACCCTCAGGTTGTTAGAGCGCTGGTTGGGGTATTTTAATACCCTGGTGGCTTTGAAAAGAATTCTAAAACAGCGCAAGTAACTTGATTCCACAATCAAGCTAATCCGCTGCTATTTCTGAATCTTTATTATTCCAATTCTACCGTACAGTTTTCGGAACTCTGGCAATCAAATCAATTCAAATATTTTCATAGCTCTCTTGGCTTCTACTTGGCGGGCTAGTGTATGTGACTGGCAACGGATTGGTAAGTGCATCAACACCAGGGTTCAACTCAGATCAAATCAGATCGTATTAGATCATCCATTGAGCAACGAAGCATGGAATGAGTACCGTCCTCTAGCAATTACTGCACCAGTCGACATTTCTAATGTCGCGCTGTATAAGCCAGTAGCAAGGTAGATTTAACCAACCATGCACACAGCTCAATGCAAAAATTTGAAATTAATTATTTTTTCAACAGACGGGCCACTAGCCCTTACATTTCAAGCGATTCTAAGACATTCATAATCATATGGAAGTCTAATTAGGCTGCAAAATTCTTTTCAACTGCTTTTCATATTCAGAGAATGAAATTATAGTTCGAGATGGAGATCAGAGATACAAGGATAGCAAATGGCTTATTTCAACACCTCTTTCTTTAAACGACCCTTGGAATCCCAAGGTCATCAATTTCAGCTTTCCAGGTTCCAGTCCTCCTTTCCATCCAGACATTTTGTATACAGAAGGAATTGGTAGGCTAAAAAAGACTCACTAACAAGAGATCCTAATGCCATTATCTCACTCTCAGCACCCTTCGGGTGCTAGGGTTCCACACACTGTGTATGCTGAGCGATGATACAAACAAGAAATTACATAAATTATCTTAGTACCCAGCCCAGGAAAATTAATGTTTAGATTTTTAATAATCAAAGACTTATGTGGGCATTCTAGGCGTACTTTGGACTTACATGATATGATAATTATTGTTAAATGTCATGTTTGTATACATATAATCAATAATTTTACATAATAGTATGTTATTGTTTTTTTGTGTCAGAAGACCATCTATACGTGGAGACGCTGTTGTTACACAAACAGATTATTGGAATCACACACAGTCACTGTATGTTCCAAAGACGCCGAATTTCTTTGACTAAATCTCCTAAACCTACTCAGTATTGAACCGATGTTCACAGGATTGGCCAACGTTGTGTCAACGCTCCTGCATTGGGCCAACGCTGAGCCAACATTTCATGTCAGTGACTGAAACTGCCATAGTTATGATGAGATCATTTCGTAGTTTTCAATATTCTGTAGACTCTGAGAAAGTGGATTACTTATGCAACGCTGTATTATATTTATATGCTTAGATGTTGGAACACTGCCCCTACGATGGCGCAAAGTTGGCCCTCTATTCACGCCTTGGTTTTAGGAAAGCTATGTATCCCCTACCAGGGATATTATACAAGTCTATTATATCAGCTTTATCAACTTTTGACATTTTATCTCATTTGGAGATTATTTAGTTGTCAAATTAAATGAATGAAAATATTAACACCTGAATATGTTATATTATTTTGAAACGTCAACTGACATCTTCATCTGCAGTTTGGACAGATATAAAAAGGTCAGGCGTCAAGGTCACGGGATTCAAGGTCACAGAGGTCAGGTGGTCAAGGTCACAGGGATAGCTGACAGCAACTTTTTTCACAGCCTATCCCAGCAAACACCAGACATTGACCCCATTCTGGTTTAATGCTGGCCCAGTGTCTGCGGCGTCTTATTCCAACATTGGGTGAAGGTCTCGTGATGATGATGATGGTATCTCCACTTTGAACAGGCCGTTGTTTGTCTGGCTCAATCTCACGCTCAGATCACACAGTCAGTTTGTTTGACGGTAGCCGTGTAAATGTCAAATTGACCGTATCCAATCCATGATGGCCGCCGATAACAAGTTTTTGATATGAATGATCTAATCAGTGTCGTCTTTGATCACGTCATAAAATAGATCCCCTGATGACTATCAGCTGTGAAACAGCTTCCTGATCACCAGGGGTCGAACCCGAATACCTACGTCTGTTGATGTTCTCCGCCCTAAAGCCAGAAATAAATCTACCCCCGAATTAGATCTATTAAAACATCCGAGATATTATATATAGGTCTACATTTTGTTTAAGTATATAGTCATCGGTACCTAGTCATCTGTATATCAAATAAATAACCACTCGTACAAGTAGAAATGTTTTTTTCTGTGGTAATATACATCTCAAGACAAATATACATTTAAGACTTCACTGCTTGACATTTAAAATATCACTGCTTGCTTAGGTAAAGTGGCGAAGCTAGAAATGAAAGAATGATTTAGACTACTATTTGTCATGTTTGATATTCTGCTTGTACTAAATATATATTTATATTGGATATCATCGTATCTAAATATTTTTCTATACTTGATAGCCTATCGTTCACAATATGCTCGCTCATCTACACCAGTAAGACATATTCTAAGTATCTATCATCAGTAGCGTCACCATGTCAAACAGCTTCCAATATCTATGTATACTAGATAACCTATCGCTCAAAATATGCTCGCTCCTCTAAACCAGTGACACAGGTTCTAGGTATCTATCATCAGTAGAGTTATCATGTTACCATGTCAGACAGTTTCTAAATATCCATCTATACTAGATGACCTAGCGCTCACAATATGCTCACTCCTCTAAACAAGTGACACAGGTTCTAAGTATCTATCATCAGTAGCGTCACCATGTCCAACAGCTTCTAAATATCTACCCATAACATATCGTTCACAATATGCTCGCTCCTCTAAACCAGTGACACAGGTTCTAAGTATCTATCATCAGTAGCGTCATCACGTCACCATGTCAGACAGCTTCTAAATATCTATCTATATGAGTTAACCTTCCGCTCACAATATGCTCGGTCCTCTACACCAGTGACACAGGTTCTGAAAACTGTATACCCCATTTATTTTGGCGACATTCGCGATTAGGAATTTTATCGCTAATATTTATGGTCGATAATTACTTATGCAGGGGCCTAGATCACTCCTGCTATGAAATAACTTGCTGTCAGACTTGTGCTCGCTAAATTTTATGGACTGGGACCAATTTCGCGAAATATTTTGGACGCCAACTCAACGAGGTGTACAGTATCTATCATCTGTATCGGCATCACGTCACCATGTCAGACAGCTTTTAAATATCTATCTATACTAGATAACCTATCGCTCACAATAGGGTCGCTCATCTACACCAGTAAGACATGTTCTAAGTATCTATCATCAGTAGCGTCATCACGTCACCATGCCAGACAGCTTCTAAATATCTATCTACGCTTGCTTTTGTTGTCTCTTTTTAAAATCATTTTTTCTGATACAATTGTGTTGATTTGTAAGGTTACTCAGCAATCGTAAAGTGGTGCGATATCATTGTGAGCACACCAACTCCATGATTAAAGAGTAGTTTGTTATCTTGATCGGACATCGTGGTGTTGTTTCTGCTGTTGCCGCTGCTGCTGCTGCTGCTGTTGCCGCTGCTGCTGCTGCTGTTGCTGCTGCTGCTGTTGCTGCTGCTGCTGTTGCTGCTGCTGCTGCTGCTGTTGTTGCTGCTGCCGCTGCTTCTGCTGCTGCTGTTGCCGCTGCTGCTGCTGCTGTTGCTGCTGCTGCTGTTGCTGCTGCTGCTGCTGTTGTTGCTGCTGCCGCTGCTTCTGCTGCTGCTGTTGTTTCTGCTGTTGCTGCTGCTGCTGGTGCTGTTGCTGCTTATCTATAGTCCCTTTAAGATATTTCTCATTCATAATTTTGTTGATTTGTAAGTCTACACGGCAATCTGAAAGTGATGTGTCATTACTAAAAGTACAACAGCTCTATGAATGAAGAGTAGCTTGTTTTCTTTGTTGCGGGCTGACTCTGCTGCTCTGCTCACTAGTAACACGTAATGTCGCATGCTGACTCTGCTTACTAGAACCAGAGAATGTCGGTGGCTGACTCTACTGACTAGAACCAGGTAATGTCACAGGCTGACTCTGCTGACTAGAACCAGGTAATGTCGTTTTCTGACTCTGCTGACTAGAACCAGGTAATGTCGCAGGCTGACTCTGCTGACTAGAACCAGGTAATGTCACAGGCTGACTCTGCTGACTAGAACCAGGTAATGTCACAGGCTGACTCTGCTGACTAGAACCAGATAATGTCACAGGCTGACTCTGCTGCTATGGTCAGTAGAACCAGGTAGTTCACTACAGTGGCTATTGTATTTAGCATTTTTGTATTCAGTACAGTAGTTGTTGTATGATATTTAGCATTTTTGTATTAAGTGGTTGTTGTATAGTATTTATTTAGAGTGCTCAGATTGTGTGTAGTTTTACCATAGAGTTAGTAGTAGTCTCTACTACCTCCATGGTTTCATAGACAGATAACAGCAAGACCAGTTTATAGTAAAATTGAAACAATTAGAAAAGATATATTACCTTTAAGAAAACTTAAAATTACCCGAAATTATGGTTTAAAAACAAACAGAAGTGGTGCCACCACATATAATTTATATGCAATTACTGGTGTGAGTTTAGGCATATATAAAACTCATTCTCGTGATGTCCATTTCTAAATGCCTTGACGATGTATTTGTCAATTGTATCACATAACTTACCCAAATATACAAATATTAAAAACAAATAAAAAATGGCCGAAAAATTAATTATAACTCCTTCAAATTAAATATCTGATATTCAAACGCATACTCAAATTTACACATCTACTGTTTATTTGTAAATCGTGTACCTCTACAAAATTATTTTTGTCCTGTTAAATAAACTACCGAAATGTTATATGTGGAGAAACATAATACAAATATTACCCTTCCAATTTGAATTCCTAGTTTATATTAAGATTGACATTAAAATATACAATTCCAATAATTACAGTACTTCTTTACCTTCTTGAATGTTCTGGCTGGAATAAATCACTGTCAAGCACAAATAAAGAGATAAAGATATGTTGTGGATATTTATGTTTTGAGGAAAAAGAAGAAGAATGCGGCAGATGAAAAAAACATATTGATTTTTTTAAATGTTTTCCACATCATGAAATGATCAAGCTGTCATATTATTTTATACTTTTAATTTCATCATTGCACTCATATCCATAAAAACAATCTTTATTTTAAGCCACATTTGTCAAAATGTGTCTGGTGTAGGTGTACAGTTTTATAGAAAACAGGGAGAAAATGCTACCAATTGAGGATTGTTTTGGTAGAAAAGAGTGATAGTTTTATATGTAAAATATGTTTCGTAATCTGTTTTAGTCGACTCCAGTGTATGAGAAAATGTATAAACGCCCTTACGAAATAATATGTGATGCTATATTCGAATAGCCAGCTCATGTTTGAGACCGATTTGTATAATTTAAATATGCTCGTCTATTGACAATGTACCTGGTACATGTATAAAGTGACAGCACAGTAAATTAAATGTATGCTAATATCAGGAAACACTAATACATTATGTTAATGTTTTAGCAAGAATATTGGCTGAACCAATTTGCCACTCAGTGGACATGGTATAAATTGTAAGTAGAACAAAAAAAATACACAAACTGTAGTAATGCATATCGTTTCACTGATATTCAGACTCTTCTCTTTTTGATAGAATATGTATTGTCACAGTTTGATTCAGTGTCGGTATCATTTGATCTCGCAGGAGGATCTGGACCAAATGTGTCACCCAAGGGGAGGCAATGCATGCATGGACAATCATCATACCATGCATCTAATGAGTCCTTATCTTTCCTATTATCACCATAGTTATACAGTAACTCTTCTCCAGGATTAATCAACCTAATGGCCTTGAATCCAAGGGTAATAGCTTTGCATGGGCGCTTAATTAATTCGGGCTTCAAATTAGGGTGTCTGATTGAATGATTGATCAATCGACCCGGGCTAGGGGCCCATTTAGATTCATCTATTGAGTCAATGACAAATGTACGACCATTGTCATTACAATGAAAAAGGTAGGTTGTGTTTCCAGCCTCCTTTTCGTAATTGGATGCATCAGTTTCATAAAAGGAATCTCCATTATAGTTACAGATTAGATCTCCTTTTTTAAAGCGGGTTGTGGCTACAATAGCTCTACCCCTCACTCCTCGGGTCACCTCTAGTAGGCCTGGCCATACCTGGGTCCTCACACCCTCGTAGTAAGCAGCGTCTTTTATCTTTTCTAACTCCAATGTCTTCCGTTTTAAGACCTTTCGGTTCACAGAGGCTTGTGGGTGGTTCACATGGTCAGCTGCTTCATCTCGATGGAATTGTTGTAGAGATGTTGTGGTTCTGAAAGAAGTGTTCAGCTTGTGTTTTGCTATGAATTCCCTGGCCTGTTCTGTGCTGGGCTCATTATTAGGAAACTCCTTAAATAATATACCCCGTGTGTGCTGAAACATTTGTTGCATCTTGACAAAGGCATACACGTGATGAATATTGCGGTCAAGCTGTTTAGCTGGTTGAATCAAATCTGCACCTGGCTGCTTCAACAGCCATTGCCTGACACTATCAAAACTAAGGGGACGGCGTCTAAAATAGCTGACAGCTTGTTTCTTCCAGGCATCCATGAGGGGTTTACATGGGACACCGTCCACAACTTGTGAACTATTCTCAAAAGATCTTGGCAAATCCAGAGGGCCTGGCAGATTTTGTCTTAATATACCTGGGATCACAATATTTCGTGAGTTGTTTTTTAACTGGAGCAGGTGACGTTGAAAATCAAACTCCATCATGTTGATCTTAAGGACATGGGCCACAGGATCGGTTGCTTTCATCATAAATTGAGGCATATAAATGCACCTTGGATCACATAGACTATAATCTCCAGATTCAACAGCTTCAACATAGGCCTTGATGCAGGCGTCATAAGCCTCAGTTAGCAAAGCAGCTTTAAAAGTATCATCTCTTCTATGTTTGTTTTGAAACTGGCACGATGTAACAGGAATGCTAGAGAAAGGTTTTCCATCCTGAGTAAGCATAAGTATTGATCTATAAGATTCAACAGAATCAGTGGGCAATACAGGTCTGAAAATACTCACATAACTGCGGAGTATGAAAAAATCTAGATGGTCTAAAGCAATTGATGAGCCATTGTGAATTCTCATCAAGACATAATGTTTTGTGCTAATATGATCCAAAAAGTGTTTTAGGTGAGATTTGAGCATCCATTTCTGAAGAGGTAATGGCCACTATGACTGCAGACTTCAATGCGGTGTCGTTGACTACACTCTGTAGCCTAGCTAAATCCCTCTCCTCAGCAGCCACTGGCTCCATTCCCACATCAGCTGCTGCAGCAGCATCCTCAGCATCAGATGTAGAGTCCTGATCCATTACTACATCATCTTCACCTGACACAATCAACTGGATGTTAAGTAATTGTAAGAGGTGTCTAATTTTATCTTCATGCTCCACCCTAAACCCTGCCTCTTCCACTTTCCTTCTCAATGTTTCTATGCTGACTGTGACAGATATAGCAGCATCTGATTCAGGCACCATAACCCTCTTATCACAGCCTCTCCTAGTACGGCTGGTATATCTAGACGCCATATTTAGGGAAGAATACAATGTATCACTCGTCTATGATTTCTCACCAATTCTTTCTTAACATGGTAGAACGCTTCTGCTTTAATCTTTCGCTCTCACCTTTGTTCACACGTCTCCTTCCCCCTGTGCTCTCACCTGTATCCGTATCTCCACTTTAACTTCTCACCTTGTACTTCACCTGTGATACCACCTACAATGAAGAACAATAACATTATCACTTTCCACCTTGATAAATCAAGAATAATATAAATATTATACTGCTGCATCTTAACTAGAGATCGGTCTATTACTAAATGGTATTTTACCAGTAAATATATTTTATTGTTTTAAAAACATTTTTTTTTAATATAAAAAAATATATGTTTTTTAATATTATCAAATTAATACTAATTATTAGACTACCTTAATAAGGTAGTAAATTAAAGTGATGTGCTTACATCAGAAAATGTATTTATTATTAAAAAATGAGTATCAATTATTATAAAAAAAGATATAGTAATATGATTCCGAATCAGAGGTATCTTACTAGTGTTGAATAATAGACCAATGATCTAATATTAGAAAACCCATAATATTAAATAATAACTTTTTTTCAATAGATAATTAATCCTTACTTTTAGACATTTTTCAATGGTGATGTAAATTATAGTAAATTATTGATAAATCAGATGCCTCTCAAATATATTATACTACATGAACGAAACACGTATGTATGTCATTGTAATGCAGACCACCTTGTCATTGATGGATAAACTTCATATTTTGCACAAGCATGTGCCCTGACTCACACGTTTGAGAATCGTCATTTAAATGGTAACCGCAGTCAACCTACTGTCACCTTTCCATTGATTGATCAACTTCATATTTTGCACAGGTACATGCCTTGAGAAAGGGTTAGCATACTGGAATTAACCTGCCAGAAGGGCTGCTGATAAACGCAAGACATTGAACCAGTGCTGGTTTAATGCTGGCAAAGCAATGCAGGTTGTGCAGACCACCTTGAACTTTCCCAATGGGAATTACAATTTTAGTTTTTCTTCTGGAAGCATTTCAGGTACACACACACAAGGGGCCGTTCAACAATTACGTAACGCTGAGGGGGGAGGGGGTGACGAGATGCGTTACGAAACGTTATGAGGGGGATGGGGTTCAGAGGTCAGCGTTATGTGATATTTTTTATAGAAATCAGGAATAAAAGCAAACTAGTAGATTATGTTTTAAAGCGACATGTAAATATTGAAAAATTTCAAAATTCTCTGCAAATTATTGACTGATATAGCAGCAAGGGCGACTCAACTGTCAACAGTATTAATAACAGAAATTCATGATAACACAAATTTTGGTAGGCCTATTATGCATCCTCCAATACCGGAGCACGGTCAGCAATGGAAATGACTGGAGTGCCTCCCACTGTTGTTTAGTCCCGAATTAGGGAAATATTAGTCATTTTCAATCACTTGAAGTTGTGGGTCGCGGCACTGAGCCAGATACAACTTCAAGTGGGTGAAAATTTAAATAAGATTTGTTGAACGTAACAAACATGAAATCCATTACCGGTAGCCTACTAATATAACTAACAGTGGGCCAATGTTATTGGCTTGTTTTCATTGAGTAGGGACCTATTATCCGGTATTAAAAACAAAGTACCCCGGTAGTCCCACTAATTAGGCTACTCAACTACTGTCAGTAAAGTACCAACTTGTTTTAATTAATCAGTAGCCTTATAGGCCCTATTTTGATGTTCATTTAATTATAGGTCAAGGGAGAAATACACTGGGGTCCGAGAAGGGGGGAGGTCAAGGCAAGCCTTACCCAATGTACAGGGGGGCAGTCGACGTCAGGTTACGAGGGGGAGGGGGGTGTCAAAAAGTGTTTAAAAAGCGTTACGTAATTGTTGATCTATTTTTAGCCCGCCTTTTAATTTTAATTAAATAAGGTGGACTATTGCAATTAAAGGTCGGCGTCGGCGTTAACATTTACTTATGGGCGCAATAACAAGTTTTTCATGTATCCTTCCTAAATTTGTTATCAATGTTACTGGTGACCAGTTCTCAAACAACTTCAATAATGGCTGAACAAAATTCATAATGGCCGATTTATTGCGTTTTTTCTTATTTCACGTCAATAATTTGACCTCGTGGGCGCAATAACTTCAAGTTCAATATTGGTGGCGGCCTATTGTCGAGTGTGCTCTTGTCTAAGTTGTCACAGAATAATTATTAGCCAGAAAATCGTTTAAATCTCAACTAAATAATGACCATAGGTCATTAACCGTATGTCCACCAGCATCCCCTATTATGTGTTATCATAATATTTTGTCACATAAGACATCATATAATAATAATTGGTTGGGCGTTTTGTGCCTGCTGTGGATCTGTCTCCCAAGTCTATTATACTACAATGACGTAGCAGGTATGTATGTCATGGTTATGCCTTGTGTATGTACTTATGTCATGGTTATGCAGACCGCCTTGTAATTGATGGTTCAACTTCATATTTTGCACAAGCATGGGCTTTCACCTTCTAATTTACTACTACACATTTCATTAACCTTCTGGAAGCGCTCCGGTAAGCACAGTACCACTTTCCCATTGGTGGATAAACTTTATATTTTGTACAATCCTATGCCTTGACTCTGAAGGTATTCAATCGGGATTTAAATTGTAACGAAATTACCATATGCGTTTTCGGTGAACACACGATGTTGAAACAATATTGGCATAGTGCTAACTCAGTGTAACAACTCAACGGCTCCAGCAAAAACGATACGGAAGGATGTGATAATGGTCCTATGGCCACAAACATTTAGATGAGCGAGCATATTGTGAGTGTCATGTTATCTAGTATTATCAACAATTTATCACTATTAATCTGTTGACGAACTTCTAGAACATGATTTGCTACAATTGGAATGTATTTTTTTAATCATGATAGAAATGTTAATTAATTTTGTAAGTTGTCACAGAATATTTATTAGCCACAAACTAGTTTTGTTTTCATTAAACTATATTTATATATGACTAGATAAGTCAGAAGCAGCAGTAATATCAACAATTTATCTTCTTTAATCTGTTACCGAACTTCTAGAAAATGATTTGCTAGAATTGGAATGTAATTTTTTAGTCATGCTAAAAAATGTTAATATATTTTGTAAGTTGTCACAAAATAATTATTAGCCGCAAATTTTTTTTTTTTATTAAACTATGTTTATATCTCAACTAGACAACGACCATTGGCTGTCAGTACCAGCAGTATGTCTTACTGGTCAGATTGCCTAATAATGTGTTATCATAGTTATATTTCATTTTGTCAACTAAGACATAATACTCAACAAGCATTGAACCAATGCTGGTTCAATGCTGGACCACCGTTTGCAATGCTGGCCCGACATTAAGTCCCCACTGGTTGAGCGTTTTGTGCTTGCTGTGGATCTGTGGATATTATACTACAAGAACGTAACAGTCATATATGGCATGGTTATGCAGACCACCTTTGTCATTGATGGACCAACTTCATATTTTGCATAAGAATAGGTCTTTACCCGGAAAGTGGTTAATTTTTAATTACCTTTCTAGAAACGCTTCCGGTAAGCTAAATACCAGTTAGCCATTGATGGCTCAACTTCATATTTTGCATAATTACTTGCCTTGATGCAGAAAGTGTTCAATCGACATTTAAATTGTAATTAAATTGCCGTAAGCGCTTCCAGTAAACACACAGTGTTGAAACAATGTTAGTTTAATGCTAGCCTAGTGTCACAACTCAACGGCCCCAGCAAAAACGATACATCTAGAGGATCGAACACATTGTGGGCGACAGGTTATCTAGACTAATGATTTCAACAATATATTTCAATAACCTAAAACTAACAGAAAATTAATCCGCTTATCTAGTCATATCATGTTTTCATACTTATATAATATTTAATTTTAAAACATAAAATATATACCTCATAAACATGGTACCAATGACAGTTCAATAGCCGTCTCGTCGTTTGCAATGCTAGCCCGGCATTGGTTGGATATTTTGTGCCAAGTACTTTATACTAGGAGAACGGGACAGGTATAGATATTATGCTTATGCAGACCAACTAATCATTGACGGATCAACTTCATTTGATCTGTCAAATAGGGACCACTTTTGTCAAATTGACTGCTACAATGCTATGAGACATATTATGTCTCATTCAAATGATGTTTTTCAGGGGCTATAATAAAAAGTTGAAAACGATTAAGAGATATTCACATTTAACAGAGGCACTTCCACCCCAAACCGCGAAGTGGCGGATATAAGAGGGGCGATGGGGGGATGTTGATCCCCCCCCCCCCCCCCTAGACTGAAACGTTTCTTCGTCGAATCCACTCCCCTTATCAAAGAAAAGCTGGATCTGCCCTCTGGGTTGGTCTAGATAAATCGGCACAAATACAACAGTGATGGCATCAAATGTTTGTGTATTATCATATTGGAAGATTAATTATTAGTAAGTAAAACACAATGTGATCCGTGTGGACATGATTAAGGCATGGTGGTGTGTGTGTGTATGGGGTAGGAGGGTGAAAGGGGTATATTGATGGAGCTGACCTGGCTACCCACGTGACAACACAGGCTACACATATATACAATGAGCCTCCCCTGAATACAAGGCTGTCTACAGAATGAAATTCTACTTGTTGTTAATATAGACCTACGACAATAAATACAAGACATTCATATACATATAATTCAACATTGATCCAATGTCATGATCATTAACTAAAAATTGAGGTAAAGTTGAAGGAATATGGAGTGTTTGTCTGGACTTGGTCATTAGAGGCATATGATGTTGACTGGCTGATGCTGATGAATATGTAAATAAGCAGAATGAGGGAACAGCCCACATGACCTTCTCCATGTTTGGCTGGTTTCTTACATTTAACTACCTTTTCTGATTAAATCTAGACATCAAATGGATATATCAATAAAAATATTGGAAGATAAATTATTGCTAAGTAAAATACAGTGTTTTTGAAGGGAATGTGGTCTGTGTAGTCATGATTAAGGCGTGTTGGGGTGTATGTTTGGAGAGAGGGGTACAGTGATGGGAGCTGGCCTGACTACACAGGTGACAGCAGGGTCTACACAGATAAATGTCTATTACTTATGAATAAAAATGGAAAATAATCATGATAATATTCATTATTTACTTTCTTGGTTAATAATACAAACAGTGAGGACATCTGCCAATATCAGCTACATTGCCTGTTATTGTTAATCAATTCACATACATATTGAACACCCTCCACAATTTTGGGTCCACAAACAGTCATGTGGGCTCAGGACGACGTAGCTGATTTAACTTCTCATAGTTATTTGTGGCGTGTTTTTGGTTTATCAAATAGCATATAGTCAGCGGTCTTATCGCTCTTCAGAAGTAAAAGGTTCCGGCGAGATGCGAACTCACAATCTCTTGTTTACCAGACAGGCGCTTTAACCAACTAAGCCACGGAACCATCATTTTATTTGGTTCACAGTGATAATATGCTCAGCTGTCATCATTTATTTAGAAGACTCTGCCTGTGACATGCTTCATAACATAATTCAGTATATACTTGTAAAAGTTTTTTAAAATTAATAATGTATGTAGATCATGAACATAATCCATGTGTTGCTTATTTTGTAAACCAGGGGTCGTGAGTTCAATCCTCACTGGAAGATGTAATGCCTTTTGTGAAAAAGTAAATGGTTTTCAGTCGTTTAGATACCTTTTTTTCTGTGTAATGCGCTCAGGACCCCTGGTTTCAATCATTAGTGACACAATTTATACATGTTATACAGTAGTTTTTAACAACTGAATCACCTTTCAACCTTGTTTTGAGACAGGGTATCCACAGCCATAGAAACAGGGGAAAACAGGAGAACTTGTTTTAAAATTTAATTCTAGGAAAAACACATGTAATTGTGTAAGTATGGATTGAGTCTTATTTATCTCAATAAAATATCTGTCTGTGTCTGTCTGTATATTTTTGAGAAATACGGACAGATAATTTTAAATGGCTGTATTTTTTTTTCAATTAAATTCAACCAATGCTGTGCCAACGTATAACTAACAATAAGGCTCAATGTCGGCCCACCATCAGAGACACTGGCCCAGCATTAAATCAACATCGGATGAGTGTCTCTCCGCCAACACTTTGACGAGAGGCATGGGGGCTATGGTTGTACTTGTTTGTTATAAAAAGCAAATCAATCATAACACCCACATTCGGAAGCAGCGGTCATGGGATTACTAAATATGATCCAACTATAACATCTCAAATAACGTTTTTATAGTGATGAAATATATTATTTTTATTCAATGGCTTTTATTTAAAATATGGTAAGAGTTGCATAAATGAAGATGGTCACAACGTTTTATTCCTGAAACAGTTTAAATTATTCCTCTTATTCTAATATTCCCCTGAACATAATATTATATCATATTCAAAAATTCAAATATTATTCTGACATGGCATTGTCAAGTATTTTATCAATATAATAGTCTTAGATACCCCCCCCCCCCCCACTTGTAATTAAATGACACCACAGAGCACATAAAATATACCCAGCAAAAAAGTCTTTGACCCAATGTTAATTTAATGTTGGTCCAGCATCAGAGACGGTAGGCCAACCTTAAACCAGCATTGGGCCAACGACTCGTGTTTGCTGGGATATCTTATTCTGATAAACTCAGTTAACTCCCCAGCGCTGTTAATATTTAATTACTGTCAGTGGCATTACATTCTGCAAAAATAATAATTATGGGCGGTCTACAACTATCATAAATTTATTGGAAATAATTCAAATTCTATTTTTTGTCTGGCTGTTCACCACATTATTATAAATACCCACTGTAATATATCTAATTACCGCTCAGACCAAACCCATTGTGTTGGATTATATTTGTTATCCTTCTTTTAGTTTATACTTATACATATATGTTACATGTTTATCTATTATCAAGATTATTATCATGTACCGTATAATTAACACTATAATAGAATGTATAACCATGTTCATTTTAATGAGGCAAAAGTCTGCAGAGACTTCCGTGCCATATAAATATCTACATATCTATCATATTTCATTCAAAATATGCCATGTGGAAACAAATACGGAAATTGTGCTGCAAATTCTAGACATGTCAGACCACACGCTAGCGTCTCTAGCAGGGAAAAGGTTAATCCTAGACATGTCATACCACGCGCTAGCGTCTCTAGCAGGGAAAAGGTTAATTCTAGACATGTCAGACCACGCGCTAGCGTCTCTAGCAGGGAAAAGGTTAATTCTAGACATGTCAGACCACGCGCTAGCGTCTCTAGCAGGGAAAAGGTTAATCCTAGACATGTCAGACCACGCTCTAGCGTCTCTAGCAGAGAAAAGGTTAATTTTAGACATGTCAGACCACGCTCTAGCGTCTCTAGCAGAGAAAGGGTTAATTCTAGACATGTCAGACCACGCGCTAGCGTCTCTAGCAGGGAAAAGGTTAATTCTAGACATGTCAGACCACGCGCTAGCGTCTCTAGCAGGGAAAAGGTTAATTCTAGACATGTCAGACCACGCGCTAGCGTCTCTAGCAGGGAAAAGGGTAATCCTAGACATGTCAGACCACGCTCTAGCGTCTCTAGCTGGGAAAAGGTTAATTCTAGACATGTCAGACCACGCTCTAGCGTCTCTAGCAGAGAAAGGGTTAATTCTAGACATGTTAGACCACGCGCTAGCGTCTCTAGCAGGGAAAAGGTTAATCCTAGACATGTCAGACCACGCGCTAGCGTCTCTAGCAGGGAAAAGGTTAATACTAGACATGTCAGACCACGCGCTAGCGTCTCTAGCAGGGAAAAGGTTAATTCTAGACATGTCAGACCACGCTCTAGCGTCTCTAGCAGAGAACAGGTTAATTCTGGACATGTCAGACCACGCGCTAGCGTCTCTAGCAGGGAAAAGGTTAATTCTAGACATGTCAGACCACGCTCTAGCGTCTCTAGCAGGGAAAAGGTTAATTCTAGACATGTCAGACCACGCGCTAGCGTCTCTAGCAGAGAACAGGTTAATTCTAGACATGTCAGACCACGCGCTAGCGTCTCTAGCAGGGAAAAGGTTAATTCGAGACATGTCAGACCACACGCTAGCGTCTCTAGCAGGGAAAAGGTTAATTCTAGACATGTCAGACCACGCGCTAGCGTCTCTAGCAGGGAAAAGGTTAATTCTAGACATGTCAGACCACGCTCTAGCGTATCTAGCAGAGAAAAGGTTAATTCTAGACATGTTAGACCACGCGCTAGCGTCTCTAGCAGGGAAAAGGTTAATCCTAGACATGTCAGACCACGCGCTAGCGTCTCTAGCAGGGAAAAGGTTAATACTAGACATGTCAGACCACGCGCTAGCGTCTCTAGCAGGGAAAAGGTTAATTCTAGACATGTCAGACCACGCTCTAGCGTCTCTAGCAGAGAACAGGTTAATTCTAGACATGTCAGACCACGCGCTAGCGTCTCTAGCAGGGAAAAGGTTAATTCTAGACATGTCAGACCACGCTCTAGCGTCTCTAGCAGGGAAAAGGTTAATTCTAGACATGTCAGACCACGCGCTAGCGTCTCTAGCAGGGAAAAGGTTAATTCTAGACATGTCAGACCACGCTCTAGCGTCTCTAGCAGAGAACAGGTTAATTCTAGACATGTCAGACCACGCGCTAGCGTCTCTAGCAGGGAAAAGGTTAATTCGAGACATGTCAGACCACACGCTAGCGTCTCTAGCAGAGAACAGGTTAATTCGAGACATGTCAGACCACGCGCTAGCGTCTCTAGCAGGGAAAAGGTTAATTCTAGACATGTCAGACCACGCTCTAGCGTCTCTAGCAGGGAAAAGGTTAATTCTAGACATGTCAGACCACGCGCTAGCGTCTCTAGCAGGGAAAAGGTTAATTCGAGACATGTCAGACCACACGTTAGCGTCTCTAGCAGGGAAAAGGTTAATTCTAGACATGTCAGACCACGCTCTAGCGTCTCTAGCAGAGAACAGGTTAATTCTAGACATGTCAGACCACGCGCTAGCGTCTCTAGCAGGGAAAAGGTTAATTCTAGACATGTCAGACCACGCGCTAGCGTCTCTAGCAGGGAAAAGGTTAATTCTAGACATGTCAGACCAGGCGCTAGCGTCTCTAGCAGGGAAAAGGTTAATCCTAGACATGTCAGACCACGCTCTAGCGTCTCTAGCAGAGAAAGGGTTAATTCTAGACATGTCAGACCACGCTCTAGCGTCTCTAGCAGAGAAAGGGTTAATTCTAGACATGTCAGACCACGCGCTAGCGTCTCTAGCAGGGAAAAGGTAAATTCTAGACATGTCAGACCACGCTCTAGCGTCTCTAGCAGAGAAAGGGTTGATCCTAGACATGTCAGACCACGCGCTAGCGTCTCTAGCAGGGAAAAGGTTAATTCTAGACATGTCAGACCACACGGTAGCGTCTCTAGCAGGGAAAGGGTTGATCCTAGACATGTCAGACCACGCGCTAGCGTCTCTAGCAGAGAAAGGGTTAATCCTAGACATGTCAGACCACGCGCTAGCGTCTCTAGCAGGGAAAAGGTTAATTCTAGACATGTCAGACCACGCGCTAGCGTCTCTAGCAGGGAAAAGGTTAATTCTAGACATGTCAGACCACGCGCTAGCGTCTCTAGCAGGGAAAAGGTTAATTCTAGACATGTCAGACCACGCGCTAGCGTCTCTAGCAGAGAAAGGGTTAATTCTAGACATGTCAGACCACGCTTTAGCGTCTCTAGCAGAGAAAGGGTTAATTCTAGACATGTCAGACCACGCGCTAGCGTCTCTAGCAGGGAAAAGGTAAATTCTAGACATGTCAGACCACGCTCTAGCGTCTCTAGCAGAGAAAGGGTTGATCCTAGACATGTCAGACCACGCTCTAGCGTCTCTAGCAGGAAAAAGTTAATTCTAGACATGTCAGACCACGCGCTAGCGTCTCTAGCAGGGAAGAGGTTAATTCTAGACATGTCAGACCACACGGTAGCGTCTCTAGCAGAGAAAAGGTTAATTCTAGACATGTCAGACCACGCTCTAGCGTCTCTAGCAGGGAAAGGGTTGATCCTAGACATGTCAGACCACGCGCTAGCGTCTCTAGCAGGGAAAAGGTTAATTCTAGACATCATATTAATATCTTTCTGTTGATTTTAAAGAATTGTTAAGTGATTATTTGTATAATCCAGCCAAGAAAACAGGCAATAAAGCACTGTATACAGAATATAAGCAAGCAAGAAATAAAGTTGTAAATGACATACGAAAAGCCAAATCTGATCATTACACTAGCCAAATCAATCAATCTAAATCCGCTAAAGAGATGTGGAAAGTAATTAGGTCTTTGATAAAAATTAACAAATCAGCGCCTTCCCCTATATCTGCCGAAAATTTCAATGATTATTTCTCAAATATTGGACCCAAAATTAACAAGAAATTTCCTGGGGATCCTATACTTCACTGGTCACTACTTGAATCTATTTACACCTTCAAATTAAGACCAATAGGGGTCAACGAGGTTGAGTCTTATATTTCAAAATTATCAACCGAATCAAAGGAAGACGTTCTGGGGTTTGACTCAAAACTGATAAAAGATGGGTCACATGCCCTACTGACCAGCCTCGCGTCCTTATTTGACAAGTTAATCCAAGATCTTGAATCAACTGATTTTCTCCCTGAGTTCGGGATTGTTTCTCTTTCCAGTCTATTATTGCATATGTGGTACTTTTCTGTTGTCGTGATTGAAATATTGTGATCCAAATATACGTAAATTGGAATATTTTACCCATCTATAAATGTATGTATTACGTTTTATGTGCAATGTACTTTTCTTTCTATAGCATCTTTTCATAACTTATATTTTGTTAATAAAAAGCTTGTGTGTACAAATATATTTTCATCCTGTGTAAATGTCAAGATGTGCTAATGTTACATAAGTTTCTACGCTTTTCCAGAGTGATTTTTTTACCACTTACCATAATGTGTTTTTTATGTCTAGTTGTTGGTGCGAGAAACTGGTATTTACACTTCTATCATGGCAATGCCACTTTTAACATTAAATTGATCTTACGTATTATCAGATATCCACATAATAACATGTGCTTTTTAAAAGTTTCATATGACAGTGTTAATCAATTGATTTTAAGTTTAGCTATAATTAGATTATGGATATTTTAATCTGTCTATATTCCATTTAAAATATCAGATATTTTAGAAATGTACTGTATTGAATGTATGACAGGGCACATATTTTAAAACTAGCATCTTTGCAAATATGTATACACCCTGTATAAATATATTTTAATAAATAAATAAATAATAAATTGTTTTACAGATGGTGTTATTTACACACGATGGGGACGAACAATATGTCCTGACACAGCAACACTTGTTTACAAAGGTGCGTCTGTCTGTCTGCATATCCGTCTGTCTGCTGGTGGATTTATTTGAAATAATCTCAGGGAAGGATATGTAATCTGTAATTATATGCCCTGAACAATTTCTCGGTGTCATAAGCTTGAAATAAAACACACAATAATGAAATCTGCATCTTTTAAAATGGCAACTTTGAGAAGTGCTTACTTGTTTTCTAATACACTGGTCAAAACATTGTAATGATAGGAGATTATTGTGTCTAAATGAAAAGTTATCATTATTCCTATGTTTTTTCGACCAGGGATTGCAGGTGGATCATACCACAGTCAGACAGGAGGAGGAAGTAATTACCTGTGTCTGCATGAAGATCCTATCTTCAGAGAGAATAGAGCACCAGGAGGGACCAGACGTGCTCTAGTGTATGGTGCAGAATATCAAAATACTCCTATAGATGGACTAAATGACCATGACGTACCTTGTGCTGTATGCCAAGCCACACAAAGATCCGTGCTGATGATTCCCGCCAGAAACCAATGTGAACTTGGCTGGACAACAGAATATACAGGTTACCTCTCAGCGGCTTATAGTGGACATCAGCGAACTGAGTTTGTGTGCATGGATGGTGAAGCAGAGCCTCTCCCTAACAGCATAACTAGTCACGATGGCACCCTTTTCTACCCAGTGATTGGTAAATGCGGCTCTCTTCCATGTCTTCCTTACATAAATGACAGAGAGTTACTCTGCGCTGTCTGCACTCGTTAATTAAACAGTTTGAAATCGGTTCACACTGGAGACCAATATACATTTATGTTTTCAGATATCGGTTCAATTTTAGTTAAGAAATACTAAAAAATATGTTTTTAATGACCATTTGTCATGCTTAACTGATGATAAAACATTGAGATTCCATGGTGGTTGTAATCCACCTACGTCATAGGCAAGCATACTACACATAGTACATGGGATACTGCTTGTTAACAATTATTGGATGTCAGTTAAATTGATTTTGAAATGATTGGTATAATTATTCTGAAACTTCCGTGAAATTATAATATCAAATACAGGGAATACAAAAGTTTGTTCATAAACCATGCATTAGCCATAGGTCAATTACTATAATTATTCTACAACGTCCTTGAAATGATATTGTATAATACAGAGAGTGGGCAAAAGTTTGTTCACCCCAATTCATAAACATGCATTAACCACGGTTCAACCATTATTGAACTGTCGCTGATATATACTACACCCACATTCGCTCTCAGCTTTTGACTTGTACCAACTGAACTGAAATTAAATATCCGGGTTAGAGTATAATGCGATACAATGCAAGGTATTCAGCATCGTTTGTATAGACATCAGTGTGTGTATTTTAAACAGCACAGTGTACACTTTGGGGTGAACAATTTATCGTAATTTATCGTAATTTATTGTAATCAGATTAATTATGATTTATGCTGAAGAGGTGACAGGATATGAAGGCTACTGAATCAATTGTATGTATTTATTTGATGGCTAACGAAGAATTGCATGTTTTTATTTTATTACTGATATAAATGTAGCTATAATATGATACAGATATTTTTTATATAGTACATATTTCATATTTAATACCAGGTAAAGATTACTATGAGTTTTGTTATAACTGTAGTCAGAAACCAGAATTATTGTACCAATTTACTTGCAAATGTATGTGAATAAAGTGACGATCTAATAGAATATGTATACATGTGCATATCGAGAAATCAATAATTCTCCAAATAGATGACGAAATAGAAATACACAAATATTGTAAATGTTGATACGGCATTATTATATTGATTGTTTTCATATTGTGAAACTTATATTATTTTGTAGCTTTATCATGATGTATGCACAATACTGTTGATCTGGGAATATTCGCGAGGTTTAGGAGGACAAATTCGCGAATTTTAGAATCTCGCGAAAAATTATTATTTTTATAGCGCTATCTATCATTGAAATCGATAATTCACGAATTCTAGACCTCGCAAAAAAATACAAATTCGCGAGAAATCCAAACACGAAGAAGAGTAAAATACAATTTAAATTAATAAATCGAAAACATTAATTTGTATGTGGCTGTCCCTAATAAAATGGTGAAGTTGATAACTTTGTTTTTTATTTTTTCACACCTTTTACTTATCGACATCAAAAAAGGAACTTTCATCATAATTATTCACAATCAAAAATATTACTACAAATTAGTACAATAATTGTCCTATGTGATCACAACATACAAGTGGATGAAAATTATCGAAATTTGACAAAATGGAGCCAAATATTTTAAAATCGTACACTTATTTTATAACAATTGTTTACTATTTAAAGTGCCAATAAAACGTTTAAAAAATGCATTGTCGTGATTGAGGCTCAATGAGTTAACAATGATATATATTCTAGGACCCCTTTCTGAGATGATCATAAGAGTTATCTATCGAAGTCCGTGTTCTGAGACGATTTTAAAAGTTATCTATTCAAGTCTGTGCTCAGAGACGAGCTTAAGAGTTATCTATTCAAGTCTTGTTTTCTGAGACGATCTTAAGCGTTATCTATTCAAGTCTGTTTTCTGAGACGATCTTAAGAGTTATCTATTCAAGTCTGTTTTCTGAGACGATCTTCAGAGTTATCTATTCAAGTCTGTTTTCTGAGACGATCTTAAGCGTTATCTATTCAAGTCTGTTTCCTGAGATGATCTTAAGCGTTATCTATTCAAGTCCGTGTACTGAGATGATTTTAGGAGTTATCTATTTAAGGATCATGTTCTGAGATGATTTTAAGTTCTGCGCTAATTTGTTAATACACTACATGAATGCGCTGGCTACGAGGGACGTAATTATCATTTATGGTAAACATTGAGGATCGTCTCAAAACACGACTCCTGGAGGATGAACAGTAATCCCTCTGATGAGACTTAAATCGGCCCAAGGCCGGTATAATGTTGGACTCCATCTGCGACGCAGGCCCAATATGATACCGTAACTTGGATGTATTATCTGATTATGTTTGCGGATCATCTCACATTAGTTAATCACGTCGACGAACATCTAGTGTGACATTTTTAAATCAAAAGAAAATATAAATGAACTTGAAAAATAAAATGTTGGTGGACAATGCATATGTATACAGGGGCCCTTCTAATAGCAGGCGATTTCAACTTACACTGGACTATACCTACCAAGACAGTTGTCTGTATTTTAATGTCCATTCTAGAATCCATGGATTTAATACAACATGTGAAATCTCCAACTCACAGCATGGACACACTCTTGACCTTGTAATATCACGGGGATGAGACCATCTCCTCAATGCTGTTCAAGTTGAAAAAAATATGCTTGAAAATGAGTGCGATCATTTCCCTGTATCCCGTTCCATCTATCTGAAACCAACTGAGCCAGCTGTGACTGAATGTAACATAAGAACATTTCGCGAAATTGAACCAGTAAGGTGTGCTGAAAGCGTTGCTGTCTATATTGCATAAACAAATGCTGACAACATTATGCTGACTGGTTTTGATTTGTACAACACAGCTTTCAAGACAGCTGCTGACGAACATACCCCTTCAATTAACACCAAGAAATGCAGTGCTCGCCGACACCTGTGATATACGAGTGAAATTCATGCTCAAAGAGTTACCAGAAGAAAATATGAAATGCGGATCAAATCAGGATTAGAAATACACAAGGAGATGTACCACACTCAAAGTTGTAGATATGATTAGCAAAGCTAAAGAAAAATATGATATGGAAGCTCTTTAAGATACACAGCAAAAGGTATGTTCAGGGTGGTGGGTACACTACTCTCCAGACAAGAAACGGTATTACCAAATATCTCCGACTCAGTCGAGCTATCTAACACATTTGCCATTTTTTCAGTGAAAAGGGCGTAAGCTTCGAGCAGGCCTAGATGAAACTGACTGTGGGACCCTATGTAATCAGGATACCAGGGATGTTTCGTGCAATCTTTGTGAGTTTCATTCCATTTCATCTGATATCATGCTTAAGTTGATAAAACAATCACCCACTAAATCCTCTATCTTAGACCCTATTCCAACAACATGAATATCAGCGCACTGAGCTCGTGTGTATTGATGACGGCACAGAACCTGTCCCTAACAGCATTGCTAATCTCAACGGTGCCCTTTTCTACCCAGCTGCTGTTGCTAAAAGTGGCTCACTTCCATGCATTCCTTACATAAATGACAGACAGTTACTACTGTGTGTTGTCTGCACTAGTTAATAACAGAGTTTGCAATCGGTTGACACCGGAACCCATTAGTATGTGAACGTGCCGCATTTTTGCTTTGTTTTACATGTATGCTTTCAGATAACCGTTCGTTCAATTTTACTTAAGTAAAACTAAACAATATTTTGTTTTAATGACCATTTGTCATCAATGACTGCTGATAAGACATTGAGATTCCATGCTGATTGTAATACACCTACATTATAGGGAAGCATAATATACATAAGACACGGCTAATGCTTGTAAACAATTATATTGAACATAATTATATTAATAGCTAGCAATACTTGGATGTCAGCTAAAATTGATTCAGAAACACAATATGTATAATTATTCTACAGCTTCTGTGAAGTTATATTATCAAATACAGAGAGTGGACAAAAAACGAGCGAAGCGTAATGTATTACAAATTTGCATTGCTTCAATTGGTCAATAAAATATGTTTTAAACAAGAGTGGACAAAAGTTTGCTCACCCCAATTCATAAACCATGCATTAACCACTGTTCAACCATTATTGAACTGTCGCTGATATATACTACACCCATATTTGCTTTCAGACTTTGATTTGTACCACCTGAACTGAAATTAAATTTTGGGTTTAGTGTATACTGAGATACAATGCAAGGTGCTCAGCATCGTTATGACTTATGCTGAAAAGGTGACGGGATATGAAGGCTACTGAATCAATTGTGTAATAAATACTGATATAAATGTTGCTATGATAAGATAAATTGATATTTTTCTTCTGTAGTATATATTTCATATTTTTATACCAGGGACCGGTTTCTTTGATTTTTGTTATAACTGTATTCATGAACCAGAATTTTTTGTATCAAAAAATTTAAATCTAAGTGAATTAGGTGACAATATAATAGAATATTTGTTCATATCATGTTCATATCAAGAAATCAGAAGGTTATTTTAATGTCTAGTCTTATTTTAATAGAAGAAGAAGAGCAGAAGAAGAGGAATGTTTATGGAACAAATAACACTGAAATAAAACGAATTAGATATCATATCAGGATGACTCCCATTACGATTCAAAAAGTTGCTGGCATGGAAGGCACCTTATTATAAACAATATGAACATAAATTACTAGTAGTAAATCAGAATACAAAATTATTATACAAAATAAAGCAGCTTGCCAAATCAAATTTTAAAAAGGACTGTTCAAATGAAGAAGTTTAGAGAAATATGGGATATGATTTAAATCAAACATACACTCATTTAAACGTGTTGAAGATAAAAAAAACATGACATTAAAGGGACTGGCCCACGCTAAAATCATAAAAAAATCGGTGATTTTATTCCGGGTTCTTAATAGGACTATATGATGTAAACATGTACATAGACTAGAACTGCAATTTTGTATAATTTTTGTGCTGCGCATTCACCAGTTAGGCTAGATATAGAGACGAAATTCCTGATTTCTAATTATTGACAACCATGTCAAAAATAGGAAATGCGGGAATTTCGTCTCTATATCTAGCCTAACTGGTGAATGCCCAGCACAAAAATTATAAAAATTTGCAGTTCTAGTCTATGTACATGTTTACATCATATGGTAATATTAAGAAACCGAAATAAAATCACCGATTTTTTGATGATTTTAGCCTGGGCCAGTCCCTTTAATCAGCAATATTTGAAAATCGTTAACTTAACATCAATTCATGAGATCCCAATAATCTGCACCCAGTCGAGCCTGTGAGTCGTGACAGCGTGACACAGACTCATGACAGAATATTAGATTGCATTTAGTATAGTGTCCAAAGCTGTTTAAACTATGAGTAAATATATGTTCTAATATTGATAAATGTGTGTAGTATTTAATAAAAGTGGCTTTTGGTTTCTGATACAATTACGAGCTAACTGATGTTTGTTCCCCCCTTTGTTATAATCTTGAATGTCGGCGTTTGTAGCCCGGCAACAGAATGCTCAATATTGGCCTGACCCAAAATCCTCTGATATAGTTTTTTTCTCTGCTGATCATTTAGCTTTGGTGTCTACATAAAGATATCCAGGGTGGTGTGGATGTGTCACCTTTGAGAAATTTTATTTATTCAAGATGGCCGCCATGGACCCGAAAAAGCTCTGAAAATGCCTCAGTTATGATGTACTCGAGTTATAAAGGGCAAACACTCGGTTAATATGTCTTGTAACAATGTATGTTTGTCAAATTTTATTCACATATATCTGTACTACATCTTCACTGTTTGAAAATGCAATAATGGAGACCATTTTGGATGCCAAAATGGATGCTGTATGGCTAAAAGTACAGTTATAATCATATAAAACAAAATTATATAGGCAAACGATAACATTTAGGCGATGGGCTCTTTATGGCTACCACGCAACCCCCCCCCCCCATCTCAAACGAATGTTTGTTTGGAGCCCTGGGATATACTGAACACAAAATACATGGACATGAATATGTAATATTCAAGTCATTAACATTTAAATTTGAAACAAAGCTAAGTTAATATATGTTTAAATTGTTGACAAAATTCAGAGAATGTCACATTTCAAGGATAAACTTATAGAATAAATGCGAGACGTGGAACCAGCATTAGTTTGCTGTTGGCTCTTTACATCTGCAACCCTGGCCCAACATTAAGCCAACGTCTCGTGCTGCTGAGCTGCGGGTGGGAATGTTTCTTCCGCCTTTATATCAGAAGCTAATGCTGTTTTAATGCTGGTCCACTGTCTGAAGCACTAGTCCAACATTTATCCAACATCGCCGTGTCAGTAGGCCTACTTTAATATAAGGAACGTTGTGACGGAATGGATGGTACGTGTTTGTAGTGTGTAGTGTAGTGTTCACCTTATCACTGTTATCAGTGAGTATCTCCATCATGTGTCGTAACTCCCACAACCTAGACCTGCTGTATTAAATATATCAGACCTCAGCAAAGACATTAGCTGCAAAAACGACATGCTAACCCGATGCTGATTTAATGTTTGGCCAGCGTCGTAGACGGAGGCCCAGCTTTGAACCAGCATCGGAAACAAATATCGTGTAAAGAGAATGACATAGGCATACATGTCATAACCCGGCAAGAACGACATGTACACCCGACGCTGGTTTAAAGTTGTGCCAGCGTCGTGACAGTGGACCAACATTAAACCAGCATTCAGACTATATCGTGTTTTCGCCACCTCTCGGTTACGCAGGCTGCCCACAATATTGAATCTTTACGAGTGAGCGGAGAAGAAACATGTTGTTTCTTTGAAACTTGAAGGCCAGAATGTGTTTCGAACCCGCGATCTCCGACTTTCCAAGCTGGCAGGTTTAACCACCTCACCAGGGCCCCCGCTCTCCTACATGTCACAACATGACAAAAACAAAATATTCACCCAATGCTGATTTGATGTTGGGCTAGCGTCTGAGCTAGAGCTCCGGTAATAAATATGGCCTATAGCTACCCCTGTAAAGACAATGGCCTACGTGGCCTCATCCAGCAAAAACGACATGTTCACCCAATGCCGATTTAACGTTGTGCCAACGTCGTATACGGTGGACCAACATTAAACCAGCATTGGGACTATATCGTGTTCTCCGGGAAGGTCATTGAAGTACCGTATTCAAAAGCTTAGGGGTTGGTAATGATCACCAGAAAAAAGTGTTTTTCGTGAGAAATATGTAAATTGCATATATTTTAGTGTTTTATGTTGCAATTTTGAAAGAAAAGGGGTTCGTTTTTACTGGTCTCCATTGACAATAATATATAAATAACGTTCGTTCGCGTCCCCTCTCCCATAACAGGCCTCCGTTGGCAAGGATAAATAAACACACATTCATTCAGTAAAGCACCCTTGTTCCAGTTACACACCACATAACGTATCGGCTGTGAAGAGTGCAAACAATATTATACGATATTGTGAATAATTGAATATCCAGGCATAATGCATAATAAATAAAAATAAAAGCCTTTTAAGCCAGCAATAATTTTGAAAGATTGATTGTCTTGGAAAAAGGCATAATCAATAAATAAAAGCGTTTTAAGCTGTCATTTTATAGTTCAACTACACTTAGGTATATTAATTAATTAACTACTTTATAAACAGTATATTATTAAAATGAGAACGAATACATGGATTTAGAGCGATGAGGGTTCTGGGAAGTGACCATGTGTTGTCTATATCTTATCTGATAGTATGCGCCTCGTTTCATCCATAAATAGGCGCTGTATATAGATATATATATATATTATATTCGTGAACGTTTCAACAGGAGGACTGTTATTTATTACTTAGCGCTAAACCACAGTAAATGCTATTCATCATTTCGATGATGGGAATGACGTCTTTTTACGGTGAGTGGACACTTGTAATTTAATCATTTGGTTTGTTTATCTGTTTTATTTTAGTTTATTTTGTATTCATAAGAGCCAGAGGAAGACTTAAAAGTGACTATTACCCAGGAATATCAAATACTCACATCAAAAAAATAAATAATAGTAGAAAAATATTAGCTTAAAGAATGATTCAACTGCAAGACGCGCATGCCTGGGACGGTCAAGTGTAGACCAACAGTAGCCTATTGAGTACAGATTGACGGCATTAATATAGCCACTGAACTGATTACAAGATACTACTTAAACGGGACATTGATCCAATGCTGTTTTAATGCTATGCCAACGTCTGCGACGCTGGCCCAACATTGAACCAACATTGAATAAATGTACAATGTTTGAGAGAAAGTCCGCCTGGCCTAGCCTAGCAAACACAAGACATTTGTATAACATTTATACAACGTCGGCCCAACGTCTTCGACGTTGGTCCAACATTGCATAAAGTCATACAAATGTTTTGTGTTTACTGGGCATGTCAATACAAGCTTGGGTCAAGCAGTTTCAACATCCCCGCAGTAATACAGTCAGTTTGTTTGCAAGCAAGCGACCAAGTAGGGGTAAGGGCCAAGTCTTTGAATTATAAACTCATAGATGTCGCTCAAGTATATATGAACTTGCTGTGATTTGAGAACTTGCTCTTAATGAGGCTTTAGGTACGAAACGCATATTTAGTATTATTATGGAATAGGGACTTGGCCTACCCACGGGCACTATTGCTTTCTGGGGGACCCTTGTTCCGTGAATTTTAACAGTTGACTACACCTTTAAGTTTCAGTTGTTGTGTCAGTTCGATTATTTACTAAGGGCCTCCACTTCTGGGCTTTTTGTGAACAACTTTTGCATACTAGTCGTCAAAAGGTTTATTACATGTAGGATATTGTATACATTTTCACATTACCATTCAATACTTAAAATCACTTTCGTAGACTTATAATTTGCACTTAAGCAAGTCATATGCGGTAAAAATGAACATATTTTGGAAGGTACATTTTTAAATGCCTGGTTTAAATGACAGACTTAAATGCCTGGTTTGAATGTTTTGCTTAAAATAAAGTCTGGTGCAAATGCCTGGTTTAAATACATGTTTTTGATCCCTTGTTTAAATGCCTGGTGATTTAAATGATTGGTTCAAATATGTTTAAATGCATCGATTAAATACCCGGTTTAAATGCCTGATTTAAGGAGCCGGTTTTAAATGCCTGGTTAAAATTGCGTGATTTAAATTCCTGATATAAATGATTAGTTTAAATGCCTGGTTCAAATGCCCAGTTTAAATGCATGGTGTAAATCCCTGATGTTAATATCCTGCTTAAATTGCTGCAAATGTCTGGTTTATATTGCTTGATTTAAATGTCAGTTTTGAATGTCTGCTTTAAAAGGCGGTTTAAATGCTTACTGAAAAGTACTAAAGACCACCACAGTTTGTTTTACTATTTTTTCAGTGTGCCTCATATGTGTGTTAATGCCCACCGATGTATTTGGTGAGTTTTTTCTATATGTATTTTTTTGCATGCGTTGTCAATTTACCTTTTTCAATTGTAATATATTATTTGGAAAGTATGTGGAGTGATGTCATGCCTTCTAAGACATATGTGCAGTACTAATAGTAGTAGCGGTAGTAATAGTAGTAGTAGTATTAGTATTAGTAGTAAATTGTTGTATTACGTCATTTTTCGGCAATAATGGTCGTAGTAGTAGTACATTGTTTCAGAATGGTCATTTAAGTGACATTGTAATCAATACAAACAGTGCAGTCCATTAATAAGATGAATGATTTACAGAAGTTGACGTAAGGGTGGGGTGATAGGACATGGTGGGTTGCTGCTAGTGTTTTCCTTCACTCGTCTAATGAGGGGTTCTGGGCATGTCCAGGAGATTCACCCAAGGCATGCCCAGATGTCCAGAAACTCGTTTTTCAGACAAAACACGACTCTAACACTCTAATGCCGGTTGTTTCAAGATTACCATAGCCAACATCAGTGGCTGCACTGTAGTGACACTGCACTGACAGTGCCTGCACTAATACAAGAGCTGCATTTGCACCGCTGTTGAATAAAAGAGCCAGGGTACGCCACTGGCAATCCGTCCAAGCTTTATGGCCAGACACGTGGTAGCTGCAGCTTCCCTTGGGTGATTGGTATAGATCAGTGCTTCCGTACCGTGCAGCAAGGCATGCAACAACCGGAACAGATCCCAGTAACCCTCCCCGGATGGGGGCGGAAGGTACTATTACAAGCGATCATCCCAGTACCACGTCATCATGTGTACATCATTCATCTCATCAATGGACTCCACTGCTGTTATTGTATTACATTGTCACTTAAATAACCATTAGTGTCAAAAAATGACGTAAAACAATAATTTACTACTACTACTACTACTACTACTACTACTACTACTACTACTACTACTACTACTACTACTACCCTCCCCGGATGGGGGCGGAAGGTACTACTACTAGCAATCATCCCAGTACCACGTCATCATGTCTACATCATATATATCATTAATGGACTGTTGTTAATGTATTACAATGTCACTTAAATAACCATTAGTGTCAAAAAATGACGTCAAACAATAATTTACTACCATTACTACTACTACTACATAACGAGATTCCACTGCATGCGTATATCACATTGTTATTTGCTCTGGCGTCTGATAGGTACTGCTCATATTGAATGTGTTTACAAAATAGCACTGAAACCCCCGAAAAATTACGGAGAAAGTATCACATTTCCCATATAAGGACATTTACATTTTAAAGAATCAGTTTAGAAACTGTTTTCTTATCCTTTAGTTTTAAGCGTAATTTATATGTTTATATCGCATGTAATTTTGTGATGGCGGAACACAGACTCAACGAACAGTTACGCCCACCCACCTTCCTGAAATATAATTCCACGTATAAAATCATTGAAATTCCAATTTTGTTGCATCTATGGACATGAATAGCATACCGTCATCAATTAGTTAACCATACACATGTTCGTGACTGCCACAAAATGACTCACCCTTTTGAGAATTTTAATCTGTCTATAATCGTTACATAATAAACTCTCAATAATGTTCAGAACAGCATGATTTATGTTCATATCTGGCCTTGAACTTGGCATATTTGGCATGTTATGTTATTTTTCAGGGAGTTAGCTGTATTTAAAAAAACGTGTTTCTAACAGGTGGCAGTGAAGGCACAACCTTTGTCTTCTCTTTCCCTCGCACATATAATGAATACACAACTGAGATAAGAATAGCATCACGAGTAGAAAACAGAGTCTCACTCTCCATTGATGGCTTTATGTACGTGTACGAAATACCGGCTGGAGGGAGTGTCACTCATAAAGGGGACTCTTCCACAAGGGTGACTTCTGGCCTTGACAATAAGGGTTTTGAGCTGACGTCAGATTACCCTGTGACGGCTACGTTAGGCTCTTCATCTCATGATTCCACCCATAGTCCAGATGATAGACTTCTCAGACCACTGACTTCAGACGATACAGAATTCTTCATCATCAGCTTCTTGGGATCAGCCGTATCTGACGCTGATTTTCCTCTGTCATTCTTCACAGTCACTGCGGCTGATGATGATACATCTGTATCTATATTTGATAGCGATGGGCAGAGCTACTCAGATCAAGTACTTGACAGGTAACATGCCATACAGCCAGCTTGCCATTCAGAGAACCATTGATGTTAAAGTGGTTTTACATTAATGCAACGATATTAAAAGTTAACCTTATTGGAATTCCCGATTTACAATAATCTGCAAAATAAGAGTCGTTCTATTTCGAGTGAAATATATACAAATCTATAGATGTAAAACAACACCAGGATTAGATAATAAATCTTTAACAGCTCGTTTCTGCACGCACGTGAAAAAACACATTTATTATAATTACTGTATATTAGTCAATTTACATAAAAGTTCGCTCACATTGTACTAACTTCTTGTACATTATTCAGTCATAGACATCTTCGTTTTCAGATATCAGGTTTATACGGTAGATGCTTATGATATGGGTTCCTCTACTACAGACTACACCGGTTACTCCATTACATCCAACAAACCAGTCAGCGTCTCTGCTGGACATGGAAATGTCAAGGTAAGAAAATACATCTTATGCCTGCAGTAAATACTGTTTAATGATACTTTGGAAAAAGGTAAGTCGATGTATTATACAACGTGCATGATACATGTAAGATATCTGCTAGAGGCTAAGGTAAGTCGATACCTGCACAAAATATTGTTTACTACTTGCAATGCGCTTACAAATCCAACATCAGTAATATTGTTAATGAGCTGCCAATCTGCTCAAAAAGTACTGCTACTACTACTCAGGCCAGTACACACTGTACAGCATTACGACACTTATTAACTTATTATAGATGGGTATATAGATATGTTGTTGATGACAGACCTATGCAATCTTATAAATAACGTAGGCTTTTCTATCATGTGTCACACGTGCTATGAATGCAAAATCTACAAAAAAAAATAACTAACCATACATATTCCGTCACTACGGAATTCCAATAAGCGTTATATCTGACAATGGCGTCAGTTGTCATGCTTGGAATTAAAAACTGAAATAAAAAAATGGATAGTTTTGCAGTTTGATAGCAATACCTATCAATACTTTATAGATGGTAAAATCATAGTTCTGTATCTGCAGGTTGGAAGTTATACTTTTCAATACATCATGGATAGCATTCCTAACACATCAGACCTCGGACTGGATTACACAACTTTGCCTGTTGGATTCGGTGATGTCACTGATGGTTACTTTATCCGAGTTGTGGCTACAGAAGACAATACATGGGTCCTTATTGCAACTCGATCGGAGCGGCTTAGAAAAGGAGAATATTTGGAAGAAGAAATTAATAATGGGCAAAAGGTTGCCAAGGTATGTGTAGATAATATTAAATTAGGTCTATTATACCACCATTAATTTCTAGTGTATATCCTAAAAATCATACTTTGAATTAATAATAATTATGTCCTGTTCATAATGTTGTGTTACTGATTCTAATATATGTTTACAAAACAAAGCCAGTAACAGTGGGTTGAATCAACTACTCAATGTAATATTATGTTACAAATGCATACATATTTTTTCGCCTAAACATTGTGTATTTAACCCTTTGAGCCCTCACGATGCATTAAAGCATCATTTGATATCCCTAAAAACACACTTAATTTTCCTACAACTAGTGGTTTTAGAATGGAAATTTATATGAAACTGGTTTACCAATACATGGCAATTTTCTTCAATTTTCTACCCCCACCAAATCATCTTCATCCACTACAAGTCGAGAATTGTAGCAGTAATTCGGGGCTTGTAGTGGATGAAGATGACAATGGAAAACTCAGACTTGAAAGGGTTAAATTGTGACAATTGCATCATTTTCTTCCAAAACAGAAACCTCCAAAACTAACTGCGTGACTTTTCTTTAATTGAGTAGATTGCCTGTAGCAATCCATGTTTAGCGGCACAGTTCAGTAAGAATGAGGCATCACTTGGTGACATGTACCAGGGCTGGGCTCAGATGGGAGACACCATGACAGTGCTCACTCCTGACACTGACTTATCTACAGATCTAATGTTTGTCACCCCAGAACTAACTGAAGAACAACAACTGGTTAAACTGAGTGTGATTGTGTCATCAGAAGAAACTGACAGTCTGTACCTGAATGGAGATAAACTCAATGTGAGTGTTAATAGTAATAAGAAACTGACAGTCTGTACCTGAATGGAGATAAACTCAATGTGAGTGTTAATAGTAATAAGAAACTGACAATCTGTACCTGAATGGAGATAAACTCAATGTGAGTGTTAATAGTAATAAGAGACTGACAGTCTCTACCTGAATGGACATAAACTCAATGTGAGTGGTAATAGTTATAAGAAACTGACAGTCTCTACCTGAATGGAGAAAAACTAAATGTGAGTGTTAATAGTAAGAGGAAACTGACAGTCTCTACCTGAATGGAGATAAACTCAATGTAAGTGTTAATAGTAATAAGAAACTGAAAGTCTCTACCTGAATGGAGAAAAACTCAATGTGAGTGTTAATAGTAAGAGTAAGTAAGTAAGTAAAATGCTTTACTTCACTTTTCGGCCAGTATGGCCATTTAAGTGAAAATTCCAGGTATTACAATATCCCATATTGTATAGTTAAAGTAGTAAAGTAAAGACAAAGCCAATAAAAGCATGATCGTACTAAAATATTGAGTTTAAAGTGTTTGATATGATAAGATGACGATGCTCCTGGCACCTATATGTAACGAGTCTGATGACATGTTGTAGCGCCTGCACTACAACACAGTTTAATGAGTATAAAAATATCAGTATAAATAATGTAAAATATGAAGTTATTATAAAATGAACGACTTATCAAGTCACTATATCTCCATGAACTTTGAGTGATTGTGTAAAAACTACAAGTCTAAGTCTAATAATTAAAACATAGAATATAGGTTACATTCCCGAAGGAACTGAATAATAAAACCAGCAGGGGTGTCCCTGAATAGCTCAAATAAGGAATTAAATGCAAAATACTTCCTTCTAATGTGCGCATATTTCGCACAACTGAGAAGGTAAGTAAGTAAAATATTTGCTTTACTTCACTTTTCGGCCAGTATGGCCATTTAAGTGAAAATTTCAGGTATTACAATATCCCATATTGTGTAGTTAAAGTAGTGAAGGAAAGACAAAGCTAATAAAAACATGTTCGTACTAAAATATTCAGTTTAAAGTGTTTGATATGATAAGATGACGATGCTCCTGGCACCTATATGTATCGAGTCTGATAACATGTTGAAGCGCCTGCACTACAACACAGTTTAATGGGTATAAAAATATCAGTATAAATAATGTAAAATATGAAGTGATTATAAAATGAACGACTTTTCAAGTCACTATATCTCCATGAAATTGGAGTGATTGTGTAAAAACTACAAGTCTAAGTCAAAACAGTGTCATTGTCAAAACAAATATATAATATATACTATAATACTATATACTATAATCAAAAAAAGTAAACCCATTTAGACATAAATATGAATGACATAAACAATGAACAGAGAAACCATTAAGTAGGTAAGTAAATGTCTTCTTTACTTCACGTTTCGGCCAGTATGGCCAGAGAAATCATTAAATCACAATTTTTTTTTCAAAAATTAAAGACTTACAGTGCCCCCACAGTTGGTAATAAGGTCTGTGATATTGGAGGACATCACAGAGCGATCACGAACCGTGAGGACACCGTAAGTCACCACAGGCTAATTGTACGGCAATGGCCTCTCTATGACATGCTGCATTATCCGCCAGGATGCCACAGAGAAACCATTAAAACAATGAAATGAAAAACTAATTATATGACAATGGTTTCTTTCGGACATCCCGTCCAACACCAGGATGCCAAAGAGAAACCATTTACAAAAACGAATACATACAATAGAAATACTTAAGACAGTCCCGTATACTAATAGAACGTTAGACACACATCCACATACCGATTCAGATCATATTGAACATCACAAACCAATGACTATGCTCTGTATTTACCGCCAAACCGATTTAATATAGATTGAAAAGTAATGCAAAATACTCTAGACCCATATGTAATAACGTGAGAAAAACACAATATTAATAAAACGTTTGGGTGTGCTTGGCCTTCTATGAAGTTGCCCAGGGGGGACCACGCGGAGGTGACACCCATCCCCCCCCACAACTGAGAAGGACATGTCTTACAGTGAGACGAGTATTGCAGCACATAGGTCGCAATTCTCCTCTCAATAAATAGCCGTTTGTAAAATAGGCATGGCCAATTCTGGCCCTGCATAAGACAACGTCATCTCTTCGGCGTTCCATTGGTGTAAAAGATCGCTTAATGATTGGTTGTACCTCGAACAATTTGCTGGTGACATTGATGTTCCATTCACCTTGCAAAATGTCATCAAGGTAGACCGAGATGTTATACTTGAAATCAGTATATGGTATATAATAAAACTGTTTTGTCTTATCCAGGGCAGCCTTGGCCAAAACATCAGCCCGTTCATTACCCTGTATTCCAATATGGCTGGGTACCCAGCAAAAAATAATGTCCTTGTGCCCAGACAAGTAGTGACACATATGCAAAATATTGGAAACAATTGGGTTGTTGAGTTTTCGACTCTTAAGAGCCTGCAATGAAGATAACGAGTCTGTGACGATCATGAACTCCTCGTCATTACTATCCCATATGTATTCGATGGCAGCTTCAATAGCTAACAGCTCTGCTGTGCAAATTGAAGCCTCATCGTTGATACGACAACTAAATTCATGATCATCACAGACAAAGGACATAGCTGTCCTCTTGTCTTCCTTTGATCCGTCAGTATACACCTTCCGGTGCTTCGGAAATCTACAAAATAGCTCTAGCAACATGCTCTGGAAGACAAGGGGACAGGTGTCTCCCTTCCTGAGATCTGAGAGGTTAAAAAGTATATTAGGCTGATAGAGAAGCCAGGGTGGACATTCTGGTGAGCGCACAACGCTAATTGCGTCGAGCTCCACCTCCATGTCCTCCAGATGTGGTTGAAGCCTTATACCCAAAGGAGGTATAGTCCCTGGCTTGTTATTAAACAATCTCTTGTATTCAGGGTTGACAACACACGAGTATGCCGGGTTCTCAGGATTTGCTTTCATTTTCATATAGTATTGCAGGCTCAGCTTCAACCGGCGAGTCTCTAAAGAGGGCTCACCGGTCTCCACCTGAAGACTTTCGATGGGTGATGTTCGAAATGCCCCTGAGCATAATCTCAAACCTTGGTTCGCGATTGGATCAAGTACTGCTAAGTACGATCGTCTCGCTGAACCATAAACAATACAACCATAATCCAGTTTGGATCTGATGTGAGACCGGTAAATCCTCAGTAAGGTTGTCCGGTCACCACCCCAATCCTTGCTGGATATAACTCGTAACAATTGTAATGCTTTCCTACACTTATCTTTCATATATTTGATGTGTGGAGTAAAACTGAGCTTCTTGTCGAAAAAAAGACCAAGAAATTTGACCTGCTCTTCAACAGGAAGCTGTTGTCCATATAGTTTGAGATTAGGCTCAGGCTGTAAGCCATTTTTTTTGCAAAAATGTACACATAAAGTTTTTGTGGGAGAAAATTTAAAGCCGTTCTCATCCGCACAAGTCACCAACTTATCGAGGCAACCTTGCAGGCGCCGCTCAATTATTGCCATATTGCTTGACTGGCAGTAAACAGCCAGATCATCAACATATAATGATTTTTCAATATCTTGTGGTAAAGAATCAATTATACTGTTTATTTTAACGGTAAATAGAGTTGGTGAAAGGATACTACCTTGTGGGACACCCTCCTCCTGTGGATTTAGTGAAGAGTGGGTGTTGTCTAAGCGGACTTTAAATTTTCTCCCCTTTAAAAAATTATCAATGAATAAGGGTAATCTACCCTTCAGGCCCATTTCATGGAGATCTTTCATGATACCACCCTTCCATGTGGTATCATAGGCCTTTTCTAAATAAAAAAATACTCCAACTGTATGTTGATTTTTAACAAAACCTTGACGGATATAAGTCTCTAGTCTGACCAAATGGTCTGTGGTGCTCTTTCCTTTTTGAAAACCACATATATATTTAGTTATTAGGTTATTGTCTTGTAAAAACCATGTGAGACGATGATTGATCATGCGCTCCATGATTTTGAAAAGACAACTTGTCAATGCTATTGGCCTATAATTATTAGGATCTGTTCAATCTTTTCCAGGTTTAGGGATCGGGATCACTGTTGCTTCTCTCCATCCATCTGGGAAATCCTGAGATTGCCACAGATCATTCAAGAGTAGAAGCAACAGATCAAGTGATACATCAGGCAAATGTTTCAGAAACTGGTAGTGAATTTCATCAGGGCCAGTTGCCGAATCAGTTGCCTGAGCGATAGATTTAATTAGTTCTAGTTTAGATAAATTAACATTGTACTTTTCGTCATTATCTGACTCAAAGTCCAATGTGTTCTCCTTCTCCTTGTCCCGAATCTTTCGAAATTTTTCCTGATAATGATCTGGTGACGATTTAGCAGCGAAGGATGTCGCCAGCGTTTCTGCAATATCCGTTTTATTGGTTATTGTGTCAGAATCAGTGACAAGGTACTTGATGGTTTTATCTTTCCTCTTGCCACTGATTCTGCGCAGCATTTGCCAAGTATGTTTTGCCGATGTATTATTATTTATTGTGGAGACATATGCTCTCCAAGATTGCCGCTTGGCTTCACTGATTGTGCGGCGAGCTTTAGCGTAATCTTTCTTATATCCGTCAAGGTTTTGTCTAGTTGGCTGTTTTTTAAATTTTTGCAAGGATTTTTTCCTTTTGTCTATTGCCTTTCGGCAACCTTCGTCAAACCAGGGTTTGTCGAGTTTTTTGGGAACTGTCGAGGTTTTGGGTATGCTTATATCTGCTATATTGTGTAACTTGGCTGTAAAAAGGGCTATAGGGTCATCAACCCCCTCTTCATTCTCAAATTGAGAGATTGTGAGGCTCTCCCCACAAGACTGTTGGAAGGCCTCCCAATCTGCTCTGTGCAGCCTCCAATGCTGCACTCTTTCTTCAACAATAGAGTTGTTGCTCTCTATAAATATAGGATAATGATCACTGCTAAAGAGATCCTCGTTGACCCTCCAAGTGTAATCCAAATATAAATCGGGATCACACAAGGATAGGTCAATGGCTGTTGCAGATCCTGAAGCAGGGTGCAAATAGGTGGTAGTATCATCATTAAAAATGCAGAGATTTTCCTCTGAGAGGAAGTCTTCTATTATTCTGCCCCGTGGGTTGATGTCCCTACAGCCCCACATTGTGTGGTGCCCGTTAAAATCTCCCAGCAGCATGAAGGGTTTGGGCAATTGTTTTACCAGCTGCCTCAATTCCACAACATCTACTGAGCGGTTTGGGGGTAAATAAACAGAGCATATCGTCATTGGCCTGTGACAGTTTATGTTAACCGCCACAGCCTGTAAAGTTGTATTCAACGTGATCTGTTGATGTGGTGTTCCATCCTTTACAAGGATGGAAACCCCCCAGCAGGCCCTTTCATTATTGGCAGGGCCAAAACAATTGATTATTGAATAGTTTTTAAAACTTATGTTAGTGTTAGGTTTTAAGTTAGTCTCCTGCAGGCACACAGCCGATGGGCTGTGTTCCTGCAGAAGAATAGCCAGGTCATTGTAATTTGATCTTAAACCTCGACAATTCCATTGTATAATTTTGTGGGCCATTATGAATTTTTATCCCTCCCTGGTTTTATCTTTGCTTGGAGTGCAGCGATGGTGTCGGGAGATACAAATACCTCGCTATCGCTGCTTTCATTACCATCTACACACTCCATGGATTCGTATCTATTGTACGTAGCGATCGGGTCATCAGTGCCCTTGGGCATTCGACCACTGCCTTTATTTGTGCTTTTCTTGTTAATTTGTTTTGTTTGTTCAGCTATTGGTGGTTTATTTACCGTTTCTGTGTTCTTGTCTTTATTATTTGTTTTGCCATTTTTGGTTTGTTTTGAATCCCTATTTGCCAGTGGCTTTGGGGCAGTAGGGGTAGCTGCTGTTGTTGTATTTTTATTGATCATAGTTTGTTTTTTGGCAGTGGAGGTATCTTTGCTTGTATTAGGTTTTGATGAAGAGGATACAGGTGTTGCGGAAACATTTGTTGCACCAGTTGCAGATCTGATCTCTACTGCATCAGTCTGGCAACCAACCGACACAACCTGCTTCGCGACAACACTGGCAAATGATGGTTGTTTGCTAACCCCTTCAACAATTTTCCGAGCTTCAGGGAAGGAAATCTTTCGCTCTGTGCGAACACGTTGGATTTCCTTCTCTGTAATCCATCGGGGACAATTTTTGGAATAGGCCGTATGTTCACCATTACAGTTGACACATTTCATTGCAGATGTGCAGGCGGTGTCTTAATGGTCAGGTTGTGCACACTTCGCGCACACCTTCGCTTTACTGCAGTTATCTTGGTGGTGTCCAAACTGTTGGCATTTGAAACACCTCAAAGGGCTGGGCACGTATGGCTGAACGGTACATCTCTCAAATCCAACCTTTAAGGTGGCCGGTGGAGTTGGCCGATTGAAAGTGAGAATGGCAGTGTTTACTCTAATCATTTCTCCGTTTTTTTTAATGGTAACCATACGTGCGTCAGTGACTCCTTGTTTTTTGAGCTGTGTCAATAATTCCTCTCTAGTTGTATTTTTGAGCTCAGGAGTCCTGAGAACTCCCTTTGAGGTGTTTAGTGTCCTGTGTGGTGATACTTTCACAGGCACTTGGGCCAATTCCGTAACTGCTAGAAGCTTGGTAGAATGCGTTTCTCTGTCGACCTCTATTAAGAGGTCGCCAGAGCGCAGCCTTTTGATGGTTTTAGGCTCTCCTACCAAACCCTGGATTCCCTTTTGGATGGCAAATGTTGAGAGTCTGGAGAGAGATTTCTCATCATCTCCAGACGTCATCATCAAAAATCTCGGAAAATATAATTTTGCTTTTAAAATTTCCTCTCTGGTTTTTTTATACCTTTCAAGGTATGCTTGGTCACTATCAACTTCCTCCTCATCGCTATTTTTCCGCTTTGTCGCTTTGTTATGACCGTTATCCATGGTGTGTTGTGTTGTTTTTTCATCACCCTGGCTCTCCACCCACCACGGAGCCCTACAAGGGGGCAAACTGCCCGCGGTAACCAGCAGGAAGTATTGTCAGAGCTACCAGGGTGATATACTCATAGCAAAAGAACAGCAGTTGCAATAACCGCAGTACACATCCTTTCACCAGATTAGCCCATGAGCCATCGCCATCTAGTGTCCACAATCGTGTATATAAAAATGGGATTGGCGCTATCTTTCACCTTGTCTTGGATGATTGCTAATGAGATGAGATGATAATAGACAAAAATGGACACTAGATCAACGAGACTAGCCGATTGATCTGGCCGGGCCCACCAGACCACCCGTCTCAATGAGATAAGGGCCAAAGTGGTGTGTTGGGAGTATAGAGTCCGCAGGCTCCTACGCCCTCAACCACCAGGATCCCTTCTCCCACCTATACGGGATGCAACCCACGGCAAACAGGTTGAGGGTGTGTTTAGCCTTCTAAAAGAAGTTACCAGGGGGACCACGTGGAGGTAACACCCTCCCCCCCCGTTAATAGTAAGAGGAAACTGACAGTCTCTACCTGAATGGAGACAAACTCAATGTAAGTGTTAATAGTAATAAGAAACAGAAAGTCTCTACCTGAATGGAGAAAAACTAAATGTGAGTGTTAATAGTAAGAGGAAACTGACAGTCTCTACCTGAATGGAGACAAACTCAATGTAAGTGTTAATAGTAATAAGAAACTGAAAGTCTCTACCTCAATGGAGATAAATGTAAGTAGAACAAAGGCAGGGTTATGGCAATGTCCATTAATAGAGATACACTTGATGTAAATGATGTGTGGATTATCAAGTAATATAAGGTACGTAGAAATATGTTTTTTTTGTTTTAAATTTATGTCTGTTTTTTACATTGACACAAAATCGTGTATTTGTTTTAAACATTGATTGTTTTAATTATAAACACTCACTGGGTAAATATTTCATATAGGTGTCAGGAGCACCATCATATTAACATCATATTTTATAAACTTAATATTTTAGTGTGAACATGCTGTTGTTAGTTTGGTATTTTTACTTTACCACTTTTACTATACAAAACGAGATTGTTCTACTATTAATTGTCACTTAAATGGCCATACTGGCCGAAAAGAAGTGAACTTAAACATTTTTTACTTATTTACATATGCATGGTTATATTTGTAGAAATTTAAAAAAGGTAAACAACGGTGTGGTAAGTAAAATATATCTGAACAAATGATCACATTCACCATATATGTTACATTTATTATCATTGTATACGCGTTATATGTGTTGAAGTCTTCAAAGTTAGTGTAGCTGTTGAGAAATTAGTAGTTTGATAAAAACGTGAAATGCAAATCATATTAGATCACGAAGCAAACTAGAGCACAAGACCAGATAAATTCAAGCGCTACCACTCGATATGAAAAATATTATTTATATCATTTTTTTTACACTGCTACTCTATGATACATTATTTTATGCAAGCGAGAAGGTCCTTCCCTGGCCACTAGCATGCTCCTAAGAAATATTATTACACAAAGGAGATGATTTGACATAACGCACTTCACAGTGTAAGTTGTTCTAATTTCAAAACATACATTTAACCACACATCGAAGAAAATACCTGGTATGTTTGATGTGTATGACCTAAATGTATTAATTTTATAAAACATGAAGCCACCCATTTCGTCAAACAATCATCATATTTGACTTAGCACAGCTCTGAAAGGACACACCTTTATTAAGTCTTAGATAGTGGCCGAAAAGTGATGTTGAAAATCAAACTTACTTAATTACTTTGTGGGAGCAGAGATAGTTACGATGAATGAAGTCAGGCTGCCAAGTGAATATGATTTATGCCAATCATGTCTTCAATAACCAAACACATCTCAAAAAAAAGAAACATGTGGCAAATACTATCCTTTGTATTAGCATAATTAAGTGCTACTAGGAAATCCTAATTCAGATATCCTTTGTATTAGCATAACTATGTGCTGCTGTGTAATATTTTTAAACATGTTTAAACTAAATAATATTACCTCATCTATCATTTGGTCATTATATGAACTAACTAAACTTGTTTCCAATCATTATTTAATATATCGATGTTAACTTTCCATACATAGATATTATTCTATAACCAATGTTTTTTTTGTTATTGAAATGTTCTCATTGTTGCAGGATTTAGCAATCATGGGAACTGACCAGATCAATGGATTTAGTCACACTACCCTGTCCTTGTCACATGATACTGCTTACAATCTTCTTGCAGTTGATTCTAATCAAAGTTTCTCAGCACATCTACACACGACAAACCACGGGGTTGAAAAAAACTATTACACAAAGGCCACTAGCATCGGGTATAATGGTAAGATGTATGTCTGTATGTCTGTAAATGCAATTTAGATAAATTTATCACTAAATGCTTTAATTCTGGTTATAAATTTAATTAAGATGTTAGACATGATTGTGTTGCAGGAACAGAAAGCACAAACTTCATATTAGCCATGCCACCATCTAGTGAAATCCGATATCCATACATTGATATTTCTTCAAACGTAGAAACCATTGTGACTCTTCACCAAGGAGAAGACTCGTGGGAGATATATGTACCAGCTGGAGGTTCTGCAAGACATAACTTATCGGATTCTGACAGGGTAATTAGCGGTGTTGAGACAAAAGCTTTTGAAATTATATCAGATGTGCCTGTTACAGTGTTATTGAGAACAAGTGGCCATGCAGGGTATGGCTATCCTGACGATATACTTGTGAAACCTATTCATTTTGACGACACTGAATTTGTCATCATGAGTTATATCGGAGAAACCACTGACGACCGTGGACCAGGATCTTACTTCATGGTAATGCCTAAATTAGCTGGAACTCGTGTCGATATTTTCAGATATGAAAATGATATGTGGGTAGAACAGTTTTCTGATATCATTCAAAAATATCAGGTTCTAACTCAAGATGCATATTATACCAGTAACATACATGAAGATTTTACCGGTTGGCGGATTGTGGCTTCCCAGCCGATAGCGGTGATATCGGGAAGTGGACGTGCTCACTTTGGAAATGAATATCATTCTCAACACGTTTGTGACGCTCTACCCAGCAGAGCTGCCTCTGGAACTGAATATGTTACTTCTCCTGTTGTACTTGGTATTGATTCCACTTTCTACAGATTAAGAATAGTATCTGCCGAGGATGATGTGACGGTGACAATACCTGAACTTGGCATTTCGCGACGTATCCCGGTGGGAGAATTTCTTGAATACGACAGCAACTCCTTAACAAGCATGATGCGGGTACATTTACTATATATGTTCAATACATTTCATACAGGCAGCAACCTAATATTGTGTATATTGGTAAATGCAATATATATCGTTTTATATGTATATGGATATATGCAATATATTGTTATATTGTTGGTACTATTATTTTTATGTTTACTTTTTTAGATTTCATGCACTTCTTCGTGTTTAGTTTCTCAATTTACCATGGACTCAACTGAAAATAATGCACACACAAGAACTGGTGGTTCCATGATGACGTTAACCCCCACAGATAAATTTTCAACTGAGCAGATTTTCAAGTCGTCTGGTTTGAGTGCCACATACGGGATAGGTGTGTTGATGGTTATAGTCAACAGATACCCTGTGGAGGGTCTTTATATCAATGACCAGACCCTGGATGTAAGTATTAATAGTAGTAGTAGTAAATTATTGTTTTACGTCACTTTTCGGCACCAATGGTCATTTAAGTGACATTGTAATACGATAAAAAATAGTGCAGTCCATTGATGAGATGAATGATATATAGATGATGACGTGAGGGTGGGGTGAAAGGGCATGGTGGGTAGTTGAGAGTGTTTTCCTTCACTCGCCCAATACAGGTTTCTGGGTATGTCTAGAGGATTTACCCCCAGGCATGCCCAGAATTCCAGAGATTAATTTTATTTTCCTTCAAAATACCGGTATATTTTAATAATCAAACCATGGATGTGAGTATTGATAATCATACCCTAGATGTAAGTATCGATAAATAAACCCTAGATTTAAGTTTAGATAATCAAACTCTAGTTGTACGGTTAAGTATTATAATTCAGACATTGGATATAATGCCATTATTCAGACATTGGAGTTTTAATAACCGGACATTGAAAGTAAGTATTAATAACCAGACAATAATAGTGTGCAGTGATTACATTAGTGTAAGCAACTTAAAAACAGTCATTAAAATTAGTATTTTGGATTGCCCTGAAAAAGTTTAGACTAGCACAACCTGTTTATTGCAGGGATAAAAGAACAGTTGCTACTATCAGAACTTTTCACCCACATTGATTGCAGCTCATTAGATAGGTGTCACATCTGTTGCATGGTGTATATCATGGTCCCTATTTAATTAGTCTGCTTCGAACATCCACGACAAGCTGCAGCCTTCTGAGTCCCGCCATGATCGTCGCGAGATTATAAGCGGTGTACCGGTATCAGCAGAGGTAGTGCAGTTCTGGCGTCAGTTATATCACTGATGTGGCTGCGGTGGAGCCATCAACTACCGGAAAAAACTGTGTTTCACATTAACCCTTACAACTCATAAAATAACAACTCATAAAATAATTGTGTATCAATCATGGAGACCAATTTTAATTTGAATACCTATGTTATTGATCTATGCCCGTTATAAATATTTTATTTTCCACAGTGCGGGTCTAACTTTAGACATCAGAATCTGACGTCTACAGACGCCAGATTCTGACGACTAAAGTCGATCTCCTCGCTCTAAGGGTTAAGTCTATCACTATTGTTATCCCGGGGACTATCACATCCTATTTTCATACATACTAGAAAACATGAAGATATTGATCCACTTCCGGCTGGAATCAAAATAAATAGTCAAACAACAGACATTATTGTCCCCATCACAGGACACTTATGTGTATTGTGTAAACATGACAAACAACATTTCACTATATTAATAAATTATATATTATTATATATCAGTATTTATGTATTCTACCAACACCTTGTGGATCGTAAATATATGTGTGGCATACATGAATGTAGGCCAATATTAAAATAATGGTATAATGAATATATTAGCATCACAAGAAAAAGTAATATTTGAGGTATCTTTTTGCAGAATTTAGTTTGTAGTATTTAACATTTATATGCAGATGACATTTCGTAGCCAGCTACATAATTACAAAACCCTATTTGAGAATACTGTAGTTTGTGGTAGCAGAGTAACATATTGTGTGCATCCAACATACTAGAATTGTCATACACATTAAATAATATGCAACTAAATTTAAAAAAGTATAATCAAAGGAAAGTATTTAATACTTACCATGCTAATCTATGTGATATTTTCAATGTCAGTTTTTATATAATTTTTTTCTTCAGAATTACCCTTGGAAAATATACGAAGAGTTTGCCAGCACAGCATACGAAATGCACGACGGTGTGACATATAGACTGTATACAGACAACCCAGATTTGAGGTTCGCTGGGTATTTGTTGTCGGCATACCAACAAAGAGATACCACCTATTCTCCGTCATCTACGAGTAGCAACATTGGATATGGCAGTAAATCTTATTCAATTCAATGATTACAATAATACATTTCATAATACATCTCATTTTAGAAGCTGATCAGAAATTACATCTGTATCCTAATTATTTAATCAACGAGTTATGTAAAGAAAATGTTCACTCACTACTTGAAAACAAATACATTACATTAGTCAAATTGATGATGATCAAGTATTTTTAAGCTTGATTATGAGAGAAATATTGCAAAACTATTTCTTAAGTGCTAATGCAAAGATCGCAGACTACTGTCATTAATGAATGGATGGTTAGCGTGTGTTTGCAGTATTAATCCAGATGATGTATAGATTGATGCATAAGTCATAAGCGTTTTTTTTATTTTCATTTTTCTTCAACAGGTACATAAAGTCACATGAGGAGGCTGAAACTGTCATTCAGGGATTTGATGTTGCTATGTTATAATGTTATAATAAAGTCGAGTATGCAAATATTTTTGTATGTGTTACAACATTGCTACTCCACAAGTATCTGACAATAATCTTCAAGCGGGTTGCCAGGGGCGAACCATGGTTCCTCCGCTTATGAGTGAAGATAATGCAGCTCGTTCATAAGTGAATCGTTATTGATGTGACCACGGTAGGGAATTAGGCTATAGGCAATTTGATCCGGGCCACTGAGGACCTAGGGTAGGAAAGACGGATCAAATAGATAACATTTAGGTAATTTCTGGGATGTTAAAATTGTTTGGGCATTACGTTTGGGCAGAGCATTCCATAAGGCTGGGTCATCTATAGCGAAAAACTCTTGAAACAGTCTTGCTTTTTCTTTTTTAATTATTTATTAGGCTTTATATACACAAATATGTACAATAATCGTACCAATATGCAATTGTAAGTAAAATTGTGTAATCAGGATGTCGGATACAGGTGACCAGCATCTTAACTAAGCTCGACATCCAGGATAAAATTTATATACATGGTAATTACATTTAAAATTACACTTAAAAGTAAAATTAAATAGAAATATATTATACATATTTTTGTTTCCCGAGATATAAAAAAAACTACATCTTGGTATAAAAGTAGCAAAAAAACCCTGGAAATCGTAGAGACTTATAAAACAACTACAATCAGAGCAATTTTTAACTAGGGTCAAAGGCCTCATGTAGCTAGGACAAAGGGAAATACTACAAAATGTTCACTTATAAGGGTGTCAATCAGAATGGCATATTCGCTTATAACGGCATGCCCTTATATGCGTATCAAATCTGTGATTTTGATAAATTTTTGATAAAATTTTACTGTTGATCGCAACACACGCCATGCAACGGCGACAACAGTAAATGAACGAGGAATGTTGTGTGCTTATTTTATCCATATCAAGAGTGATATCAATGGATAATTAAATGATGCTCATCCTCTTGTCACAGCTTCACCTTGACTGAGGTTGAAAATGTCCCAATTTTAAGAAAACAAATATTTCGCTATAATATTGTTGATTTTTTAAAACTACAAATCGGGAGAATAGCCTTTGGCTAATGTTTCTATTGCTCACAAAAAACGATTTTAAATAGATAAGATTTGATTTGATAGCTTAACATGCCTTGAAGGCGGGGGCCCTAGGGTAGTGGTTAGCACCCCTGCCTTTCACGCTAGAGTTCGGGGTTCGTTTCCCGGTCTCGGCGGTTTGGAAGAAACAACAAAATTTTCCACATCCACTCGTAAAACTCAGTATTGTGGGGAGGCTCCGTGACCGAGAGGTAGCATGCTCGGCCTCAGACCTCTAGGGTCTAGTGTCTGGAGGGCAGTGTCATCTGATTCATCTCATCATCCTCAGGATGTTCTCCTGGCCCAATTTAGCCTGTATGTGCACAAAAGTGGCCCAAAGCTCGATTCATTTCATTTCATTTACACATGCCTTATCACCACCATTTTTTCTGCTAAAAAAGAACAGTTCAAAAGCATTCCATAGAGGGCTCCGTGCCTAATAGGCCTATGCGTATCAAATCTGTGATTTTGATAAAATGGTGATGTTTTGTTTTTGACCGCGACAAACGTCATGCAATATGTTTTTTTGAATTTAGTGTGTTTATTCTATCACTATAACGACTAATATAAATGGATAATTAAAGGATGCTCATCCTCTTGTCACAGCTCGAACTTGACTGATGCTGGAAATGTCCCAATTTTAAGCTAGCTATATAGTCATGTCGGACCGTATTAGGCCTATTTCGTCTGATGTTGTCCAAACCAGCACGGGTCGACTGTTACACAGTGGTTACACAGTATGTGTTTTAGGCCTAACGTCATTGCCTGCCAGATGCTACATGTAGGCCTACATCACATCAAAATTAGATTTGTCCACTATGCATGTAATTTTGAAATGAATGGCTAGACTACAATGAGAGGAAAATTATAATACCCTACAGCTATGAATAAATGATGAATCATGATATCAAGTATCATGGCAAGGGGTTGCATGTCTTGAGCATCATTTTTTGCAGATATAGGCCTATGGGTAGGGGATACTGGGGCATATTGAGACGGATAAATTCGAGCCCCCCAAACATATATTTAATTTTTTAAATAAAAGACTTTTACTACACATATGGATACACCTAAAATCAAGATTTGAATACTACATATAACTGTAGCTAAAGCCTGCAGTTGGCTGATGCTAGATATTGCAGTGACAATATGTGCCTGCAAAAGGTGGGGGCACCTTGAAACACTTTCAGGGCACCTTCACTGAAATAGACTCGGGGCACCTTGAGACAGTTTTGGGGCACATTGAGACACCATGACTGACCTTATCTCTGATATTATTCATAGTTTTTGTGTGGGGTGTATTTGAAGCAAACCATTATACATAAGTGATAAAGTGATAGCACAGGTGTACGATACCACCAAAATCATAGGAAAATCGAGTATTACGTGATCTATAGACACAGAGATTGATCAGCCTAAAAAAGTAATTTTCATGTGAAAAATGGACCTAAGTTTAAACAGGGTGGAAAATGGAAATTGGTTAGTTTCGGTACCATGGCATTGACCAGCTAGAGAACAAATCGCAATAATTTATGTTAAACAGGCCTGTCTCAAGGTGTTGGAAGTCCCAGTGCCCCAGTCTCCCCTATACTTTACTGTGAGATTATACCATTCATACATAATATACAGTAGGCCTATATTAACAATAAACATAATAGGCTATATGACAATGTTACTAAAATATATTAAGCAGTCTGCATAGTACTTGAATTTCAAGTCTTAGTTGCAACTTCCATGGTAACACTGCTTTGACAGAGAACACAGCGACATAATTCAGCCTTTCAGGAGTCAGGGACGCACCATTAGATATATGGGGGGGGGGGGGCTAGAGATTTTGTTGGTTGCAAACTTTTTTTTACCTCCGCAAGAAAACATTTTTTTTTGTGATAAACGTCCGACAATTTTTTTTTAAATTTTCGTTGAAGAACTGAAATATATCTTTTTGTCGTATGCCTTTCCTATTATGTACGTTACCATTTGGTGGTTTTTCTGGTCAACATATTTTTCATCAATTTCGACAACAAACTTTTTTTCTGACCACATTTTCAACAAACTTTTTTTTTTCTTTTTTTTTCTATCACCCCCCCCCCCCCCACCAGATATCAAATGGTGCGCCCCTCAGATGGCTTAGTATGTCAACCACTCTTTCCCCCTTCCAGCTTGATAGGCCAGCCTACTCCAATTGAATGTGATGCAGGGGTAACTATGTGGCGCTGAGTCTGCCAGTAGCCTACCCTGACAGACGTTGAGACTTTGTGCATTAGTAACGTTAGTAGGTCAACACCATCCGTTGTAGCCCTGGAAGAGCCCACACCAACAGTGACAACCCAAGGTCTGTCCACAATCTTCAGTTGCAAATTTGTTTTTGCTACGTTGTGTTGTATTGGTTGTATTGGGGTTTACAACTTATTTACAATGTATTATGTAGGCCTACGACAGGAAAATTGGGAAACAAGGTGTGGATATGTCTATGAGATGACAATCAGACTCAAAGATCATGCTGATCAGCTGTGGTGTGTACTGCCTATATAATACCCCAGTCTACGACGCTGGACCAACGTTATTTACTGTCTTGTGTCTTGTCTTGTGTCGATTATAGGTGCTCAGCAGACCCAATGCGATTTAATGTTGGACCAGCGTCTGCGACATCAGACCAATATTGTATCGGCATTGGGTCAACGCATCGTGGTAGCGCCATATCAACAGCTCACTGCGCTCGCATATTAATGGTAACTGAATACCACTCCTCCCTCAGTTCATCTGCAGTGGGGTCCTAGCAAAACTGCACTATCACCCAATGCTGTTTCAATGGCGGGCCAGCGTCTAAGACGTTGGGCCAACATTGAAACAGTATTGGGTGAATGACACTCATTTGTTGGGGTGACGTGTTGTAGTTATGGTTAGGTCAGCTATTGAGGTCAGACATGTTTTATAAATGATGGCCAATCAGCATGAAGTATGTCCCAGGAGGGGAACTCCTTGAGACCAATAGGGCATACCATATTTGGAGATGGATGTCAGCTATTGTGTCACATTTTAAATGATGTCATCGCTGGCTAATCACTGATCAGGATACAAACCATTCTCCCCAGAATAATGCTTGTTACCGGGCCCTGTAATTTGCATAAGTTGCGCCCAATCAGAACATAGCTGATTGATTATGCTGGACAAGGTCCATTGCTGATCAGCCAATAACATTTCTGTTTGGACAAACTTGAGTACTAACCTACTACCAGTAGTTAAGGGACCGTCAACATCGAACAGTCTTGTTTGGTATCAAACTCATATAAGAAGCTGTATGCGTATATGTATCTATTGATGGGGTCCCCAAAACTAAGGCCAATGTTCAGATTTATGAATGGAATTCATCCATCTATAAATTTTATGAATGAAATGACGTCACGTTTTGTCTCAAATTCAGAGACCAGATTCTGATAATAATGTACCTGGGTTGACGCCCAGCTACAAAAACATGCAACTTTATACACGGTAATTCCACTTAAAAAGTAGACTACACAGGTCACTAAGATGTGTCAAGCAGCATGGTTCCAGCTCAGAAACATTAGATCAGTAAGATCCAGTCTCACAAAAGAGGCGACACTGAGGCTTGTTTGTTCTCTGGTGATGCCTCGCCATGACTGTGGTAACATTTCCCCCTATGGCATTTCCGAAGGCAGTATTGGATAAATTGCAGAAAGCGCAGAATGCTGCCGCATGACTAGTTGTAAAGTGTTTACGCAGTGACCATATCACTCCTCATCTCCGTGATCTACACTGGCTACCAGTCAGATCCAGAATAAAGTAGAAGATCTTGTGACAACATACCGTGCTCTTCATAACGAAGCGCCGGCCTACATTTCTGAAATGCTGACTCCTTATACTCCACCAAGAACAACAAGATCTACCAATACGTCTCTATTATTTATTATTATTATTATTATGTTAACCCTGAAATCGCTCTTTATACAAACCGATATTTGTTTTCAATTTGAAATCATCATATATGTCCCAGGTAGCTCGTCATTTGAATACCTATGTTATGGCTTGTTGTCATTATAAATGTTTTACTATTTCGGTGCAGAGAACGTCTATAGACGTCAGAATCTGACGTCTATAGACGTTAGATTCTGACATTTAAAGTCTGTCCCCGCAGTGGAAAGGCTAAAAGTTACTACATGGCGCGCAGCGATAAGAATGATAGCGTTTACATCACAGATGTGGACGACGAATACTCCCATCCTTCGTGTTTATATCTGCACACCGCTGCACCGAGTGGCTATCCCATTTAGAGGCTTATAATTGTGAATGTGAACCAAGCCCTCAATCTACTGGGCGTCACAGTGATAGCATTATACTGGGAGCTTATTGTTGGTGTTTGTGAATCCAGCTATAGATAAATTTAACCAAAACCTTTGGGACACTTATAAATTACCTTGATTTTCGTGCGGAATTGAGGGGGCCACCATTAGATTCCCAGGGGGGGGGGCAGGATTATTTTTAAAATAAATAATTTTGGGCGGACTCTGCGTGAAATAAATAATTTACTTCAAGAACTGTTCCATATAAACATGTAACAAAATGTGAAATTTTCAGCGCGCCGCCGAGCCAGGTTGAAATAAATAATTTGCCCGCGACAAATACTCCTGCCCCCCCCCCCCCCCTGGGAATCTAATAGTGCTCCCCTAATTAACCTGATACAAATTAACAGAAGGTTTGGATAACTTGGATAACTAAATGAATAAATACAGAAACTCTTAGTATGTAAAAACGTAAAGGCAACTGTGAAATTTATTATTATTACACATCCGATATAATAAAAAAAAATCTGAAAACTTCTTGTGTTGACGGTGGTAAATTTATTGTTTTCTAACCAGCAAAGTGACCACAGATTTAGTTTGGTAGAATCTTATTATGATATCACTAAACGGCCACCATGCAATTACCTGAATCAAAATATTCATTTAACTTTCTTAGAAATTGTTTTTTATGTCTGAAAAGTTTCATTCTAAATTAGCCTTAGAATTGATTTGTTATGAAAATAGTTACTTCAAAAATACTCCAACCCCTCTAGCAATTAACTTACTGGACGTCATAGTGATAGTGACCTTTAACTGGAGAATGAATTAAATCTAACAAATTAATATATTTCAAACTATAATCCCTTTTACGATTCCAGTTTTTCATTTTTTTTTCTCAGATTGCCCATGCTGGACACATTCCTGTGTTAGCTGGGAATGACAGCATACTGTACTAGTATTTCTGAGAATGTGGTGATATTAGTAAAGTGTAAATGTTTAACCTCTGGCATTTATATCTTATTATCTTTCTGATACTTTGTAATCATTAACCTGACCTTAAGAAATGTGTACTGTAAAATCTCATAGCGACCAAATGATATAAATCTGCTGAAAGCATGTTTCAGTCACAATATGGAGCATTTGTATTATTTATTTAAATCTGAAAATTTAACGTTGTTTAATATTATTTTTGGGCTGCGGACACTACTAATCTTGGAACATAAATCAAGTGTTGAAGGTGCCGCGATTTCAATAAGCTGCCCTTTGTGGGTTTTGGCGTAGACTGATAAGCTGATATTTAACATAGATACTGCATGTAATAACCAGGTATTATGCTATATATTTCCATTACTGGTTTATTAGGCGCAATAACTAAGCCTTATATTTGTTCATCACTGGTGATTTCAGATGCTAAAAAACATTCGGTCTCCATGGTTTAGACCAAATAAAAGGATAATAATATACATGATAATGTGTCAAGGAATTTCAATAAAGCTTTATTGAGGTTCTGTGATATTTATGATCATCAATAATATTTATGATCATCAATAATAAGAATTAATGCAAAATGTACAATTATACCAAACTGGTGGGTTAGTTGAATGACACATCCTCGTGACAGCCATTATTAGACACTCGTCTTATTGGATGAGCTTGTCTAATGCTACTATTGGGAAGGGGAGTGGGAATCAATCGCAGAACTACAGAAAATTAGTAAATTGACGTAAATTTACTGTAGACGCTACGGAGCATTCGATTAGCATTACAACCTTCAAATTTATGTAAATTTACGGGAGAGTAGACTTTTTTTACTACTCATTATTTGATCTAAATAGCGTTTTTTCAGTTTTTTATTTTATTGTATCCAACCCATTTCGAATATTTAACAAATATACCGTGTAAAAGTATTTTAATTTTATTTTAGCGTCCAACTTGCACATTATATATTCAGGTATTTTATTATGCTAAGTTGCTTGCATATTCGATTTAGTTATAATTGCATACTTAATTTGATGATGTGTGTGATAAAATATTGTATATCATAATTGCCAAATAGGCGAAGCCTAAATTATTACACACACCTTTTACTGCACAACATAATATGACCATAGTATGATGTTTCGACAATATACAATTACATACCAGCAATGCCATATCAGCAATCTAAATAGTCAGAAGATATGAGACCAATATATTCAAGTGCATGATTTCCACCAAACAATACGACAGAATTAGTGAAATATATCCAATAAGAATTACATTCTATTTTTATTAGGAGTGCATGAATAAAAAATATTCTAGATTACTGTTTACTATACGCAAAGTCGCATTAAAATTGATAAACCAGGATCAAATGATTTTCGCCGATTTCTCGTCAATTCTGAAACGATTTTCCTGAAATTTTGCGAAGGTCGATCAGCAGTAATAATATGGCATAATTACATTTTAAGATTTTAAAAATTACAGCATTTGACATGTAATAACATTCTAAAATTAGTTTCATGGGTTAATATGGACGTCATAATTTCCATTTACTATATTTCAAATGATCTTGAAATATTTTAGAAATTCGCTATATAATTTCACAACATTTTCAGGGCTGTTGCAATTCTTTTGAAAAACAGTGTTTGCAAAATTTTATGACAATCTGTGGATAATTGGCAGACAAATCAGAGAGAATCATGCCCTATCACCCCACCCTCACGTCATCATCTGTACAGTATTCATTTCATCAACGGACCGCACTGTTTTTATTGAATTACAATATCACTTAAATGATATTTGGTGCCAATAATTCAGTACTTCTCTACGACTACCAATCATTAGAAGGCTACGTTAACTGCAACGCAACATTGGAATGCATATGAAAACTAATTATATATTTTTGATTTATCACATTACATTATGTTAAGCTCTTCGTTTCTTGTTTAATGTCATCAGTTGTATTCAGGCCGTATTACAATTAGCATTATATAGGTATGAATATTGTACATACATCACGATACACATAATACAAATATAATAAAATATTAGATTCGCAATGAAGGATCCTTATAATACATAATATATATGGGATTTATTCTGCTTCTACATTCAATTTGTTTCCCTCCTTTCAAATTATTCTTTCCAATGATGACAACACTGTGATATCAAATTATTATGTGCATGGCATGAAAAGGATGTGTTACACGGATTCACACTAAGCCCACTTTATCAGCTGTACACTGAAATAATACAGAAATGTGTTTGCATATTATATTTATTATATGACTGTCTTACTAAACATAAAATTATTATAAGTGTTTGATCAGAAAAAGATTTGTAAATCTTATTTTGGGAAAATTTATTGTTTGACCAATTATGCGAAATTTTAAATTTGGGACAAAAAACTCTTTTCGTCTTTAACTAGCGAGAGCAGATAGAGCAGAGTAATTCTCTGTCATGTATGTATGGAAGACATTGAAGGGTGCCACATCTAGCAATAGCTGGATGGAAAGTAGCACCCTCGCGAGAAGCACCAGTATTTGCAATAGGCTCCGCATCACCGTCCATGCACACAAACTCACTACGATAATGTGGATTTCCATAATACTCAGATGCGAGATAGCCTGTATATTCTGTTGTCCAGCCGGGATCACATTGGTTTCTGGCGGGAATCATCAGCACAGATCTTCGTGTGGTTTGACAGACAACACAAGGTACGTCATGATTCTGTAGCCCATCAATAGGAGGGTTTCTGTATTCTGCACCATACACCCGGGCACGTCCAGTCCCTCCTGATGCTCTATTCTCTCTGAAAATAGGATCTTTACGCATACATAGGTAATTACTTCCTCCTCCAGATCTGTCATGGGATGATCCACCTGCAGCTCCTGGTTGATAAGATATATATAGTTACAGGAATTGCAGACACATCAATCTTTTACATCTCGATGTGGATTATAAAAAATAAATAAACATTGCATCACACTGTTCAAATTTGTCTCATTCATAGCCTTTGAATTTGTTTTAAATTTAATTTCGAGCATGTGACATATCTAATTGCAAACATAATTTTGAGGGCATACATTACAGATAACTCATCCTCATCTGAGATTATTCCGAATGGATTCACCTGAGATGTCTGTATGACAAATTATGTTTGACTAGGAGATATATCTACTGATGTAAAATGATGGATTGACAGACAGGTGGGCAGAATATCACAGCTAAATTCCTTCTCACCGCTGTAAACAACTGCGGCTGTTCCAGGACATGTCGTTCTTCCCCAGCGTATGTAAATAGCTCCGTCTGTAAATGTACCGATGTAACTAGGTCATTTTAGAAACAAAAACGATCAATGACCTCAAATATTAATTTAAAAATTCAAAATGGTGTTAGGTAATTGTTTAAAATTCATACTTCTATGACAAAGTAAATAAAAAAAAACTTCAAAACTGTTAATATAATTGGAATTGTATTTTGTGCAGCTGATTCAGTAGAAAACATGAAGACTAAAAACGGAGGAAGTTCAGCTAGCATCGCATGGTGTATTTACTACATCTGCCGGTTAAACTATTGCAACAATAGATAGACATTTGGTCATCAGACAAATCTTGTGCTGTAATATACAATGTGTATCTTTTAATATTTTAGAATAAAGGCAGCGGGCTGACCCAGTTCAAGGATGACGAAGCTACTTTGATACTCTAATACACAAAAGTAACTAACCAGGCTGATGTGGCTGAGGTGGATCCTCATTTTCCACTGCTTCAAGTTTACACACTGTGGAATTATTGACTGTACATTTTCCTTCTTCTGTGTTCCAATATTTTTGCTGTCCATTTTCTTCACCACACGGCACGTTGTCCTTCATGAATCCCTTAGCCTTACACATCACATACACGTCACATCCCTTACAGGATTGGTAATTCCCTTTATCTTTACCTTCACAATTTGTGATACAGTCTGGACCAGTTGTTGTCTGACCTGAAACATTAAACAGTCGATTAATAGCAACAATGAACAAGGAATGAAGATTTAAATGTATTAAACTAAACCTAATATATTTGAATTGATGACCTACATTTGCACGTTCCATTGGACAAATTTAATGCACAGGTCACCAATAGTGCTATAATGTCAACTCGCACTAGATAAAGCATGTTGGAGCGATTTACTTTTGGGTTTGTCTACCAGTGTAGGTTAAGTGGAGATTGTCTGCCTTTTTTTTCCTGATCCAGTGAAGTTATTTCGTGGTGATCAGAGGCGGAGTATGTGACGTGGTAGTCGCTGTTTGGCCGGGGTTTGTCAGTCCATCATCCCTAAATACCCTGTACAACTTGGAAGTCACCCCTCCCAGCAGACACGACATTGATCCGATACTGGGTTATTGGTGGCACAGCGTCGCATCCAGTGAGCCAACATTGTGTGAATCAGGGGTGATGGCGTTTAGTACCTTAACCAGTCACGCTCACATATTAATCAAGTGTCTTGCCCAGTGATCATTGTGGGATGTGTCACCTCTCAATGAGTGGCATTATAACAGTGTTCCTGGATTCATCTGTTGCTAATGATGGCGTTGAAAGTTGTGGTAAACAGGTTCAACATCAGGCTTTGTTTCTACTTGAAAGTGGGCTAACATGATGTCTTGATTTGAACATCCATTTCAACCATTGAAAATAGCCTCAGTACTATCTACAAAGTAACATTTAGTAGGGGATATATAGCGGCTTATTGAAGCTGCATAACTGTTGTGTTTATTTCGATTTAAATAACCTAAAAAGTAAAAAACAATCATTTATATTGTATTAAAGGGTAAAAAACCGGTTAATGTAGCAGAATTAGTTCACCATGCGATACACCATCAAGTATTATGAAGTAGTGAAGCGGTTTGTGTACAATATGTATGTAATAGTGGTAGGGTTGTGGGCCAATATAATGTTACATAGGACAACACCAAACCGCCTTATAGGAAGCACTAGACGTTGAACTGAATCGGCATAATGTTGGGCGAGTACTGCAGTGATGGGCCGACATTAGTCTGCCATTGGATCAATGCCTCGTGTTATCTGAGATACAAAGCCCAAATAACCAGTGGTAGACGTCCTGAGACTAGATCAAAAAACTGTTGGGAATCGTTTACAGTAAAGTCTGATGTTTTAAATATTATTTATTTTACCGCATAGCGCGATTTATATCATCGTATGTGACTATTTACGATAAATTAAAATTAAGTCTGATATTGTCTAGTAGCATTTTGACTATATTTTGAAATGCTCATGAGATACCGAATAAAGAAATACAAATGTTTTTCAAGAAAATCACGAAAATCAAAAGAGCAAAAAAGATGATTTACATCACTGAATTTTAGAGCTAATTCCGCCAACAATTTCTCACGGTCTGGGGGAGATTAAAAAAATAAAATATGAAATAAGCAAAACAGATATGTAGCTTTAAGTATACTGGGTACAGCGTAATAATTCATTTTATGAAATTTGTTTTTATGGTTACTTCATTAATACAACTGCATACCACAGGAAACCTTCGCTTTGTATCACTTTCGTGGACTGTTGACATGTCACAGAAATATCAACAACCTAAATGTTTTTGGTAACACAATTCTTCATCTGTCCTGTCATTTCAATAAAAACTAAATGCAAATAATAGGAATATGACTTTTTTATATCTAGAACATTACCACACTAACAGACTGGCCTCAGTTTTCACCTTATTTATGCTAGACGTCCATCTAAACTGCTGCAATTCTCTTCAAGGTGTGTTTTTTTAAAAAGGAGTCCAATCCATTCAGTCATTACATCTGTACATAATTTGTCCTTGTTTAAATTTTCTGCTGCAATTGTTTTGTTGTGCTGTTCACTTAACGATCTTTAATATCATATATACATTTTTTTATGTTTGAAATATATGGAAATCCTCTGTTAGGAATCACAACTTCTATTTGTTATGTCAAACTGTGAAGCATAGTCTAATTAAATGTGCCGCAGTCAGACTGTTACATACGATGACACCCCTATCTATTGTGTTTATTTCTTCACACCTTGTCACTGAGTTGCCATTTATTTATCTGAAAATGAGTAATTATATTTTATTTTCTGTGCGCCACAATGATAGCCACCTTCCACTGCAGACTAAATAATGGTGTTTGTGAAATCAACTATGGATAAACATAGTCAAACGCCTGGGTATGTGGGACTTAATAGATTAGCTTGATCGTCGCTTAAAATTGATTAACCATATATAACTCAGCCCCCAAAATGCTAGGCGTTACTATGATAGCTATCTTCCACTGGAGATAATTAATGGTGTTTGTGAATCCAGCTGTAGATAAATAAAACCAAACGCCTGGGTATGTGACACTTATTAGGTGACCTTATCTTTCCATGCGTTATAGCAATACACATAAATATAGCAAATTGTTTTCTCTAAGATAAAGCTGCATTGTAAACTGATTTCAAGGTTTCAAAATACAAAGTAGTCGGTGTAATGTGGTGTCATTTAACAAACCACATATTTATCCTATACCTTTCAGCTTTAAACATGACTTCTGTGTGGGAGTATTTGGCCTGATCGAAATATATATTCTGACCATGCCATAGTTTGCAGATTATTGTTTAATTGTTAATCATCTACGTTGATTGAATATGATAAACATTAAGGACCGTATGCCCGAAGCTAGTTTAGCTAACACGAAGTTTAGGCTTAACACGTTGTTAAGTAAAACATTGCTTTAAAAAAAAATAACCTGTATGTCCAAAGCAAGGTCAGCATCGTGTTAATAAACCATAAGGTTACATCCTAAATCAGTGTTGTAACGCCGTGAAGCATACAATTTGTGTAGACTTGGAATGATTCCCCCTCAGCGCCGACAATGGGCACGTCCGACAAACACGATACGTTCCACCAATGCTACTTTATTGTTCCTGCCACCGTCGACGACTACGTTCCAGCATTAATTTATTATCGGCACAACGGCTGTCCTGTTTGTGAAGATCAGCAAAGACAATTTAAACTGTACTTCTTAACATACAAATGTTTCTTCTCGTTCACCGTGATCAATCGCAATTTCCACCTTACATGCCTTAAGATGAATGAAAATTACTTGACTTGATAAAAACGGCAAATTGTACATATCAAATTTAAATCAGAACTGAATTAATTAGATGCACTGTCATATTTTTCATTAATAATAATAGTATAAATTAAATACCGCACAATAAAATCTGAGAGATTAATGATGAATTATCATTTACTTTTGATGACGCACAGTACCATATGAGATAATAAATGACGTATTGACACTTTCAGCTCGGGGACCGTCTGTACATATGTATGTAAAATATATTTGCCATAGAACCATAAAATAGATACTCAAATGAAGCAGAAAGAGTTCACAAAAACATTTATGATAATTTCAAATTAAAAAACCTTTTTCAGCGTTGTTGGGGTTAATATGTCATTGCCATTATTTATGTACAATAACATCTGAGATAGGGAAGCATTTAATTAATTTGATTGATGTATTATTATTTAATTCAGATAATCATGCGTATTTTTATGGATAGTAACATAAATTCAATGTATGAGGATGGCCGTACAAGAGGACTGCTGCTCGGGGATACCGGGTACCCATGCTTGCCGTACCTCATGACGACAATTATTGCTAGGCCAGCAACAGATAATGAACGGCATTACAATGATGAATCGGTCTCATATAATGACCCGGAACATTATAGAGAGATTGTTTAGCGACGACAATTTGCAATTTCGCCTCCGCACCAGCTTGATTATAATTGTGGTTTGCTGTATTTTGCACAACATAGCAAGAAGACACGGCGAAGTTGATAACGTCAATGTTGAGTTGAATGATGACCATGACAATGATGATGACATCATTGATCCTAATATACTGTCATCCGTCAACACACGAAGCAATTTTGTGAGGCAGCGCCTAGTCCAACAGTTTATTTGAGTAAATAAGATACATTCATAATATAAATAATACTAAAATCAATACTGCGCAATGATCTAACGTACATAGACGTCAGGCGGTCCCAGCGCTGAAAGAATTAAAACCAATATAATTGCCGTACACCAGTGACAAAGGTAGGGACTCAAATGAAGTAGCTGATGAAGACATTTTTGATGATTTCAAATTGAAACAAATCATTAATGTCTTGGTTAGCTCGTTCTGCTTCACTTGAGTACGTATGTTATGGGTCTACTGCCATTACATTTTTTTCTAAATTCTTCTAGCGCAGGGACCGCCTTCAGACGTCTGAATTTGACGTCTGTTGACGTTAAATTCAGACGTCTACAGACGGTCCGCATGCTGAAAGGGTTAATGCATTTTGTATTATCTCAGATGTTATTGTGCGTGATAAAAAGTATATATAAAGTCATCATTTATTATCTCATATTTTATAAGAAATTTATATCAGCGTTGTAAAGGTTCATAATTTATTGTCATATGTATGTACAATGAAATCTGAATAAGCAAATATTTAATTTATTCGATTGGTATATTAGTACTTAATTGCGATAGGCATGTATAGATTGTGTATACTTTTGATTGATAAATCACTGATTTGAAAATAAAGAATTTGATACCTGTAATGTCTTAAAAAAAATATTTTGATTTGCTTTTCCATCAAATATAAACAAATATTTGATAATGTTGATTTTTTTTCTAATGACTCCACACAATAACGAGTGTCGTCTATTAGTATTCCATGGATAATTATGATAATTCAATTATTTTTATGATTCGATTTCAAATTTCTATTGCCATCAACTTCCTTAACCTAATGCTTAAACTACCCCCTGAGCAGGGTAACTTCTGGCAACATAACACACTGGTTTATCATCGTGTTAAGCCTAAACCAGCTTCTGGCATACCGGTTAGCGTTAAACTGAAGGTTACATCACTGTTATAGCTAAACTCTCACTAACCTAACAATTAGTTTAGCTTATTAGTTTAGCTTAAAACAATGGTTTAACCCGGTGTTTTGTATGGTTTAAACCATTGTTTTAACCTAAATTAGTTTCTTGCATACTGCCCTAAGGGTCGTATGCTTAACACGGTGCAAACTAAAAAAACTAAAACAGAATTTTAGCGTCATTGTGCCATTGCCATACATTTTAGAGAATTCGCCTACCTACAATCAGCCGTGACCAAATGAACACTGTCCGTTAGCACAATGCTGTCCCAGTGCTGACATGGAAATATAAACAAATGTCAGTTCTGGGGCACGATCTTGAATAGTAGATAATAATTATGCTGATACTGTTCCTTCGTCACCACTGCAAATTCGAATTATTTGATAAGCCAAATCTGAACACAAGCGCGATAGGCGAAATTGCAAGCACTGACGTGACATGTTTTTTGCGCAACCACTACACCATGAGACCTAGTATCAACCAAACAGTCGTAATAAGCTACACAAAATATACTGGTTTATCTTAGCGTTCAACCCAATTCCACTTCTGACATACGGATTAGCGTTAAATTGGAGGATGCGACATTGTTTTAGCTAAACTTTCATTCGGTATGCTACGTGGCAGTACGCACTATTGTGCTATCGCACCACGGGCGCTATCGCGCCACATTGTGGATTTTATGGGGTCTCGCCGGATGGAAACATCGCCTACGTCCATTGAGGTTCTTATACGTCTAACTCTAGGTCAGTTAGACGAGCCATCTGATTTACGTGGTTCTCTGAGCCCCACGACACAACATCGCTGCACGCATGTCATAGTGTATACAGCACCTGGTAGTCCCAGGCAGTCACCCATCCAATTATGGATCGGGCCCGTCGTTGCTTAACTTCAGTGATCGAGCCGACATCGATGAGCTAACGCCGTATTCTGTATATGTCATTAACCTAGCTTCGGGCATATGAGCATAGCCAAATATGTGCATCTGTCTCATTTTAATAAATTATCTAGTAGACAAAAATATAACTGTTTAGTAGACCAGTGGATACATTTAATACGTTCGAGGCATTGTTTGGTGATAGTAGCAAAGGTATTTGATAAAATACAGATGGGGGACAAACGAAGAGGCATAATAACTTTACATTAGGTTTATTATCAGTTTCATTATTTAGATCAAACCAGCCAGTTGATGGCCCAGCATTGATACAGCATTGGGACAACGCTCAGTAGGTAAGCTGGGAAGGTGAGATGAATAGGCTCTGGTGAGCGAATATTACTTTACGTCGCTTTCACATAATGTCGATATCTACAGAGCTGTTCCCTACTCTTATCGAATCAACTCAAATTTTTTCCATGTGATGATTACCACATACATGCATATGCAAGTAGTTTGTATTACACAACCTCGCTGACAAACACCCGACCCGATAGGGATTCGAACCCAGAAGATGCAAGTTTCGAACACAGCCTGACCGAATGAGCCGTCGGGGCCAGTCAAATATCCTCGATCTTAAAAAACTACACGACAAACTGGGAACACCAATACAATGTTGGGTAAAAACTAAACCACTGTCGGCGATGCTGGCCCAATATCAACCCGGTATTGGGTCGATTGTTGATTGGGGTGATATTTGAGAATATGAAACCTCAAATTACTGGGTGTTATAATGTTATAATGATCGATGATCAGATAATAATGTTCAATATCCGCTCAGATCAAACAAATACAAATGGAAAGTTGGGACGTTTTTTTCAATTTAGGTTAGTTTAGTCAATTCCAATGTATGTGATAAGCATAACGTGTTTGTCATTTACTGGGATATATTATCCCGTGTTGGATGGTTGGCATATATAAACACAACGCAGTAAGCACTATGCATTCAACCGATGTTGGTTTGATGTTGGGCCAGCGTCGTAGACAGTAGACCTGCGCTACACCAACATATGTTCAATGTTAAGTGGTGTCTGATATACACATATGTATAGTGCTAATTAAATTGATTTTAGGTGTAGCTTTGATTAGATTATGGATATTTAAATTTCTATATATACCATTTACATAATAATATCACAATTTTAGAGCTGTATTGTTTTATTGAAATCATAACAGAGCTCATGTTTTAAATATACTATTCTTTCTAATATGCATCCGGATAAATATATTTTAATGAATAAATAATAAATGTACGCTGTTTACTTGGCACACTGAGGGTCACGATGGCTACTGCAAGCTACTGATGCATGTGCTGCTATCATATTGATCATATTGCAATCCCCCTACCATCGTGTTGATAGCTGAACGCCGCTGTACAGAGTTGCAATCCATTCTGAGGTTTATGATTGTAATTGTGAACATATCCCTGGGCGTTACGATGATAGCCATCTTCCACGGGGAGTTAATTAATGCTGTGTGTGAATACAGCTGAAGATAAATATAATAACTATGGAGCATTTAATATATCCATGATTCCTTGATATAAACAAGCGCCTTGATTAACCAAGCGCCTGGGAGTGTGACGCTTATTAACGCTTGAGTTTCTTCCCCATCCACGTGTGAAAGTCAGTATTGCGGGGAGCCTCCGTGACCGAGAGGTAGCGTGCTCGGCCTCAGACCGCCAGGGCTCGAATTTCGAATCCTGTGTCTGGAGGACAGTGTCATCTCAATCATCTCACCATCCTCAGGAGATTCTCCTGGCCCAGTTTAGCCTATATGTGCACAAAGGTGGCCTAAAGCCCGATTCATTTCATTTCATTTCATTAACGCTTGATCTTCGCGCAGAACTTATATATTTTTCTGGAATTGTCAATAATAAAATGACTAGAAATAATATTTAAAAACGTAGAATGATTTATTACACATTCCACAAGTCACACCATTCAGACGTTTATCGGCATTCTAAAGCAAACACTAAACATTTGTATGCCATTTGTACAGCGTCGCCCCAACGTCTTCGAGGCTGGGCCAACATTGTGCAAATATTATACAAATGTTTTGTGCTTGCTGGCTATTGGGATGACGGTGTGGAATTAATTTAGCAGACCCTTCAAGCGCTAAACAAGATAATAATCGCTTTTAGTCGGTTTTATTAACCCTTGTCCTGCTATGCTCGGATATATACGGGGTTGAGGATGTTTTAGATCAATAAAAATATCACTTAATTTTGCTAAAATAGTTTTTAATAGACGCTTTGTTGATTCAATAATTTAATTTTAGACATGTCTATTTTTCATAAATGGTAATATTTTTCGTCAAATGACGAAATACAATTGAAGCAATTCAGCAGGACAAGAGTTAACAGTTAATACAGTTATTGAGTAATAGACATCAACACTTGTAAAAATTTTTGTCTGAAATTAAACACACGTGAATTTTTTTACCCACTTGAGCGACACACGAAATAATCAAAATATCAATTTTTGCCAGGATTCCGGTAGCTTTTATATATTAAATTGCAAATGTAATTATATTTAATTTTAATTGACCGTCCAAGTCTGACACGGCGTTGTATTAGTGTTAGATTGAAACTACAGGGTAATTTTATGTGGAAGCGCTGATTATTTTCTAAAATAAATACAATTATTTGGGATTACCAGTTACAATAACCTGCCTAGTGTGACCGTGGCAGTAACTGTAGACGAAGTAATAGCTGCAATAGATCTGTAATGACCATGCCTTATATGCATGCATGTTTAATACTGGCAATTATACGTAATAACACGTCTTATGTTTGTCAACTACTGATTATTAGGCGTAATACACATACCTTATGAGAGGAGGGGGGGGGGGCGATTCTAATTCATGTTATATGTACATTATTTGAATGATTACAAACCTCGTGTAAGGAGATGTTCACGGATGTTGTCATGTCACAGAAATATTAACAGCAATGATGTTTTCGGCAACACAACTCTTAGCCTGCCCCTTTATCCAGAGTCCATGTGTGCATCTGGCACCGTATACAGATTCATGTCAGAGTCGGCAGAACAAGGAGACTCTCGTGTTTTCCAAACACTTGACAAATGTATCAGCACAGATATCTCACATATGTGAAAACATCAGTTAACTTTTACTTGGGACTGTGGAAATAACTCGGAAAACAGTAGTTGAATATTACAAAAAACAATGGTTATATGCAATATTAGAACATAGACAAACCTAGGGGTTTTGTCAAGTTAAAAAAATCAAAAAATCCGAGAAAAACTCGAAAGTGGGTGGGTGGGTCAAGCTTTAAGTCGGATTTGTATTTTCTTTTGGAAATTTAGTCTCTTTTCAGTTTTTTTGTGTTGTTGTCATATTTCCAAAAGTTTACAAAAAAAAATTGGATAGGGGGGTGGCTGGGTGGTGTCTGACCAATCTGAGTTTTCCTCGGATTTTTGAATTTTTTTTCACTACCCCTTACTGATTGGCAGCTCAGCAGTCAGCTGGGAAGTGGCTGCGATTCCAACCGTCAGTCTGTAATATTTTTTATATAAACCAAAATATCAAAGGTTTTTTTCAATTTGAAATCATCAATCATCATGAATTAATCAGTTAACTCTTCATTTGAATACCTATGTTATGGGTCTACGGCCACTAGAGAGGTTCATGGCGCAATGGTTAGAGCGTGGCGCTCTGCCGATGTCGCTGCCTGCCGTGCGGTTTCGATTCCCGCTTAGTGCAGAATTTTCGGAGAAATATCATGTTTCTCCCTTCTCAATCTTGGGACATTTTTAAGATGTTGTGTCCTTGGGCAAGGCACTCCACCCT